>JAZKJV010011893.1:0-697626 GCA_037367405.1 Ottelia alismoides | reverse complement strand
TTCCGTCTTGCTCGCCAGATCACGATGATGGGCAAGAGGTCTCTTAGGCAGCCTCTGGCTGCACCGCTGTTTAGCACTCCTGACCATTCATCTAGGTCGGTTTGTGGGAGCTCAGACCCGCTCTCCGAACCCAAGTATAACTCCGCCCTGTTCCCCCTCGACCACCCTTCTTCTGATTCAGAGATACTAGTGCCAGAGGAGAGACAGACAGATGATTTATCGGCACCTGAGTTCGGTTGTTTTGGTTTTTTAGAGACGATGGCCGGCAGTTCTGATGATCGCACCCGAGGTCCACATGGAGAGCAGCATTTCGTCCTGGACCAGGGTTCGATCAACTCCACCCTGATCGCCTCCCTCGAGTCAGTGCAGCAGCAGCTGAGGGATCAGGGGGCATTCATGATGGACATGAGGAGAGAGCTCGAGCAGATGAGAGCCAACCACGAGAACCGCGGAGGAGGAGGACCCGACGATGCCGCAGCTGCCGCAGCAGCCGCAGCCACGGCAACAACCGCAACAGCAGCAGGAGGAGGAGCACCACCACCACTTAGATCGATGCGGGAGAATCACAATCCCGAGTCGACCTTGACACACCGCTGGGTGGTACTTCCAGCGATCGTGGGGGACTTCAAGTTCCCCCCGAACACCTTGCAGCTCTTACCTCGGTTTCACGGTTTGGCGACAGAGGAGCCTCATCTCCACCTGTAGGAATTTGAGATGATATGCAGCACTGTCCACGATCGTCAGGTGGAACAGGATACTATCAGGATGATTGCCTTCCCCTTTTCCTTAGCAGACAGAGCAGCCACCTGGCTGAAGCACTTGGGGAAGTTCGTTTACACCTGGGAGCAGCTCCGCACCGAGTACTTGAACAAGTACTATCCACTCGGGCGGACCAATGTAGCGAGAGCCCTCATCAGCAACTTCTCCATGCTCCCCAACGAGCAATCCCATGAGGCATGGGAGAGGTTCCGTGAGCTGACTGACCGATGCCCGCACCATGATATTTCGAAGCCCAACCTTATGCAGAGCTTCTTCAGCGGGATGACACCAGAGCTCCAGGGCTTGGTGAATGCTTCTTGTGGCGGGTCTTACTTCGCCAAGGATCATGACCAGGTCTGGTCCATCTAAGAGGAGATGGCCGAGAACTACATGGTGATGTCCCAGACCAGGTTGTACACTCAGGGCAGACCCCAGCAGCCAGGACTCGTGCAGTACCAGAGGATAGCACGGGTCGACGCCGGTCCTTCCAGTTCGTCCGCAGTAGCAGCAGCACAGGAAGAATCCACAGCTGCGGACATGGGCATCATTAGCGAGAAGTTGGATCAGATGGAGCTGATAGAGAAGAAGCAGTGCCAGGACATCACTCAGATGGAGCAGATGGCACAGACTCTGAGCGACATGAAGACCCAGCTCATGTGTCTCCAGGAGGCACAGACGGCTCCACAGCCCCGTCTTCCGTCGCGAGGCGATACCGGCGGCAGCAGCGGCTCGTTCCAGCGCTCCAGCTCACACCAGCAGCCTAGACAGGTTCACCTTGTACAGGCGGAGCCATACCAGCAGCAACAGCCCTCCTACCAGTCACCACCATCTCCAGACATGCAGATGGTGGTATACCAGCCGGATCAGCCTCTGGCAGTACTCCCGCCAGCCCAGTACGATGCAGAGCCGTTGATGGATGTCAACGGGATTTGGTATGACCGTCCTCAGCCTGGGATCCGACGAGACCATCCCGGATTCAGGTGGGGGAGTGGAGGTACCCAGCCCCAACAGCAGCCATCTGGCCAGGGAGGCTAGTACAGCCAGTAGAGGGATCACCAGCAGCAGCAGCCCCCAGTTTACCAGTCACAACAGCAGTCATCCTTCGTTCCTCGTCCTTATCAGCAGACAATCTTGGAGGCGAGAGCAGCCTCACCAGCCACACCAGCAGCAGCACCCTCCTACCTACCCCTCTCAGCAGCAGCAGCACCAGTTCCAGTAGCCTCATTACCAGAGAGGCTACCCGTCGGGCTCTCATGGTTCACCATACGAGAGCCCCGCCTTGGACGACATAGCCCGCCTCCTCACGGACCAGCAGGCTACTTTCATACGGGAGATGGATGAGTTCCGCCAGGAGATGCGGGACATCGTGAGAGGGAAGGCCGCCATCCCTGCCCAGATAGAGCTGAATCCCAACAGCCTGAAGCGGAAGTCTGAGCAGGTAGTTTCCACTGAGCATGCCACTCCTAGTGATCTGTTTGATGATATGTCTTCAGATCTTTTTGATGCTGATTTTGTTACACTTAGGAGCGGTAGGGCACCAGCAGGCGGCGCCTCGTCTGAGCGACAGCATGAGGATACACCTAAAGAGCCAGATGAGGAGGAGGAGAGCGGTACTGATGCCGCACATGATGATGATGGTGGTACTGATGCCACCAAGGATGTTGATCCTCCAGGCGGTGCTGAGGCCGCCACTTCACCAGTTCGAGGAGGTGGTACTGACGCCACCCGAGTTGCCGAGCCAGCACGCGGTACTGAGGCTGCGAGACGTCTAGCAGAGCCATCCCGTGGTGGTACTAAGACCATCGGTGTTCATGTAGAGAGAACTGTTGTTTTTCCTTCCATTGATGTACCTCTGAACAATTCTGTGAATAAAGAAAAGGGTTTATTTTCTTCTGGTCCCACTGTGGTGCATGATGTATGTGTGTATCCGGTCGTCGAACCGCCTAGACCCTTTTCTAGTCCTTCATCTGAGAAGGACCCAGTGATCCCCTTCCCTAGAGCCCTTCAGATGGGGAAGGGGAAGAAAAGAGAAAAAGATCAAAAAAAGAGAGAGCAGGAGGAGTTCAGCCAGAGCATGATTGACAG
Source organism: Ottelia alismoides (assembly GCA_037367405.1). Lineage (NCBI taxonomy): Eukaryota > Viridiplantae > Streptophyta > Magnoliopsida > Alismatales > Hydrocharitaceae > Ottelia > Ottelia alismoides. The sequence goes on along the minus strand of JAZKJV010011893.1, from coordinate 694,782 downwards.
ATTTCACATACAGCTGACCCTTCAGGAGGCTTTGCAGCACATCCCCCTTCTTCAGCGATCGTTGAGAGACAGGACTACAGTCAGGAGAAGGAGGAGGAACCACCATTCAGAGATTCATGTGCTGACGAAAGCCACGTGCTTCGCGATCCAGAACCGTCTGCCGGCCAAGAGGCCAGATTCAGGAGCCCCATATGTCAAATGTCACATTAGAGAGCAGAGGTTTGACCGGACTCTATTAGATAGCGGATCGTCTATCAACCTCCTTCCGGCAGCTCTTCTCGACCGTTTCGAGTTGGGCACTCTTAGACAGAGCAGGACAGTCCTTCAGTTTGCTGATAGATCTGTCAAGAGGCCGAAGGGGTTGTTGCGAGACGTTGTCGTCACTATTCAGGGTCTGCAATTCCCCGTGGACTTCGTAGTGTTGGACATGGAGATCCCTGAGTCAGTGACCGATACCCCCATCATTTTAGGTCGCCCGTTCTTGGCCACAACCAAGGCAGTGACCGACCATGATAGCGGGAAGGTATACTTTCGCGTTGAGGGCGAGAGTGTACAAATAGAGATGGTCGAGGACAGCAGAGCCAGAGAGAGATCATGCTCAAAGACCACTTTAGATACAGAGCAGCTGACAGATGCAGGGCTAGACATCCACCAGGACTGTGATTTTGTGATCACAGATGATGAGGCAGTTTGGGCAGACCCATCAGCACAGGCCATCCTCTCATTTTCAGACACCGCTGATGCAGAGATGACAGCAGAGGAGAGCTTGAAGAGCACATTCCTGGTTCAGGATACTTTAGAGGCAGTAGAGCAGGTTCTCAACCGTGACACGGATTTTTGTGATATTAGTGGTACTGATGCCACCTTCTGTGATGCAGATCCCTCGGAGTCAGAGTATGAGTGGGCAGATTGTGATGATTATAGGCCAGACCTGATTTCCACTGAGCCTACAGTTGAGGAGGAGGTAGATGCCGAGCAGATCAGAGACAGTTCAGTTGAGAAGCCTTCTCCAGATCCAGTTTGCGAGAGTACACTTTCAGTCTCCCGGACAGATTTCGCAGCTTACACGCGTCTTCTTTCGAAGCCAGATTTGCCAGCACCCAGTTGTCCAGAGCTGAAGCCGCTTCCTTCGTCGCTGAAGTATAGATTCCTTGCGGGAGAGCATGAGATGTACCCAGTCATTATTTCAGTCGTTTTGACTAGAGAGCAGGAATCCCGTCTGATGGGGGTTCTTGAAAAGAACCGCAAGGCAATAGGATGGAGCGTAGCAGATCTCCATGGGATTAGTCTGGCCCTGTGCTCCCACCATATCTATCTCGAGGATGAGGCGAAGCCGTCGCGTGAGTTTTAGCGGCGGCTGAACCCAAATCTGAGAGAGGTTGTCATGAAGGAAATTTCGAAATGGTGGAGCGCTGATTTTATCTATCCCATCTTTGACTCCAAGTGGGTCAACCCTTTGCATGTGGTGCCTAAGAAGACGGGCATCACTACAGTGATTAACGAGTCTGGAGAGGAGATTGCTACACGAGTACCCACTTCTTGGCGGGTTTGTGTTGACTACAGGAGACTCAACCAGGCCACCAAGAAAGATCATTTCCCCCTGCCCTTTATTGATCAGATTATTGAGAGACTAGCAGGGAAGAGCCATTATTGTTCTCTGGATGGGTACTCGGGCTACAACCAGGTGGCCATCGCTCCTGAGGATCAGGAGAAGACCACCTTTACATGTCCCTTCGGCACATACGCCTTCCGACGCATGCCATTTGGGCTATGCAATGCCCCTGCGACTTTTCAGAGATGCATGTTGTCGATCTTTTCGGACATGGTAGGGGAGTGCTTAGAGGTCTTCATGGATGATTTCTCGGTTTACGGCGACGGATTCGACTCCTATCTTGACTGCCTAGACCGAGTACTTCAGCGATGTATTGAGGTCCGCTTGGTTCTTTCTTGGGAGAAGAGTCACTTTATGGTGACTCAAGGGACGGTGCTTGGCCACATCATCTCCAACAGGGGCATGGAGGTTTATCCGGCCAAGGTTGATGTTATTAGAAAACTCACACCACCGTCCAATTTGCGGCAGTTACGGTCTTTCCTGGGGCACGTCGGTTTCTATCGGCGGTTCATCCGTGATTTCAGTAGAGTTGCCCGACCGTTGACTGACCTGCTGATGAAAGACACCGAGTTCCTTGTCGATGACAAGTGTCTTTCGTCCTTTGATACTCTCAAGCAGTGTATTGTTGAGGCTCCTGTCCTCCAGCAACCAGATTGGTCTCTCCCATTCGAGATCATGACGGATGCCTCCGAGTTTGCCGTGGGGGCTGTGCTGGGACAGAGGAGGGATGGAGTTCCATTTGCTATCCACTATGCTAGCCGCACCTTGGATTCCGCCCAGCGGAATTATACAGTCACAGAGAAAGAGATGCTAGCAGTAGTGTTCGCCCTAGATAAGTTCAGATCGTACATCATTAGATCTAGAGTGACTTTGTACACAGATCATACCGCCATCCGGTACCTCATGGCAAAGAAGGATGCCAAGGCCAGACTGACTAGATGGATCCTTCTACTCCAGGAGTTCGACATTGAGATTAAGGATAAGCCTGGAGTCAAGAATGTGGTGGCGGATCATCTCTCCCGTTTAGAGCAGCCTGAGAAGTCTGAGCAGATTGATCCCATTTGTGAGACCTTCTAGATGAGGCGATCCTTGCTATCGCCTCACTCCCGTGGTATGCCGACATTGTGAACTTTCTTGTTGCTAAGAAAGTCGAGTTCGGCATAGACCATCGAGTTGCCACTCCATACCATCCACAGACGAATGGTCTAGCCGATGTCTCGAACAGGGAGATCAAGACTATTTTGCAGAAAGTCGTCCGCCCTGACCGAAAGGATTGGTCACAGCTTTTGGACTCGGTCTTATGGGCATATAGGACGTCTTTCAAGACACCATTATGCACATCTCCCTTTCGCCTAGTTTATGGCAAGCCGTGCCATTTACCTGTTGAGTTGAGGCACAAGTCACTTTGGGCAGTCACGGATATTCTTTTAGATCCAGATAGTGTAGGAGACCAGAGGAGGGCAGAGTTAGCAGCCTTGGAGGAGCTGAGAGATACAGCCTTCTCAAACAACCTACAGTATAAGGAGAGAGTGAAAGAGTGGCATGATTCTCATATCAGCCACAAGCATTTTGAGCCTGGACAGAGAGTATGGTTGTTTGATGCGAGGCTTCGTTTATTTCCATGGAAGCTACAGAGCAAATGGAAGGGACCTTATCTTGTGAGAAAGGTACACGACAACGATAGCATTGATATATCCGAGTTGTCTTCTGAGAGTACCTTTCGAGTGAACGGCCAGCGGCTCAAGCCATTTCTAGATCATGAGCCGCGGGTCGTTGATGTTGCCCCTATTCACTTTGCGTGAGATGTGGTCGCTTGATTCACATCTATTGCATCTCACGCCTGATTATCACTGTTCTTCCGACTTGTATAGATCCAGTTGTCTATATCACACTATTCTTTAGTCCCACATCCCTTTTCTCATCTTATGATTATGCTATACTTAGGGTGTACTTTACCCTAAGTATAGGGGGGATGTAGGACCTGCGGGTATTCTTTTCATTCTTTCTGCCCCTGTTTTGCTGCCTATACTTAGGGATATTTTACCCTAAGTATAGGGGGGGCAGACTCTGTTCATTCTTCACTCGGATTTCCCTTCATGTACAACCTGCTATACGTAGGATTAGTTAATCCTAAGTATAGGGGGAAACCACCGAGTTCTTCTCATTCTATTCATTTATTCATTTCTGTACTTAGCCATTCCTTTTCACTTCCCTTTTACTAAGCACGAGTTATGTCTTCTTCATCGCTCTTGATCACTCTGAGGACATCGTTCGAGCTAAGTATGGGGGGTGTGTATATATTTCATATATACTTTAGCCATAACTCGTACTTTGTGTGAGTGTGTTAATAAATAAAATGGCTAAAAACCCCAAAAATCACAAAAATTAAAAATTTTTTCATGTAAATAATCATTCTTTTATTGCACATACATTGCTAGTGTACAAAATTATTTTTGTAAAAATGTTTTCAAAAAGTTTTTGTGTAAAATTTGTGTAAATATTTTCTTGTCAAAATTATGTATATAGTACAAATTTTTTCCAAAATGTTTTGAAAATCAAAAGTTCGCAAAAATCTTGTGTAAATGTTTGTAAATACTTTTGCAAAACTTGCACTTCATGCATCCATCCATTCATGATTTCAAAACATTTTTTCAAAAATTTTGCACGATTGTAAATACTTGTAAATAGCATTTTTGTGTATATATGTATATAGTTTTCCCCTGGATGATAGTTGACATTTAAACTAAGCCTGGAATTAAATTGAGAAATGGAGCTTGATTAAGATCTTAATCCACCCAATTCTAAGAGGAACCTTATAGGGCTTAGGGTTAAGGCTTTTCAGGTCCATAAGGACTTAATTCTTTGAGTCCACTAGGCTATGAGCATATGTCATCTTGATGAGCCTAAGTAGAACACTTAACAACACACACATGACTCTTAGAGACAATGGCTTGACTTGCACCAGCACTTTACACATGGCTCTCCACGGATGAGGTGGTAAGGAGGCAGTTTCCTTTGGCTTGGGGTAGCATATGAGGGTAGTACTTCTAGGCGGAACCTCTCTTCTTCTTCTAGTGAAGGAAGTGCGCCTCAACTTGGTCTAGTGGTGATGAAGGCTAAAGACAGAAGTCGTGGGTTGCAATAAAGCTTCAAAAGAGGGATAGTCTACTGGCTCAAGAGGAAAATTTCTTGTATATATGCTGCACCATGTAGATATGTTGTACAGAGGCATTTGAAAAAAAAATGCAAAATGCAAAAAGAACTCCAAAAAAAGTGGTGGGTCGGATTGAAAATTTAATAACCCCACCGGAGTGTATATAGTCAAATAAAGCAAAAGCTTATGGTATCCATGTTTCATCTCATGAAGCTTGCAGCGGGAGACATAGCTACACTGGCTGAGCTTCCAAAAGTCTATACTTCTTCCCCCTCTTCTTGAGCCGGTTGCACTTGAACTTAGAAGGGAATACCCCGCTTCTCGAGGAAAGAGTTGCTAGACCGAGGCATTAGAGTTACCAGGTTGAGGGAGGTTGTTTCTTTGTTACTTCTGAGATGGGGAGCTACATATCACTTACACTGCATGGAAATATTCATGGTCATTAGAGTTTGTGTATGTAGACTTGTTCTGATCTGGTTTATTGAGGAGTCTTGTCCATAGATTGGTGGAACTTAGAGATTGTTGAGTTTTAAGCTTAAGTCTAAATAAGGTTCCGGCACATTAATAATCCAAAGATCTGATCGAGCTCCATAATTCAATTTAATGAAGGAAAGTTTAATATTCAACCTTGATCCATGTACATTCCCCTCTTTTTCTTTTTCTTTCTTTCTTTTTCACTTCTTTTTCAAATAAGTGTTTGCTAAGGGACTAGCAAAAGTTAAGTATAGGGGGGTGATGAATACCCATTCATCACTCTTTATTCTTATATTTTAGCTACAAAAACCTTTGCGAATGCATGTATATTCATGTAAATACAAATAATTACCAAAAGCATGCATTGTGTAAAAAACCTATAATTAGCATGTTTTTGTGCAAAAATAAAAGAATAAAGAGTAAAAAGAAAAAGAGGGAAATATTTAGAATAAATATTGAGCAACCTAACCCAAGGGAGGGCTCAGCATGGGCCTGACCGCATAAAAACCAAAGTAGAGGGAGATAGGGACTCATGTGTGTAGATATTTATGTAAATAAAATAAAAATATTTTCCTCCAAAAAATAGATTTGTAAATATTTGTATATATATATATTTAAATATAAAAACAAGATAAAAATAGAAAAAAAATTAAAATTAAAAAAAAACATCACTCATGTACATAGTCACCTTGTATATAGTCCACTCATCCTTATTTATTTAGCTTTGTAAATAAATAAAATTAAGTTCCAAAAATTTTGTAAATATTCTATATGATATGGTGTAAATAAATAAAATAAAAACAATTAAAACAAAAACAAAATAAAAATAACAAAAATTAAAAATCCAAAAATACTTTGTAAATATACCATATACATATATGTACATATCTATTTATTTCACCTATGTATAAAAATAATAAAAATAAAATAAAAACATCTTTTTATTCCCTATTTTATGATATAAATAAATAAAATATAAAAAGGGAATAAAATTGTATAAAAATAATAAATTAAAAATAAAAAATAAAAATCTATATATTGTATATATACCTATATATAGCCCTACTATGTAAATACACTATTTTTACTTTGAAAAATTAATTAAAAATCACAAAAAATAGAAAAAATTAAAATAAAAATATTTCATGTTTTGACTTTTTAATAATTCGGCCATTTGGTATTTTTAATTGAATTTTCAAATCTTATCCACGTGGCCTGTTCCTATTGGCCCTGGGGATTGTTGACCGCCAGGTCAACTGCCCCCCCAGGACCACTTCCCACGGGTTAGGCACCCGACCCGACTTCCCCCTATTTTAGCACCTAAACCCGATTCCCTCTCTCCTAAACCCCGGGTCCGAATTGATCCTGATATATCCGACACCCTCGCCGGAGCCACCGCCTCGAGATCCGCGCTTCAGAATGCCCTACCCGCGCTCTTCTTCCTGGACCCTCCACCGTATATAATCCCAGCTCCGCCACCTCCATTCGCATCTTTGGCCATTCGTTCCACCCCTCAGTGAGCTCCAGTGCGTGCGTGAGAGTGACAGCTCACTCCAGGTGCTGTCGAAGCAAGGAGAGGGACCGGATACCACTGATCCGGCGAGTACCACCGCCGTGCTCCGCCCAGAGCGAGAGCTCGAGCCTCGGAGGGAGACGCTCCTCGAGGCCATGACCCAGAGCTGCGCAAGCTCGTCCAGAGTCTCTTCGACCACCCAGGTAGCTACAGTTCCCTTTCGTTTTCGCTAATTTCTCATTTCCCCCAATTCGCACCGTCGCCGCTTTCGTCTGATTCCGACCATCCCGCTACCCCATTCGATCATCGGAATCCACAGTCACCTCCGCCTTCCTCCCGTGCACGTTCTCCTTACTCCCACTCAACCCAACTCGCACAGGAGCTGGGGTTCGAGCTCCTCCATCCACGCCTTCGCCGGAGCTCGCCCATATCGTCCCCCCCGACCTCCTTCACCTCGCCTAACCGGGTCAAGGCAGTTTGCCCTCGACCCACGAGCCTTCTGGTGTACTTTGCAGGGTCATCCAAGCCCATCTGAGGGCTTGGACCATTCGGTCCAGGAGCTCCACCTCCGCCGACCTCGCCGGAGCTCTCCAGAGCTCGGTTAGGTCATCGGAGGGCACCATCAGCTACGGAGCGTCATCGTGGAGCTTCTCCGATCTTCAGAAGCAGCAGGTTAGGTTCTCAGCGCGTGTACTGAGCCGGCGAAGTTCGCCGGCTATCTGTTCTTCCAGCATCTCCTCCGTCCGTCCGATCAACCTCAGACCTCCAGTTCGCATCCCGACCGTCCACCTGAGGAGGTCCCGTCACCGTCAGATCCTTGGAGAGGCGATCTGGACCGCCCGATGCGCGAGGTTTAGCCACCGACGTTCTCCACCGTTCGATCCTCCACGTGGCTACACCTCCGCCGTTCGATCAGCGTGAGTCCAGCTTTGGAGCGCCAGCCGTCCTTCACCGTCAGATGCATCACGTGGCGCTCATCCAGCGGCTCCATTAATAAAAGGGTAATTTACCCTTAGGCCCTCCTTTTTATCTTATTTAGCGAATAGTCTTGTAAATATTTAGTGTAGTTGTTTAGTTTTTGGTACAATTGCATAGAGGACCCTGCACTTTATTTTCTTCGCATTTATGCCCCTGTGTATGGTGTAGCACGTGCTTCGACACGTGGTTTTCTGGGTTTTTTGCATTTAATGCCTTGTAGTTCTGAGATGTTATGGATTGAATGAAAACATTTGAATATTTGCATTTATACCCCTGTGCGTGATTTATTATTGCATGTGCGTATATTCGTGGGTTATTTGCAGACTAGTCCCTGGACTTTTGGTACATGTTACCAAAAGGTCCTCGGACTTAGTTTTTATTACATTTGGGTCCCTGAGTGTCCCAGAAACGTGCTTGGCACGTGATTTCTTGGGTATTTTGCACCAGACCCCCCAGAACTCCTGGTATTTGCGTTTTGGTCCCTGTGTACTATGCCCTTGTGTTTGATTTTAATAAGATAGCAAATCAACTCCAAATTTGATGAAAATTGGACACATGGCTCCTGCCATGATGTAAAGTTCTCTATAAATTTTGGAGTCATTTTAGACACTGTTTGATATTTTTAAAAATTCAAACACACGTATTTTCTTTACTGTTGAACTTTGAAAATCACAAAAAATATCAAAACTCATCTAAAAATTACAAAAAAATTACCTACTGTTTGTTTTGGCTTGCTTGATTTTCTAGCCAAATTTGGCTATTTTTCATTATCTAAAACACCTAAAAATTGAAAAAAACTCAAAAACTCATAAAAATTCTAATAAATAATTTAAAAATCCAAAAATAATAATTTACGTGTTCAATTTTTCCTTGTTCTCTTCTCTATATAGGACAAATACCTCCAGGCTTATTGGGGACTTTTAGATATTTTATCTAAGTCCCTCAAGCTCGGCTGAACATTACCTTCTTTTTCATTCACTGTTTGATTTTTAGAAAATTAAATAAACATCAGAAAAATCTTAAAAATTCACTAAAAACAGTAAAAATTATAAAACACACAAAAATATTTTTTCTGGAATTTTTGCTTGAGTTTTGATACATTAAATAAATAGTTGAATTGCTTGCTTTCCTTGTTTTCCTTAGTCTCTTAATTAATTAAAAATCCAAAAAAAATATAAAAATCCTAAAAACCACCAAAATACCCTTTTCTTCTTCTCCCTTTTATTCTTGACTACTTCATAGGCCGCAAGGCCATTTCGTGCTCCTTGAGTTCGACCCTGGTCGCTATACCAGGTTAAAATAATAGCAAGACCGCTATTGATTTTTGATTTGATTTTATCTTTGATTGGTGGTCTTTTTTCTGGATTGACCGCATCTGGTGACTTGGGTCGCAACGACCATTGTAGATACCTTTACCTGAGTCACCTCGATTTTCGTGGTCAACAGCTGGAAACACCTTTTACGGAGCAGAAGTAAAAAGTGCAGTTTGGGGTTTGAATGGTAATGGGGCACCAGGTCCGGATGACTTTCCGATTTTGTTTTGCAGAGAATTCTGGGACTTGCTCAAGGAAGATGCCATGGATGTAATCATTGAGTTTAGAAATGGTAATAGGAGTTTCAAGAAGGTGAAGCATGCTTTGCTCTTTCTCCTACCCAAGAAGGAGCAGTCGATTCGGGTAGACAACTATAGGCTGATTGCGTTGTCCAATGCAATCTACTTGATAATTACGAAGGTGCTGGCAAATAGTCTGAGGCAGGTGCTTGATAGTGTCATTTCGCAGAATCAGTCTGCTTTCATACTCGAATGATAGATGGCTAATGGGCTAGTGATGGTGTCTGAGATTTGCCTCTAGTGACGACGGGAAAATAGGAAGGGGTTGATGTGGAAGATCGATTTTGAAAAAGTATATGATTGTGTGGACTGTAATTTCTTGTGGGCATTGCTTCGTCAACGTGGCTTCACTAATATCTGGATAGCATGGATGAAGAGGTGTGTAATGACATCGTCCTATACGGTTTTGGTGAACGGGAGGTCGGAAGGTGGTTTCTTTCAGCCACAGAGGGGAGTGCGACATGGATGCCCATTGGCGTCGAAACTCTTTGTGTTTGTGGCAGACGCTTTAGTTGTAATGTTCAGGAGATCGTTTGATGAGGGGTGGTGCGAAGGTTTCTGTGTGGGTTCTATTTCGATTCCTACAATATGCCGACGACACTGTGATTTTTTTAGGAGGCACAAAAGAAATGGATAGAAGGACAAGACAACTAGCAGAGATCTTCAGCACCATCTCTGGTCTCAAGATTAATAAAAGCAGGTCGGTGGTAATTCAGTTCAGGATGGATGAAGAGGAGAATGGTAGAAGGGCTGCAATTCTAGGATGCCCTTTGGGTAAGCTCCCGATTTCTTATCTGGGGTTGCCTCTTATGGAAGGAAGACTCAGAAAGGTGGAATGGGACATGGTCCTCGGGAGATTCGAGCAGAGATTGGCAGGATGGAAGGAGGTTGCTCTTTCAAGGGGGGAAGTTGACTCTCCTGAAACATGTGTTATCTGCAATTCCTATCTTCTTCTTCTCTATGCGGATGATGTCGATGGGAGTCAGAAGGAAAAAAGAGATTCCGATGAGAAGATTTTTGTAGTATGGTGGAAAGCAACAGAGACTGGCTATGCACCTGATTCTATGGGAGGAGCTAACAAGACAGAAAATTGAAGGAGGTCTAGGAAGTCGGGATCTGAGATGCATGAATAAAGCTCTTCTAGCGAAATTTGTGGTGCAGATCTGGGGTGACACTGATATATTGGCTATTAGGTTGTTGCGTGCCATTTATGGGGTTAAAGGCTCCCTAGAGGCAGGTACAACAAGATTTGAATCTTCCCTTTGGTGTGGGATCTGTGACATTTTACCACAGCTCAGGTTGGTGATGAAGCCAAAGGTGGGGTCGGGGGTGACATTTCATTTTTTGGAAGGACAACTGGACAAGAGAAGGGTTGCTATGCGATAGGTTTCCAAGACTTTTTGCGTTGGTGGCTAACAAGGAAGGCCACATAGCATATGTTGGCGGGTATGTTTCGTGGGTGTCACAGTTCCTATCCGACTTGACAAACCATAGATTGGAGGATATGGCTAGAATGCAGTCCGAATTGTCCTCTCCAAGATTTTTGTCTCAAGGGAGAGATCATTTTGTTTGGGAGGAGGGGAGATTTTCGGTAAAGAAGTCATAAGGATTTTTGGCATTCCAGACACCCAGTACGATAGATGTGGGGCATATGCAGAAGATGCAGAACACTTATTCTTTACTTGTCCTTTGTCGGAGCAGGTTTAGAAGAAGTTGGGAGCATCGTGGGTCAATCATGGTAGCATAGTTGATTTCTGGAGATCACTAAGGTCCATGGATGGTAACTCAACTGACGATTGCACTTTGCCATTTGCTGTTCTTTGGTCCATATGGGGAGGCAGAAATGACTTAATCTTCAAAAATCAAAGGTTCTATTTTGAAAATGTTGTAACTTATTGCCGCTCCCTGTATCACTTTAGGTGCACAATGTAGTTTATTTCCCTCATTTTCTTTATATAAAAGCGTAGCGCGGTGAGTCTCATCTCAGGATTGCACTCTATTTTCTCTCAAAAAATACTTTCATAATTACGACCTCACCAATCTCTACAATTCTTAATTCTACATGCACCTCGGATAGTCACTTTACCTAACATCCTAACTTTTATCTTAATTTTACTTCACTAACTCAATGTGTATGTGCAAGCCAGTTAGGTCAGTTTATGACCAAATAACAATGGAACGGGGCGGGATACAATCGAACTGACTGGGTATTTGCCCCATGCACAGCCCTACTTGCAAGCCTATGTCATCTTCCACACTAGAAGGTACCCTCGTTCTAAAATATGGCTCATTCATGATTTTTATATGGACTTAAAAACATCTATCATATGCATGGGATTACATAAACAAGCCACCCAAAGTTCAGAACCTAAGCATTCATACTCATTGATACATGCATTAATACCTCATGCGTACGTTTGGTTGTCGGGTTACTTTGGATTAAAAATAGGGAGGGTAACCCAATTTTGTATTTTGTTGTTTGGGTATAGGGTTTTGAGTTGAGTGGGTTCGTTGTGATGTGATTATAAAGGTTTTCCCAGAAAGTGCATAGCCATGTCTGTATTTCCCAGCAGGGCATGGCAGGAACTTTTTTTCCTAGTCAGGGCATCATCCGGCAAAGGGTTCGCTGATCGGCGAACCATTCTCCGGTCAACCCATTACCCGACAGGTTCAACGCTCCCTCCCGAGGCGTGCGCCTCTGCCCGAGGAAATACTTCCTCCCAAGGCGCTCGCATGCCCGGGATTCTCGGAAGCTGTCAGTCGATGAACCTTTCGCCGAGCGGCAAACGGTTCGACGATTGAAGCCCCGATCTGCACCTATAAAAGCCGGCCTCCTCACCTTCATTCTTCACATACTCCTCACAAACTCTCCCTCTCATACATTCCTCCCTCTTCCCTCTTGCATTCCAAGGTCGCTCTTCCTAATTAAGGTATGATTTATTTTTTAGACAATATTTTTAAAATTTTGTAATTTAAATATTATTAGTATCATGTAATGACTCTGTCTATTCTAAATTTGCAATTTATGAGATAATATGTGTTTTTCCTTTTCATGAGAATCACATTCTTAAGAATATTGTAATCCTCATCGCATCTCTCATATGAACACCCTCATTTTAAATGTAACTAAAGCTGTATGTTCATATTCTTTCCTGGGTATTGGTTGTGACAATAGAATTAAGTCATGCCTAGTTGAGTTTGAGTCGGATCGTGAACCTGATCGAGTCTAATCTTTTCGCATTCTCAAATAAATTGTTGTGTACATTAGGCATACCAACTCAAATATGTAGTTGAAGACTACTTCACTTACATGGATAATATGTCCATCGATGAGTAGGCATACCAACTTAATTATGTAGTTTTTATTCAAATAATTTAAACATATAATCTTAACTACTAATTATTAATCATTAACTGTTAATTTTAATTATTAATTATAATCAAGAAAGTATAATTAAATCACGTATTATATTTAATACTTAGTATATATTATTTATTTACATTATTAAGTCTTAATTATATATGTTATTAGATTATTATTTAGTAATTATAATTGAAATGATTAATACGACTCTAATTAAAATTATTAAATTATTGATTATTAGTTTTTATTAAACAATTTAGTTAAAATATGTAAGTAATTAAATCTGTTAATTAATTTATTAAGGCTTGATAATTATTAAATTAAATTGTGAAATTTGTATTAGTTTTTAATTAATAAATTTAATTAAATCATGTAAGAAACTAAATCTGTTAATTAATATATTAAGTAGTGATTAATTTTAAATTGAATTATGAAATTATTATTAGTTTTTAATTAAATCATTTAATTAAACTATTAAGTAATTAAATCCATTAATTAATTTATTACGTATTAATAGTTACTGAATTAAATTATATAATTAGTATTAGTTTTTAATTAAACAATTTAATTAAAAAATGTAAGTAATTATATCCGTTACTTAATTTATTAAGAATTAGTAATTATTAAATTAAATTATATAATTCGTATTAGTTTTTAATCAAATAATTTAATTGAACCATGTAATTAAATCCGTTAGTTATTGACTATTAAGTATTGTTTACAATCTTGAAAATTTAATTAAATCCGTATTTTATTTATTAATTAGTAATTTACTGAATTATTTAATTAAATCTCTTATTTCACATGAACTATTTGTATATTAATAATATTTTTATTAAATAATTTAATTTGTCGTTACTGTTTCATAGATAATGGCCAACATGGCTCCATTGTTTGTGTCTTGGAATGGAAGAATTGTTATTGAAAACAGGAATGTAGGCTACGAGGGGGGACCAGCAAAATGATAGGTTTTCCCATATCTGGTACTTTCGAGGAACTAGTGGGAACGATTCGTAGTGTTACTGGATACAGGGAAGGGGAGTACAACGTCCGTGTTACGTGTAAATGGCCTATGAACTTGAACAACTTTTATCTCGTAGTGATTATTGACACTACCGACAACCAAGATAATGTTAAACATTGCTCGGTCTCTTGGAATGATGTAATTGATGGTGGATGTGTATGCTATCGAATTTCCTAAGATTCACATAAGCAATATCATTGAATCTTCTCGAAGGGGACGAGAGGATGATGTCGTCCTAGATCTAAATTTACACTATGACGATGAAGAGGATGATTCTGCTGTCATTCCCGAGCTGAATGCCGAGATTGATGATGATGATACTACTGATGAGGAGGACGACGATAACAACGACATGAATGTTGATTGTGATGATATCCACGATCGAAGATCACTCATCGGTTCAATCAGCAACGAACTAATTTTTTATCCTCCTATAGATTATGGCATGACTTTGGAACCTCTATCAGAGCTTACCGATATTTTTACGGATGACAGTCGGATAGCAACCACTTATTGTTGAACGCGGTTTTCCATGGGTCTAAATATGCCTCACACAAGGCGGAGGCAAAGTCGCTGTGGCGACCCGCAAGAAAATCCGGACTTCAAACAACAATTAACCCACAACAAAGATCAAACAATGAAAAGCGGTGTAGAGTTAAAATTTATTATAACTCTACAACAAAGATGTGTATAGGTGCAAGTATGTGTAGAGTGTCGAACACAGGAAGCAAACAGGTAGATCGACGCAATAATGCTAAAAAATGAGTGTGATCAATTGTCTATACAAGTGCTATGTTTTTGTGGGTTTGTTTTTTATTTATATTTTTATAGTTTGATTTTCAATTTACTTATTTTGTATTTTCTTTTTATATTTCGTATTTTTGTATTTTCTCTTTCTTTTAAAAAAGATATAATATATAAGGAATATATATACACTAGAGATAAGAGAGAGACAAAAAATAGGGGAAACACCCAAAATATAGGAAATAAAGTGTTTTTGTGATTTTTATATTTTTATAAAGTTTTTGTAATTTTCTATATTTTTTCTAATTTTTTTTGATATTTTTAAAGTCGAAAATACTGAAAATAGTGAATACAATGCAAATCCAAAATTGGAATGAGGATGAAAAATAGCAAACATAGTCCAAAATTCCTCAAATTAATTTTACAGTAAGCATAATTAAAGAGAGAAAATTTAGAGATAAAAATTATATTTTTAGGATTTTTGTGGAATTATTAAGATTTTTAGGGTTTTGCTATTTTTAGTGATTTTTGGACTGGAGTGAAAACACAGGAAAGCAAACAAAATATTATTTTTTTGGGATTTTTCAAAGTTTTTTTATAATTTTTATGTATTTTCTAATGAAAACAGTAAAGAAAATGCATGTTTTTGATTTTTTTATAAATATGAAAATGCAATAAAAATGTAAAATAAAAATATGACGTTAAAGAGAAACAAATAGGAATGTTTGCCTATTTTGTGGTGATTTTTAGAATTTTATAGATGCATGAAATAAATGCAAACAACAAAGAGAAACTACACTACTAGCAGGGGCTTTTATGTAAATATGAAAGAGAGCAAGGGGCAACTTGAAATTTTTTCCAGAAAATTATAAGGCAATACAAATATCTTTGGACTAAATACAAATAGCCAAAAACCCAGGTCCAATCCTGCAAAATGACCAAGCCTGTACATGACTGCCACGTGCTTGGCAGGGACGAATATGCCAATAATGAAAATCTAGGGACTATTATGCAAAAGTAATAAAAATATTACTACTGAATATAAAAGTTCGTGGACCAAAGAAAAATAAATAAATATCCGAGGGCATGGCCGTAAAATCGCCACCTCACGTGCACAGGACACGTGAGGTGACGTGGCCAGGGGTAGAAGTGCAATAAACGGAACTGCAAGGAGTTCAGTTGCAAAAGTTACAAAATTATAAACCTGCAGATGAAAGTTTAGACGCTATTTATTAAATACAAAAAGTTGTGCGGGTTAGTATGCAAATACCCACGCTAAGGGCGTGATCGGACGACGCTTACCCCTTCACTAATACATGTGTCAACACAAGGGGAGGCGATGCCGGTTCGGCTGTCGACGACTTGGATTAGATCTTCAGGGGAAGATCAGATGGTGGACGTGTGGGATCATCCAACGCAGCTGCACATCCTAAAGAACGGCCCCGATCTGATGGCCGGGAACGTGGGAGCAAGAACATGGAAGAAGGCTTCGATCGGTGAGCTTTACTGGTCTCACTCCACCTCCTTCGTGACGATGAGCACTTCAAAATGGGCCGGGCGTCTTCCTGGGTGGATCCTCTGTTATCTGGAAGCTCCAAAACACCTCGGCAACGGCCGAGGCTCACCAGCAAGGACGAAGGAGCACGGTGGCTCCAGGTACCTCCAGTGACGCACAAAACGAGTTTCAGGTGATGCGTTGGCTTCAGGACCTACACGAGAAGAGTGAAGGAATCGGGGGAAAAATGCCCCGACCCCAAAGCGAGGTGGGATGAAGGTGGCGAGCGGCAGAAATGGAACTCGCCAGAGCAATCTCCGGCGAGGGGTAGCGTGGCGATTAAATGGGTGAGAATCAAAAGGAAAAGGTCGGGAAGGAACCTTGGACTACGGGTAGCTACAAAACACACGAAAAAGGCAGAGAAAAAGTGACCTCGAAGGCAGGTAATGCCCGAGATACTGGACCTCACGGCCAAGGATGGCCGGAGATGGTGGAACCACCAAAAGCTTCACCGAAGTCGCGGGACCTCGCTGGAGACTCCCCTGTCACAGGCGTCGATCCGGAGCAAGAGAGGCAGGCCTTGGCTAGGGCAAATGGGGTTCAAAGATCAATGGGGAAACTCGAGGGTTTTTGAATGAGACGGTGGACGGGGCTCGAAGATAGAAGCGTAGAAGTCGGCTCAGTGATTCTATCCCCAAGGCAACCCATAGGCGTGTATCATGTATTACTGGGGAGAAAAATCGCAGAAGAAAGCATCATGAAAGGAGGAAAGATGCGACCTAGAAAAATCCACAAAAACGGTAAAAAAAACAAGGTCTGACGCACTAGTAGATCTCGGTCAGATAGTTGACCGAGGTCAACCTACGGTTGAATCTGGTTGGTCCACGTGGACCAACCAGAAAAATCGTTGGAAAAAATAATTAGAAAATTGATTAAAAATAATAAATGATTTTATTATTTTTTAGTTATTTAAAAAATGTTTATTATTTTATTATGATTTTTATTTTTTTAGATTAAAAATTACAAGTTTCCTTTTATAGGCTATATAGGTATCATTGTCTATATATTTTAATATTTTATTTTCATTTTGTATTTTTAATTTTATTAATTATATTTATTATTTTATATATTTATAAAGTATTTTTATACATTTCAATATATTTTTAATTTATTTTTCTGAAGTGTTTTGTACACTTAATAAAATAGAAATATTAATTATATATGCATGTTTATAGGTATTATACCTATATATTATATACAAGTATTTTATTTTTTTATCTTCTTTAGGGTTTTCTTCTGATTTTAATGTACACATATATTTATAAATATTATTTACAAAATTATAACAATAAGAAATTAGATAAATAATGAATAATAAATAAAATGAATATTTTAATCTGTACAAGTATACAATAGGGGTCCAAAACTTAACTTTCAAACCGTAGCTCTGCAAAATACGAAACCACCTTTATTAAAAAGCTTATTGAAAATTATATACAATTAAAGGCGAGTTTGATAATTTCAAGTTTTTATTTGAGAGATATAGGTCTGGGAAGTTGGGATTCTGTAATCTTATTCAGATCATAACTTTTTGTCTATATATTATTTTTTGTGGAATCAATTTCGTATTTTTCTATATTTAATTATCTACAACTTTCATGGATAAAGTTTATTTATTTGAAGTATAAAAAGTGGAACCAAAAATAGGTCCCAAAATGAATAAAGAATGGATTAAAATAAAAGGGTATTTTTATTGTATTTAGACGTTTATCTCCCCCTACTTTATTTCTTGTCGCCCTATTCATCGAGATGCCTAGGTCTCGGGGTTTCGGATCATGAAATATTTGCAATATTTTATTCTTTTTTTCTTTTCTTTATTCTATAATTTTGGCTTTAAAAACCACATTTTTTACACTTTTTACACAATAATGCATGGATGATAAAATGCATGAATTAACGCTATTTATGCGCATTTACTAGGATTTTTAAGGCCAAAATGATAGAATATATTGTAGATGCAATACAAAGTACTGGCATCGAAAAAGGATATTTATACTGTAGGATGTGCTTTACCTAACTGCAATTGGAGGTTACATGCTAGCTGCAGTAAGAGGAGTGAAATTTGGTAGGTTCAAACGTATCGGGAGGAGTATACTTATCGTAATCCAGTTGTGCTAACTAATAACCTGCAATGCAATACCAGATTTATTAGTCGGTTTATTTTAAAGGCTCTTAGATCCAACCTTACGTTGACCCCAAATATGATTAGGAGTCTGGTTTCATATACTTATCACGTCATGATATCTTACAAGAAAACCTATCTTGCAAGAAAGCATGCATTGACAACAATATTTGGCGATATGGAGTTGTCCTATGCTGATATTCGAAGATTTATGTGGACGATGAAACAAACCAATCCTGGATCCTGGTATGAATTTCAAATAGAGTCTTAAATTGATCCTGAGTCTCACTAAGAAGTGTCTGGAAAAATTGCTTTCTTTCGGTTATTTTGGGCATTCGGTCCATCGCTAACAGGCTTTGAGTACCGTCGATCAATTCTGAGCATAGATGCAACTCACTTGTATGGGAAATTTAGAGGTCGCATGATCGTAGCTACATTTGTTGATGGGAACGGACACATATAGTTGCCTTTGTAGTAGTCGAAAAAGAAACGTCAAATCCATAAATTGGCATATTTAATTCAACAAGAGGGTATATGTTTTTTGAGAGATCGTTTCAGTGGGTTGAAGACTTTATTGCCCATGTATTTTCCAGCTAATCGTGGACACTGTCATCGATTCTGTCTGAGACACATGCAAGCGAACATGCATATGACGGGTCATGACTGATGGGCGCAAGGAAAATTTTACAGCGCATGGACGGTAATGAACATGCATGACCACAATAGGATCATGAGACAGATCCGAAGTAATGCTCCTGAGGCGTACGAGTGGATTATCCGTCAGGAGGACGGTGATCGAAATTATTGACCATTATCATAAGACCAAGGACATTGTTATGGGAACACTGCGACAAACCTTTCGAAATGCTTCAACAGTGTCTTAAAGGGCATGCGCGGCCTTCCGATCATGACCATGATTCTGGAAATATTTTATCATTTAAATACCTATTTCGTCACTCGTAGTAGGCTAGGTACAGCTACTACCTCGAAGCTAATGCCGAGATACAATAAGATTATCGATGATAATGTTGGGTTAGCTCGCACTTACGATATTGAGCAATTTTCTCAGACAGTATTCGAGGTGAAATGTCGTGAATGAAATTATCGAGTAACACTCAATGGGACCGAGTCCGAATGCACATGTGGCTTTATGCAGTGCTTTCACTTCACATACTCTCATGTCATTGCAGTTTGTGGTCATGTTAATGTTGGCATCAAGCATGTTAGAAACAGTTCGCATTATTTCACTCTCACAATGTTTCGCCAAACTTACGCAGTTGAATTCTCACCAATACCTGACCATCGGTACTAGTCTACAAATGTAGTCGAATCGTCAACATCTAGTTCCTTCTAGATTGGATGACTGTTAAGTTATGAATATGGTTGTACAAGAGTCACTGTGAGGATTGTTGTCGGCTTGTCAGTCTCTTCACGTCATGGGTAGGTCTGTCATTAAAGCAAAGAAGCAAAGCTTATCTTCCATTGGACATTGATAAATGTGTTTATTAAAATATTTGTGAATCCTTTTATCTTTGATGTTAACCCTGTAATGAGATAGGAATGGACTCGACTCCCAGACCACTTGATGCTTCGGTTCTAGTTTAGTAGAACAACCACATATCTGCATCACCACTCAATAAGGATGATATGGTAACAATATTAAAATAGCAGTTATTCTTAAAAAAATTATTAATAACATCGCTCTATATGGCTATACAGAATTTCAGATTCGTCGAGCATGGACGTATACTCAACAAGCTACTAGTTAAACCTCGGAGTGTAGCCTTCGACCAATTGCTGGAGTTGTCTGGCATATGTTGTGTCACAAACATGAAGAGGGTAAATCTCGATCAGTCACTTCTAATGGCTCTCTTGGAACGATGGAGATCGGAGATACATACTTTCTATCTCCGACACGATGAAGCCACCATGAAATTGAAGGATGTCTATATCCATACAGGTCTTCTTGTCGATGGAGCTCTCGTGACAGGCTACAAACACCCTGCATGATGTAACTGGAGTGCTTATTGCGAGAAGTGGCTCGGTGCCAACCCGAGCACTAGAGGAGGAGAGAATTTGTCGAGCGGGCGCTTGAACCTTACTTGGATTCTCGATGTTTTTCTCTCTTATGCGAATCTCCAGGAGCAAGATCCGAACAGGTTGCAGGGATTCGTGCGGGCTTTCATTTTATACCAGATTGGAGAGTCATTTTCCTGGACTCCACCGGTGATAAGGTACAATTACGGTACCTTCATCTGCTTGAGAATTTACAAGAATGTGGCCTGATGAATCCACGATTCATCGCCTTTATTCTTTTATTTTAGCTTCATTTTCTTAGTCAAACACCTGTAAATAACCATTAATTTCATAATTTTACCATTTTGCATGCATTTGTTAAAATTGCATTTTTAACACTTTTTGTACAAAAATAAAAGAATAAAGAAGAAAAGAAAAAGAAAGAATGTATTTATGCAATACAGACTGACCCTAACCCCGAGAGAAGGTCAAGACTTGACCTGATCGACCATAAATAAAGTAGGGGGAGATAAGGTCTTCTGTTAAAAACCCAAAAATAATTTGTACATAAATCCCTTGTATATTTGTATAAAACTTGTGTTATTTTATTTGTACATAATTTGACTTCAAAATAATTATTTTTGTAAATAAAATTTGTAAGTAAAATACGTTGTAAATAATAAATATAAGTGTAAAATAAAATAATGTACATAGTGCAAATAATCACACCTGGATAAAGCCGCAAAGAAATAATTGAACCATCAATTCCGGCTCCATACGAGCTCAAATCAAACCTAAATCACTTCCATTATACTATAAAATAAATTATCTTTCAAATGGCTATGGTTTCATATTTTTTGGAGTTACGGTTAAAAAATCGGTTTTCTGAGGTGTTTTGTGCAGTTTTCCCAGATACTTGTATATATTTTATTTATATTTATTTTTATAATGTATATATTTGTAAATATTTCCTTCATTAAAAATAAAAAAATAAAAAAAGATAAAAATTTAAAAAATCTTTTATAAAAATATTTCCTTGTTTGTACCTATGTATATTGTATTATATGTGTATAATATATGTATACAATTAATTTCCTTAAATAAAAATCACCAAAAAAATTAATTACCTCACATTAATTAATTTGATTTATTTAATTACGAAATTCATATGTAATTATTTAATTTATTGGATTTATTTGAATTTATTTGGTTTAATAACTTGCCTTGTATATATGATTTTATTCCACACCATATATGGCCACCATTAAGGTGGCTAATTGATTTTCAATTAATTTATTAATTTATTTCATTTATTTATTCCGAATTTCATAATTAATTATTTAATTAATTTATTACTTTAATTATTTTATTAATTCACCCAATAAACACTTTCCTCATATGTGAATATTTTCCATCTTTGATTTTTGTCTCTTTTTAATGGGCTCCTCCTCCCTCATTTCCTCTTGATCAATCTTTGGTGGAGAGGAGCCCGATTTCCGAGAGGTTTCTTGTTGAAGAGGGTCCTAGCCTCCGATCCAGTCGGTGACAGCGACTTGAGCTTCGTCGAGGCCATCATGGCATGTCCGAACCCCAAGGTGAGATCCACTTTTATTTCTTGTCGTTTCTCCTAGGTAATCATAGGCTTAGATTTTAGCATATGTGTAGTGATTAGTTTTTTAGATTAAAAAATCCATCACACTTTGTTCCGCATCCGACACCGAATTTTTCATCTCACATCTTGATCATGACATTTCACATTCTACCTCACGCAACCTTCCACCTTCGACCACGCACGGTGGTCGGAGTCACGAATCTATCTCCCATTTCGCAGATCCGAATCCATTCACTTATCATGTTATTGTGCATAAATAAAAAATAAAAAAAATAAGAAATCATATAATTGTTTTTCCTGTTCATCTCACATTTGTTTTTGCAGGGAAAACTAAAAAAAGAAATAAAATTTTTGTTGTCTCTAACATTTATTTTGCAGGAATAAAAAAATAATAAAAAATATTATTGTTGTCCTTTATCTCTAACATTTATTTTGCAGGAATAAATAATAAAAACATAAAAAATATTTTTACCTAACATCTATTTTGCAGTATTAAAAAAAATACAAAAAACTATAAAAAATAAAAAAAAAATACATTTTTTACTAACGTTTTCTGCAGGTCACAAAACAAAACAATAAAAAAAATTAAAAAAAATAAAAAAACTCAACAGCGGGTCGTCACCCCCGCTGCCACCACCATCACAGGAGCGGCCGGCGCCGCGGCGCCCCACGCCGCCACCAGACCACCTGCGCCAGGCCCCCAGTCCGCGCCACCTCCCCTCCTGCGCGGTGCGGCGTTCGCCGTTCGCGCGTAGTCGCGCGGCCTTCCGTCCGCGCTGGGCACCCACCAGATCAGCCTTCCGCACGTGTCTCCAGGCATCTGACCCGCCAACCGCGCCTCCTCTGCCCTCCAGCGCGCAGCCCCAGCGGCTCCCCTTCCTCTGCCTGAAGCTCCAGGCGCCACGCCCCCACGCCTCCCGCTTGACCGCGCCCCCCAGCGCGCGGCGCCTCCTCGCGCGGCCGCGTGCCCCCCCTTCCACCGCTCCACCACCATCGCGCGGGCCCCCGCGCGCGACCTGATCTGCCCTCCTCCCTCGTCGTTGGCCGCAAGAGGCAACCCTCCTCCTTGGGCGACGGCGGCACTACCCTTGGTGCCCTTGCCCCTTTTGCAAGAACGAAGAAGAGGAAGACCTAGGGCTTGAATAAAAAAAGAAAATTACATCTTCAGACTCAAAGTTTTCAAATATTACAAACATATCCCCGCCAGTTCAAGAACTTTTGACAAAATTAAAGTTGTGCCTCAAGGTATTTCAGATTTGCAAAACAATCCCCGCCTTCAGAAAAGCACATGCAAGGGATGTTCCTTACTGGGTAAATTTCACTCTTTATCCAAAACTTTTGTTTTTATTATTCATTTGATGCAAAAACATTGAATGTCTACATTTATATCCCTATGTTTACAGAACTAAACTTTCTTGATCATGGCAGTGAAATAAATGTTTGCATTGCTCCAAAAATTCTGAAATAATTCTTATATGCTCCTGTTATGTGCTACATCATCTCATAAAATTTTCATAGCTTTTCGTGGATTTTTGATATTTTAAAAAAATCAAAAACAGTGATATTTTGTCTGCCCAGAATTGCGAAATTCATATAAATTCGAAATATTGCTTAAAAATCCAAAAAAAATTAGTGTAAATGTATTTTGACTTGTTTTAATTTCTGACCAATTTTTGTGATTTCCATTTATAAAACTCCAAATAAATTACAAAATACGAAAAATATTATAAAAATTATAGAAAATTATATAAAAATCCAAAAATAGTGATTTCAGTTTCTGATTGTAGATATGGTCTTGTAGTTTCTCTTAAAAATAATCTTCAGGAGTTTTAAGCAGTAGAAGATTTTTAATTTGCAAAATAATCCTGACTGTGCATTGTTTGCTTTATTTTCCACTGTTTTATTTTTAGAAAATTACAAAAACATCAGAAAAATTTGAAAAAAATTTGAAAAAATTAACAAAAATATTTAAAAGTGTATAAAACACAAAAACATTTTCTTTGGACTTTTCTGTATATTTTTGAATATTTTGAAAAATACAAAAATAGTGTGGTGTGTGTGTTTTTGTGCATTTTGTGCTTATTCGAAAAATACTAAAAAAATATAAAAGTAAAAAACCACTAAAAAAATAACTCTGAAATTTGACTACTTAGTTTTTAAATCGTGCTCCTTGTGTTCGACCCTGGTCGCTATACCAGGTAAAAAGAATAGCGAAGACCGCTTACATTTGATTTCTTCATTGATCCTTTATTTTGAGTGGTTTAAAATAATTATTTTTCTCGTTGACCGAATCGCGCGGTTGAGAACAACGACACTTGTGATATTTTATTCCCTCTCTTAACCGTACGGATTTCGCGTCATCATGGCCAGATGCCATGGGGGCAGTAGTACTTTCCCAATTATATTAGAAACTTGACGATTGCTCATTGGAGAAATCTAAGAGATGTTATTATTTTCTTACATTGCTGCAGACTTGGTCTTGGCAGTACATACACATCGGAGTGCCCCGACCGTATGGAAAGGATCCAGCAGCTCTGGACCAAGGTTTATATGCTTCCAGGTATGAGACGTATCGTAACCATTCACAAATTTTATATCTTGATAAAATATTAATATGTGGATAAACAGATAGACGTAAGGGCGTAGGTCATTGACTCAGAACATTCAAACAACGATCCTGACTTTTTATCACAGTGAGTTGGATACACAAGACAAGCATTAGGTATGATCCGTACCTTTCCTAAATATACCGTGTCGTTACTATAAAATTAGTAACTCTAGACTTTTTAACAGATGCGTTGGTCTCCATATGATATGGAGATCGTAAATCGCCTTCCTGCTATCTGTCGAGAGGTACAGGAAGTGTGGAGGTCCCATACGGTACTAATTTGCTTTAACATAGCGGTCATGCATATGCCAGATCATGTAATGAGATAATTTGATCTACGATCTCACTTCCCAAATCAAATGCCTCTGATAGTTTTTCCGAATCGTCGCTCTCGTCAATGGGACAATGATCCTATTGATTGGGTCAATCGACTCTGAGAACGGATCATTTGGTGGAATCAATGTCGTCAAACCGTGGTGATGGGAAGACCTTCGGTTGAATCTGCTGAGCAGCGGTTGCAACCATACATGCAGTGGTATTGAAACATTACACGGTGATGGATAGATACTTCAATACCACCACTGTGTTTTAGATACGAGCCTTACGCTCTCAGGTTTAGACCATGGGTAAGTATGTAAATTTTTTCTCTTTAATTCTGGGAAAACAACATGTCATATATGAAGTACTTTTAGGTGCAGAGTGTATATGAAACTCGTGGGATTATGAAGGACTACGAACGGAGCATGGAGTTGCAGAATGTAACTGGCTTACTTGACTCCGCCTTACAAAACTTCGGATTGGCGGATCAAATGAGTCAGTACATCCCAAGGTACTCTTACTCCACTGATCCTTCCGTTGTCCTATTCCATGCCCCTGAACTACAACGACAATCTGACGTTGCTGCTCAAACTTATGCTTTTCACATACAACAACCATATGCTATTGGTTGAAATGATGATGAAGCGGGACCATTTCAAGCCCAATTTATGCAACATTCACAAGCAGATGATTTTTGAGGTCTAAACCCTAGCATGCCCCTCAATGCAGACATTCAGATAATTCTTAACCATCGATTTTAATCCACATCAATCGACTGGATTCTCCTACTATGCAGATTCCAACCGTGTGCCTCCATTTCAGAATCTCCAAGGCACATCTCTATCACAGCAACATGCACTGCAGCTAGAGCAACCACCATCAGAGCATCGTCAACAACCTGAACAGCTTGATAGAACCTCATCAGTTAGGGTCACACCTCCCCAGCCACCGCGAGAATTAACTGAAGAGAGTGGGGGTGGTACCAATGTTGGTAGTCGGGGCCGTAGGGCTAATGTATCATCAATTTTACGGCGGGCACGTAGAATTTTTAATTCATAATTATTCGTATCAACAATCTCTTTTTATTTAATAGAATAATGATAGTATGACCATTTACGTTAATTTTGGTGTAATGTCAAGCATGCTTCCATATTAAAAAATGGTATAAAAATAGTAAAACTCAGATACTTGGAAAATGTATTACCATGGGCCATTTTACGCTTCCATACATTCTCAAATGTAAATTGTTGGCGTGACGTAAATCCGTAAGTATTCTGTCATGTTGTTACATTTCAATTTCATATTGGGTGCAATTCTATACTAACTTAGGATAATTCTATTTTATTACATTTTTAATTATGTTGTATTATTGTAGGTTATGGTGAAAACTAGATTCACAATGCGTAAGTTGGTACGTCTTCCAACGAACCGATTCCTAGCGGTTCGTTCACCGTCCAAAGCTAATGCACCACATTAGGTTCCACTTGCTTCACCACAGTCACCGTAAGGTGGAGCTTCTGCAGTCCCACGAGAGGGTACTCCCCACAACTCAGAGATGAGACCTGAACCTCACAGCATATCAGATGCTCCTATGGAGTATCCATTACAAGATATATCGTTATCTCAATCCTCAATCGATAGACTCTCCGTTCACTGACTACTCTCCACTAGGGTTGGCTATTGAGTCAGGGCTCGATGAGCCGGGCTCGGTCTCGGCTCGATAAGGGCTCATGAGCCCGACACATTAAGCTATTGAGCCAAGCCCGAGCCAGAATTTTGGGCTCAATAGATTAACAAGCTGAGCTCGAGCCGAGCCGAGCTCGACTCAATAACTCAATAAGAGGCTCGATAAGGAATATATATATATATATATATACATATTATATATAATACAAACAAAATAAAAGTATCCATTTGCAATTTTCGCTTCATTGAACAAGCAACAGCATCACATTTCACTTTGAATCATGTTCTCTCAAAATTCTCACGAACCTGCATCGCAGAACCAGAGACAACACCACCAGGCGTAACAATCCACTTGCTTCGAACCCAATAGGGTTCGAAAGGAAGCAAGCTGCACCCCCTCCCAGATGTCTACAACTTGAGTACCAAAAGGCAGGATCAGATTTTTCTCATTTCAAATCAACAACCAACCAAAACCTACTTTCAAGTTCAACCGAATTAGAAAAAAAACCGTCTGGAATGCCTCTTCGGCGTGGTATTTCATCGAGTATCATTCAATTATCATATTTCGGGGATGCAAAAATCCGTGATTGGTTCAGGGATTGGTTCATCTTCGTGGAGCTTCTGAAGTAGAGGAGGAGGAAGGACGCCATGAGCGAGAGGAGGGGGAGTATTCTCCACTTCAATATCTCCATTTGGCCCCTCTAACTATCATTGGGAGAGGTTTTACATCGGATGGCCTGAAATAGTATAGGAGAGCAGTGCTTTTAAGAGGGGAGGGGATTGCGGTTACCGTATCTTTGCTTGGGGCAATGACACAGCTGGTGAGGTTAGAACCTGGACCGTCATTTGCTGGTTGAAAATTATTTCCAAGCCCCCTCTTCGGCACGGGTCTTCCCCGACATCATCGGGAATTAAATATTTTTTCGTCGAGTATTATTAGTTTTCCTCGATAAGGAGGTCGAGTTCCGGCTTGAGCCTTATCGAGCTCGAGCCAACTCGATAAGGGGCTCGAGCTCACCGAGCTCGACCCCAAGCTAGCTTGGCTGGGCTCAAACGAGCCTAAGCTCGAGCCCGAGCCCAATCGGACTTATTGAGCACGAGCCCGAGCTAGGGGCTGGCTCGGCTCGTTGGGCTCGATAGCCAGCCCTACTCTACACAGTCAATGCCTCCACATATGATTGAGAGTCTTCAGAGCGAGACCTCCCCGCTCACGGACGTGTACGACGAGGAGGAGAATCTGTTCGGTGATTTAACAGATTTGCATTATACAATTGCAATGAAGTACGCATGTCTGAGCGTACCTCGAGGACAACAAATTTGATCGAGGAGATGATTAATAGCATCTATGTATTGTACTTATTTTGAACTCATGTTTATCTAATGTAGTGCTAGATGTGATCTTTATACTTCGCATTTGTAACAATGGATTCTTAAATTGTAATGTGAAGTGGAGATGTTGAACGGTAGATTGTTTTCGTACTACCATGAAGTTGACATTTGATGACGAACTAATGTAGGTGGCCAATACAGATAATATATTTCTATTTTATTCATTTTGCTTCTCTTAATAATATACATAATATATTTATAGAAAATGATAGTATGTATTAACATGTAATATCTTTTTATTTAATATTTAAGAGAAATTGAAAATGAAATAATTTACCTAACATATAAGATAGTTTTTTTGGTTTCATTATGGAGTATAATTTACTTGTAATTATTTCTTGCGTCAATCTGCAAACCATTCGTCAATCAGCGAAAGGTTTGTCGAGTTCATTAGTATCTGATTATTGCTTATCGGGAAACACGCTTGGAAGTGGAATTTGGGGTTGATATGTCCTTTCCGGGAAAAAATCTCGTGATTATATTGAAGTTTGGAAAAATGTAGTTATTGTGATGTGATTGTATTGAAATTTGAAAAATTAGTAGAAGTTGAATAGTTTATAATTTTTAGATGATATGATGGTATATATATTACTTTTTTTGATGGAATGGAGTAAAGAAAAATTATTTATTTAATATATTAAAAAAGAAGGGGAAGATGAGCCCCACATAACAGAAAACGAATGGATTTTGAGGGATAAACGAGGGGGTTAACCCTCTACAAATTTCATACGGACAAACATCAATCAAATATATCGAATACAGCGTTCACGATCCTACATAATATACAATCGTTGTTTCAATACACTTCATAATAGAATAACATACAGCTTAGTGTGTATGCGATAACGAAGATTTATCGCCAATAACTGGATTGAAACAAGCAAACGAACTCTCAGCTGGTACGTCATGTGTCTGAGGAATTATTCAAGCACTGTATCATATATGCATATATGCAAACTGCAAACCATATCCTTAATTATGTTTCTTTCTTTGAAGTGCATGCCATCAACGCCCTCTTCCAATTTCAAGGATAGCCTCGTTATCGGGATCGAATTCGACGCTGAAAGTAGAGGTGTTCCTCATCAGAGGTGCAGAATCTAACGGGCTTCTCACCAGAGGAGTTGTATCTTCATGCTCACTTGGTGCCCATGGATGCCTCTCAGGAACCCTACACCCTCCCAGTTCCGTCGCGATCTCCCCCATCGTCGGCCTTTCCTTCCCTTTCACATTCAGACATCGCATCGCTATATCGGCAACTCGTAAGACCTCCTGTGCTATGCCTCCCTCGACGATCTCCGGATCCAGGATTTCGTGCAGCTTGCCGGTTTCCATGCAGGACATGAACTTCGAAGCAAGGCTTCTTTCTTCTGCGGACGCTACGTCGAACCTGAAGGGCATCCTTCTGGTCAGAAGCTCCACGAGAACCACCCCGAAGCTATACACGTCGCTCTTCGCAGTCAAGTGTCCATTGAACATGTACTCCGGATCCAAGTAGCCACAGGTGCCTTGCACCATTGTTGTGAACTGGTTCTTGTCTTGTGGGGATAGCTTTGAAGTCCCGAAATCTGAGATCTTCGCAATGTAACCTTCGTCGAGAAGAATGTTCATGGACTTGACATCACCGTGCAGAATTGGAGTCGAAGCATCTATGTGGAGGTATTTAAGGGCTTCTGCTGCTTCTGTGGCAATTCGCAATCTGGCGGTAAATGGAATTTTCTGGCGATTCTTTCCATGGAGGAAATCAAAGAGGGTGCCCTTTGGTATGAACTTGTAAACCAAGATTGGAGCCTCGTCTTCCAAACAACATCCCAAGAGTTCTACGATATGCCTGTGATTGACCTTCGACAGGATAAAAAGTTCGTTGGCAAATTCTCGCCCATTCTTTTCATTTGAAACCATGGACCTCTTGACTGCGATCAACCTCTCATCGTCCAGTGTCCCTTTGTATACAGTCCCAAATCCTCCAGATCCGAGTATCTGATCTTTGTGAAAGTTGTTCGTCGCCTTTAGCAGTTCTGCCAATGAAAATATCCTGAAATTGCTGGAATCTGTGGAAAGCAATTCTTGGAGAAAAGATCCCCCGTTGTTGCTGAAGTGTTTCTCCCTGAGCTTGTTTATGTTTCTTCTTTGGAATTCTAGGTAGCAGGCCGCACCTATGGCGAAGATTAGTATAATGCCAGCTCCAAGCCCTGTGAGAGTACAAGTGTTTCTTTGTTGGTAAGAACACGGTTGAAATTAAGGTATTGTTCAAGGTATTTAGCAATATGTTTATCTGAAGAAAAAAACAAAATATTTGATATTTTCTAAAGCGAACTATGATGACAGAAAATACAATACAGTTGCTCTTTTTAATTAGGATTCTTAGGCACCGTACGTTGGAGTTGGTAGTGGAATGAGTTACAACAGTAATTATCAGGATCACCATGGTTTAATTTAAGATTATCCTGATCACCATTATTTAATTTAACATGAATACAGAAACTTCTGAGCCACACATAAGTCAAAATAAAATTACAGATATTCATTAAATAATACAAGAACCATATAGTTAAATTATGATACGTTAACAAACACGATTTGGAATGAGCGAAATAACAAAACATCATCACCATATAGAACTGAAATAGGTTAAAGTCAGAATTCACTGAATTTCCTATAAATGACTTTCCTCAGAGATGATCTCACCCCAACACTAGAGTCATCGAATCCATAATCCTCCTTCAAAGGGCATCTAATTGACTCTCTGGATTCCGAAATGGCTGGAATCCAGAGAGTCAATTATTCAATTAAAGTGACTTTTCGAGCTAGAGCCAAAGCAGAGCACATGCATGTGTGTGGCCCGTGTGGCCTTCCAATCTCATTTCTACAATTATTACAAGAGCTTGAGATGGACACATATAAGTCAACTAAAAGTTTAGAATCAAGCAATATGGTACTAACTTTCTATCCCCTAACTCCTCCATGCTTAGGGATTCCAGTCTATAAAATAACAACCAGTTGATAATAAATGACTTTTAAAATCCAAAAATCTTCTAGGAATTACTATTTTAAGAGAAACTCAATGAAAAAAGCGTGATATCTTTCAACTACAATATTTTTGCTTTAAAAAAGGGTACCTCTTATTTTGAACATCTTGGGAATACTAATTTCACCTCAATGTAAACAAAGTAAACTATGTCTCAAATTTAATACTTTAAAATTAAGATTACGATAGCAACAATAGAGTTTTGTTCTTGGTGCAATCTTTAGGGTTGGTGCTCCTATAGGCCATCTTCAGGGTTGGTGCTCCTATATGCCATGCATCCTAATTTTATTCTTTTATTTTAGCTTTATCTTTTAGCAGAAACGTCTATAAATACATGTAAATATAATGAATTATCATTGTTTATGTCATTGTTATTATTGCGTAATTAACACATATTTTTCAAGGAATAAAGTAGGGGGAGATAGGGTCCTTGTATATTTTTCAATATGCTTTCTATATACATGTCACTTCTTCTATTTTATTAATCTATAAAATACCTCAAAATAAATCATTTTCTCAATAAAAGTTGTACTTAAAAATATTTTCTAAATAATAAAAATATTTGTAAATTAAATAGTGTACACATTGTGAATACAACCGCTCATCCAAAAGCCACAAAATAACTTAAAAGATCAATTCTGGGTCCATATGAACCCTAATTCTTCTAAAAAATCTTTAATGGACTCTAAATTAAATTATCTTTAAAATAAGGGTCGTTCCATAAATTTTCATGTTATGAAGTAAAAATTGGGTTTTTGGGTGCTTTGTATAGTCACATGATACCTATACTTGTAAATATCTATATTTAATTATTATAATTCCTATTTTGTGCATATTATATTTGACACACTTGTACATGTCCTTGATAATAATATACAAATAAAATAAAAATTAGAAAACATAAAATAAAATCAAGAGTTCATTTAACAAAACCCATACTTGTGAATATTGTATTCCTATTTATTTTATATTTTTACTTAATTTATAATAATCAAATAAAAATCATTTTTTACTCCTTAAATTGTTTTATAACTAAATAAAATATAAAATAAAGATTCTTTATATAAAAATAATAAACAAAAATTTTAGGAATAATATATATATATATATATGTTTACTATACCTATATATAATACCCCATATCGTATATTTGATATATGTATTTTATAAAAATAATTAAAAATCACGGGAAAAATAGCTTGAAAAAATGATGAACATTTTTTCATTTTAATCAATTTTATTTTAAATCTGTTTACTATCTAATTTCCAATTCAAATCACTTATTTTCCTGTTTTGTCGCTTAGCATATTTTGTCCCATTCTGTGCCGCTTCCTATTAGTCCAGCGGGGATTGTTGACTCCGATCAACAGGTCCCCCCTTCTTCCTTTTTCTCTAGGACGTGTTAAGCTCAAACTTCACTATACTATTCTGATCCGACCTTATCTAATGGGCCCTCTCTCCTTTGTCCTAATTAAATACCTCGGGTCCCTGATTTTCGCCCGAACATCATCCTTAGGATCCGCACCTTTGTTCACGTACTCTCAATCGACCTTTATCGAACTTGGAGTGCCTATAAAACCCCATGCACCCCTTCCTTTTCTGCCATCTCTGGCTACTCCACCACCTCCGTTGCGCCCAACCCCCTTTCCCTAGAGTGACAATAGAGCGAGAGACGCAGTAGGGAGGGCTTGGAAGCGAGTGAGCCCTAGGTCCGGTGATATCTCTGTCGTGCTCTATTGCAAGGAGCTCAACCTCTAGCTGTGTTGTCCATAGAGTCTCTAATTCAGAGATTCTTCATCTCCCTCCCAGGCGACATCACACAAAAGCATGTACCATTTACTACTCGCAAATGATCTTTCTCTTCAGTCTTCCATTCTGAATAGAGTATCAACTTTCATCCCGTTTACCTAATCGATCACCCGCTCCGACCCGATGTACACTTCACACACCTCGTACTTCACTTCTCTATCTCACTTCACATCCTAACCATCAACCCAACCATCGGGTTGGGTCGAATCTCAGGACGACTCCTTCACCCAACATAGGACCTGACCCATCCGCACCCCCCTTTGCTTATTTGGTGCTTTAAGCAAACCATTTTTCGTGCAGGACCAGGACCAAAGACCTCCTTTCTGGAGGATATTTCGCACATGCATCTCATTCAGAACACTCCAGGAACACTAAGCATCTCCAAGACTCACCTCAAAGTCCTGGAC
This sequence comes from Ottelia alismoides, assembly GCA_037367405.1. Lineage (NCBI taxonomy): Eukaryota > Viridiplantae > Streptophyta > Magnoliopsida > Alismatales > Hydrocharitaceae > Ottelia > Ottelia alismoides. The sequence goes on along the minus strand of JAZKJV010011893.1, from coordinate 661,760 downwards.
CCTTCTAAGTAGCCTTAGAAGTCGACGGGAGTCAACGTAATCACTGTTCAAAACTCTGATGAATCTCGTATTCATCGTTCTAAAAGCCACAAATTAAACCCATGTCTTAATCAATCCAATAAAAATCACCATCAAATCCTTATTATTATCCTATATTATATTGTGTATAATTAACCTTAATTAATGGTATTTAATTTTCCTTATTTTTCTTGTAATTATTTTATCATAAAAAACCCCTAAAAATTACATAGAGTAATTGTCCATAATTCACTAACCATTAGAAGACTAAAAAATACAAAAACATCTCAAAACCAAAAAAGCCAGTATTTTTCTCCATTAAAAATACCCCCAAAAATGCGTTTTGTACAAATGACCTCTTTTGGCTTTTTGTCCAACATCAAACTTGTAGATCTCGTCGAGACGAGCAACTTTCATGTTTTGACTTGTAGAGCTTCAGTCTCCCTTAGCAGAATAGTACAGTTCAGTCCTTTTTATTTATTGTATTTTTATTACAATTATGCCCCTGCATTGTTTTCCTCATAACTTGAGCATCGTAGGTCCAAATTGCATGATTTTAGTGTCGTTTTGATCCTTGTTTCTTCATCTACATCATGGCATATTTAATTTTCTCATCCGACATCATTTTAAATGAAGTGAATTTTTGTGTTAGATGGTGACTCTGATCGACTTGTCTTTGCTCTGATTTGATGACTAATACTAATGTTGTGATCAAAATTGACCCTGATTTCATTTCCTAATATGTTACTCACTTTCAGTGCTATTTTAGGGTATATTTGTAATCCCTTATTCTGTATATAATTTCCCTTGCATTATTCTCATGCATCCTTCTATAATGGCATAAAAACCAACTAATAATTGCATGCATCTTAATATCGCATTGTAATTAGCACAGTGCATCTTGCAGACCTGTAACTGAGAAGTTATTCATACATGTGCTTTAAAAATTCGATAAATAAATGAAGTAGTTGTGTCCTCGTGTTCGACCTTGGTAGACTTTCCAAGTATAAATACTCCACATCATTCAAACGATTGTGGTTTTTTGCTGAACCGAATTTGCCTCCTATACTACGACAATTTTGCATTCTTAAAGAGGCGAATTTAACGTTCATCAAATGGCGTCGTTGCCGGGGACACGACTTAACTTAATTGTTGAATTTTAATTTTCTTTGTCGAATATTTTCAAGATTTACAGGTCCTCATTTCATGCATCATTTCTTGCATCCTGTCTCCTGATTAAATTCCTATGCATTTTTCTAACTTTTCTCTTTTGTGGTAGGGCCCATGGAAATTGAGAGTGCTTGATCTTCATGGAGGCGTGAAGTCGGGAGCTTCCGCTGAAGAGGCCGCAGAAGAGTTTGGGAAGAAAGTGTAGGACCTTTTATCAATCAGCTTGGATTTGCATATTGTAAAAAAAGGTGTTGCATGTACATATTTACTTTAACAAGGGCTTGCATGTTGTAAAAATAGGAAGTAGATCACTTGATGATCTACCCCCCCTCCCACACACACACTTCAAATACACACTCACTCCCCCCCCATCTCTCTCTGTATATTTCACCAACCCCCTCCCCCACCTCTCCACCCTTGTATCATAGTACAGATCCCCCCCTAAATCAGTCCTTACTTAGGCTATTTGTAGCCTAAGTATAGGGGGGACCCGCCTGCTCATCCTTCCCTAAAAATTATCTTCCTGTACTTAGGTCAATTTTTGACCTAAGTATAGTGGGATCCTCCTCCTCAGTTCCGCTATATCACCCTATATTTGATCGAGCCTTGGCTTCATGGCACTTGTGCTATGAGGAAATAACAAAATTTAGGTATAGGGGGGTATAACATATATTACTGTATATTTACTTTAGCCATAGCTTGTATTTTTAAAACTTTTTGAAAACTATATTTTTGGGCTGGGTTTTGGTTAACATGTGAACTGAGTTTTGTAAAACCTTGTAAAAATGTTTTCTTAAAATTGAGGGATTAATCTTTGTAAATAATCCTTTTTAAAAAAATTGAAAATTTGAAAAATTGAAAACCTTTCTTTGAATTAGACTCTGACTACTAGGCTTAGTAGACACTTTCAGTGAGGGAACTTCAGTCTCCCTTAGCAGAGTGGGTGGTTTAAAGGAGACTGCATTTGGCTCCGTCCTAAAGGATCACGGGTCCGTTTATCGGCTCATACTTACACTCATACTGGTTGAGAGTAGATTCTTTTATTCATTTGAGCCTGGGACAGTCATTTTCTCTTCCAAGAATTAAAACAAATTGAAAATTAAAACCCATAAAAATATGAAAAAGTAAAAAATCACACAAAAATCACTAACCAAGAAGTTGGTGTATTCTTGACACATTCACACTCACTCATGGCTTGATGATTTTGAGGACACTGGATTTCTGTGATCTTAAGAGTCTGAGTTAACATACTTAATCACTAGGGTTTTAAACTTAATCTTCCACATTTCCCTGGTTTGAAAGATTTGAGCGCTATATTGCACTCTTCATCTCTATCTTCAAAAGAATGTGATCAGCACAATCACCTCCACAACTGCATGATTGATGAGATCAGTGTGCGCCAACTTTTGGTAAAAACAGTAGAGCTAGCCAACACAAGCAATGAAATGTCAAAGAAACGCTCTATCATCGAAGTTAAATTATAAATGAGCTTCCACCAATGGCGAGCGCTCCCAAACATTTTCAAAGTGTCCACTTGGACCAAGAGCTAATTAGGACCAAGGAGTCGGGCTGACACCAAAAAAGGGCTCTGCATCGTAAATGCTACAAGTCTGGGTATCGAAGGTATCTTAGATACTCAAAAGAGACACACCCCGGTGTACTCCCAGAAAAACAAGTGCAGACGACTCCAACTCTCTTGACGGACACATTGGTCAATAATCTAAAAATTTATATGTGTTGAGTAAAAAGGCACTCGAGAGGCCCCTTGTTCCAATGTGAGGGAGAGAAAAATAGACACAACCCCATGCCCTCCCTCATCTGGCCGTCCATCTACACTTTCAAGTCTGACAAACTAATGAGATGGTTGAATGAACCAAGAATAGACTTATTCCCTAGCATTGAGGATGAGTTCTAGAGGAGAGTCTTTGGGACTGGAACGTTGGGTGATGCCTCGACTCGACTCGACTCTCTTGAAATGCAGTACACTAAATTTCATATTCTTATACTATATGTACAAAAAGAGAGTGATAATTAGAGAAGTTGGATTCCTTCTGACTAAAGCATGGATAAACTAAGAATTTTAGGATCTCTTAAATTAAGGGTCTTCGAGAGATTGAGCCTTGAAATATTCACTTGCACTGTCAGGAATTAATCCGACTCCTTTATTCTTTAGATGCTCGAGGATGAGCATAGTTTAAGTATAGGGGTATGATGAATCTCGTATTCATCATGCTAAAAGCCACAAATTAAACCCCTGACTTAATCAATCCAATAAAAATCACCATCAATTCCTTATTATTATCCTGTATCACATTGTGTATAATTAACCTTAATTAATGGTATTTAATTTTCCTTATTTTTCTTGTAACTATTTTATCATAAAAAACCCCTAAAAATTACATAGAGTAATTGTCCATAATTCACTAACCATTAAAAAAACTAAAAAATACAAAAACATCTCAAAAACCAAAAAGCCGGTATTTTTCCCCTTTAAAAATACCCCCCAAAAAATGTGTTTTGTACAAATGACCTCTTTTGGCTTTTTGTAAAACATGAAACTTGTAGATCTCGTCGAGACGAGCAACTTTTATGTTTTGTCTTTTTCCTAATTTTGCCTCTAACTATCTATTCCTTATTTTTCTTGGTATTTATCCTTCTGATTTTCTGATTGGGCCACGTAGCGCTCTCTAGAGCCACCATGTGGCCCGCCTCTTTTCTTGACACCCGGTCTCTCTGGTTGCCGTTGGATCCACTCCAACCCGCCTCAATCTCCCTCGTCCATCGCCGCTTCACTCCCAGCTGTCGGATCCAGCTCCTAGATTAAATCCCCATCATTGTCTAGCGCCTAAATGTCAGCCATCCGATCTTTCTTCCATCCAATGTCCCTCATCGCTCCACGTCGTCCTTTCATCTCAGCACTCCGATTCCATCCCTATCCTACGGTTCCCCGCACCCCATGTCACCCCCAACGTTTCCCATCGTTGGATCTCCTCATCCTCAAATCTCATCCGCTCCTTAGCATCATAACCTCAACCGTTCAATCAGATCCTAAGGATCTGATTTGAGTCCTCCAGCCGCGCCCCCAATCCAAGCTGTTGGATCGTAAGATCCAACGGCTGCTGTCCATCATCTTCCTCCAGCCAGCCCTTCTCCCTTGTAACGCCTCCGCCCCCTTCCATTTTTACCCATCGCTCCAGCCACCTCCTCCTGCTCGTAACGGCCACACCATGGAGCCCATTCCTCTGCCTCCCTCGCGTAACCTCCAACCTTCTTCCTCCATTACTCACCCGCCATCAATCATCCATGCAAGCACCCCTCACCAGCTCATAATGACAGAGCCCCCCTTCTATAAAATCGCCACCTCCACCGCCCTTCACCCGCATCCACCATCTACGAGGCTCCGCCCTAGCTTCCTCCGCCCTCTGGTAACAACGGCAGACGGTTTCGTCGAGGCCACGGTGGGCGACCATCCCTGGTGTGATCAGTGGCCTCCGGCTACGTCGCGGCTGGCTCTGCTACCGCTGAGCTCCGAGGACTTGGCTGACCTCGCCGGGCGAAGACCCGAGGACCTTCTTGGTCCTCAACCCAAGCCACCTCCCCCGCCGGATCCTCTCCGACCTCCAGGTCACCTCTGCTATTTTTCACCATATCTTCCCCTATTTTTCTTGTCAAATCCAACATCTACCACTTCCATCTGATTATCCCAGCACCTTCGCCACACCACCCTCGCCATCGCTGACCATCATTCCCTTCTCCAGAACCCCTCACACTCCGACCCCCTTCTTCACCGCCTCGCCAGAGAAGAAGCCCATGGCCACCACCTCCTTTTACCTCCACGGCCTCACTCACTCACTAATCATTTACATACACAATTTGCACTCTTCGGCTATGCTTCATGTTTCATGTATCTTCAATGGCCGGAGCTTGCGCGTCTGCTCCGATCGGCGGTTCCGCCACCGGTGGCACGTTATCGACCTGCCGATCTTGACGCTGTCGGAGGATCGCCTCGCCACCAGCTTCTTCGTGAGGTCCCTAGCTTGCTCCTTCGATCTTCAAATGATCTCGTGGAGCACGACGGAGCAAATGGCAGGTCATCGGAACCCCGCCTTCTCTGGTGACCTGCGGAGGAGATGAATATACAGGTACCGTCCGATCATCTGGATCGGACGGTGATGATGGCGACACGTGGCGCCCGAGCCTCTTCTCCAGACCTTTAGGCTCGGGTCCCATCGAACCTCGCTCCGAGCCTCCCAATGCGGCCACATGTCCCTAACTCGAGGCAGTCTCCCGAGCCTAGGCTCCTCACATGCGACGCACGTGAGGGCCTGGGTAAATTATGCTAAAGACCCCGGAAGTTTTGAGAATTACAGAACGGTCCCCAAGCACGTGCCTCACGGGCGTGCCTGAGTATTTTACAGGGAGACCCTCACATATTTTTAGATTTGCTCCCTGCGTGCATTCGTGAAATTACAGTAGGACCTGATGAATCCACGATTCATCATCTTGATATCTTGATCTTAGCAAAATCCCCGAGTAAAATACCAGAAAAATGTACATAACTTCATTAAATTAACAAAATGTCTCTTGTAAATAAAACACACTAATTATTGTATATTAGATTGTACAAAATAAATTACTTATAAAAAGCCGCGAAAATAAAGGAGTTTCATACATGTAAATAGCCTAAAACTTCATGTTTTTTTAATAATTTCATCTCAACTCCTTTTTGGCTAATTCTTTTCTAACTTGTTCATAATAATGTACATAAAAATACAAAAATACAAAACAAATTATATCTCAAATAAATGCTCCTATATCCCAATGGGAAAAAGCCGTAAAAACCAACTTCCAAGCTAAATTCCCGCTCCGTATGAACTCCAAATTCACCAAACTCACTTTTAAAGTTCAAGTTAGAAAATTATATATCCAACGGAAGTGGTTTCATTAAAATCGGAGCTCATTTGCAAAAGTTAGATTTTGGGACCTAGATGTATATTGTATATTGTATATTATGTATATATTCATTTCTTTGTTCATTTTTTTTAATTTTATCTTTCTTAATTAATAGAAATACAAAAAAACATGCATGTGTTATATTTTGATTTTAGTATTTTATTGTATTTTTTCCGTTGTTAATATATCTTATTAAAAAGAAAAAATACATATTAGAAAAGCAAACAAAAAAATGTACATGTTGTATGTATTCCTTTGTAAATTCTCCACTCTTTTTCCTTCTTTATATATTTTGTTGTATTTAAAGTAGCCTACTTTATTCCATTTTATTTATTTATTTATTTTACATTATCTACAATAACCACCATTCTACTCTTTTACCACCAGCCTCCCATTCAACTCCACCATTTTTAATAACCTCCATTCCACTCCATATTCTTCATTCAACCTCCCATTCAACTCCACCAATAATATAACCTCCCATTCAATACCATCACAATTCTAACTTCCCTTTCTCTTCTCTTTATACTCATTTGTACATCCTCATTTTCCCCATCCACTATTCTTATAGAATAAGGAGAGAGCTTGGAGTGTTTTGTTGGTGACAGCGGCGAAGCGTCTTCCTCAAGCGACGACCTTCTTCAGGTGACATCCGCGGAGCTCCGCTTCGCGTCAGGAGTTTCACATCGAGCTCGCGTAGCTTCTCCGATATTGATTTCGCCAATCGGATCGAGGCGACGACAGGAGTCCAGCGTAGCTGCTCCGTCAATCCGGCGAAGATCAGGTAAGGAAATCTCCTCATTTATCTTGTTGTTTTATTTTATCTAATATTTTTATTTTCTTGTTGTTTCAAATCATATCATTTTCATCATCTTCCCCATCATTCACGAACCACATCATACCATCACCATCACCTTCATCATATTACCAAAATCTTCCCCATTACCACTTCCACCACACCATTTTTTCCCCTCTTTTCCATATCATTTGCATTTCCTATATAACAAAATTTAAAAAAATTATTTTTTTAAAAAAAGTTTTGTCATACAGTAGCAAAAAAAATAACAAAATAAAAAAAAACAAAAAAATACGCACGGAGGGAGCAGCCCACCACCGCCCCCCTCCCCCCGTCCAGCCGCCGGCGGTAGCCGCCCTTCCCCGCCGCCAGCGGCCGCGCGTTCCATCTCCAGCCGCCGCCCGACCTCTGCCGCGCGTCACCGCGCCCCTTGCCGTCGGCCACCGCGCGCTCTCTACGACGCGCGGCCGCATCCCTGTCCTCTCCGCCGAACGCCGCCACCGCCCCCCGCGCACCGCCTCCACAATCGCACGCCCTCCCCGACCTCCGTCGCGTCCTCGCGGTCGACCGCTCCCCGCCGTGCGGCACCGACGCCATTTCCCCTGTTGGGTTCTCCTCCCGTCACCGCCAGGAAGAAGGTCAAATTTGTTGATTTGTTTATTTTGTAAAAATCGCAACTTTTCCCGTTTATGTTTATGTAATTACAGTTCAGTCCTTGTGCATGTTTTATATTATCAATCTCATTTTCTTCTTTGCAAAGATAACCCTGTGTTTGCTTCTTAATTTGGACTCCTGTATTGCATCTTTTTATTAAATGGAAAATGCCATTGTGATGAGAAACTAATTTTCTACATTCTGAATATTTATTTGTATTTTTTGTGTGTTGTGGATAATTAATTAAAATTGTCTAACTGAAAATCTTCATATTTTATCCATTCTGTGCTCTTAAATTTATATCTCACACGCGGTTATTCTAAAAATTCCACAAAAAATTAGATATGATGCCCTGATATATGATTGAGATACTGTCCAAATTGCAATCAAAATGGAGCTGTATTGTGCCTGAAATAATTTGTAGAGTGAATTTAGTGTTTGATTTTTAATTAACTCCACGTATATCCTTTTTGCGAAATTTTAAATCTCCTGGATTCTACATGAAAATATCTATTTGAGATAAATTGCTCTCTGACCAATTGGATAACGTGGATTTAATAGAAATTAATTACTCATTGTCACTCTGTTTTCACTAAAAAATCCATAAAAAATTCATAAGTTGTCAAAAAATTCCAAAAATATTACTGTAGTCTCCTTACATCATGTTTTAATTCTAGTAATTTTTCATAATTTTTGCTTACTATTTGTGTGATAAATTGCGAAAAAAGCCATAAAAAGTGTGCATTTTTCCTTATTGCATTTTAACCCCTAAAATTCCAAAAAAATGTGTTTTGTGGTCATCTTTGGATTACTATTCTAGAAAAAATATAATTTGGCTGAATTGAACTGATGTGGCATTAAACTTAATTTGGCTAAGTTGTATGCTTTCTTAGTATATTAGTTCACTTGCATTGTGCATCTTTTTGCATAAAAAAATATAACAATACCGCATGGAAATCTAAAACTAAATTTTCAAATTAACCCGAAGTTGTTCCTTTGCCTCACTGTGTTCGACTCCGGACTTGTCCGGGATATAAATTAAGCCGAGACACTCTTCAAGGAGATTCTTTCTCTCGGTTCTGATTGAATCGCTAAGTACACGTACTATAATGTGATCGAATTAAACATCGTATTTAGTGTCTCGTCAGATGGCACCGTTGCTGGGGAGGCAAACGGCTTAGGGATTAATTAAAAAAATTTAGATTTAGTTTTTCATTTACTCGAGTAGTCTGACCCCCGAGCTACGCAATATAGAATGAAATTAGAGTCAATTTGAGCACATCATTAAAAATCGGTCATCAAATCAAGCAAGACAAGTAGAGCATGGTCCCATTTTTCACATAAAAATTCACTTTAATTAAAAGAGTGTCAAACGAGACAAATAAGTATGCTAGAATGTAGAGGACAAAATAAGGATCAAAACGACACTAAAATCATGCAATTTGGACCTACGATGCTCAAGTTATGAAGGAAACAATGCAGGGGCATAATTGTAATAAAAATGCGAGGAAATAAAAGGATAACTATTACATTTAGGTCGCTGGAAGGACCTAAATGTAAATACCAAAAACCGCCTGGGCCCTTGAGTAATTTTTCCATGCGCGCGAGGGCCTTTTTGTAATTTCTGAAACCATGAGGGCCTCTCGAGTAAAATACCCAAGCACACACGTGAGGCACGTGCCTGGGGACCAAAGTGTAAATTTCAATTCTTTCGGGGTCTTTTTTGCAATTTACCCAGCACCTCACGTGCTACGCACGCGAGGGGCCAGGCTCGGGAGGACCCTCAGCTTCGAGACCACGTGGAAGCTGCTGAAGGTTCGGCTCTAGGTCCGTTCCACCCAAGCCTATAGATTCGGAGTGGAGGCTCGGGTGGAGTCTTGGGTCGCCACTGGATGCATCTTAGCCGCCCGATCCTGGTGATCGGACGACACCTGTAGCACCATCCTCCTCCGTGACCCACCGGAGTAGGCGGGGCTCCAGCGAGGTCTATGGAGCTCCTCCGCCTGTCGCAGACATGCCTGATGGTCGGAGAAGCGAGCTGAGGACGCCGCGAAGACGATGGTACTCCGACGATGCTCCAAGCAGATCGGAGCTGCGGGTCGAAGACGCATCGCCGGAGGAGAAGAACTTGAAGTAGCTCCGATCAAAACTTCGGCCAGTGACGATGAAAGTACCTGCAAACGTTAGAAGCATATAGCCGAAGCATGAGGTGATGTGAAGCAAGTGGGCTGGGGGCCGTGGGGCGACTGGGAGCGGAGGCCCAGGGTCTTCTTCTCCGGCGAGGCGGAGAAGGAGGTGGTTAGAGCATGAGGGGTTCTAGAGAGGGGGGGGTGAATGGCGAAGGTCGGGGTGGTTCGGCGGAGCTAGTGGGTGGATCAGATGGGAGTGGAAGTGGTTGGAGTTGGCGTAATTGATCGGAGAAAATCAAGAGAAACAAAGATTAAAATCTCCTCACCGGAGCGAGGAGTTGGCGGAGGAACATGATCTGTGCTGAGCTCCGAGGAGCTCGGGGTCTTCGCCTCGACCTGGTCGATCATTCCAGGGGGCTCGGCGGTGGCGGAGCCACCAGAACACGGCGGAGTCGGCCGTGGGTCAACACCAGACCAACACCGTCGTCGCTTCAGCAATTCCACCCCTCCGCTGTCACTGGAGGGGCGGAGGAGGCTAGGTGGAGGCCCAAAAATGGTGGACCCCGCTATACGGTGGCAGGGCAAGGGCTTAAATAGCGGAAGGTGACCGACGGTTATAGGGCGAAGCAGGGGGTTTCGAGGGGGGTTTTAATGGCGATGGGGTTAATGGAGGCGAGTGATGGAGGTCCGCGAGGAAGGCGTGGGATAGGGATTCGTGGGGGAGGCGTTAGGAGAGGAGGAAGAAGGCTGGAGCGTCGGCTAGAAATGGAAGGGGGCGGAGGATGCGCAAGGTGAAACGGCTGGGGGAGGGGGGTTACGCGAGGTGGAAGATGACTTTCTAGCCGTTGGATCTAGTGATCCAACGGTTAGGATGTGAGCGTGATCGGTCGACGAGGATCAGATCCAGATATCTGAACGAACGGTTGAGATGTGCGCGATGACGGGCGGTCGAGATGAAAGGAAGGGGGGATCTAACGACGAGGGGTAACTGGGTGACGTGGCAGTTAAGTAGGCGTAGGATGGGCGCGTGATCGAACGGTGGAGATTAGAGGGAGACGTGGCAGGTGGAGCGACGTTGGATGGGTGCTGGATCGAGCGGCTAGCATTTAGGCGCTAGAGAACGGCTGATATCAGATCTGGGATTAGATTTGACGGTTGACGATGGAGCGATGAGGGACGGTGAGGATGAAGGCGGGGATGGCGTGATCCAACGGCCTACGAGAGGCCGGGTGGCGCAAAGGGAAGCAGACCGCGTGGCGTGCTAAGTAGGCGCCACGTGGCCCAATCAGAACAATTCAAATATAAATACAAAGAAAAATATAAAAGAAATAGTTAGAGGCTGAATTAGGAAAAAGTCAAAACATGAAAGTTGCTCGTCTCGACGAGATCTACAACTTTTATGTTCGTCAAAAAGCCAAAAGAGGTCATCTGTACAAAAAGTATTTTTGGGAGCATTTTTAAGGGGATAAAAATACCGATTTTGTGTTTTTGAGTTGTTTTTGTATTTTTTAGTCTTTTTAATGGTCAGTGATTTACATACAAGTTATCTACCTAATGTTTAGGGTTTTTGAGTGATAAAATAGATACAGAAAAATAAGGGCAATTAACTACAATAAATTAATGGTAATTTATACACAATATGGTACATGATAAAAATAGAGTATTAAAGGTGATTTTATTGGTTTATTTAAGACAGGGGTTTTATCATGTGACTTTTAGCATGATGAATTTGAGATTCATCACGTGCGTCGACTGCTGAAGAGCTAGGAGAATCTATTCATTCTGAGAGAAATTTTTCTAAATTGTTGTAATTATTTAGGTACTTTGCTTCTTTACAGCGGCTCTTGTTTGAGAGCTCGCGCTTGTAACTGGACTAACATTTGACCCGCTCATGGTTGTGTGGTTGCTTGACGTAGATTAGGACTTGCACTCGCGACTCTTAGAGCATATTTTATTAGAATATCTGTATTGCTTGTGCTCGTAAATTTTTAGGACCACACATCACATTTAACGAGACGCACTTAGACCGCAGGGCTATTAGTCAAATTTAACTTGTTCATCACTCGCTAATAGAACTGCCTGTCTAGGAACGGTTTTCTCGTTTGCATTCATATAGTATAAAATTTCAATTCTGCCTTGCATCCCGCATGTAGAGCGCGAGGATAACTGTAAGTCTCCTGAACTGGGCATGCATAATTGATTTCACTATTTGCATCGGTTTTTTCTCGACTCCCTCCCCTTGGTTTTTGAAACTTAGGTTAAAAGGAAATCGGGACTGATCGTTAGGCGTGCTTTATTTGGTGGACTAATCAAGTGATAACCAAACTTAAAATCAGGACTGCTAATCAGAGTTGACAAAAAAAACTGATTAAAACTAACACTTGTTTTGGGAGAGCAAAACCCTCATTGTATGCTTGGCTAATTGTGATTGTTGAGAGGTGAGGACGCATCCCTAGGATAGTGCCCAAAACCTACTTTTTAGCCTTGCGTAATTGGATTTATATCTTGATTTATCACCTAATTAAAACTGAAAAGATAAACGGTCGGACTTTTGCGACCATCACTGTGTTGAGGAGGTGAACTCAGGGTTTGCTCTTGTGTTTGTTTGTTTGTGTGTTATTCGGTGCACTTGCACGCTTTCTTCCTCGATCCGCTTCATTCTCCCATCTCCCTTCCAAGATGTCAGAATTTTGGTCATCATATCTAAGTCACCCTTCTTCGACCATATTCCGATCATCTCCACCCACTTATTCCTCCTCATACCCATACACTGACCGCAAAGTCAGAACTCCGACTGACTTCTCCACTTCTTCATCCTTCTCACCTACCCCACATTCTGGCACCCCTGACCCACAACCACCCTGGATTGACTCATTATATTCTCGTCCGCTTGCTGGAATAAAGGAACAAATCGAAGAGCAAGCGACTGCTGAAATGAATGATTGGCATAATCAGTTGACCCCACATACCTCACTTTCACCTCGAGTTGGACAGAACAACAATTTCCATATACACATCCTGACTTAACCTTAGGGTACAACATGGTCGACCAGACAAACTGAATGGAGAGGCCTACACCGTACGATCTTCCTGACTTGATTGACCTCAGTGATAGAGCCGACATTGACAAACCTTCATATCACCCATTCGGAGAGCCGACATATACAGGGGATTGGATTCATGAGACCGATCTACATACCCCCCTATCTATTGACTCCACCTTATGAGGCTCCGACCAACATCTGCCATACATATGGATCATACTCAAACTAGCATTACACGCCTGAGTCAAGATGTGTTGAGTATAAGATCCCAAGTTCTCAGCGGTATCCTCCAACTGAGCAGACTTCTCTCATGATGTGTCATGAGAACTTATTGGAGGATGACATTGGTAGACTGATTAAGAGTCCAGGTACGAATGTGGATCATGGATTTCGCGGATTGAATCTTGAAAACCTGGAAGACACCGGATTGACCACACATCTTGTACAACTGGAGTCCCTTCTACCTCCCTCTTCTACTAACCACTTTCCCTCCAAACCAGAGTCTGTACATTCTCCTAGTCCTCCTTCACCTACCAAAAAGACCAAAAAAATTGAAAACTCAGAAAATACCATAAAAATTGAAAAAGGAAAAGATCTAAAAAATTGGATCCTGCGGTTAGGGAAGCATTGGATAGAAAGTTGATTTTTGAGCTTCCCTTAATAATGGCCATTGAGCACTTTCCGACCTTAAAAGATTTATGAGAAGTAAATTAATGCCTAAAAGGTCGGGCAATAAGAGAACAAGGACTGAGATACATATAGTATCTATGGCCACATCTTTGATGATAGGGAGAAAAACCAAGAGCCGCAGAGTAAAGCGGTTGCCTAGGTTTGATTGTGAAATCAAAGATACCACATTCACCCATGCAAGAATCGATGATGACTTACCGATTAATATCCTCCCGACCTCCGTGTTTGCCAAGCTCAAACTCGGATCTGCCAAGAAGTCAAGAGAGATCATTCAGTTGGCGAATCGGTCTGTTAAACGGTCGAGAGGAATCATTTCAGTCATCGTTACTTTCCAAGGTGCTCTATTACAGGTGGACTTCACGATCATTGATATTGAGCATCGAGGAGAGTTCACCCAGTCTCCAATCATTCTTGGGAAGCCGTTCTTAGCCTTGGCTAAGGCAACTATAGATTGCGAGACTCGGGAGATCGATTTCACTGCATTGGGAGCACTCCGACCTACTCCGACCTCACCCGATCTTTGAGGACACACGATATTCCAAGGTAACCCATAAAGTTGCAGACAGTCGTGACCTTCGAGAGACAGTTGAGTCCCGTCTCTACTACACCTGAGATACCTACTGTCCAGACGACCATTGGTTTAGAGACTCCCTACAACCCACACACCGCCTACTGCTTGCACCACCACCGCGACAGCTTCTAGAGAGGACTCACGACTAGAAGCTATCATTGAGTCGGACATGACCTTTGTGGATTGCCTTGATCATTTCGATGATCCGACACAAGAACCCAACAATGTCAAGCCAACTGAGAACACTGTCCCATATCAGAGACGTGTGCTGACCCTACAGGAGTATTACAATGCATATGGTGACTCATCTGATGATGAACCTCTAGTCAGCACCTCACTACATCCACGACCTACACCGAAGGAGACAACTAGGACCAAATTGACCAATCTTGATAAATCAGTTGCTCCATCCTCTAGTCGGTCATCTGGTAAGAAGAAGACGGGTGTTGATTCCTTGAGGTGTTCCCCCGAACCCCTCAAGGCTTGTCAATCTCCTCTTCCTCTTGATGCTTCAGGTTCTAGAAAACCGACTAAGAAGGTTACCTTCGATGTTCCAGAGAAGGAACTTTCTGAGGAGTCCTCATCAGGTCCGGATGAGGTGATCTACATGAGTGAGCTTAGTTCGGCTGTTCTGAAGCTATATTTGAGCAAGCAGCCATGTGTCGACCCCTCGTTGGACGTTCCCCACACCTCAGTATTATTCCTCTACGAACGATTCTGACAGCGACACATATGTATACTACCACCCCCTCGCTCCCGCAAGAAGGGTCCGTCACAAACCTTCTTGATCCTTGTATAGATTCAATCACTCTTGTACATTCTCCCTTCTTTGTATATTCTCCAGATCACATCGGTTCTCACACTTACTCTTGTCCTATACTTAGGCTTACCAAGAGCCTAAGTATAGGGGGAGTCGATGCCCGCCGTGTGTACATACTCATCCATTTCTCCTCTTGACCTCGTCCTCCCCATTTTTGCTCTTCTTCTACACTTAGGCTGTCCAGAGCCTAAGTATAGGGGGGCGGATCGACTTCTATATTGTTTATTATTTTAGCCATCCTACGCTTAGCACGAGTTATGACTTTTTCTCGCTTCTTGTGCCCATGAGGACATAGCACATGCTAAGTATAGGGGGGCGTGTATATATTACATATATACTTTACCCATAGCTCGTACTTTCACATATTTTTGTATCTATTATACAATAATTATGGGGTGGGTAAAAAAATTTCAAAAATATATCTTAAAAAAATTCCCTTATTTGCTTAAAAACTTTTTCAAAAAAAGTCCTTTCTTATTTACTTATCTTTTTAAAAAAACTTTTCAAAAAAAAATTTTCAAGAAAAAAAGAAGCAAAAACTTTTCCTAAAAAATCCTCTTTGCCTTTGTTTTCAAAAAAATCTTTTTGAAAAAAAAAAAACTTTTTTATGAAACTTTAAAAAAAATCACAAAAAAACACTAACTAATAAGTTGATTTAACCCCTGACACAATTCACTTTCACACAAGACTGGTGATGTTCAAGAACACTTGGTTTATGAGCTCTTGAGATTTTGAGTTTAACCAGCCTTAGTCATTAGGGTCTTGGACTTAATTATTCACATTTCCCTAGTTTGAAAGATTTGTGTGCTATATTGCATGTTAAATCTCTACCTTAACAATATGATCAGCACCTCACATACACGACTGCAGTTATGATGAGATGAGTTGAAATTTCACTTGGGATCGGGGATGAGGGATTTGAGTTTGGACATGATTTAATGATGCTCGAGGATGGGAATAAAATAAATGAAGGCTTCATGAAACCTGAGTGTCAGCATATTTAGCCAGTATGAGAACATGGTTCTTGTACTATCTCTTGACATCTACCTATGTGCCAGGGTGTGATAAAATAAAAAATTGTTGATCAGTGTGCGCCAACTCTCGGTAAAAGCAGTGGAGCTAGCCAAATACTACAAAGCAATGAATGTCAAAGAAAAGCTCTCATTCCACAAAGTCAATTATCAAAAGAGCTTCCATCAAAGGCGAGCGCTCCCAACCATTTCAAAAGTGTCCACTTGGACCACCGCTATTAGGACCAGGAGTCGGGCTTGCACCAAAAAAGGGCTCTGCATCGTAAATGCTACAAGTCTGGGTGTAGAAGGTATAATAGATACTCAAAAAAAGACACACCCCGGTGTACTCCCAGGAAAACAAGTGCAGACGGCTCCAACTTCTCTTGACGGACGCACTGATCAACACCAAAAAAATGCGTTGAGTAATAAGGAACTTGAGAGGATCCTTGTTCCAATGAGAGGGAGAGGAATGACACAATCCTATGCCCTCCATCAACTGGCCTTCCATCTACACTTTCAAGTCTGACAACTAAAGAGACGGTGGATTGGATGCAAGAAATGATTTATTCCCTAGTGTTGAGGATTGGGTCCTTAGGAGAGTCTCTTGGACTGGAACCTTGGGTGACATTGTGACTCTACTCTAGTAACTGCGGTCAACACTTAAAGTCATATCCCTACTATATATGTATACAAAGAGAGCTAATGATTAAGGAAATTGGATACCTTTTGACTAGAGCTTGGTTCAGCTTAGAATTTTAGGATTTCTAAAACGAGAGAGTTCATTGAAACGGATCATCTTGTATTCACATGCACAGTCAGGGGTTAATCCAACTTATTCATTCTTTATTTGCTCGAGGACTAGCAAAGTTTAAGTATAGGGGGTGATGAATACACGATTCATCGTCTTAATATCTTGATCTTAGCAAAATCCCCGAGTAAAATCCCAGAAAAATGTACATAACTTCATTAAATTAACAAAATGTCTCTTGTAAATAAACATACTAATTATTGTATATTAGATTGTACAAAATAAATTACTTATAAAAAGCCGCGAAAATAAAGGAGTTTTATACATGTAAATAGCCCCAAAACTTCATGTTTTTTTAATAATTTCATTTCAACTCCTTTTTGGCTAATTCTTTTCTAACTTGTTCATAATAATGTACATAAAAATACAAAAATACAAAACAAATTATATCTCAAATAAATGCTCCTAGATCCCAATGGGAAAAAGCCGTAAAGACAACTTCCAAGCTAAATTCCCGCTCCATATGAACTCCAAATTCACTAAACTCACTTTTAAAGTTCAAGTTAGAAAATTATCTATCCAACGGAAGTGGTTTCATTAAAATCGGAGCTCATTTGCAAAAGTTGGATTTTGGGACCTAGATGTATATTGTATATTGTATATTATGTATATATTCAGTTCTTTGTTCATTTTTTTTAATTTTATCTTTCTTAATTAATAAAATTACAAAAAAACATGCATGTGTTATATTTGATTTTAGTATTTTATTGTATTTTTTCCGTTGTAAATATATCTTATTAAAAAGAAAAAATACATATTAGAAAAGCAAAAAAAAAAATGTACATGTTGTATGTATTCCTTTGTAAATTCTCCACTCTTTTTCCTTCTTTATATATTTTGTTGTATTTAAAGTAGCCTACTTTATTTCATTTTATTTATTTATTTATTTTACATTGTCTACAATAACCACCATTCTACTCTTTTACCACCAACCTCCCATTCAACTCCACCATTTTTAATAACCTCCATTCCACTCCATATTCTTCATTCAACCTCCCATTCAACTCCACCAATAATCTAACCTCCCATTCAACACCACCACCATTCTAATTCCCTTTCTTCTTCTCTTTATATTCATTTGTACATCCTCATTTTTCCCTATCTACCATTCTTATAGAATAAGGAGAGAGCTTGGAGTGTTTTGTTGGTGACAGCGGCGAAGCGTCTTCCTCAAGCGACGACCTTCTTCAGGTGAGATCCGCGGAGCTCCGCTTCGCGTCACGAGTTCCACATCGAGCTCGCGTAGCTTCTCCGATTTTTATTTCGCCAATCGGATCGAGGCGACGACAGGAGTCCAGCGTAGCTGCTCCGTCAATCCGGCGAAGATCAGGTAAGGAAATCCTCCTCATTTATCTTGTTGTTTTATTTTATCTAATATTTTATTTTCTTGTTGTTTCAAATCATATCATTTTCATCAACATCCCCATCATTCACGAACCACATCATACCATCACTATCACCTTCATCATATTACCACCACCTTCCCCATTACCACTTTCACCACATCATTTTTTCCCCCTCTTTTCCATATCATTTGCATTTCCTATATAACAAAAATTTTAAAAAATTAAATTTTTAAAAAAAGTTTTGTCATACAACATCAAAAAAATAACAAAATAAAAAAACAAAAAAAAATACGCACGGAGGGAGCAGCCCACCGCCGCCGCCTCCCCCCTTCCAGCCGCTGGCGGTAGCCGCCCTTCCCTGCCTCCAGCGGCCGCGCGTTCCAACTCCAGCCGCCGCCCGACCTCCGCCGTGCGTCACCGCGCCCCCTTGCCGCCGGCCACCGCGTGCTCTCTGCGGCGCGCGACCGCATCCCTGTCCTCTCCGCCGAACGCCGCCACCGCCCCCGCGCACCGCCTCCACAACCACGTGCCCTCCCCGCCCTCCGTCGCGTCCTCGCGGTCGACCGCTCCCCGTCGTGCGACACCGACGCCATTTCCCCTGTTGGGTTCTCCTCCCGTCACCACCAGGAAGAAGGTCAAATTTGTTGATTTGTTTATTTTGTAAAAATTGCAACTTTTCCTGTTTATGTTTATGTAATTACAGTTCAGTCCTTGTGCATGTTTTATATTATCAATCTCCTTTTCTTCTTTGCAAAGATAACCCTGTGTTTGCTTCTTAATTTGGACTCCTGTATTGCATCTTTTTATTAAATGGAAAATGTCATTGTGATGAGAAACTAATTTTCTACATTCTGAATATTTATTTGTATTTTTTGTGTGTTGTTTGTAATTAATTAAAATTGTCTAACTGAAAATCTTCATATTTTACCCATTCTGTGCTCTTAAATTTATATCTCACACACGGTTATTCTAAAAATTCCACAAAAATTAGATATGATGCTCTGATATATGATTGAGATATTTTCCAAATTGCAATCAAAATGGAGTTGTATTGTGCCTGCAATAATTTGTAGAGTGAATTTAGTGTTTGATTTTTAATTAACTCCACGTATATCCTTTTTAAGAAATTTTAAATCTCCTGGATTCTACATGAAAATATCTATTTGAGATAAATTGCTCTCTGACCAATTTGATAACGTGGATTTAGTAGAAATTAATTACTCATTGTCACTCTGTTTGCACTAAAAAATCCATAAAAAATTCATAAGTTGTCAAAAAAATTCCAAAAATATTATTGTAGTCTCCTTACATCATGTTTTAATTCCAGTAATTTTTTCATAATTTTTGCTTACTGTTTGTGTGATAAATTGTGAAAAAAACCCATAAAAGTGCGTATTTTTCTTTGTTGCATTTTAACCCCTAAAATTCCAAAAAAAAGTGTTTTATAGTCATCTTTGGATTAGTATTCTAGGAAAAATATAATTTGGCTGAATTGAACTGATGTGGCATTAAACTTAATTTGGCTAAGTTGTATGCTTTCTTAGTATATTAGTTCACTTGCATTGTGCATCTTTTTGCATAAAAAATATAAAAATACCGCTTGGAAATCTAAAACTAAATTTTCAAATTAACCCGAAGTTGTTCCTTTGTCTCCCTGTGTTCGACCCCGGACTGGCCGGGACATAAATTAAGCCGAGACACTCTTCAAGGAGATTCTTTCTCTCGGTTCTGATTGAATCGCTAAGTACACGTACTACAATGTGATCGAATTAAACATCGTATTTAGTGACTCGTCAGGACCCATGCAATTTTTGCTATTTGCATTTAGTCCCTCAAGGGACCTAAATGCAATATTTATCCTTTTTATTTCTTGCATTTTTATTACAATTATGCCCCTGCATTGTTTTCTTCATAACTTGAGCATCATAGGTCCAAATTGCATGATTTTAGTATCGTTTTGATCCTTGTTTCTTCATCTACATCATGGCATATTAAATTTTCTCATCCGTTGTGATCAAAATTGACCACGATTTCATTTCCTAATATGTTGCTCACTTTCAGTGCTATTTTTAGGGTATATTTGTAATCCCTTGTTCTACATATAATTTCCCTTGCATTATTTTCATGCATCCTTCTATAATGGCATAAAAACCAACTAAAATTTGCATGCATCTTAGTATCGCATTGTAATTAGCACAGTGCATCTTGCAGACCTGTAATTGAGAAGTTATTCACACATGTGCTTCATGAATCAAAATTCGATAAATAAATTAAGTAGTTGTGTCCTCGTGTTCGACCTTGGTAGACTTGCCAAGTATAAATACTCCACAACATTCAAACGATTGTGGTTTTTGCTGAACTGAATTTGCCTCCTATACTACGACAATTTTGCATTCTTAAAGAGGTGAATTTAACGTTCATCAAACTCGCCAGAGGCGAGTTCCTCCCTATTCTTCCCGACATTCTCCACACCGTTGATTTAGGGGTCTCCCAGATCTAATATCATGTGTCCATTCTAGAGACCCCCCTGATCTTCTGATCATTAGAAGGAGTGATTTCCAACCCACATCGTCGAAGCAGTATCGTTAGATCGTGATCGCTCGATCTCTAAGTGAAATCTCCTCAACCGTCCGTTCGCGTCGAGCTCGA
The DNA here is from genome assembly GCA_037367405.1 of Ottelia alismoides. NCBI lineage: Eukaryota > Viridiplantae > Streptophyta > Magnoliopsida > Alismatales > Hydrocharitaceae > Ottelia > Ottelia alismoides. The sequence continues at coordinate 641,099 of JAZKJV010011893.1, read as the reverse complement.
GCTTCCAGATCAGATCAATGCCACGTGCCGACGCCCCTTGTGAGGGTATATTTCCTTCTAGCCCTCACCTTTTGCTTCAGTTCGTATCAGTTCAATAAAATATTTTGTAGTTAACAATATTTGCAGAAAGGACCCTATAGTTTTATTATTTGCACTTTAGTCCATCTGAACTGAACTCATGTGTAGCCCCACATGGTATTTGGTGTATTTGCATTTTCTCCATACTTTGAGCTTATTATTTAAGGAATGAAATGTTTTATGAAATTACATTTATACCCCTGTATTTTTATACCCTTATATGTAATGCAGAGATTAATAGTAAGAAACAGGAAGCTCTCCATTTTATCTTGTAGTGAATTAATAGTTCCTCAACCAACTCTCTTTGTATAATTTACATGTCAAGCCCACGTTTGTAGACTCAATCTCAATATAAGTTCTCATCTTTAAAACGTAACGACATAAATCCTATTCCATTTTCTTTTTTTAAGACCATCCTATTCCATTTTCTAAACGGTAGAAGCTATCAGTGCAAAAATAAGGCCGTCGGATTAAATTTCCCTTGGTATTCCTAATGGGGTTAAACACAAGGTCCGTGATGGAGGTCGACCGGTCGTAAAGGGGAGACCGAAGAGGCCACCTCGCGGCAGAGGGTCATGCGTCGCTGCCACAAATGTTAAGGGGATAAACTGAGATATTTTATGAGAGGTCCAAGGGTTCTCTTATATAGGAGAAGAATCCATGAGATAAAATACAAAAAAAGGAAAGATAATTAGAGAATTACAAAAGAAAAAGCTAAAAATAGAAATTATCTCAACACTCCCCCTCAAGCTGGAGCGTAGATATCAATAAGACTCTGTTTGGAACAACATTTTTGATAAGGTCCTCTTCCTAGATCCTTTGTAAGTATATCTATTGTCTGGTTTCCAGAGCTGACATGCGTAGTAGTGATAATACCCTTCTGTATCATGTCACGAGTGTAGTGACAATCCACCTCTATGTGCTTCGTCCTTTCATGAAAGGCTGGGTTATTTGCAATGAAGAGAGCAACTTGATTATCACAATGGAGGTGCATATGAAGAGGTACTTCTATAATCAGGCCAGTAAGAACAGATCTGACCCACATCATCTTTGTACTAGCCTGTGCCATGGCCCTGTATTCCGATTCAGCACTTGATCTAGCAACCACCGTCTGCTTCTTACTTTTCCATGAAACAAGAGAATTTCCTATGAACACATCAAATCCAAATGTAGACTTTCTATCTTTTGGATACCCAGTATAATCTGCATCTGCGCATGCTGTCACTGATAGAGATGTGCCTCTGCTGAAAAGAAGTCCAGTACCATGTGAAGTCTTCAATTTTCTTATAATCGTATGGATTGCATCCATATGTGACTGTCTGGTCTGCTCCATAAACTGACTCACTATGCTTACTGCAAATGCTATGTTGGGCATGGTAACAGTTACATATAATAGCTTGCCAATCAGTTCTCCGTATCTTCTTTCGTCGACTTTCTTAGTATCATCATCATAGAACTTCATGCTTGGGTCAAGCGGAGTAGTGGCAGGTCTACAGTCTGCCATGTCAGTCTCTGAAAGAAGATCTATAACATACTTTCTCTGGATCATTACAAGACCCAGTTGACTCCTGGCAAACTCTATTCCGAGGAAATAACGTAAATGTCCAAGATCCTTAGTCACAAACTGTTGACCTAGGAAGTCCTTGGCATCCTAAATGCCCTGCTCGTCATCCCCTGTAATAATAATGTCATCAACATAAATTAGAATAACTGTAATACCTCCCCGGGTATTCTGTATGAACAAGGAGTGCTCAATAGTTGATCTTACAAACCCTGCTGTTCTATTAAGTCCGAGAGCTTTTGGAACCATGCTCTTGGACTTTGCTTGAGGCCATAGATAGCCTTGTGTAACCTTTAAACTTTCTGGCACTCCCCCTCAGCAGCAAATACAGATGGCTATTGTATGTAGAACTCCTCATGTAGGTCACCGTAGAGAAAAGCATTCTTCACATCAAGCTGATAAAGAGGCCAAACTCGTGTTACAGCAACAGCAAGGAGAGTGCGTACAGTAGAATGTCTGGCAACTGGGGAGAAAGTATCGTGATAGTCCACCCCATATGTCTGGGTAAATCCTTGTGCTACAAGTCCCGCCTTATAGCGATCCACACTATCATCTGCACGGTGTTTCACAGTAAACACCCATTTGCATCCCACGACTGATATATCAATAGGAGCAGAAACAAGACTCCACGTGCCACGTGACTGTAGAGCAGCCATCTCCTCCTCCATAGCTAACCTCCACTAACTATCCTTGAGAGCGTCCTGATAGGTCTTTGGTATCTGTACGGTTGATAGTGCTAACGTAAATCTCCTGAAATCCTCTGACAACCTGCTTAAAGAAATTTGTGCTGCAAGAGGGTAAGTAGCACACGTCCGTATATGTTTTCGTAGAGCAATTGGTACGTCAAGATCATCTGCCAAGTCCTGGGCCTGTATATTTCCCTCATGAGAGGGTACCCGCTCCTCCTGTTGAACAATTAATTCAGTAGTGCCATTAGTAGAAATAATATGCTCATTACATACCTGAGGCGTGTTGGATGATGGGCAAAGCTTGTGAGCATGGCGGACAGAGCGAGATCTGCGAGGAACAACACGAGGTAAGAACTGAACCAACGGAGGTGGTGGAGGTGGTGGAGGAGGTGGTAGAGGTGGTGGAGGAGGTGTAGGTGAAGGTGAGGAACCAACTGTAGGAGGTGGTGGCATGTATATCTCATCATTAGAGTCAGATGGAGTAAGTCTGTTACCTGTAGGAGAAAAATACATGACTGACTCAAAGAAAGTAACATCAGCACTAACAAAATATTTTTGGCTTAGTGGATTAAAGCAGCGATACCCCTTTTGGGTATGAGAGTAGCCAACAAACACACACTTAACGGCTCTAGGAGAGAGCTTGTCACGCCCTGGAGAGACATCATGAACAAAGGCAACAGATCCAAACACACAAGGTGTAAGAGAGAAGAGATCCTTCTCGGGAAACGCAATCGAGTAAGGAATCTTTTCTCCTAACACGGGTGAGGGCATACGGTTTACCAGATAGCAAGAAGTAAGGACAACATCACCCCAGTAAGAATGAGGAGCATGGCTCTGTATCAACAATATTCTGGTTACATCAAGTAAATGACGGTGTTTGCGCTCGGCAACACCGTTCTGTTGGAAAGTGTAGACACATGAGGTTTGATGAACGATGCCATGGGATTTAAGGAACTCAGAAAGATGTAAGGTACAAAATTCCAAAGCATTGTCAGAGCGAATATACTTGACGTTGGCAAAAAAATATTTTTTATTTCATTAATAAAATACTTGATAGTGGATCCAGCTTCAGACTTATTCTTTAATAAGAAGACCAAGGACAGTCTAGAAAAATCATCTACCTCTAAAAGATAAAAACAACGTCCCTGGAGATCAGGGACACGACTAGGACCCCAAATATCTAAATAAAGGAGCTCAAATAGCTGAGAATTGCTTCGACTTTGACGGGATGGAAATATGAATGGTGATGCTTCCCAAGTTGACATGCTTCACACTGAAAGGAGGTTTTCGTAGAAATATGAGGGAGAACATGCCATAACTTCTGCAGAGGAAGATGTCCAAACCTAAGGTGCCATAAATAAGGAGAGACCGATCCAGTAGGTATAATAAAAATACTAGCATGAGGAGGTTGGACCAGTTTGTAAAGTCCCCGCTGCTCACGGCCACTTCCAATCATCATGCCCGTGAGTATGTCCTGAAACACAAGAGATGAAGGGTCAAAGATGGCACGACAATGCAAATCCTTAGTGATATGACTAATAGAAAGCAAATTCATCTGAAAGGCAGGAGCATATTAAACATTCCAGATGCATGGACGGTGTAAACTGCACCTCCCCCTGTCTTGTAGTGGGTAAGTGGTCGCCATTAGCAATGACGACCCATCTGCCAGGTGATATAGCCTTGTAGGACTTTAGTTGTGTTCTGTCTCCACATAAGTGGTGAGACGCACCAGAGTCCACAATCCATTCTGTCATGTCCACATTCGTACTACCAGTAAAGTCATAGGTGATACCTGAGGAGCTTGAAGAGGCTCTGGCTGCTGTGGCAATATCTATGGTGGTGTCAACACTAGAAGTCGTGATCTCTCAAATACGAGAAACAATTTCATCCAGGCGAGGATCGGTCTGGGGAGTTGAAGTCTCTGAAGGCACAATCTGCTCTGCTGCTCGACCAGAAACAAGATATCCATGTTTCTGATAGCATGTATCCTCTGCAGTCCAGGCTTGCGGCAATAGTATGCAGGGACCACGTTGGCATCCACCACCTCTTCCTCGAGGTGTGCGACCTCTGGACTGGATTGCCTCACCTCGACCACGAGAAGCGGTCATCATTGAGGAGTACGAGGTGTCGACCACGAGAAGCGGCCATCGCTGAGGAGTGCGAAGATGTGGTTGTCGAAGGGATGATGAGTCGGTTGAGACGGCTATAGGCCTCCTCTATAGGAGGAATGGTTGCTCCAGTAAGAAGATGAGTACGTGCAGCATCATATTCTGCATCAAATCCGGCCATGTAAACTCCAACCATCGTGGAGTTCATGTATGTCTTCTGTTGTTCAATAGATGTCATAATAGCCATGTAGCTATAAAGTTTTTCAAACATGCCACGTAATGAAGAGTAGTAGACATGCAGAGGGCGACAATTCTTCTTGGTGTTATAGAAATCAAACAGTAGTTGAAGGATCTTGGCCTCATTCTTTGCCTATGCATAAGTGGATGCCAAAATGTCCCACATTGCCTTGGCAGTAGGCTGAGTTAGAATATCATTGGCAATCTCTGTAGAAAGGGTCCCACAAAGCCAAACACGCGCATACGTGTCATCTTGCTTCCAAGAAGCATTTGCTCCGATCTTGTCCGATGGCTCTGGATCTGTCAGGATGTGCTCCTTGTTGTTGCACTCCATGAGGGTGAGAAACTGCATGGACCACAGTTCATAGTTGGTCCCATCCATCTTAATAATGGGAGACGGGCCCTTGAAGGCCCCCGACGAGAATGTGTCACCCTTGTTGCCTGACATGATGTGAAATAGTCAAACAACCGAGTTCGACCGGAGACTAGACCGATGTAATGGATCCTACAGAATCATATGAAGGATTAGTTATACGCGTAGACTTATACAACCATCCTTTGATCTTTGTTGTTTGCTAGGGCTTAAAAAATATGTGAGAGGCAAAAATATGCTGATGCTGCATAATCTTCTTACGTAGGATCTTCTCAGAACGTCCTGCTACACCTCGGTTACCAGTGTGCAGATGCTACATGATATTCTCTCTCCTGACGGCCAGGGTCTTCTCACGCATGCAAAAGCGTGGACTTGGAGGCGAAAGCCAGGGCTGGTTTGTGTGGAGGCACGGGACGCAGAAGCATGGACTTGGTCACCTGGATGTGCTGGGTTGTGCGGGGCCACCGGGGGCCACGCGTGGGGCGAGGGGCGCCGAGCGCCTGGGGTTAGGAATGACGAGGGGCGCCGAGCACTTGGGCGAGGGGCGCCGAGCACCTGGGCGAGGGGCGCCGAGTGCCTGGGGTCAGGCACGGCGAGGGGTGCCGAGCGCCTGGGGTCAGGCACGGTGAGGGGCGCTGAGCGCCTGAGGTCAGGCACGGCGAGGGGCGCCGAGCGCCTGGGCGAGGAACGTGTGTGCAAGATGTCGATGTTGAGAGGCGTGGGGGCACGGGGTTTCACGCGCGATGCGCAGATGACGAGTAGGGACAGGTTAGGTTTAGGGATAGAAACGTGGCTCCGATACCATGTTAAGGGGATAAACTGAGATACTTTATGTGAGGTCCAAGGGTTCTCTTAAATAGGAGAAGAACCCATTGGATAAAATACAAAAAATAGGAAAAGATAATTAGAGAATTACAGAAGATAAAACTAAAAATAGAAATTATTTCAATAACAAAGATGGGAGGTCGGGGGCTGTTGTGGGGGTGGTCCCACATTGATGCTACGGGGAGGAAAGGAGGATGGATGTTGCTCCTCGGAGGAATGAGGGTTGAGGTGACTCGTGCCAGTGCTCGTCGGAAGAGGGGAGCTTGTGTGGGTCTAGCACCGCCGCGGGAGGGGGGAGATGGGTGGGGGTGTTCTGGTGGAGTCAAGTGTTTTCAACAAAGAAAGGTGGAAAAGGTGGATGTGAATTCCCTGTGCAACAAAGAGACTCCCATGACTTTCATCTAGAACATGTAATTCTAACAGTCTAAACATTGATGTAATGTACCTGCTCTAGATGAAGGGTATAAGAGTCTTCATTTTTGATGAAATTTAAATAGCATATTGGACGGATATATAGATGAATATACATGTTGGTATTTTGTAAAAAAATATCACCGAAAAATAACATGGAGACAGCTCCATCAAACTCTATACATATGCACACATATTTCGTACTTAATAAATATTAAAAAATAATCATCATCAAATCATTCTATCGAATCCCGATGAAATCATGTCACAACTTGCTACCAATATAACGACACTTTGAGAATTGCAAAATCAAATAAGATCTCACAACTAATAAATCCATTATTCGTCGTGGCAGACTGATATTGTTGTAGCGTATATATCACCTTCCTCTTTAAATTTGACAGTAATAGTTTCTAACCTTAACAGTGAAAAAGTTGGCAACTAATAATAGCTGGTGTATGATTAATCAGAAATGATGCACCAAGAAATATGTTATTCACTGCAATTGTAAAGCCAGAATTCCCAGAAATGAGTTAAACCCCTTGCGTATAGCCATGGAATGCACGAAGAGGAAATTCGAAATACGTAGTAGAGCTACCTCTGCTATACGCTGATAGAGATACTGCAGCAAAGCATAGAAGAAAGAGTAGTAGGAATGGATTTACCCAGGATGAGCTTAGTGGCAAGGGGCAGCTTTCCTTTCTGGAGATCCGGCAACGGCGAGCACTTGATCTTCCTCGGGTCCTCACTGGTTTGACCCTCTGGACATGTGCAATTGTAATCTCCAGGGATGTTTGTGCAGATCCCATTGCAGGGATACAGTTCGCTACTGTTCAATTGGCACTCATCGATATCTGCAGACACATGATTTTTACACATAGATTAGTTAATTGTGAGTGGTTGTAAATTGTCTCAAAAATTATAAAAATTATAAAATTGTCTCAAAAATTCCAAAAAATCCTTTATGTGTTTCATCTACTATCGCAATTTTGTTTGAAAATTCTTTATAAAAACCCTAAAAAGAGTAAAACATCTAAAATATTATAAAAACCATATAAAATTCAAGAAAATCCAAAAATTCTCATTTCAATTCTTTTTGTAGATTTTTACTTGTATTTTCTCATAAAATTGCTAACCAGGATTTTAGAGCATTTTAGTTACATTTAACTTGCAATTTAATCCTGGTTGTGCATTGTTTGCATTTTTAGTCACTGTGTAATTTTTATAAAATCATAAAAATATTTTCAAAACCCCAAAAAATTATCAAAAATATTTCAAAACCTTAAAAACCCAAAAATATTTTCACAATAATTTTCTGAGTATTTTTTTGCCTTAAAGAACATTACAAAAAATAATGTTGTGTCACTTTGCTTTTTGTATTTGTTGATTTTGTTTCCTTATTGAAAATCATAAAAAAATTGCAAAATTTAAAACCACTAAAAATATGTTCTTTTATTTATGAGATTTGACTACTTTGTAGATTTTCTCATGCTCCTTGTGATCGACCCTGAATAGCTATACCGGATAAAATAAATAGCGAAGTCGCTTACATTTGTGCTTGATTGTTTTGATACTTGATTGAGTGGTTTATTTATCTTGGCTGATAATTTTGATTGACTAAGGACAACGACATTACTTATTTTCCACCTCAATCGATCTTGATTTTTGTGTCATCAGAATGACGCAGTTGCCGGGGAGCACGCTTTGTAGTCATTTTTCATATTTTTGTCTCTATTTGATATAGCTGCTTTCTAAAGCATTTCTTCTTTACTTTTTATACGAGGAACTGCCTGTGGATGCTTCGGCTTTCTGTTGGAGTACCCGCATCTGAGGAGGAGCAGGAGAGCATGAGAAGATAGTTATAGTAGATAGAGGAGTTTCATTTTCTGCATACTTATTGTTATTATAATATTTGTAGACTTGGACACTTAGACTCATCGAGGTCTGTTTCGCCGAGCACCTGTGTGCTCGGGGGACCTCACTGGATTTTTCATGATTGTTTGTTTTGATCGCCTTTATTTTCTTTTGATTCACGAAGTTTTATCCCTTAAACTTAGGACTTTTGTTGATTGTGTCGTAATTAGCTAAGGTCCCATACTTAATTGCTCATTCTGTTCCTATAGAACGTAATTGTACCTAGCTAATAATAAAAAATAAAAAGTTAACTTAATCGATTGAGAGGTCACACACCATTAGAGGTCGTATACAGAGTTGGCAGGATCCGTTGTTGCGGACACCGATCGACATCTGAGACCGGATTCATGCCTCTCTCTTTGATTAGTTATCTATCAGTTCTTCACGATCAATATAAGTTGCTCGTCTCAGGTCGATTTCTTCATTGCATCACTTAGATAGCTTTATTCTTGTCTTTACTTTATGCCAGGATCACCGTGCATGTAGAGTGCTGGAGTCAGGTACACATTTCTATCTCTACATGCATCATAGTGTTTAATCGAGTATCAGCTTTTTTGACTTCCTCCCCATGTTTTATTGGACTCAAAATAACCAAGGAAATCAAAAAAATTGTTAGGCGTTGTTTTTATCAGAAAATACATAAGTGAAAACAAATAAAATTGGGACTGTTAATGCAAACTAGACCTTAAGATACACCTCATCTAAAAATCTTTGTTTTGGGGAGAGTCACTCCCTCATTAATTGATTTATCTACAATGAGAGAGTGACCCACACATTAGGTAGAGCCATACCTGAACTCCTTTTAGACTGTTGGTCTTACGGTTGGTTGTTCTCCAGTGAGGATTGCACTGGGTAGCCGGTAATCAGTCCGGTTTTCCTTAGCAGATTGGGTAGATCGGGTAGCCGGTAAATGGTCTGCACCCATACTAGCTGGGAAAACCAATTGTAGGATTGGGCCAGTCTCCTAGGAGCATCAGATTCCCAACAGCTTGCTTAATCGCTATGATAAATTGATTGATCACCTAAATAAAATTGACAAGATTAACGATCGATCATTCATGGTCATCAACTTTAATGTTGAGGAGGAAATTGGGGGTTTAGCTTCTGATCCTCTTTATATTTTAGATCTCATCATTATAAATCCCTATGTCATGATGATGGGAAGGAGGTTCGTTAGGCTGCCTTTTACAACATCGCTCTCGAGCACTCCTTTCCATTCATCTAGGGTAGTTTCAGAGAGCCCTAACCAGCTCTCTGAACCTGAGTTCGCTACCACCATGTTCCCCCTCGACCACCCTTCTTCCAGTCCTGAGGTGCCAGAGCAGAGGCTAACACAGTTATACATTCATTTGACGGCACCTGAGTTGGGGTATTTGCCTTTGTAGAGACCCAAGAAATGGCCGGTAGCGAGGAACACATCGATGAGTAGCCACAGGGTTCAACAAACGTACTTGACCAAGCTGCCATCAACAACACACTCTTAACCTCCCGAGAGACGATGTAGTGCCAGATTAGAGAGCAGGGTGCATTCATAGCAGATGTGCGTCGAGAGCTGACAGAGATGCGAGCCGGCAGAGGAGAGCCACAGAGACCAGACGAAGGAGAGATACTAGCAACTGGAGGTGGAGACGGATCTCCAGATGATCAGCCAGAGCCGAGGACACCACTCACGATGAGGCAATTGCACAACCCTAGTGCAACTCTCACCCACCGTTGGATTCAACTCCCGGAGATCTTGGGCGATTTTGAGCTTCGTCCCTAGACTATTCAGCTTTTGCCCAAGTTCCATGGGCTATCCATCGAGGAGCCACACCTCCATCTGCAAGAGTTTGAGTTGCAGTACTGTCCATGATAGATTCGTGGATGAGGATACGATCAAGTTGATCACCTTCCCGTTCTCATTGGTTGACAGAGCAGCCTATTGGCTGAATTATTTGGGGAGGTACGCCTGTTGGACATGCGAGCCCACGAGGAGCCATTAAGAAATAAATATTATTGCACATATCATTCCCTGATCTGAAATGAAGAACAAATAATTTGTATAATAGGTCCCTTAGTACAATTAGGGTTATGTACCATGACCATCTTAATAATCATACAGCTGTTGATTCAACTATTGAATCATAGAGGTTGGTACTTGGATGAATATCTACAGGGTTAGATTGAGGACTCATCAAGCACCGTCAAATGATTGTTAAGAGATATCTCCAGCCTGAGTAGGAGATGGCAATCCTTTCTTAGTTAGTTAGATATCTGACCGACCTATTGATGCAGGTCCTCTGCATAAGAATAGAGACTTGGAGGCATCAGATTAGTTAGGTCAAAGAGTTGACATAACAAGACCGAGATACTCAAAGACCTATATCGTATGCTGTCACGGTATAGGCACGCATCCTCTGACCAGAGACAGATGTGTTACTATATGTCTGAGTATGTACATTTGGCAGACCAATAGGTTAATGACCTGACCAAGTTCTATACACCGGTGCACTGATGTGCATATAAGGACATATGAGTAATACGATCTCTCAAAAGGATCATACATGTTCACTACTGAACTGAAAGACATGAGCTCACTCATGAGATATTGGGAAGAATCAAATTTCGTGCACGGTCGTCTCACTTTGGAAGCTTTACTGAATTTGTAGGTTTGATATATACTTTTGGAAAGTATATGATCAACACCTGGGTATGATATATACTTTTGGAAAGTATATGATCAATACCAACTCCCAATGATCGAATGAGAAAACTTACTGATAAAATCCTGAAGTAGACAATGTAAAATAGATCTTATACTTCGGGTTTATTCTGGGTCTTCCAGTATGCAGGATGTACATGTATTGAGAATACCTGAGGGTGATGTGATCATAAACGATTGTATAACCATGACGCTTCCATTCCTAGGGAGTGATGAAACGGATCTGGACTTTAGTGACTCCTCTCAGTAGAGAAGTGATATGATCTTGGTCTAGTTGTTGGACATTGATCTAAATGTGATTCAGATACAACGAGAAGATTAGATTTGCGGTCTTAATTTAATCAAACATCTATGAGAGGTCCATGAGATCAGGATTTGATATGTGATCTCAATATCCAAGTCACTATACGTGGAACAATACAATCGCCATGTCCTTATCTCCAAGTATCTGTAGAGAAAGCGCATTATCCCTGAAAGAGTTCATGGATAATTTCATTGTTGATATATGTATCCAAGCATCGAGAAAATTGATAATAAAATGTGATTTAATTAAAATGGATAATATGAATTTGATTCAAATTATAAGGAGAGTTATCTGAGATAATTAAATGTGATTTAATTATGAAAGATGTGAATAATGTGAATGTGATATATATTATTTTGGTACATGATAATAGAGATCCAATATGATTAAATACAGTTTAATTATCATCGATATGAATAATATGGATAGCATTGTCCATATTAATCATATATATATTATAAACATGATTTATAATATATTAGAGAGAGCATATTGTGATTTATATTTGTTAATTAATTATCGATGTGAATTGGATTCACATTGAATGATTAACTAAAATATAATTTACATTTTTTGGGATGTGAGTTTGATTCACATTTTTCCAATGGCATGATTGCAATATTTCACAAGATAATTATGAATTATTTTTATGAAATAATTTACAACAATTGTTGTTGTAAATCCTGGAGATATCATGAGATAAGTGTATCTCATGAGATAATGAGATCTCATGAGATGTTGGTAGCCGTCCCCCCCTTTTTAGTGGATATGATTTATCTCCTCATTATCTCCAAGGATAATTAATTGATTTGATATGAAATTAAATATATTGATTTATAGATATATACTAAATTAAATTAAATAAATTATTATTGTATTTTTACAACAAAATCATAGACATTGAAAGAAACACAAATCAATCTCAACTATTGATTGTATGTTGTCCATGGATTGGGATCCATGGACTCCCAAAACCCTATATAAGAAGAGGCACCCCTTGCTCTTCTATATAGATAATTAATGAATGCTCTCTCTCTGTCTCTATACATGCCCACTCTCTATCTCTCTCATGTGGTCGTCCATCATGGATGCCCTAGAGAGATTCTCCATCGTCGCATCGTCGTCATTATGCTGCCCGATCATTTTCTCTTGTATCTCCGTCTACTTCAGCGTGTCTTGCTCGTGAAGAAGATGTCATATCTCATTTCTCGATATCAGGAGATCCATGGCTTGGATCTTCAACATGAATTGCGAGAAGCATAAATTTCATCAACATGCTCGCAAGCATCTCCTCCGACGGATCGAACTTGAGACAGGTGGTCTCTTCGTTTAGAGACTCGATCGCAACCACGCTTCAAGAGGTAATCCTATTACTTATTTGTGGTTTAGATGAAATGATCCGAGAAAGGTTCTTGAATCATGTGGTTTCATCATATTAAAAATTTTAAATTCCATTGCATCGAGCTACTAGTATGACTAGTCGCTCTCGATCGTATACGATGCGATCCTCACACTCCCGTGATACGTTTAAGGATCTAACTATATCCTTTAAGTGGTATTAGAGCTAGGTTGAAGGTTTTGGATGCGATCCATATGTTGGACATGCGAGCCTACAACGAACCATTATGCAATAAAAGTTATTGCGAATATCATTCCCTGATCTGAAATGAAGAATGAATAATTTGCATTATAGGTCCCTTAGTACAATTAGGGTTATGTACCATGACCATCTTAATAATCATACAACTGTTGATTCAATTATTGAATCATAGAGGCTGGTGCTTGGATGAATATCTAAAGGGTTAGATTGAGGACTCATCAAGCACCGTCAAATGATTGTTAAGAGATGATCTCCAGCCTAAGTAGGAGATGGCAATCCTTATCTCTAAAGGTTGATATCTGACCGACCTCTTGATGCAGTCCTCTGCATAGGAATAGAAATTCAGAGGTGTCAGATTAGTTAGGTCAAAGAGTTGACTTAACGAGATCAAGATAACCAAAGTCCTATATCGTATGCTGTCATGATACAGGCACACATCCTCTGACTAGAGACAAATGTGTTACAATATGTCTGAGTATGTACATTTGGCAGACCAACAGGTTGATGACCTAACCAAGGTCTATACACCGGTGCGCTGGTAAGCATATAAGGGCATATGAGTAATACAATCTCTCAAAGGGATCATGCATGTTCATTTACTGAATCGAAAGGCATGAGCTCACTCATGAGATATTGGGAAGAATCAAATTCCGTGCACGGTCATCTCGCTTTGGAAGCTTGACTGAATTTGTAGGTTTGATATATATTTTGGAAAGTATATGATCAAGACCTAGGTATGATATATGCTTTTGGAAAGTATATGATCGATACCAACTCCCAGTGATCGAATGAGAAACTTACTGATAAAACCATGAAGTAGACAGTATAAAGTTGATCTAATACTTCGGGTTTATTCTGGGTCTTCCAGTATGCAGAATGTACAGGTATTGGGAATACCTGAGGGTGATGTGATCATAAACGATTGTATAACCATGACGCTTCCATTCCTAAGGAGTGATGAAACGGGTCTGGACTTTAGTGACTCCTCTCAGTAGAGAAGTAATCTGATCTTGCTCCAAATGTTGGACATTAATCTGAATGTGATTCAGATGCAATGAGAAAATTAGATTTGCGGTCTTGATTTAATCAAGCATCTATGGGAGGCCCGCGATCTGGATTTGAGATACGATCTCAGTATCCAAGTCACTATACATGAAACAATACAATCGCCCTGTCCTTATCTCCAAGTATTCGCGGAGAAAGCGCATTATTCTTGAAAGAGTTCAGAATAATTTCATTGTTGATATAAGTATCCGAGCATTGAGAAAATTGATAATTAAATGTGATTTAATTATAGTGAATAATATGAATTTGATTCATATTATAAAGAGAATTATCTTAGATAATTAAATGAGATTTGATTATCAAATATGTGAATAATGTGAATATGATTCACATTATTTGAACACATAAAAATAGAGATCCAAGATGATTAAATGTGATTTAATTATCATGGATATGAATAATGTGGATAACAATATCCATATTAGTCATATATATTAAAAATATGAATTATAATATATAAGAGAGAGCTATTTGTAATTTATATTTGTTAATTAAATGTTAATGTGAATTGAATTCACATTGGACATTGAATTGAAAATGTAATTTGCATTTTATTTTTGGTTGTGAATATGATTCACAAAATTTTCAATGGCAAGATTGCAATGTCTACAAAATAATTGTGAATTATTTTTGTAGAATAATTTGCAACAAAAGTTGTTGCAAATCTTGGAGATTACATGGAAGACAAAATTGCCACCTTCCTAAAGGAGGAGGGTGGACGACCACCACTCCTATTTGGAAAGGGTGGCCATCCCCCCTCTCCACATGAAAGGAGGCATTCTCTCTTCCATTATCTCCATGTATTGTTGATTTAATTTTGTGATTAAATTGTGTTGATTTATCAACATATATTTAATCTAAAGTAAATTAATTGTTGTTGGTTTTTACCAACACAGATCTTAGCCATTAAAAGAAACACAATCAATGAGAGACATTAGATTTATGTTGTCCCATGGATTGAGATCTATGGATCCCAAAATGTTATAAAAGGAGAGGCACCACATTTCTCTTCTTTACAACACAACACACAAGAGAACATAAGTCTCTCTCTCTCTCTCTCTCTCTCTCTCTCTCTCTCTCTCTCTTTCTCTCTACACGTCAGCCCTCTCTTTTCCTCTCATGGCTGTCCACCATGGATGCTATAGAGAGAGTCTCCATCGCCACAGCGTCGTCATTATGCTGCCCGACCCTTTGCTCATGGATCTCCGTCTCCTTCAGTGCGCCTTGCTCGCGAAGAAGACGTTGGATCTCGTGTGTCGAGATCAGGAGATCCGCTGCTTGGATCATCAACATGGATTGCGAGAAGCACACGATTCATCCCTGCGCTCGC
The DNA here is from genome assembly GCA_037367405.1 of Ottelia alismoides. Taxonomy (NCBI): domain Eukaryota; kingdom Viridiplantae; phylum Streptophyta; class Magnoliopsida; order Alismatales; family Hydrocharitaceae; genus Ottelia; species Ottelia alismoides. Next base: position 625,903 of record JAZKJV010011893.1, on the reverse strand, counting down.
AAGCGTCTCCTCCGTCGGATCGGACTTGAGACAGGAGGTCTCTTCATTTAGAGACTCGATCGCAACCACACTTCAAGAGGTAATCCTATTACTTGTTTGTGGTTTAGACAAAATGATCCGAGAAGTGTTCTTGGATCATGTGGTTCACATAAAAAAATTTTAATTTCCGCTGCATATAACAACTAGTGCGACTAGTCGTTCTTCATCGTATTTGATACGATACCCATGCTTTCGGATGCGTTTGAGGATTTCACCATATTCTTCAAGTGGTATCAGAGCCTTAGGTCAAAAGTTTTTGGATGCGATCCATGAACCGAGGACGAATTGGGTTCGTTAGGGTTTGCGAAAATTTTTCCCGCATTTCATTTTCGCATCTCTGTTTTGATATTATTTTCAGCACTGTTTAAATTGCTTAAACACGAAAATAATAATTATATTTTATTCCCTATTAAATAAGGAAACCGTAGATCTGAGTTTACGTGATTTCGATTCCATTTGCTCAAGTTATGCTCATTTTAGTGAACATGTATCCACAGTTTCGGGGACAACGAATCTCAACGTAATTAAGATGTTAATTGCGGATTTTAAATGCCTTAAAATGCGTGCAAATCACTTAGGTTCTGTTGTAAATTAAATTAGCAAACTTCAGGAACTTACTTTGCTTAATTTGGATTTAAATTGATTGAGATATGGTATTTTTAGTAAGTGAGGGTCACTGCTGGAAATACTTTCCTAATCAAGAACCTAGTGATTGTCATTTAATTAATTAGTGAAATTAAATTGTACATAAATATTTGTGAAATATTTGATGATATTAAATGACACTGCCTCAACCAATAAATTGATTAGATTTGATCTAGATCATAATTGGAAGAACAATCAACAAACTTCTTGCTTGAATAGGATTGGGAATTTGTCTAGCAAATTTCCTTATAATCAAAATTGTTTTTATTACTACTATATGGTATAATTTCGATTGAAGAACCGATTATCATCTCAAGTACAAATTGATCTATTTGGCATTATCCTTTCTTGAGGTGGATATGGTGTCTAGTCGGAGAGTATTGGGGTAGCGGGTTGCAACGTATGTGGTCCGTCCCACTCTCGTCAGTAGTGGCCATGACAGCAGGTAGGGACTCGATAATGCCAAAGAAATCAAGATGTATTTTTCTAATTATTAAAATTCGAATATGTGGTACGTACTTTGAGATAATACCATATACATATTCAAGTAAACAATCAAGTTTGTTGATTGAATTAGATTAATAATTAATTTAATATGATTGAATTAATTATATCCAATTAAAAAACACTCTATTATGAATAGATGTGTATTTCCCTTGGAAGAATTAATTATATGAATATGATTTATGATAATTAATTAAAATTTGAATATGTGGTGGAGGATCACATAAGTTACATCCATGGTCTCCCGTCAAGGCGAAGGGTTCCGTCGCCAGAGATTGTATGTCAGAGACGCCTGTCCGAAGTGACAACTCCTACATACAAGCCATTTGAATCGAGCTCTTCGCTTCTCAAAAGAGTAAGGATGTATGCGTAGTGACCCCAATATCGGGTCCTCATATTATTGGGGTGATATTGGATTGCGCATAGCGAGTTGTATTCCTGTTGACGGTTGGTTCAATTAATGACAGGTCAACATCGCCTTAGGGGTGGTGGGCCCGGGTGTTAAAGACCATATTGGGAGATGCAAGTTGGACTTGCAAGGCGGAATGTGTTCTCGCTTCTTTTTATCCGAGTTGCAGATTCTCATATTATTGGGATGTAACATAGATAAGGAAGGAGATCTCAGATCTTGCTTGAGATATAATGGTAAGTATATCTATTACATTGAAAATGATTAAGGGAATGAACTTTCAGTGTTGATAAGGCAAGCCAACTTTGATATAAAAACTCCTAAATCAAAGTAAAATATGTATATATTTAAATATATACACTTATGCAAATTTCTTATTTCATATAATCCTTCATTAAACCTACTCAATATTATACTCAATAATAACCGGTAAAATATCATTGATTCGACTCATGATTCAGATATTGTACTTGCAATTGAACACATAATGTATGTGGTTGAAATGTGTAAGTTTCCTCACAATAATGAGGAATGACAATTACATAGATAATAAGACTACAACCCTAGGGTTTGTATGTCTCTATAATCTTGATCTCTCATCGGATGTACTTTGGAAGTGACATGTCGACGATGATCACAATTGTCAAATAATCCTTATAAAGACTTAAGAAGATATTCTGGCATACATATGTGCTCTTGACATTTATCATGAATGACATAGTTCACTGCATCATGCAGAATGGTAGCTCTATAAGAGATGATGTATTCAAAATGTTTGAATACCTACCTGAACCAATGTTTTTAGGAGTCTAGATGGATGTAGACATGATGAGTATCATCGTTCTACTGTCTATACTCTAGTCATTCATGAAGCTTCATAATATTCATATTATATGAATTTAATGAAGCATGTATAAATGTTGAAATGCTCTTACATTGAATTCTTTTGAATTTAATGTAAGAGATCCTTAGTCTTAAGCAATGGTTGTTTATAGATAAAGGGAGTGCAGTGGAAGCATGGGTCAGACCCAAGATGAGAAGGATAGTCAAAGAGTTGACCATACTTTTGTGACTTCCATATGACATCCAAAGAGGTTGATGAATTCCAATACTGCAATAAGTTGATGTGTTAATAGTATGACTATCAAATCTATCTAGAATCCTTAGAGAAGGACTCGGATAGTACATTGGAATAATCTACAGAAATCATTGAAATTGACTTTCTTATTTGATAAGATAAAGTCCAATAAATTGTATATCAATTTTCTAATTACACTTGCAATTGGTTGCATATATATTAGAAGATTAGAAATTTGATCTTAAAGGTTTAATAGTCATCCACATGGATATTGATGCAATTGTTGCAATAATCTCTATTGGATTGAAAGGCTTCATAATTTCAGTGGGAGAGCCCTTAGTCTTAGAGAATGGCTCTATGACCTAAACATTAGAATACACTCATTGCTTATTTCTAAACATTAGAAATAAACATGAATTCTGTAATTAATCTATTATAAAGAGTTATGATGGAGATATTTCAGATGGTAATCTAAAATCTAGTGGACTCTACTAAATTAGAAAATTAATGAATGGTTCATTAACATTTCTAAATATTGAAATTAAACCTTAAGATCAATAGGAGTATGAAAGGTCATTTGACAATGATCTAGCATCAAGCCTTGGACATTTGTCTATTGATTTGATAAATAGGCTAGTAAGAGATGAAACTTTAGAATGTCTAAAATTTCAAAACTTACATACTTATGAATATTGTATTCAAAGTAGAATGTCCAATACACCCTTCTTTGGGAATGGTGTAAGATGTCAAGGTATTCAGGATCTCATACATATTGATGTATGCAGATCATCTATATCATAGTAAACATTATGGATATGTGATATCTATTGATGATTATGTATGATACGAGATTTCTTATCTTCACCTAAAAAACCTTTGAAATGTTCAAATATTTCATTATTTTGGTTTACAACCAAAGTTTGAAGGAAGATAAAATGAATTTGAACTAATCTAGGTAGCCTGTACCTGTTAGATGAATTCAAAGGATACCTTATGGAGATATGAATATCATTTCTATCTCAATCCTCCTAACTCACCTTAACTCAATAGAGTTATAGGGAGATACAATTGGATCATGTGTGACATGATCTTGTCAATGATGAATTTTAGCATAATTATCCCTTAGTTTTCAGATATATATGTGTAGTAGAGACTACAATGTATATCCTTAATAAGGTTCCATGCATGCCGAAATCTAGCAGTTGAGAGTGCTGCTTCATTAGGAAAATAAAGGATGGTATTGGATACCTACTTTATGACCTTGAGATTCTTAAAATATCTCATCTCTGAGAATGTGATTCTTAGAGGTTGAGACTCTTGAGAATCGACATGAAAATGAAGTTTAGGAACTCATTTAATCTTGAGAAGCAATGAGGCTCCTGAAATTGGAAATAAAAGGACAATTAAAGATGAAACACTAATACCTCTTCAAATGAATTTGAGGATGGATTCCATGTGTCAGTTAAGTCTGACAATGATCGGATTTCATTTGACAAAACTCATGAGGATCATGACATGGAAAGATGGATGTTAGCAGTAAAAGTTAAAAGTAGACTTCATATACAAGTATAGTATATGGACCCTAGAGTTTCCACCTATATGGGTAAGACCCATAAAGGTGTAAATGGATCTTCAAGAGAAAGAAGTCAGTCTTGCATTCCTCTCTGAGGATATTCACATGAAGTAGCCCCAGGGCTTCATGGTTGAGGAAAGCAAGATGTGCAAGCTAAAGAAATCCATCTATAGACTCAAATAAGCTTCTTGTTGTTGGAACATAAGATTTGATGAAATCATAAATGTTATGATTTCAGATAGAATCTTGATGAAACATATGAAGCTTAGTGGGAGTGCCTTTGTATTCATCGTGCTAAATGTAGATGATATCCTAATCATTTAAAATGATAAAAGGATAATAATAAGTGTTTTATAATCTGGTTGTTCCATAACTTGAGATATGATCTCAAGGATATCTCTTGGATCTTAGTTCTGAAGGAGTTCAGAAGCATAGAGAAGAGGGTATTGGGACTGTCACATTAATGGTACACCTTAGACATATTCCATTCTTGGAAATTCCAAGAAAGGCTTCCTTCCCTTAAGATATGGTACTAACCTATCTAAAGGGATAGCACCACAAAGAGTCGAGGAAGTGAATGCTAGAACTGCTTGCACTTGTGCATCAGTTACGAGAAGTTGAGTGTATGCTAGATGTGTACAAAAGCAAGATGTCTGTCATGCAGTGAGAGTAGTAAATTGTTACTAATCCAACCATGGAGATAAAACACTTGATTGTAGTAATAACTATATCTTTAAAGATGACAAGTTTTTTAGGATAGTGATCTCAAAAGCCTTATCTTCAAAAACTTAAGACTTTATAGATAGAGATCTAAAAGGTCTTAACTGTAGATACCTTAAGAGATAGTGATCTCCAGGAATAAGGGTATTCTGATAAGGATTATGAAAATACTGGTTATGATAATTATTAAGCTGTAGTGTCAAGGACACCGTAACTAACAAGATTGAGTATTGGTTGCATAAGATGCAACATTCACATTATATGCGATCACTGTTACTGGGGATATGCAAGTGCCGTAAAAGGACTTGGCGTAGTCTCACGGGAACAGAGCGACTGATCAGCTTACCTGGCTACTTTCTTAATAGCCTATGATTGTCACATGAGTGCAGGTTTAAATGATTAGCCGATTAATGGCTCTTTGGGCAAGTGGGAGATTATTGAACATGCGAGCCCACTGTGAACCATTATGCAATAAAAGTTATTGCGAATATCATTCCCTGATCTGAAATGAAAAATGAATAATTTGCATAATAGGTCCTTTGGTACAATTAGGGTTACGTACCATGGCCATCTTAATAATCATACAGTTGTTGATTAAACTATTGAATCATAGAGGCTGGTGCTTGGATGAATATCTAAAGGGTTAGATTGAGGACTCATCAAGCACCGTCAAATGATTGTTAAGAGATGATCTCCAGCCTATGTAGGAGATGGAAATCCTCATCTCTTAAGGCTGATATCTGACCGACCTCTTGATGTAGGTCCTCTACATAGGAATAGAGATTCGAAGGTGTCAGATTAGTTAGGTCAAAGAGTTGACTTAACGAGATCGAAATAACCAAAGTCCTATATCGTATGCTATCATGATACAGGCACGCATCCTCTGACCAGAGACAGATGTGTTACTATATGTCCGAGTATGTACATTTGGCAGACCAATAGGTTGATGACCTAACCAAGGTCTATACACCGACGCGCTGGTATGCATATAAGGGCATATGAGTAATATGATCTCTCAAAGGGATCATACAGGTTCATTTACTGAACTGGAAGGCATGAGCTCACTCATGAGATATTGGGAAGAATCAAATTCCGTGTACGGTCGTCTCGCTTTGGAAGCTTGATTGAATTTGTAGGTTTGATATATATTTTTGGAAAGTATATAATCAAGACCTATGTATGATATATGCTTTTGGAAAGTATATGATCGATACCAACTCCCAATGATCGAATGAAAAACTTACTGATAAAATCATGAAGTAGACGGTATAAAGTTGATCTAATACTTCGGGTTTATTCTGGGTCTTCCATTATGCAGAATGTACAGGTATTGTGAATACTTGAGGGTGATGTGATCATAAACGATTGTATAACCATGATGCTTCCATTCCTAGGGAGTGATGAAATGGGTCTGGATTTTAGTGACTCCTCTCAGTAGAGAAGTAATCTGATCTTGGTCCAAATGTTGGACATTGATCTGAATGTGATTCATATGCAATGAGAAAATTAGATTTGCGGTCTTGATTTAATCAAGCTTCTATAGGAGGCCCGCGATCTGGATTTGAGATATGATCTCAATATCCAAGTCACTATACGTGGAACAATACAATCGCCCTATCCTTATCTCCAAGTATTCATGGAGAAAGCGCATTATCCTTAAAAGAGTTCAGGATAATTTCATTGTTGATATAAGTATCCGAGAACTGAGAAAATTGATAATTAAATGTGATTTAATTATCATGAATAACATGAATTCGATTTATATTATAAAGAGTGTTATCTTTGATAATTAAATGAGATTGATTATCAAAGATGTGAGTAATGTGAATATGATTCACATTATTTGGACACATGAAAATAGATATCCAAGATGATTAAATGTGATTTAATTATCATGGATATGAATAATGTGGATAGAAATATCCATATTAGTCATATATATTATAAATGTTATTTATAATATATAAGAGAGAGCTATTTGTAATTTACATTTGTTAATTAAATGTTAATGTGAATTGGATTCACATTGGACATTGAATTGAAAATGTAATTTACATTTTATTTTGAGTTGTGAATATGATTCACAAATTTTTCAATGGCAAGATTGCAATGTCTACAAAATAATTGTGAATTATTTTTGTAGAATAATTTGCAACAAAAGTTGTTGCAAATCTTGGAGATTACATGGAAGACAAAATTGCCACCTTCCTAAAGGAGGAGGGTGGACGGCCACCACTCTTATTTGGAAGGGTGGTCGTCCCCCCTCTCCACATGGAAGGAGGCATTCTCTCTTCCATTAATCTCTATGTATTGTTGATTTAATTTTGTGATTAAATTGTGTTGATTTATCAACATATATTTAATCTAAATTAAATTAATTGTTGTTGGTTTTTACCAACACAAATCTTAGCCATTAAAAGAAACACAACCAATGAGAGCCATTGGATTTGTGTTGTCACATGGATTGAGATCCATGAATCCCAAAATGTTATAAAAGGAGAGGCACCCCATTGCTCTTCTTTACAACACAACACACAAGAGAACATAAGTCTCTCTCTCTCTCTCTTTCTCTCTACATGTCAGCCCTCTCTCTTCCTCTCATGGCCGTCCACCATGGATGCCCTAGAGAGAGTCTCCATCGCCGCAGCGTCGTCGTTAAGCTGCCCGACCCTTTGCTCGTGGATCTCCGTCTCCTTCGGTGCGCCTCGCTCGTGAAGAAGACGTTGGATCTCGTGTGTCGAGATCAGGAGATCCGCCACTTGGATCATCAACATGGATTGCGAGAAGCACGCGATTCATCCCCGCGATCGCAAGCGTCTCCTTCGTCAGATCGGACTTGAGAGAGGAGGTCTCTTCGTTTAGAGACTCGATCGCAACCACGCTTCAAGAGGTAATCCTATTACCTGTTTGTGGTTTAGACGAAGCGATCCGAGAAGTGTTTTTGGATCATGTGGTTTCGTCACATAAAAAAATTTTAATTTCTGCTGCATAGAACAACTAGTGCGACTAGTCGTTCTTTATCGTATTTGATACGATGCCCACACTTCCGTGATGCATTTAAGGATTTCACCGTATCCTTCACCGTAAACCTAGGACGACTTGAGTTCGTTAAGGTCGCAAAAGTTTTTTTATCGCATTTCATTTTCGCACCTCTGTTTAGTAAATAATTTCTGCCCTGCCTAAAATGTTTAAACACGAATTAATAACTTGTATTTTTTCCCCATTAAATAAGGAAATCGTAGGATCTGAGTTTGCGTGATTTCGAATCTGTTTGCTCAAGTTATTATCATTTTAGTGAACATATATCCGCTGTTTCGGGGACTGCGGATCATGACGTAGTTAAGATGTTAATTGCGGATTTGAAACGTCTTGAAATGTGTGAAAATCACTTATATTCTGTTGTAAATCAAATTAGAAAACTTTAAGAACTTAATGTGCTTAATTTGGATTTAATTTGATTGAGATATGATAATTTTAGTAAGTGAGTGTCACTGCTGAAATTACTTTCCTAATCAAGAACCTAGTGATTGTCATTTAAGAAATTAGTGAAATTAAATTGTTTAATATCCTGGAATAATTGTGCGTAAATATTTGTGAAATATTTGATGATAATTATTTCCATAAATGATATTGTCCTAATCAATTATTGACTAGATGTGATCTAGATCACAAATTGGTTTCATGATCTACGTGATCTACATTCCAACAAACAATGTTGCTTGAATAGGATTTGGGATTTATTTAGCAAATCTCATTATATTGTTAATAAAAAATGTTTTGATTATTATTATATGGTATAACTTCGATTGAAAAACCTATGATCATCTCAAGTACAAAGTGAACTATTTTGCATTATCCTGTCCCGAGGTGGATATGGTGTCTAGTCGGGGAACGTTGGGGTAGCAGGTTGCACTGGTTGCGGTCTGTCCCACTCCCGTCGGTACTGGACATAACAACGGGTAGGGTTGGTATAATGCTTAAGAAATCATGATGTATTTCTAATTATTAAAATTCGAAATAACATGTATTTAAGATAATGCCATAATTCAAGTAATAATTAAGAATGTTTGTTGGATATTAATTAGATCATTAATTTAATATGATTAGATTAATTGGAATACAATTAAGATTAAGATACTCTATTATAAATAGATGTGTTATTTCCCTTGGAAGAATTAATCGTAATGAATATGATTCATAATGATTAATTAGAATTTGAATATGATATGGAGGATCACATAAGCGACATCCATGGTCTCCCGTCAAGGCGAAGGGTTCCGTCACCAGATATTGTATGTAGGAGACACCTATCCGGAGTGACATCTCCTGCATACAATCCATTTAGATCGGGCTCTTCGCTTCTCGAAAGAGTAAGTCTGTATACGTTCTGACCCCAATATCGGGTCCTCTAATATTAAGGCGATATTGGGTTGCATATAGCGAGTATTAAGCATGTTGACGGTTTGTTCAATTAATGACGGGTCAACATCACCTTAGGGGTGGTGGGCCCGGGTGTTAAAGAACAAAATGGGAGATGCAAGTTGGATTTGCAAGGCGGAATGTGTTCCCGCTTCTTTTTATCCGAGTTACAGGTTCTCATATTATTGGGATGTAACAAAGATAAGGAAGGAGATCCCAGATCTTGCTTGAGATATAATGGTAAGTATATCTCTTACATTGAAAGTGATTAAGGGAATGAACTTTCAGTGTTGACAAGGCAAGACAACTTTGATATAAAAATTCCGAAATCAAAGTAAAATATGTATATATATAAATATATACACTTATGCAAATTTCTTATTTCAGATAATCCTTCATTAAACCCACTCAATGTTGTACTCAATAATAACCAGTAAAATATCATGGATTGGACTCATGATCCAGATATTGTACTTACAGTTGGACACATAATGTATGTGGTTGCAATGTGCAAGTTTCCTCATAATAATGAGGAATGTCAATTAAATAGATAATAGATCTACCACCATAGGGTTTTATGTCTCTATAGTCTTGATATCATCAAATGTACTTTGGAAGTGACATGTCGATGATGGTCGTAATTGTCAATTAATCCTTATAAAACCTAAGAAGATATTCTGGCATACATATGTGCTCTTGACATTTATCATGAATGACATGGTTTACTGCATCATGCAGAATGGTAGCTTTATAAGAGATGATGTATTCAAAATGTTTGAATACCTACCTAAACCAATGTTTTGAGAGTCTAGATGGATGTAGACATGATGAGTGTCATCATTCTACTGTCTATACTCTAGTCATTCATGAAGCTTCATAATATTCATATTGTATGAATTTAATGAAGCATGTATAAATGTTGAAATGCTCTTACATTGAATTTCTTTGAATTTAACATAAGAGATCCTTAGTCTTAATCAATGGTTGTTTATAGATACAGGGAGCGCAGTGGAAGAATGGGTCAGAACCAAGATGAGAAGGATAGTCAAAGAGTTGACCGTACTTCTATGACTTCCATATGACATCCTAAGAGTTGGATGATTGATAGTATGGCTATCAAGTATGTCTAGAATCCTTAGAAAAGGACTCGGATAGAGCATCATAATCTATATCTACATTTGATCATTGAAATTAACTTGCTTATTTGATAATATAAAGTCTAATAATTGTATCTCTATCTTCTAACAACACTTGCAATGGGTTTCATATGTTTTAGAAGATTGGGAATTTGATCTTCAGGTTTAATAGTCATCTACATGGATTTTGATGCAATTGTTGTAACAATCTCTATTGGATAGATGGATGTCACATTTTCACTAGGAGAGCCCTTTGTCTTAGAGAATGTTTCTATGTCCTAGATATAAGAATACACTCATAGTTTATTTCTAAATGTTGGAAATAAACATGAATTCTGGAATAAACCTATCATAAAGAGTTATGATGGATATATTTCAGATAGTAATCTGGCATCTATTGGACTCTACAAAATTAGAAAATTAATGAATGGTTTATTATGATTTTTAATATTGAAATTAAATCCTTAAAAGATCAATATGAGGATGAAGATCATTTACAATGATCTGGCATCAAGCCTTGGATGTTTGCATGTTGATTTGATCAATAGACAAGTAAGAGATGAAACTTTAGAATGTCTAAAATTTCAAAACTTACATACTTATGAATATTGTATTCAAAGTAAAATGTCCAATACACCTTTCTTTGGGAAAGGTATAAGATGTCGAGGTATTCAAGATCTAATACATATTGATATATGTGGATCATCTATATCAGAATAAACAGTATGGATATGTGATACCTATTAATGATTATTTGTGATATAAGATTTCTTCACTTCACCATTAGAAACCTTTGAAATGTTCAGAGATTTCATAATTTTGTTTTGGAACCAAAGTCTGAAGGAAGGTGGAAATGAATTTGATCTAATCTAGGTAATCAGTACCTATTAGATAAATTCATGGTATACCTTATGGAGAAAGGAATATCATTCCTATCTCACTCCTCCTGATAAACCTAAACTTGATAGAGTTGTAGGGAGATACAATTGGATCATGTGTAACATGATTTGATCAATGATGAATTTTAGCATAATTACCTCTTAGTTTCCTGGTATGCGTGTAGTAGAGATTACATTATATATCCTTGATAAGATTCCATGCAAGTAAGCCAGAATTGAGCACTAGAGAGTGCTTCTTCATTAGGAAAATAAAGGATGGTATTCGATACCTACTTTATGACCTTGATATTCTTAAAATATCTCATCTCTGAGAATGTGATTCTTAGAGGTTGAGACTCTTGAGAATCAAGATGAAAATGAAGTAAAAGAACTCATTTAATCTTGAGATGATAATGAGGCTCCTGAAATCGGAAACTAAAAAAAAGGATAATTAAAGATGAAACATTAATACCTCTTCAAATGAGTTTGAGGATGTATTACATGTGTCAGTTAAGTCTGACAATGATCGGACTTCATATGATGAAGCTCATGAGGATCATGATATGGAAAGATGGATGTTAGCAATAAAAGTCTAAGGCAGACTTCATATACAAGTGTTGTATATGGACCCTCGAGGATCCACCTATAAGGGTTATTCCCATTAAGGTGTAAATGGATCTTCAAGAGAAAGAGGGAACCTGATGAGAAGGTAGAGACCTTCAAAGCATGGTTCGTATTCACAAGATACACACAGAAAGAAGACATCCTTGCGACTATAGCTACATAATTTGACTATGGAATCTTTAAGATGTAAGTCAAGATTGTATTCCTCTATGAATACCTCTCTGAGGATATTCACATGAAGTAGCCCCAGGGCTTCATGGTTGAGGAAAGCAAGATGTGTAAGCTAAAGAAATCCATCTATGGACTCAAATAAGATTCTTGTAGATGGAACATAAGATTTGATGAAATTATAAATGTTATGATTTCAGCTAGAATCTTGACGAACCATGTGAAGCGTAGTGGGAGTGCCATTGTGTTCATCACGCTAAATATAGATAATATCCTAGTCATTTTAAAATGATATAAGGATGATAATAAATGTTTTATAGACTGGATATTCCATATTGAAATATGATTTCAAGGATACCTCTTAGATCTTAGTTCTGAAGTAGTTCAGAAGCAAAGAGAAGAGGGTATTGGGACCGTTACATTGTAGTACACCTTGGACATATTCCATTCTTGGAAATTCCAAGAAAGGCTTCATTCCCTTAAGATATGGTACTAACCTATCTAAAGGGATAGCGCCTCAAAGAGTTGAGGAAGTGAATGCTAGAACTGCTGCACTTGTGCATCAGTTACGAGAAGCTGAGTGTATGCTAGATGTGTACAAAAGCCAGATATCTGCCATGTAGTAGGAGTAGTAAAGTGTTGCTAATCCTACTATGGAGAGAAAAACTTGATTACAGTAATAACAAAATCTTCATAGATGACAAGATTTTTTGAGATAGTGATCTCAAAGTCTTATCTAAAAAAACTTAAAACTTTATAGACAGAGATCTAAAAGGTCTTAAGTGTGGATACCTTAAGAGAATGTGATCTCCAAGAACAAGGGTATTCTGATAAGGATTATGGAAATACCGGTTATGATAATTATTAAGTTTTAGTGTCAAGGACACTATAACTAACAAGATTGAGTATTGGTTGCATAAGATGCAACATTCGCATTAGATGCATGCACTATTACTGGGGATATGCGAGTGCCGTAAAAGGACTTGGGGTAGTCTCGCAGGAACAAAGTGACTGATCAGCTTATCTAGCTATTTTCTAAGTAGCCTATGATTGTCACATGAGTGTGTGTTTAAATGATTAGCCCATTAATGGCTCTTTGGGCTAGTGGGAGATTGTTGACATGCGAGCCCACGATGAGCCATTATGCAATAAATATTATTGCACATGTCATTCCCTAATCTGAAATGAAGAACAAATAATTTGCATAATAGGTCTCTTAGTACAATTAGGGTGATGTACCATGGCCATCTTAATAATCATACAACCATTGATTCAACTATTGAATCATAGAGGCTGGTGCTTGGATGAATATCTAAAGGGTTAGATTGAGGACTCATCAAGCATCGTCAAATGATTGTTAAGAGATGATCTCCAGCCTGAGTAGGAGATGGCAATCCTTATCTCTAAAGGCTGAAATCTGACCGACCTCTTGATGCAGGTCCTCTGCATAGGAATAGAGATTCAGAGGTGTCAGATTAGTTAGGTCAAAGAGTTGACTTAACAAGATCGAGATAACCAAAATCCTATATCGTATGCTGTCATGGTATAGGCACGGATCCTCTGATCGGAGACAGATGTGTTACTATATGTCTGAGTATGTACATTTGGCAGACCAACAGGTTGATGACCTAACCAAGGTCTATACACCGGCGCGCTGGTATGCATATAAGGGCATATGAGTAATACGATCTCTCAAAGGGATCATACCGGTTTACTACTGAACCGGAAGACATGAGCTCACTCATGAGATATTGGGAAGAATCAAATTCCGTGTACGATCATATCGCTTTGGAAGATTGACTGAATTTGTAGGTTTGATATATACTTTTGGAAAGTATATGATCAACACCTAGGTATGATATATGCTTTTGGAAAGTATATGATCAATACCAACTCCCAATGATCGAATGAGAAAACTTACTGATAAAACCCTGAAGTAGACAGTGTAAAATAGATCTTATACTTCAGGTTTATTATGGATCTTCCATTATGAAGGATGTACATGTATAGGGAATACCTGAGGGTGATTTGATCATAAACGATTGTATAACCACGAAGCTTCCATTCCTAGGGAGTGATGAAACAGGTCTGGATTTTAGTGACTTCTCTCAGTAGTAAAGTGATCTGATCTTGGTCCAATTGTTGGACATTGATCTGAATGTGATTCAGATACAACGAGAAGATTAGATTTGTCGTCTTGATTATCTATGAGTGGTTCCTGAGATCTGGATTTGAGATGTGATCTCAATATCCAAGTCACTATACCTGGAACAATACAATCGCCCTGTCCTTATCTCCAAGTATCCGCGGAGAAAGCACATTATCCTTGAAAGAGTTCATGGATAATTTCATTGTTGATATATGTATCCAAGTATCGAGAAAATTGATAACTAAATGTGATTTAATTATCATGGATAATATGAATTTGATTCAAATTATAAGGAGAGTTATCCGAGATAATTAAATGTTGTTTAATTATCAAAGATGTGAATAATGTGAATGTGATTCATATTATTTTGGCACATGAGAATAGAGATCCAAGGTGATTAAATACGATTTAATTATCATGGATATGAGTAATATGGATAGCACTATCCATATTAATCATATACATTATAAATGTGATTTATAATATATTAGAGAGAGCTTATTGTGATTTATATTTGTTAATTAGTTATTGATGTGAATTGGATTCACATTGAATGATTAATTAAAATATAATTTACATTTTGTTTTGAGATGTGAATTCGATTCACATTTTTCCAATGGCATGATTGCAATATTTCACAAGATAATTATGAATTATTTTTGTGAAATAATTTACAACAGTTGTTGTTGTAAATCCTGGAGATATAATGAGATAATTGTATCTCATGGGATAATGAGATCTCATGAGATGTTGGTAGCCGTCCCCCTTTTTAGGGGATATGATTTATCTCCTCATTATCTGCAAGGATAATTAATTGATTTGATTTGAATTTAAATATATTGATTTATCGCTATATATTTAATTAAATTAAATTAATTGTTGTTGTGTTTTTACAACAAGATCATAGCCATTGAAAGAAACACAAATCAATATTAACCATTGATTTTGTGTTGTCCATGGATTGAGATCCATGGACTCCCAAAATCCTATATAAGAAGAGGCACCCCTTGCTCTTCTATATAGATAATTGATGAATGCTCTCTCTCTCTCTCTTTCTCTATACACGTGCACTCTTTCTATCTCTCTCATGTGGCCGTCCATCATGGATGCCCTAGAGAGATTCTCCATCGCCGCAGCATCGTCGTTATGTTGCCCGATCGTTTGCTCGTGGATCTCCGTCTACTTTGACGTGCCTTGCTCGTGAAGAAGACGTCGTATCTCGTTTGTCGAGATCAGGAGATCCGTGGCTTGGATCTTCAACATGAATTGCGAGAAGCACACGTTTCATTAACATGCTCGCAAGCGTCTCCTCCGACGGATCGGACTTGAGATAGGAGGTCTCTTCGTTTAAAGACTCGATCGCAACCACGCTTCAAGAGGTAATCGTATTACTTATTTGTGGTTTAGATGAAACGATCTGAGAAAGGTTCTTGGATCATGTGGTTTCATCGTATTAAAAATTTTAAATTCCGCTGCATCGAGCAACTAGTACGACTGGTCGCTCCCAATCGCATACGATGTGATCCTCACGCTTCCGTGATGCGCTTAAGGATCTAACCATATCCTTCAACGTCATCACCTGGGAGCAGCTCCGGACCGAGTACTTGAATAAGTACTATCCACTAAGCCAGACCAACGTAGCTAGAGTTATGTTCAACAACTTCACCATGATCCTGAACAAGCAGTTTCACGAGGCTTTGATCGATTCCAAGAGCTCATCGACCGGTGTCCACATCATGAGATATGCAAGCCCAATTTAGTCCAGATCTTCTTTTCTGGGCTGACATCGGAGCTACAATGGCTTGTTAACGCCTCATGTAGAGGGTCCTAATTCGCCAAGGATGAGAACCAAGTCTGTGTCATATACGAGAAGATGGCAAAAACTACACGGTGATGTCCCAGACCAGGGTCTACACTCAGGGGAAGCCCCTCCCATAGGTTGTATCCTACCAGAGGATCGCTCGAGTCGATTCAGGTCCATCTACTTCATCAGCAGCAACAACACATGCCGAGTCCTCGGCCACTGACATGGGGGATCATCAATGAGAAGTTGGATTGCATTGAGATCATCGAGAAGAAGCAGTGTCAGAGCCTCACACAGATTGATCAGTTAGCACAGATGTTGAGTGACCTGAAGACTCGGATCATGTGTCTCCAGGAGGCACAGACGGGTCCACAACCCCGTCTCAAGTCACAGGCTGACCCAACAGCAGTAGCTCCACCCAGCCTTCTTCCACATACCTCCATGTACATCACATTCAGGCAGAGCCGATCCAGCCACAACAGCACTACTCCCAGACACTACCCTCTTAGAATACTTAGATGGTGGTGTATCAGTTGGATCATCCCATGGCAGTTCTTCCCCCTTCACCTTATGAGCAGGAGCCGTTGATGGATGTAAACAGGATTTGGTATGACCTGTACTAGCAGCAGTTCGGGATCCGTCACGAGCATCTCTGATTCAGATGGTCCACCGGAGGCACCTCGTCCTAGTAGCAGCATCCAGTTCAGGGCGGACAGAGCAGCTAGCAGCAGTAGGCCCATCACTCCCAGTACCAATGGCGGCACCAGCAGGGTCCTCGCCCCTACCATCATGGGCAACAGTGGAGGCAGCCACAACAACCTCACCAGTAGTACTTCTAGCCTCCCCCTCACTATTAACAGACTCAACCCCATTTCCAACAAGGCAACCCATCTGGTTCTCATGGACTTGTCTATGAGAACCCATCCCTTGACGACTCGCCTGCTTAATTTCAGACTAGCAGGCATCCTTCCGGGGAGCGATGGATGAGTTCTGGCAGGAGATGAGGGATATCAGCAAGGGCAAGGCCGCCATACCCACTCAGATCGAACCGAACCCAAATAATCTAAAGAGGAAGTCTGAGCAGGTACATGTTATAGATATGACCACTCCTAGTGATACTTTGGGTGATATATCTTCGTGTATGTTTGATGCTAACTTTGTGACACTTAGGAGCGGTAGGATGCCAGCCGGTAGTGCCTCGTCTAAGCGATGACCACATGGAGATTCTAGAGCGCCAGACGAGGAGGATAGTGGTGTTGAGGCCACTCATGAGGATGATGATGGTGGCGCTGAAGCCATCAAGGATGTAGATCCAGCCGACGGTACTGAAGCCATTGTGATTCTTGATGCAGACATTGGTACTGAGGCAACATTTCTACTCCAGTTGTTGAGCCATAGTGCGGTGTTGATGCCATGAAGACAAATGCCATGGGTGGCGCTGATGCCACCATTTCACTTCAGATGTGTTACCTTCTGTTGTATTTCAGAACAGTTCTAGAAAAACCCAAAAAATTGAAAAATAGAAAAGAACAAAAATATGAATAAAGAAAGGTTCTTGAATCTTCTTCGACTCCATATGTGTTTTATGCTGATGATTGTATGAATTTTATCCCTTCACATACACGGGGGCCTATTTGTGACCCTCTTTCTAGAGAGGGTCCAACCATCCCCTTCCCTCAAGCACTCCTCTTAGCGAAGGGGAATAAACCATAAAATCTAAAAAAGAAACAATAGTTAGAGTTTAGCCAGCAGATGATCCATAGATTCTAGATTCAGCTGACTCTACATAAGGCATTAGAGCACAACCGTCTCTTTGACAGAGTAGGAAAGCCCTTCAATTTGCTGATAGATCTATCAAGAGGCCAAAGGGATTGTTAAAGGGTGTGGTCGTCACAATTCAGGCCCTGAAATTCCCCATGGACTATGTTATTTTGGACATGGAGATCCCTGAGTCTGCGACAGATACCCCCATCATTCTAAGATGCCTGTTCTTGGCCACATCTAAGGCAATGTCTGATCATGATAGCGGGAAGTTATACTTTCATGTCGAGGGTGAGAGTATACAAATAGAGACAATCGAGGAGACTAGAGCTAGAGATTCAGCCTGCTCCTTGTAGTCGAGCAACCCATAGCAGATGACAGATGCAGAGCGAAACATCCACCAGGAGTGCAACTTTGTGATTACAGACGATGAGGCTTCAGACACTGCAGATTTACATATTCAAGTAGATGAGAGTTTGGATATCACATTCTTGGTAGAGGACACATTTGAGACTGACAACCGCGGGCATGATAGAGAGGCGGAACTTATTTCTTGTTCTTCTAATTCAGATCCCTCGAATTCAAACACTAATCGAGATGAGTTTGACGATTATTTGCCATGTCTGATCCCATAGAGCCGATAGCTAAGGTGGAGATCGAGCCAGCGTATATTACAGATACACCAGCAGGGTCGTCTTCTCCAGATCTTCACATACAACAAGAGTTCTCCCATGCAGATCTGGTAGCATTCACTCAGACCTTTGAGAGGCTAGATTTACCAACTCCCAGTTTTCCAGAGCGGAAGACCTTGCTGCAGCAGATGAAGTACAAATTCCGAGTAGGTGAGCTATAGATGTACTCGGACATTATCTCCGCAGATTTTACTGGAGAGCAAGAATCTCGTTTGAAATGGAGGTTCTTGAAAGAAACTGCAAGGCGATCGGATGGAGTGTAGTTGATATCCAAAGGATAAGTATGGCCTTGTGCTCCCATGATAACGCGGATCCGACCACGGCTAAGAAAGGTGTCTGTGTAGAAAACCACAAAGAAGATCTGTGTGTATCAAACAAAGAAATCGATAAAATAGGAGAGAGAGAAAAGTGAAGTAAAAAACAACTTCTCTCTTATTTTATCTTACACTATTTTATTTAATCAGGTAAGTGTACCTGGGTCAAACTCAAGGAGGCAGAATAGAAATATTTTGATTTTTGAGATAAAAGGTATTTTTGTGATTTTTTATTTCTTCTCGAAGGAAGTGAGAAAGCGAGAAATCCTTTTTATCGATTTTTTATTTTTAAATTTTTATTTGATTTTTATCTTTTTTCAATTTTTATTAATTTTTTTCAAAGATATATTTTTCAAATGATTTATCTACAATATAGTATTTGAGAAATGTGTAAAATATAGATGATACTATATAGTAGAAAAAATCGCTTAAGCATCGAAAAGCACTCGAAATAAACTCAAGATGGAGTCGAAAGGCGACAAATCAAAACACAATGAGGATGCGATGAAAATACACTATAAATACTAAAAAAACTTACTAGGGTAGTCTTGTAACTACCTTAGAAAAATAGATGAAAAATAAGGTCGAAAAGAGGTCCAAAATGCATACACTGTTGAGGGGTATAAATGTAAGAAAAGAAACTAAAAAGTTCTGCAGAAAGGTTCTCGATCAGGGACTGGAATGCAAAGAAAACAAAGTTTATTACATTTATGTCCCTATGTAGGGACCTAAATGTAATTCCGGAAAACTCTGAAGCGCATTTGAAATTCTTGAAGTCGATCGGGTTTAAGTTGCAAAAATCACACTGTTTTGGAATGAATGGCCTGGATTAGATGCGGGAGCTTGATCAGGACCGTCTCTCAGTGCCACGTGTCACACACCTATGCATTCTGGCATTCTTGTTGTTCTTCAATTCCTCCGTACAGCTGACGAATGTGCTTCCTTCTCCGATTTATCTCCGACGGTCGACGACGATCTTGGGCCTCTGACAGGGCCAGAGGGGTGACTCCTTCACCCCTCGAGCTTGCATGCGGTGGTGCTTCTCCAAAGGTGGCAGAAGGCGGTGGATGATCAGTGATGGAGGTGGCGGTTCGGCTGTCTTGGAAGTTGATGCAGATGATGATGTTTTGGCTCCTTTCTTTGGATTTCAAAGCTCAACTTGAATGGTTAAACTCTCCAGATGAATCTTGGACCTGCAAACAAAGATTTGTTGCTCGATTCGTGCGAGAATCGACCCAGAAGATTAAAGGATTTGGAAGTTATAAAATGTTTCTAGAAACTGTGAAACAATGAAGGTATGGGAAATGGGAAGTAGATTTGGAACGAATCAAGATGGATTTTAAGGTTGAATTTGGTAAGCGCCTAAGTCTGATGATTAGATTCTCTAATGATGCGATTAAATGATCTAAGAGATACACGAATTTCGAGAAAGAATGAGGAGAATATGGAGGATTGCCTGGGAATAGAAGTTATAGGACCTTTTGTTCTTCGCTCGACGGGGCGACTTTCCCAGAGCTCTACACGCACAATGGCATGATGCAAGGACAAGGTCTAGACCTTGGAACGTCTCCCCAATCTCCAAGCTTCCTCGCGGGCACCCTTGAGCGGAGCTGTCACCTCCAGGTTAGGCGGAGTACGGCGGTGAAGGTGGGGACTCGGCCTCTGGAACTGGGGTGGTTCAGGGTTCAGGAGAGTTAGTTGTAACGAGGCAACTTTAGAGCTTTTTATAGATGAAATGGAAGGAGGTTTGGGTAGATCTAATGGTAGGCATGGATTAAGGTGGTTAGGAAAAGAAAATAAAGGGTTAGGATCGAGTGAAGGGATTAGGAATGGCACGGGATAAATCGACAAAAAGAAGGCATTGGAACAGAGTTCCAACGACCTGGTTCTTGAGGAAGAAGAACGAGGTGCTGACACGTGTCAACACCTGGTTAGCCAGATGTAAAAAATGCAATATAAATTAAGTAATAAATAATAAATAATGTTATTTGAAATAGGTATAAAAATGGAAAGTATAGATAATTAAATTATCTAAATTATGGTATAATTACTTTTTTATAAATAATAAATATTGTATGAAATATAAATATTATATTAATAAACAAGTGTATATAATACTTAATAAATAGTTTTTGGATTTTTAATTCAATAAATAAAAAATTACATATTATTTTTATTTTTTAATTATTAAAATAATAAATGAAGTCTTTGTAAATTTTTGTGGATTTTAATAAATTAGTTTAGATATATTAATAAATACGGGTATAAGTTATGTAGTTCAATTTCATCTATAAATTAGGGTTTTGGATTTTATTAAAATAATAATTAAATCTTTAAAAATTCTGAAATAAATTATAATTAAAGTACAAGATCATGAAAATAATTAGAAATTATAAAATTAATAAAATTGTAAATAATGTGTTCTAAGTAAAATAAATAGCCAGAAACCCCGTTGTCATTGGGTCCCAAAATCGACTTTTTGCGAATGGACTCCGATTTTAGTGAAATCATATCTATTGATTAGATAGTGTTATTTTATGAACTTTAAAGGTAAGTAGAGTGAAATTGGAGTTCGTACGAGAAAGTTATGATGTTCGGAAATTAAGAATTTGACAATTTAAAGGTTGAATTTCTTAGCATATATACAAGATAATATTTTTAACTTATTTTTATATTTTTTAATACATTTTTAGAAATAATTAGGAAAAGAGTTTGGGGGAAAATATGCACATATGAATTAATTAAAAATCAATGAAGATTTGATATTTATTTGATAAGTAATGAAGAATATGTGGAGTGTATCTTTAACTATTTTTATGATTTTCTTTCCTTATCTCTCCTTACTAATTTGTTTGTCGACCAATTCATGCTGACTTGGTGTCGGGGATTAGGTTATATAAATATATCATGCAGTAATATTTATATTTTATAAGTCATATTGTACACACATACATATTTACAATCTGCCTTCTTTTCTTTATTTTTGTTCTTTTATTTATTTACATGTTTTTGATGCATAAGAGCATTTTTATTCATGAATGAGGTTTTGATAAAGATGGGAATTAATAGATATTTACATGTATTTGTTAAGTTTTTAAGACAAAATGCGACATAAATGTTAATGAATCATGGATTCATCATCCCACCATATTTATCTCGAAGAGGACACCAAGCCGTCGCGTGAGTTCCAATGATGGTGGAACCCGAATCTTTGAGATGTGGTCATGAAGGAGATATCAAAATAGTGGAGCACTGATTTTATCTACCCCATCTCCGACTCCAAGTGGGTTAGTCCATTACATGTGGTGCCCATGAAGACGGGCATCACTACAGTTGTGAGCTAGTATGGAGATGAGATAGCTACCCGGGTACTCACTTCTTGGAGGGTCTGTGTGGACTACAGATGATTGAATCAGGCCACGAAGAAGGATCATTTCCCACTACCATTTATTGATCATATCATCAAGAGACTAGCTGGGAAGATTCATTACTGTTTTCTTGACGGGTACTCTAGTTACAACCAAGTGGCCATAGCACCTAAAGACCATGAGAAAATGACATTCACCTGTCCGTTTGGGACATATGCTTTCAGACGGATGCCCTTTGGTTTACGAAATGCTTCGTCTACATTCCAAAGGTGCATATTGTCCATCTTCTTGGACATGGTGGGTGTCTGTTTAGAGGTCTTCATTGATGATTTTTCGGTCTCCGACGATGGGTTGGGTGCCGGTCTTGACTGCCTAGACCGCGTACTTCAGCGCTGTATCAAGGTCCATCTTGTATTTGAAGGATATGGATTTATCTTTAAGCGCATCACGGAAGCATGATCGTCGTATCGGATACGACGAAGAACAACTAATCATACTAGTTGTTCGGTGTAGCAGAATTTTAAAAAAATTGTATGATGAAACCACATGATCCAAGAACACTTCTTGAATCGTTTCATCTATAACCACAATAAGTATAAGGAATACCTCTTGAAGCGTGGTTGATCAAGTCTCTAAGAGAAGAGACCTCCTATCTCAAGTCCGATCGTCGGTGAGACCCCTTGCGAGCGCGGGGATGAACCGCGTTGTCCTCGCAATCCAAGAAGATGATCCAAGTATGGTTGCTCTTGATGTATTCGCGAGCGTAGCACACCAAGAAGACGGAGAACCGAAGAACGTAGAAGCGGCAGCGCGGTGGCGAAAGCGTCGACGAATCTCTCCTTTAGGGTATGGTGGATGGTCACTAAAATTAGAGGGAGAGAGGGCTGTCATGTATGAAGAAAGAGAGAGAGAGAGAGAGAGAGAGAGAAAGCTCCAAAATTGCATGTTAAATAGAGAGCATGGTATGCCTCTCTATTTATAGGGTTGTGGAATCCATGGATCTCAATCCATGTGTCATATAAAATCAATGGATGAGATTAATTTATGTCAATCCAATGGTCAAGATTGTTATTGGTGAAACCAACAAGTTTAGATTAAAATATATTTGACAAAATCAAATATAAATCAATCCTAAATTAAACCAATAAATAAGGAGAGAATATACATGGAGATTACATCTCCATGTACAATCTATAGGTGACGGCCACCCATTCCATATAGGAATAGGGTGCCGCCCACCTCATTCCAAGTTGAGAGCAATCTCATGGATTCCCATGAGATTGCATGTCTCCTTGAATTTCTCCTTTATTTATTTGCAACAAATTTTGTTGGGTTTTATTCTTCAAAAATAATTCACAATTATATTTGAGAATATTGTAATCTTGCCATGGAAAAATTGTGAATCATGTTCACAACCCAAAACAACATATAATTTACATTGTCAATTAATTACACAATGTGTATCCAATACACATTATAATTAATCAACACATAAATTATAATTAGCTCTCTCTAATACATTATAAATCACATTTATAATATATCATGAATAATTGAATATTTCTATCCTCATTATTATTATCCATAATAATTAAATCACATTTAATTATATTGGAT
This sequence comes from Ottelia alismoides, assembly GCA_037367405.1. Lineage (NCBI taxonomy): Eukaryota > Viridiplantae > Streptophyta > Magnoliopsida > Alismatales > Hydrocharitaceae > Ottelia > Ottelia alismoides. The sequence continues at coordinate 602,005 of JAZKJV010011893.1, read as the reverse complement.
AATTTCTTCACACATTAAGATGATTAAATCACATTTAATCATTGTTTCTTCATTGCTTAGATCTTATGGAATTATTCTCGAACCATTCAAGAATAATGCGATCTCTCCTCAGATACTTGGATATAAGGACATGGTGATTGTATTGTTCCACGTATAGTGACTTGGATATTGAGATCATATCTCATATCCAGATCGCGGGCCTCCCATAGATGCTTGATCAAATCAAGACCGCAAATCTAATCTTCTCATTGCATCTGAATCATATTCAGACCAACGTCCAACATTTGGACTAAGATCAGATTACTTCTCTACCGAGAGGAGTCACTAAAATCCAGACCCATTTCATCACTCCCTAGGAATGGAAGCGTCATGGTTATACAATCGTTTATGATCACATCACCCTCAGGTATTCCCAATACCTGTACATCCTGCATACTGGAAGACTCAGAATAAACCCTAAGTATTGGATCAACTTTATAATGTCTACTTCATGGTTTTATCAGCAAGTTTCTCATTCGATCATTGGGAGTCGGCATCGATCATATACTTTCCAAAAAGCATATATCATACCTAGGTCTTGATCATATACTTTCCAAAAGTATATACCAAACCTACAAATTTGGTCAAGCTTCCAAAGCGAGACGACCATGCACATAGAATTTGATTCTTCCTAAGTCATGAGCTCATGTCTTCCGCTTTAGTAACTGAACATGTATGATCCCTTTGAGAGATCGCATTACTCATATGCCCTTATATGCATACCAGCGCGCCGGTGTATAGACCTTGGTTAGGTCATCAACCTATTGGTCTGCCAAATATACATACTCGGACATATAGTAACACATCTGTCTCCGGTCAGAGGATGTGTGCCTATATCATGACAGCATACGATATAGGACTTTGGTTATCTCGATCTCATTAAGTCAACTCTTTGACCTAACTAATCTGACACCTCCGAATCTCTATTCCTATGCAGAGGACCTGCATCAAGAGGTCGGTCAGATATCTGCCTTTAGAGATAAGGATTGCCATCGCCAACTCAGGTTGGAGATCACCTTTTAATAATCATTTGACAGTGCTTGATGAGTCCTCAATCTAACCCCTTAGATATTCATCCAAGCACCAGCCTTTATGATTCGATAGTTGAATCAACAGCTGCATGATTATTAAGATGGTCATGGTACAAAACCCTAATTGTACTAAGGGACCTATTATGCAAATTATTCATTCTTCATTTCAGATCAGGGAACGATATTCGCAATAAGATTTATTGCATATTGGCTCGCCGTGGGCTCGCATGTCCAACAATCTCCCACTAGCCCAAAGAGTCATTAATGGTCTAATCATTTAAACCTGCACTCATGTGATAATCATAGGCTATTTAGAAAATAGCTAGGTAAGCTGATCAACCACTCTGTTCCCGCGAGGCTACGCCAAGTCCTTTTACGGCACTTGCATATCCCCAGTAACAGTGCTTGCATCTAATGCGAATGTTGCATCTCATGCAACCAATACTCAATCTTGTTTGCTACAGTGTTCTTGACACTACAACTTAACAATTATCATAACCAATATTTCCATAATCTTTATCAGAATACCTTTATTCATGGAGATCACTATCTCTTAAGGTATCCACAGTTAAGACCTTTTAGATCTCTATCTATAAAGTCTTAAGCTTTTGAAGATAAGACTTTGAGATCACTATCTCAAAAATCTTGTCATCTATGAAGATTTTGTTATTACTGCAACCAAGTGTTTTATTTCCATAGTAGGATTAGTAACAGTTTACTACTCCCATTGCATGGCAGCCATCTGGCTTTTGTACACATCTAGTACACACCCGGCTTCTCATAACTGATGCCCAAGGGCAAGTAGTTCTAGCATTCACTTCCTCAACTCTTTGAAGTGTTGTTCCCTTAGATAGGTCAGTACCATATCTTAAGGGATGGAAGCCTTTCTTGGAATTTTCCATAAAATGGAATATGTCCAAGATGTACTATTAATATGACAGACTCAATACCCTCTTCTCTTTACTCCTGAACAACTTCAGAACTAAGGTCTACGAGGTATCTTTGAAATCATATTTCAAGATATGGAATAGCTTGTCTATAAAACACTTATTATTATCTTTATATCATTTTAAATGATTAGGATATCATCTACATTTAGCACGATGAACACAAAGGCACTCCCACTAAGCTTCACATGGCTCATCAAGATTCTATCTGAAATCATAACAATTATAATTCCATTAAATCTTATGGTCCAACTTCAAGAAGCTTATTTGAGTCCATAGATGGATTCCTTAGCTTGCACACCTTGCTTTCCTCAACCATGAAGCCCTGGGGTTACTTCATGTGAATATCCTTAAAGAGGTATTCGTAGAGGAATGCAATACTGACTTACATCTTGAAGATGCAATAGTCAAGTTGTGTAGCTAAGGTTAGCAATATTCTGATGGTTTTAAGCATGGTCACCGAGAGCAAGTCTCATCGCAAGCAATGTCTTCTCTTCTAGTGTGTAGCTCATGGATACGAACCGTGCTTTGAAGATCTCTACCTTCTCATCAGGTTCCCTTTCTCTTGAAGATCCATTTACACCCTTACAGGTCTTACCCATATAGGTGGATCCTCGAGGGTCCATAGACAACACTTCTATATGAAGTCTACATTAGATTTTTATTGCTAACATCCATCTATCCATGCTATGATCTTCAGAAGCTTCATCACATGAAGTTCGATCATTGTCAGATTTCTCTGACAAATGGAATCCAACCTCAAACTCATTTGAAGAGGTATTAGTGTTTTATCTTCAATTGTCCTTTTAGTTTCCAATTTCAGGAGCCTCATTATCTTCTCAAGATTAAATGAGTTCTATACTTCATTTTCATCTTGATTCTCAAGAGTCTCAACCTCTAAGAATCACATTCTCAGAGATGAGATATTTTAAGAATCTCAAGGTCATAAAGTAGGTATCCAGTACCATCCTTTATTTTCCTAATGAAGCATCACTCTCGAGTTCTCAATTCCAGTTTACTTGCATGGAATTATATGTAGTCTCTACTACATATATACCTGGATACTAAGAGGAATTTATGCTAAAAAATCATCATTGATGGGATCATGTTACACATGATCCAATTGTATCTCCCTACAACTCTATTGAGTTTAGGTTCATTAGGAGGAGTGAGATAGGAATGATATTCCTTTCTCCATAAGGTATATTATGAATTCATCTAATAGGTACTTATTACCTAGATTAGACCAAATTCATTTCCATCTTCCTTCAAACTTTGGTTCCAAACCAAAATTACGAAATCTTTGAATATTTCAAAGGTTTCTAAAGGGAAGAAATCTTATATCATACATAATCATCAACAGATATCGCATATCCATAATGTTTACTATGATATGGATGATCCGCATACATCAATATGTATGAGATCCTAAATACCTTGACATCTTACACCTTTTCCAAAGAAGGGTGTATTGGACATTTTTCTTTGAATACAATATTCATAAGTATGTAAGTTTTGAAATTTTAGACATTCTAAAGTTTCATCTCTTACTAGTCTATTGATCAAATCAATAGACAAATGTCCAAGGCTTGAAGCTCGATCATTGTCAAATGATCTTCATCCTCCTATTTATCTTAAGGTTTAATTTCAGCATTTAGAAATGTTAATGAACCATTCATTAATTTTCTAATTTAGTGGAGTCCACTAGATTTTAGATTACTTTCTGAAATATCTTCATCATAACTCTTTATGATAGGTCCATTCCAGAATTCATGTTTATTTCCAACATTTAGAAATAAACAATGAGTGTATTCTAATGTCTAGGTCATAGAGACATTCTCTAAGACTAAGGGCTCTCCCACTGAAATTATGAAGTCTAGTGATCCAATGGAAATTATTGCAACAATTGCATCAATGTCCATCTGGATAACTATAAACCTTAAGAAAAAAAATTCAGTCTTCTAAAACATATGCATCCCATTGCAAGTGTTGTTAGAAGATTGAGATACAATTATTAGACTTTATTTTATTCAAAAGTAAGTCAATATCAATGATTTATGTAGGTTATTCTAATGCTCTATCCGAGTCCTTCTCTAAGGATTCTAAACAGACTTAATAGTCGTACTATCAACACATCAATTTATTGCAATATTGGTATTCATCCAACTCTTTGAATGTCATATGGAAGTCACAGAGGTACAATCAACTCTTTGACTATACTTCTTACTTGGGTCCAACCCATGCTTCCATTGTGTTCCCTTTATCTATGAGCAACCATTGCTTAAGATTAAGGATCTCTTACGTTAAATTCAAAAAAATTCAATGTAAGATCATTTCAACATTTATACATGCTTCATTAAATTCATACAATACGAATATTATGAAGCTTCATGAATGACTAGAGTATAGATAGTATAATGATGACACTCATCATCTACATCCATCTAAACTCTTAAAACATAGGTTCAGGTAGGTACTCAAACAATTTGAATACATCATCTCTTATAAAACCACCATTCTGCATGATGCAGTGAACCATCTCATTCATGATAAATGTCAAGAGCACATATGTATGCCAGAATATTTTCATTAATTTTATAAGGATCATTTGACAATTGCGATCATCATCGACATCTCACTTCCAAAGTACATCCGATGAGAGATAAAGACTATAGAGACATACAAATCCTAGGGTTGTAGTCCTATTATCTATTTAATTGTCATTCCTCGATATTATGAGGAAACTTGCACATTGCAACCACAACATTATGTGTCCAACTACAAGTACAATATCTGGATCATGAATCCAATCCATGATATTTTACTAGTTATTATTGAGTATAACATTGAGCGGGTTTAATGAAGAATTATCTGAAAGAAGAAATTTGCATAAATTTATATAAATGTGTATATACATATTTTACTTTGATTTAGGAATTTTTATATCAAAGTTGTCTTACCTTGTCAACACTGAAAGTTCATTCCCTTAATCACTTTCAATGTAAGAGATATACTTACCATTATATCTCAGCAAGATCTGGGATCTCCTTCCTTATCTTTGTTACATCCCAATAATATGAGAATCTGCAACTCGGATAAAAAGAAGCGGGAACACATTCCGCCTTGCAAGTTCAACTTGTATTTCACAATTCGGTCTTTAACACCCGGGCTCATCACTCCTAAGGCGATGTTGACCTGTCATTAATTGAACCAACCGTCAACAGGAATAGTACTCGCTATGCACAATCCAATATCGCCCCAATAATACGAGGATCCGATATTGGGGTCACTACGCATACGGCCTTACTCTTTCGAGAAGCAAAGAGCCCGATCCAGATGTGCTTGCATACAGGAGCTGTCACTTCAGACAGGCGTCTCCCATATACAATCCCTGACGACGAAACCCTTCGCTTTGACGGAAGACCATGGATGTCACTTATATGATCCTCCGTATCATATTCAAATTCTAATTAATCACTATAAATCATATTCATTATGATTAATTCTTCCAAGGGAAATAACATCTCTATTCATAATAGAGTGTTTTAATTTTAATTGGATTCCAATCAATCTAATCATATTAAATTAATGATCCAATTAATATCCAACAAATATTTTATTGTTACTTGAATTATGGTATTATCTCAAATACGTATTATTTCTAATTTTAATAATTAGAAATACATCATGATTTCTTAAGAATTGTACTAACCCTATCCGCTGTCATGGCCAGTACCGACAAGAGTGGGACGGACCACATACATTGCAACCCGCAACCCCAATGCTCTCCGACTAGACACCATATCCACCTCGGGAAAGGATAATGCAAAATAAATCACTTTGTACTTGAGATGATCATCGGTTCTTCAACCAAAATTATACCATATAATAATAATCAAAATAATTTTTTGATTAACATTATAATGAGATTTGCTAAACAAATCTCAAGTCTTATTCAAGCAACATATTTGTTGGAATGTTGATCATGTAGATCATGTAACCAATTAGTGATCTAGATCACATCTAATCAATTATTGGACAAGGCAATGTCATTAAAGGAAATAATTATCATCAAATATTTCACAAATATTTTTACACAATTATTCCAGGAAATTAAATAATTTAATTTCACTAATTTATTAAATGACAATCACTATTCAAGCATCAAGTTTGATGATTGTGTTTCCAATTAAGATTTAGATCAAATCTAATCAATTAATTGGTTGAGGCCAAGTCAATTATGTAAATAATCATCTTCCAATATTTAAAAACTATTTTCATGATTATTTCACGAAATTAAAATTAATTTCACTAATTGACAATCACTTGGTTCTAGATTAGGACTGTAATTTCAGTAATGACCCCTACTCACTAAAATTAACATATCTCAATCAATTTAAATCCAAATTAGTCAAACTCAATTTTCAAAGATTGCTAACTTGATTTAGGACAGAAGCCAAGTGATGTTTCACGCATTTATTGTGGATCTAAATAGTAATTAACTCTTTAATCATGTTAAGATCTACAGTTCCCGCAACAGTGCATACATGTTCATTAAAACAACCATATCTCGAGCATACGAAATCCGATTTACGCAAACTCAGATCCTATGATTTCCTCATTTAATGGGGAACAAAATTCATGTAAATAATTTGTGATTAAACATTTTAAACATGGCCGAAATTATTTACTAAACAGATCTGCGAAATCAAATGCGACAAAACTTTCGCGACCTTAACGAACCCAAGTCGTCCTCGGTTTGCGAATCATATTCGAAACCATCAACCTAGATCTGATATCACTTGAAATATATGGAATTATCCTTAAGTACATCATGGAAGCATGATCGTCGTATCGGATACGACGAAGAACGACTAGTCATACTAGTTGTTCGGTGCAGCGGAATTTAAAAAACATTTTGTATGATGAAACCACTTGACCAAGAACACTTCTTGAATCATTTCATCTATAACCACAATAAGTATAAGGAATACCTCTTGAAGCGTGGTTGATCAAGTCTCTAAGAGAAGAGACCTCCTCTCTCAAGTCCGATCGTCGGTGAGACCGCTTGCGAGCGCGGAGATGAACCGCGTTGTCCTCACAATCCAAGAAGATGATCTAAGCACGGTTGCTCTTGATCTCGTCGTACGAGATCGAATGTCTCCTTCGCGAGCGTAGCACACCAAGAAGATGGAGAACCGAAGAACGTCGAAGCGGCGGCGCGGTGGCGAAAGCATCGACGAATCTCTCCTCTAGGGTATGGTGGACAGCCACCAAAATTAGAGGGAGAGAGGGTTGTCGTGTATGAAGAAAAAGAGAGAGAGAGAGAGAGAGAGAGCTCCAAAATTGCATGTTAAATAGAGAGCATGGTATGCCTATCTATTTATAGGGTTTTGGAATCCATGGATCTCAATCCATGTGTCATATAAAATCAATGGATCTGATTGATTTATGTCAACCAATGGTCAAGATTGTTGTTGGTTAAACCAACAAATTTAGATTAAAATATATTTGATAAAATCAAATATAAATCAATCCTAAATTAAACCAATAAATAAGGAGAGAATATACATGGAGATTACATCTCCATGTACAATCTATAGGTGACGATCACCCATTCCATATAGTAATAGGGTGCCGCCCACCTCATTCCAAGTTGAGAGCAATCTCATGGATTCCCATGAGATTGCATGTCTCCTTGAATTTCTCCTTTATTTATTTGCAACAAATTTTATTGGGTTTTATTCTTCAAAAATAATTCACAATTATATTTGAGAATATTGTAATCTTGCCATGGAAAAATTGTGAATAATATTCACAACCCAAAACAACATATAATTTACATTGTTAATTAATTACACAATGTGTATCCAATATACATTATAATTAATCAACACATATAAATTATAATTAGCTCTCTCTAATACATTATAAATCACATTTATAATATATCATGAATAATTGAATATTTCTATCCTCATTATTCTTATCCATAATAATTAAATCACATTTAATTATATTGGATAATTTCTTCACACATCAAGATGATTAAATCACATTTAATCATTGTTTCTTCATTGCTTAGATCTTATGGAATTATTCTCGAACCATTCAAGAATAATGCGATCTCTCCTCAGATACTTGGAGATAAGGACATGGCGATTGTATTGTTCCACGTATAGTGACTTGGATATTGAGATCATATCTCATATCCAGGTCGCGGGCCTCCCATAGATGCTTGATCAAATCAAGACCGCTCATTGCATCTGAATCATATTCAGATCAATGTCCAACATTTGGACTAAGATCAGATTACTTCTCTACCAAGAGGAGTCACTAAAATAAAGTCCAGACCCGTTTCATCACTCCCTAGGAATGGAAGCGTCATGGTTATACAATCGTTTATGATCACATCACCCTCAGGTATTCCCAATACTTGTACATCCTGCATACTGGAAGACTCAGAATAAACCCTAAGTATTGGATCAACTTTATACTGTCTACTTCATGGTTTTATCAGCAAGTTTCTCATTCGATCATTGGGAGTCGGTATCAATCATATACTTTCCAAAAAGCATATATCATACCTAGGTATTGATCATATACTTTCCAAAAGTATATACCAAACCTACAAATTCGGTCAAGCTTCCAAAGCGAGACGACCATGCGCATGGAATTTGATTCTTCCCAATATCTCATGAGTGAGCTCATGTCTTCCGGTTCAGTAACTGAACCTGTATGATCCCATTGAGAGATCGTATTACTCATATGCCCGTATATGCACACCAGTGTGCCGGTGTATAGACCTTGGTTAGGTCATCAACCTATTGGTCTGCCAAATGTACATACTCGGACATATAGTAACACATCTGTCTCCAGTCAGAGGATGCGTGCCTATATCATGACAGCATACGATATAGGACTTTGGTTATCTTGATCTCGTTAAGTCAACTCTTTGACCTAACTAATCTGACACCTCCGAATCTCTATTCATATGCAGAGGACCTGCATCAAGAGGTCGATCAGATATCAGCCTTTAGAGATAAGGATTGCCATCTCCAACTCAGGCCAGAGATCATCTCTTAACAATCATTTGACAGTGCTTGATGAGTCCTCAATCTAACCCCTTAGATATTCATCCAAGCACCAGCCTCTATGATTCAATAGTTGAATCAACAGCTGTATGATTATTAAGATGACCATGTTACATAATCCTAATTGTACTAAGGGACCTATTATGCAAATTATTCATTCTTTATTTTAGATCAGGGAATGATATTCTCAATAACATTTATTGCATAATGGCTCGCCGTGGGCTCGCATGTCCAACAATATTATCTTGGGAGAAGAGTCACTTCAAGGTGACTTAGCGGATGATGCTTGGCCATATCATCTCCAACACGGGCATGGAGGTTGATCCGACCAAGGTTGATATCATCAGTAAACTCAATCCACCGTCCAACTTGTGGCAATTGCGATCTTTTCTGGGGCATGTCAGTTTCTACCGAAGATTCATTCAGGATTTCAGTCGTATTACTCGACTGCTTACTGATCTGTTGATGAAAGACACCGAGTTCATTATAATTGATAAGTGTCTAGTGTTCTTCGAGACTCTCAAAGGATTAGTTGTTAAGGCTCCTATCCTTCATCCACCCGATTGGTCTCTCCCATTCGAGATCATGATAGATGCTTCTGATTTTGCCATAGGGGTTGTGCTTGGACAGAGGAGGGATGGATTGTCGTATACCTTTCACTATGCTATATGGACTTTGGATGTCGCTCAACGGAACTATACCATGACTGAGAAGGAGATGCTAACAATAGTCTTTGCTATGGACAAATTCATATCTTATATTCATGGATCCTGAGTGACAATTTTTACAGATCACACCGCCATCCTTTACCTAATGGAAAAGAAGGATGCCAATTCCAGATTGACCAGATGGATTCTTCTACTCTAAGAGATTGATATTGAGATTAAGAATAAGCATGGAGTTAAGAATGTGGTGGCGGATCACCTCTCCCGATTAGAGAACCTTGAGGATTCAGAGCAGATGGCACCTATTAAAGAGACCTTCCTGGACGAGGCAATACTTGCTATCTCCTCGCTCCCATGGTACGTTGATATTGCGAACTATCTTGTCACCAAGAAAGTTCCACAAGGTTAGCCCATACAGTGTCTTGAGACTTTCCTTGCGAAGGCCAAGTCGTACCATTGGGAGGATCCCATCCTTTATCATGAAGGAGGGGACAACGTCTGGTGTCGGTGCATTCCTCAGGAGGATCACCACAACGTCCTCACATACTGCCACAAGCTTAAGGCAGGAGGATACCATTTTGGGAGGAGGACAACACAGAAAGTACTTCAGTCTAGCCTATGGTAGCCTTCCCTCTTCAAGGATTCTTATGAATTCATGAAGAGGTGTACTGACTGTCAGAGGATGGGCACCTGCAGACATCATGATATGATGCTGATGCAGCCCATTCAATTCTGTGAGGTTTTTGACGCATGGGGCATCTATTTCATGGGTCCATTACCTAAGAATCAGGGATTTGAGTACGTTCTACTTGCTGTGGATCATGTGAGTCGTTGGGTTGAGACCATCCCCACCCAAACCGCAGATGTTATGACTGTTTGTAGATCTTTGAGGAAGAATATCATTTCACGATTCAGGGTTCCTAGAGTATTTACATCAGACGGGGAGACTCACTTTATCAGCGACAAGGTAAGGGCCCTTGCTAACGAGTTCAACATTGAACATCGAGTTGCCACTCCATATCACACTCAGACCAATGGTCTTGCTGAAGTATCGAATAGGGAGATCAAGACGATATTGCTTAAGGTTGTCCGCCCAGACCGAAAGGATTGGTCACACCTTTTGGACTCGGTCTTGTGGGCCTATCAGACTTCCTTTAAGACACCTTTGGGTATATCTCCCTTTCATCTTGTTTATGGCAAGCCATGCCATTCACCTGTAGAGATCAAGCATACACTATGGACATCCATTGAGTTATTATTGGATCCTAAGAGCATAGGAAATCAGAGGAAAGCAGAGTTAGCAGCCCTGGAGGAGCTTAGAAACACACCAATTTTGAGTACCTACAATATAAGGAGAGAGCGAATATATGACATGATTCTCATATCAGCCATGAGCAGTTTGAGACGAACTAGAGAGTATGGATATTTGATGCTAGGTTGAGATTATATCTAGATCACGATCCACTGATCGTTGACATTGCCCCTATTCATTTTGCATGAGATGTGGTCTTTGACTCACATGATTTGCATCTCATGCCTGATTATTACTTTTCCTCCGCAACTGTATAGATCCAGTTGTCCATATCGCACATTCTTTGGTCTAACTCCCCGTCTTCATCTTATGATTATGTTGTACTTAGGGTGTACCTTACCTTAAGCATAAGGGGGTATCAGACTTGTGATTACCGATTTGATTTTTTTACCTCTGTTTTGTTGCCTATACCTAAGGATATTTTACCCTAAGTATAGGGGAGGTAGACAATGTACATTCTAACCCTCGATTTTGCCTTTTGTATATAGACTTCTGTACTTAGGATTATTTGATCCTAAGTATAGGGGATCTCCGATCTCTATTCATTGTATTATTTTATTTCTCGTCGTAGTATAACATTCTTTTCACTTCCCAATGCTCAACACGAGTTATGTCTTCCTTTCATCGCTCTTTGATCACTATGAGGACATCGTTCGAGCTAAGTAGAGGGGGGTGTCGTATATATCGTATATATACTTTAGTCATAACCCGTACTTTGTGTGAGTGTGTTAATAAAATAAAATGGTTAAAAAGTCTTAAACCTAAAAATCACAAAAAATTTAAAAATTTTCTTGCATATAAAAATCTTTCTTGTACATACATGTTTGTAAATAGTTTTTTGTAAAAAATATTTTCATAGAAATGTTTGTAAAAATGATTTGTTTGTAAAACTTTTGTAAATATTTTTGTATCAAAATTATGTATATAGTACACAATTTTTTGAAAAATGTTTGAAAAAGAAAACTTTGCAAAAATCTGTTTGTAAATGCTTGTAAATATTTTGCAAAAACTTGCCCTTCTTACTTGCATTCAAAAATTTTTCAAAAAATTTTGCATATTTTAAAAAATTGCACAAAAAGAGTTTTGTACATATTTGTTTGTATCTTATTTTGAATCATAGTTGACATTTAAACTAATCTGGAATTAAGTTGGAAAATGGAGCTTGGTTAAGACCTTAATCTACCTAACTTCAAAGGAACCTTATATGATTCGGGGTTAAGACTTTTTAGGTCCATTGTCGACTTTATTATTTGAGTCCACTAGGCTATGTTCACATATCATCTTGATGATCCTAACTAGAACACTTAACAACACACACACGACACTCAGAGACAATGGATTTACTTGGACTAACACCTTACACGTAGCTCAACATGGATGAGGTGATGAGGAGGAATAATTCTTTGGTTTGGGGTAGCATACGAGGGTAGTACTTCTAGGCAGAACCTCTCGTCTTTCTTTAGGGAGGGATGTGCATCTCAACCTGGTCTTGTAGCATTGAGGTCTAAAGACAGGAAATGTGGGTTGCAATAATACTTCAAAAGAGGGATAGTCTACTGGCTCAAGAAGAAAAACTCCTTATGTATATGTTGCACCATGTAGATATGATGTATATATGCACATCAAAAAAATGTGGAAAATCAAGAAAAACTCCAAAAAGTGGACATTCCTGATTGAAAATAAAATGCCCGTCGGAGTGTATATAGTAAATAAGAAAAGCTTATGTATTACCTCTTCTCATCTCATGAAGCTTGCAGCGGGAGACTTAGCTACACTAGTCACGATCCATTCTCTTCCCTCCCCTCTTCTTGAGCTGGTTGAACTTGAACTTAGAAGAGAATACCCAGCTCCTCGAGGAAAGAGCTGCTAGACTAGGGAATTAGAGTTACCTTGTCGAGGGAGGCTATTTCTTTGTCATTTCTGAGGTGGGGAGCTAAATATCACTTACACAGTACAAGGAAAGATACATAGTCATTAGAGTTTGCGTATGTAGACTTGTTCTAACCAAGTTTATTGAGGAGTCTTGACCATAGAATGCTAGAACTCATAGGTTGTTGAGTCTTAAACCTATTTCCCAAAAAGGTTTCGACAAATTAATAATCCAAAGGTCCGACTGAGCTCCATACTTCAATTTAATGAAGATAAGTTTAATAATCAACCTTGATTCCTTTTCCTTTCTTGTTCTTTTTCACTTCTTCTTCAAATAAGTGTTTGCTAAAGGACTAGCAAAGGTAAAGTATAGGGGGTGATGAATCCCTGATTATCACTCTTTATTCTTTTATTTTAGCTATTTTTCTTGGCAAAATAACATGTAAATATCTTTAAATATAATAACATAGCAAATTGCATGCCTTCGTTAATATTACATAATTAGCATGTTTTTGGTTAAATTACAGAATAAAGGAAAAGAAAAAGAAATGATGTATTTAGAATAAATACAGAGTGACCCAAATCCCAAGAGAAGGTCAAGTCTTGACCTGATCGCAAGATAAAATAAGTAGAGAGAGATATGGCTCACTAAGAATTATATATATTACCCATATTTGTGCACAATATTTTATATAATTATTTTTGATAAAATAAAATAAAAGTATTCTTTTACACCCTCGTATATAATCCTACAACTAATATAAAAATAGAATAAAAATCAAAAAAATAAAAATAAAAATAAAATCCTCAATTCATTGCACAAAATACACTTGTACGCTCGTTTCCTCGGCAACATCTGCGTCAATGAGGAGCAGTAGTGAGAAAGTTCTCGTAGACGGAAGGGTGCAGAACCCTCCACAAAGTTTCCACCCTCAGTAAAACGATGCGACGAAAGATATATATTTAAAAACCCAAATATGAATATCTAGTTGGGGCTTAGATGGGAATCACATGTCTGTCTTATCGCTTTCCACGTCGGGTTAGCGAGAAATGAAACCCATTTCTTTCCTCCGGTAAGCTGGCTTGAACCTTTCCCCGGAACTATAGAAAAGGTCGGTCTAGGCTTTCGCCTTCCAACTAGTAATGAAAGCTCATGCATCGTCAACCCTGTAGCCAAAGCAGCTAAACCTCAAGTCAGGGTGGTGGAGGTTTCGAGAGCATGAAATCGAACATCGAACTCTCAGTGGCAAGCAAAAGAGGTAAGGTAGATAGTCTATTTTCGACAACGCCTCAACTCTTCCCCCCTTCGCTATTTTCGAAAACGTCTCAGCTAGGTCAAATTCTCGCACCATTTTCTGAAGTGCTTTTCTGATAGTTAGTTCGTTATGGGCTGCATCAATATGGATCCAATAATCCATTGGGTGTACAGTCAGAGATGGATAAAATCACTTTTTACCCTTCTTTTTATGTAAAGGATCTACTTATTATGTACCCTTAAATAATTTGTAAAAGTAAAATAAAAATAATGTTGTAAGTAAATAAAATATAAAATAAAGGTATTTATGTAAAAATAATAAAATAAAAGTATTTGTACATACTACATAGATGTATTATACATGTATATAGTAATATATATTGTATATACAATAATTTATTTTCAGAAAAATAATTAAAAATCACAGGAAAAATACTTTGAAAAATAATAAACATTTTTATTCTACAACTTTTTATTTCGAATTTATTTGCCATTTTTATTGAAATTTTAACCATTTTTTATATTCATATTTCCTGATTGGTCCAGAGGCTTTGTTGACTCCGGTCAACGCCTCTTTCCATGTCGGGTCGGGTCACCCACCTTCTCACCGGAGTCTTTTCTTCCAATTCTCCTGCCTGACTCCGACCACCCATGGCTCCGATTCTTCGCTCGAGTATCCTAGGATATGTGACCTTTGCGGATCCCTAGGAAGGCGTGGATCTTTCTAGGGCTGCACGCTGTCGCTCGATCATTCCAGACCCCTGGGAATCCTATTTAACACCTCCTTCCACCTCCACTGAAGGGTAGCTCGACCCCCGCACCCCATTCCTTCCCTAGCCACCTTAACTGATGTGACAACCACTCAAGGTATCACATAGGATCCTTAGGGAGTTGCTTGGAGGCTTGTAACTCGACGTGGCTGGAGACCTCCACCGCGTGTAACCTTTCTCACCTGCCGCAACAGATCGAGGCCATCATCCCGATGTTCATCTTCGCCTGGAGTTCATGCTTCAGTTGGTACTCCAGGCATCCACTTTAGCCTTCGCATTTGACCGTCCATTCGAATCTCCCCATCTTGCACCACCACACCCACTCGAGCTTAGACCAACTGTCTGGAGCTCCAACACCCATATACATCCGCACTGATCGACTCGTCGACGTGCACCCCATCTCCCTTCATGACCTGATCACCATTAGACCTTCCCGCTTGGGTAGGATTAAGGTTGAGACCTCCCTCTCTCACTGTCGTCGGAGGTAGAACCCCATTCCCCACCGTTTCTCCTACATACTCATGTAATAACATCGACTAGAGCCATGCCCCCGAGTCGCTCTTCCTTTTCCAGGTGTTAGGACGTGTGGAGAAGCCCATTCCGAAACTCTACTAATCTGGCGGAGAAGCTCTAGGTCGCGCCACCTTCCACGCCCATCCGACCGACGACGACCTCATCGCAACCCTCCATCGGAAGCGGAACAGTTCCAAGATCGTGTTGAGCCTTCCCGCAGCTCCATCAGGGTCGTGGATCATTGTTCACGCTCAGATGAAGCTCTCTAGGGAGGAGTTCTTTCAGTATCCTCAGCCGCCGTTCATGGATCCCCTCTCGTCCAGATTCCATATTCGTCGTTCATTATCCACCTTTTGTCAGAAGTGTCAGATGCACAATTAACAACCATCAAGGCCGACATTCCGTGTGTCGTCTGATACCGTCAGACATGATCGGATCTATACATCTATGCCACATACCTGAACCATCAGATCTTGAGTGGAGCAGATTCGAGCCGTCAGCTGCCGCCTTCGCCAGAGCACGCCACGCGTCCCCACATACCTCGCACGCGCCTGCGAAGGGTATATTTCCCTTTTACCCTCATTTATTTTCGCATTTAGATTTAGTCCATTAAATAAAGTTGTAGTTGAGACATTTTACAACTTGGACCTGGTGTTTTATCTATTTACATTCAAGTCCCTCTTTGTGTGTAGCACGTGTCGTCCCCCGTGACTTTTTGGGTTATTTGCACTATAAGCCCCGAGCTTATTATATGTTATGAATCTAATGGTTCACGTGTTGCGTGCGTGTTTGCTTGGACTTTTTGCACCTTAGGCCCTATACTTGTTAACTACGTTATTATTTGGTCCTGAACTTTATCTTAATTGCACTTAGGTCCCTGTAAACTATACCTAATTACAACTTGTATTTTGGACTTAATAATTAACAAATTTATCCTAAAAATTATCTAAAAATTACCACCAACTCCTGTTAAGGAGTAGTATTTAGTGTAATTTTTTTTGGGTTAATTTGTTTGCATTTATTATTTTGAAAAATCAAAAACCTATAAAAAGTGTCCCATCTATTTTTTAAAATCCATAAAAATTTGAAAATTGTCTTAAAAATTCCAAAAAAAAATCGTGTTTGTGTCTTTTTATGTGTTTTATCTAATAGCAATTTTGTTTGAAAATTCCTTATAAAATTCTAAAAAGAGCAAAACACCTAAAATCTAATAAAAAATCATATAAAATTCAAAAAAATCCAAAATTTCTCATTTCAGTTCCTATTGTAGGGTTTTCTTCATACTTCCTCAAAAATTATTATCCAAGATTTTAGGGCATTTTAAACATTTTTCACTTGCAATTTAATCCTTGTTGTGCTCTGCTTGAATTTTTAGTCATTGTTTGATTTTTATAAAATCATAAAAACATTTGCAAAACCCGAGAAAATTACCAAAAATAGTTTTATCCTAATTTTCTGAATATTTTTAGCCTTAAAGGAAATTACAAAAAGATTGTTGTGTTGCTTTGCTTTTTATATTTGTTGATTTTGTTTCCTTATTGAAAAGCTTAAAAAATTGTAAAATTAAAAATCACTAAAAATATGTTCTTTTTTTTGAGATTTGACTACTTCGTAGGTTTTCTCGTGCTGCTTGTGATCAACACTGGATTGCTATACCAGGTGAAAAATATCGAAGCCGCTTACATTTGTGCTTGATTGTTTTGAGATTTGATTGAATGGTTTATTTTTCTTGATTGAGCCCAGCTTGTTGATTAGGGCCGCAAGGACCTTGGTATTTCTTGATACTTAAGCCTAGTCGATAGCCCGATCATCAAGAGCTTGCTTGCAATTTTCACAAAAAAAACTTACAAATAATATTCAGAATTAAATGACCAAATGTAAAATGATAGACTCACGAGGAACTGCTTGCAAAAAGCTCGCACCTCACACGCACAGGGCACGTGAGGTGATGTGGTAGAGGACCAGTCTGCAAATATTTAAACTTAAGTGGTCAGAGTGCATTTTTTACAAAAAATAATAAACATTTTGAAAAATTTTCTGAACTTAAAATAAATACTAGGACCCACGAATGTCCTGGTGCAAAATTGCCAAGCCCACGAGCCTCGCTGGCTGGGACTGGAATGTAATTATGATAAAATCTAGGGGCTTGGTTGCAAATTTTACAAAATATTATAAAGGACAATGAAAGTTTGAGTACTATCAAATAAATTACAAAAATTGTGGGGATAAAGTCATAAAATACCCCACACTAGGTGCGGATCGAACGATGGGCTGTGGTTCACTTGCCATGTAGTGCCTCTACAATGCACGATGATGCTTCGGCTCTTGCGGCCCAGATTAGATCGTCCAAGGGGAATCAGATGGTCATGGATGGCCTGGATCAGATGATAGTTGTGCGCTTGGACGAACAAGGACCGATCCAATGGCTGAAAAACAACTTGGATGAACTCGAGACGAACATGGGCTCGACGAGATTTGATCTCTCGATTCTTCACATTCTGAGCATGTGCCTCGTTGCTGAAGATCAAAGATCCCTAGCAAGTCTCACGAGCGTCTGGAGGGCTCAAATGGGTCCAAGAAGGCTGGAGGTCGCTTACGAGGTTGAAGGAGCTCGAGAGCTGCTTGAACCTCGGGCGAGCTTCAAAACCCCCTCTAGCTCTTCCTTGGGCATAGTCCTACATAGGGGTTAGTCACAAAACACAATAGAGGAGCTAGGGAGAACTCCAGAAGGGGGAATGGTCGAGGAAGTGGTTGGGCGGAGCCCTCCGGCGTGGGGCAGAGAAGGGAGAGCAGGGGACCAGATCCGTGAGGGAGCTGGGTGTGTGGACGGTGGTGGAGTGACGAGGATGGAGAGAAACGAAGTGGGGCTGTTTGGCGAGTCAGGGAAATGGTCAAACAAAATGGAAGTAAAAATTAAGCCTAAGGGATAATCTAAGCTAAGAAAACAAGAATATAATACCTCTATGGCCGGCAGAATAGAGGAGATGCCTCGACGGTGGGCTTCACCGGAGATGGGTGGAAGAGCTCCCTATACCTCTCCTGGATCTGCTAGCACTGGCTGGAGGGTGGTTATCACCCACTGCAACCAGAGCAGAGGAGAGGAGGCCAAAACAAGGACCAAGGAGGCTCAACAAAGAGAGTGAAGATTAGATGGGCTTTTGTACATATGGACGAGACGAGGTTTTTGATGGAAGATCATGGGCTGCTCGACGTCGCACTGCCTAAGGAGATGGGCAGGCGTGGATCTGGGACGTTCAAGGAGGATTCCTTCTAAAGTAACTTATCTTTCTCAAGCAGTGATTCCCATGCTAGAAAATCGAGAATAGAGGGCAAAAGGCTGGCAGTGTCAGAGGCTTAGACTTGGGGTCATAGTTGACTCTAGATCAACGGGGGCTTGGCCTGATTTGGCCATGTCACCGCAAAAAGACAAAACCAGCAAAAATTGAAAATAAATTTAAAATAAATTAATAAAATAATTTTATTAAATAAAAGTTATAAAATAAAAAAAATGTTTATTATTTTACATAGTATTTTTTATAATTATATTTATTTTTTACAGATATATAATTACAATTTAATTTTTAGGGTTTATATATAGGTATATTTATCTATAAATTTAAGTATTTTATTTTTATTTTGTATTTTTTATTCTATTAATTTAATTTATTATTTTATAAATTTATAAATGATTTATATATATAAACATTTTTTTATTATATTTTTATGATATAATATATACACTTAAATAAGTAAGTCTATTTATTATATAGGTATAGTTATAGGTATTTTACCTATGTATTTTACTCTTTATTTTATTTTAGTATTTATTTATTATTCTATCTATGTTTTAGATGTATATATACTATAAATAATATTTACAAAATTATAAAAATATAAAAATATAAAAATAATAAATAATAAATAAAATGAATATATTAATCGGTATAACTATACAATATGGGTCCAAAACCTAACTTTCACATCTTAACTTCAAAAAATATGAAAACTACCATCATTAAATAACTTATTAAAAGTTATATACAATTAAAATGATTTTGATATATTTTGAGTTTTTATTTGAGAGATACGAGGCTGGGAAGTTGGGATTTTGGAAACTTAAATAGACTATATTTTGTACAATATATATTATTTTTGTATGAAATAAATTTTGTATTTTTCTATATTTTATTATCTACAACTTTCACTTTCACGTACAAAGTTTCTTTATTTTATGTATAAAAAGTGGAACTACAAATAGGTCTCAAAAATGAATAAAAATGAATAAATAGAAAGGGATTTTACTGTATTTTTGGCCTTTATCTCCCCCTACTTTATTCCTTGTCGACCTAGTCATCAATATGCCTAGGACTCAGGGTTTCGGGTCATAAAATATCTTCAATATTTTATTCCTTTTCTTTTCTTTATTTTAAATTTGGCATTAAAAATAGTATTTTATGCACATTTTGTATAATAATGCATGGATGCTAAAATGCTTGAATTAAAGGTTTTTACATGCATTTACTAGGGCTTTAAGGCCAAAATGATATAATAAAGGTGATAAAATAGAGATTCATCAGCGGTTGAGATGAATCACATCGAACGGTTGTTGAACCTCACGAAGAACAAGGCTGATCGAACGACAATGAAGGCTACCCGAAGAACAAATAAGAACTCTTGCGCTGGTGAGCTTCGATCAGTCGAATCTTCATGTCCCAAGTACCTACTTTACTGCCGATAGTCCAAAAAGGTTCATGACAGGTCTCTCTAGCATATGGATGTAGAAAAAGGGTCCGATGATGGTTGTAGGTCGCCCACGAGGTCTAGGAAGTTCAAGAGCTTCAGGAACCTCGAGTGGGATTTAAAATCACCTCCAGCTAGTCTTTGGCATTCAATCCTGCATAGAAGTTAGTCAAAACCAAAGGGCGATGCCGGGGGAAGCACCAGAAGCGGGAATGGGCAGAGGAGTGTGTCGGGCGGAGCTCTCCGATGGTTGACGTGGAATGGAGAGCGGATCTCCGGATCCACGTGGGATCTGGGTGCAATGGGATACCTGGAGTGACGAGGGGGTGAAGGGGAGTGAAGTGAGGGTGAAATGTGGGTCGATTAACGGTAGAGCACAACGAAGGAGGATTGCCAGAGCTCAACTCCGACGAACTACGAATACAGAGATTACACCCTAAAACTATGGATTAATCCCTAAACTAAATGCATAACTAAAAACAGAATTCAAATTCTATCTAAAGAAGGCAGAAAGGACAACTCCTATTCCTGCCTGGAGACCATGGAGGAGGGTGGCCAGAGGACCACCGTGGATCGCCGCCTCGTCCTCGCTACGATGTCTCCAAGCACATAAAGGCTCGCAGTTGTTACCTGGACCTCATCACACATGCAAGAACACTTGGCGAAGCTCGATGGGGGATCAAGAGGAGAAAAAAGACCAAGGAGCTTATTTATAGACAATGGTAGCGGGGGCTTCTTGATCAAAGATGTGTACTCAAATTGAGAAGATCTTATTAGATTTTTGGCCAAGCCGTGAATCAAGGATGTTTAGTCTCCACGAATCATGCATCACGCCTAGCCAGAGTATCATGATCATCAGCAGAAAAAAGGGCAAAATCCTGGAATCTGACGTTCTGGCACCTCGAGGAAGAGAGAGGGGGTTGTTGACCAATGTTAACAGTCCCAGCCTCCTGATTGGTCTACGTCAGTCCGCATAAGGACAAAACACATGGATTATTCGAAACTAATTAGTTAAATATAGTAAATTATTCTATTAATTTTTTATCATAAAATAAGAAAGGTTTATTATTTTATGTAGTATTTTAATATAACTCGGTTTTATTTTTGTTGATGTTATTTATTATTAGTTACTTTTTTTGGGTATATTTGTAGGTATATTCGTCTATGTTTTCGCCATTTTTATTTTGTATATTTTATTTTATTATCTTATTTCATATATTTATAACTTATTTTTAGGTATACAACTATATTTTTATTATATTTTTATGATATAATTCATGTACTTAAATAAATAGGGATATATATTATGTAGGTATAAATACAAGTATTTTATCTATGTGTTTAGCCCTATTATCTATTTTGAAGTATTTTATTTGATTTTTTTATCTTTATATTTTTAATAGATATAGATACATTTACAAGAGTATAAAAATATAAATGAATAAAAGAATAGATTTCACTTTCATTTGTTTACAAGTATTAGCATAGGTATTTTAACTATATATTTTATATACTTATTTTATTCTAATGTTTTATTCGTGATTTTATTTTTAATATGTACATGTGTTATAGATAATAATCACCAAATTATAAAAATATAAAATTTGTAGAAATAAAAAGATTAAATAAATTGAATATTTTATTCAGGTATACTACACAATAGGGGTCCAAAACCTAAGTTTTACACCTTAACTCCAAAAAATGAAGCTACTTAATAAGTAGCTTATTAAAAGTTATATACAATTAAAGGTGATTTTGATATATTTTGAGTTTTTATTTAAGGGATATGGGTCTGGGAAATTAGGATATTGGAATCTTATTCAGAGTATAACTTTTACAATGTATATTATTTTTGTATGAAATCAATTTTGCAATTTTTTTATATAATTATATAAAACTTTCATGTACAAAATTTCTTTATTTGAGGTTAAAAAGTGGAAAATAAAATAGGTCTAAAAAGTAAATAAATGATGAATTAATGAATGTGATTTCTAGTGTATTTTATTGGTCTCAAAAGTAAATATGAATGTCATTTCATTCTTTTTCTTTTCTTTTCTTTATTCTATATTTTTGGCATTGCAAATAGTATTTTATACAATATTTATGTAATAAAGACTAAATGTTAATTTGTATGAATTAAGGCTATTTACATGCATTAGGTAGGGTTTTTAAGGCCAAAATGATAGAATAAAGGTGATGAAATGGAGATTCATCAAGACCGCACTGCTTTTAAGGGTAAGTACATATGCACTAATATCATTACTCCAAACTCCTATATATTCCATTTTTATTTTGCATCAATATAACCTTATAGTGCAAAAGGAGTACTACCATATTTCAAACTAAGGTAAATAATTTCCGTAAAGCCCATAGAACTTGATCTGGAGCCTCCTAGCAAATACAATCGAGATAAATTGTGTATCTACTTACTTCGCTATCAAGAGTGAAATGTCAACACTAATGCATTTTGGAGATACATCAAGCTTCCTACAATATGTGAGTATGTGAGTTATACATAGGTACTCCACTCTTTTTCTTGTAAAGAATTCTAGATGAATCAAAAGGAGTGCTTATAACTTTATTATGTTGGTATCTAGAATTATCAATATCTTCTCGATGTAGTGAACTTGAGCAACTTCAATCTCATCAGCAAGATCTTATCATAAATCCACGATCACATCAACAACATCCATGTCCTTCATATCAAACTTGCTACTGAAGATCAACTTGGTTTTATTAATAGTCCTTGAGACAAATAAAAATATATCATAAATGTATATGCATAAGACTATACAATAATCACCTATTACCTTGGAATAGACACACTTACCAAAATTATGAAGCTTAAACTCATATGACAAAATAACCTTGTTAATTTTTTCATGCTACTACTTTGGTGCTTTTCAAATCCATAATGGGATATAACAAGATCACAAACTATTCCCTCATTTCCAAGCACCACAAGCCCAATCAATTAATACATTTAAATCTCCTCCTCAAGATCTCCACGGATAGAGGCAATATAAATATTTGTCTCATGGATGGAGATGTCATACACATATACCAATGCGATAAGCATCCGTATTATGGTCATTTTGATAATAATCAATACCTTCCTTTTGCCTAAAGCTTTTGGCAATCGTTCCAGCTCTATACTTTTCAATTGATCTGTCAGGCCTAAGCATCCTCTTAAACCCCCACGTGTAACTAACGGTGAGCATCCTTTAGGTTAATTAACCAACTAGCCTTACAAGTTGTGTTAGTCATAATGAAATCCATCTGATTTGATAGCTTTCTTCCATTGTTTCGCTTCCGATGAAGCCATCAATTTCCTTGTAACTTGACGAGTCATGCTCTCAAATAGACAACAAAGTCACTACCAAGATTTGTTGGAAGGTTGTTTACTTCTCTATGGCTTAACCTTTTCTAAAGGTTCATTAGGTTTAAACTGAGTTTTCTAAAGGCTAAACATAGATGAATATACCTATACTTTGACCCTAAAAAGTAACCTGGAATTATATACCTCTAAAAAATAAATAAAACTCATAACAAAATAATTTATAAAACAATAAAAAATTTTATTTTATAATCTAAAATTAATAAAATCATATATTATTTAATTCTGAATTTACAAATAATTTTATCTAGCCTTTTCTTGTTGGTCCACGTGGACCAACCAGAGCTCTCCTTTAGTTGACTACCGGTAAACTGTATGTCTCCTCTCTCCACCCATTCTAACAGATCTTGAGGAGTCCCATTTCTCGATTTTTTTGCACGTGACGCGTCGCTCGAGAAGGATGGGACCCTTCATGAGATTTTCCCTCAATTTATCTATGATCCATGCCAGGTGCATAGATCTTTCAAGATCTTCCTCGTTCGATGAGTACACTACCTCGAACATCGCTCCATCACAACCCCACCTTGCTGTACATAAGAATCCTGTCAACTTCTTTGATTTTTTTGAGTCTCTTTTGGCCATTCCTTCTCCTCCTTCTGCACACAAATGGTCGGGGATGGTGATAGCATCCTCGCCATGCATTTGGGTTGGCTGAAGGAAGCGATCTCAGGAGATATCCACATCTCCAGCGAGACCTCGCCGTCGAGGTTCCTGCTTCATGGTCCTGGGCCACTCAAGGTATCTTTCATTGCTTTAGTAGGTATATTTAAACGTAGTCGTTGTTTTGTGCAATTATTCCAAGATTGGATTATCTGTTTCGCCTAGATTTTAGCTCTCGTCCTTCGCCGGAGATCTTGAGCTCCTGCCGCCATTTTACCCATCTTCATTCCATCTCCGTCCTCCACCAAATAATGGCCGGCACCCATGCCATATCTAGCCACATCACTTATCTCTTATGCAGGTGCTGAAGGGGGTATCTGAACCCCATCTAGAGCAAAGAATGGCACCAAGGGTCCTCGCTGGAGACCATTGAGCTTCAGGCGGCATCTTGGATCTTCGGGCATTTTTTAACGACCTGGGAGCTTCTGGGATTTGATCAGAACACAAAGCATCCATCGAAGGAGCCCCAGATCGCCGGAGGAGAGCGCATTGCCAAATCAATGCTCGCTTGGGGCATGTTCTTACTCAATTCCTCCACCATCATCCAGGACCGTAGATATTGTAGTTGTACTTCTCGACACACATCAGCCATCCGATCCTCTCGCATCTTCGTCGTTGATCTCTTCGCAAGGATCTAATCTTGGTCGCCTAGGACAAAGCAATACGTCGCATAGGAAGGTGACACGTGTCCAAGTGAATCATGCCTTGGGTATTTTGCACCTACACCCATGTGCAATTTTGTAATGAATATTTCGTATTCAATCTTTCATTTGCTGTGTATTTATTTTTTATAATATTTGTAAAATGGCCTGCAAACTTGTTTTATTTGTATATTGGTCCTTGTCCAATTCAGCCGATAAAGAGTGGAATATTTGCAATCAAGCCCCTGCGGGTTTGGTTTATTAACATTTGGTCGAAAATTTTTAATATTAAGTTGTCAATTTTTGGTGAAATTGTAGATCGGACCCCGTACTTTATTTTTTTTAACAAATACCCCTGGGGTAATGTAGTTTCTCTTTATTTTCAATATTTTTTCAATTATTAATTTTGCTCAGAAAAATCTCAAACAATGGGTGCACACTTTTGATGGTATACACTTTCACGCTCTAATTTACTTTGCAATTTTAGTACTTTTTATTATTTACTAAAAATAAAAAAGTACACAATTTTTTCATGTTTGACTTATAAAACACAAAAAATATAAAACTCTATGAAAAATTCCAAAAAATATATTATGTATTTATTTAGTTACTTTACACTTCCAGACCAAAAATCCCTAAAATTTATATAATAAATGCTTAAAAATTGAAAAAACCCCTGAAAACCTTTATAAGAATATAAAAAATCCTAAAAAATCACAAAAAAATCTATTTTTTATTTCTGAATTTCTATATATTATTATATTAAAATTTATTTGGAAAAAATCAGACTCTATTTTCTATTTTTAATTTCCATTTCAATTCCGGGTATTTAATTAAACACTGATTTAGAGAATTTTTTTAAAAATATATAAAAATTAGAAATTTTCCCTAAAAAATTCACAAAAATAGTAAAAAATTAATTAAAACCTAAAAATATTTTTTCTTTACTTTGGTTATATTTATTATTATTTATATCTATCTTAGCTTGTATGGTATACTATATATTTTAAAAAAATATAAAAAACAAAAAATATAAAAAAATAAAAAAATCAAAATACAAAAATATAAAAAAATAAAAAAATCCACAAAAAAACATAGACTAGGGTGTGTTTGGATAATGGGTTTAGGTGGGTTAAACTAGTTGCAGGTAACCCATTTTTGGGTTTTGGTGTTTGGATAGAGGGTTAAACTGGGGGTGGGTTAGAAGTGGGTTTATTTTGATATGATTGTATTGAAGTTTGAAAAAGTGAGTAGTTATTGTGATGTGATTGTATTGGAGTTTGAAAAAGTGAGTAGAATTGGAGTAGTTTATAATTTTTATATGATATGATGGTATAGTATATTATTTTTTGATGGAATTGATGATGGGGAATTGATTTATATAATTTTTTAAAAAGATAAAAAGTAGGCCCCACTTAGAAAGAGAAAGGAGTGGGTTAGGGAGGGTAAACCACCCCAAGGGGGGTTTATCCCTCTAACCGAACATGACCTAACACTTCACAATCACATTTTGCATTATTGCCCGATCTATCTAGTTTGCTCCCTGTGTTCGACACTCTACATACTTGCACTATACACATATTTTGCAGAGTTAAATAAAATAAATTTTAACTCCACATTTGTTTTTCATTATTTGATCATCATTGTGGGTTAATTGTTGTTTGAAGTAGGATTTCTTGTGGGTCACTGATGAATCTGTGATTCATCACTCCAAAAGTCAAAAATAGAGCCTTGTTCCCGAGAAAATAGAGGCATATTTCCCCTTATATTGCATAAATAGCATTCATGCATATATTCATAACTCATGCAGTTTAGCAGCTCATTTGCATTTAAATAAGAAGCCAAAAATCCCCTGTAAAATACCTCTTCACCAAAATAACATCTTCTCTATAATCTATACTCCTTAGTTAATAATATAGGGAAAAAGGTCAAAAATCCCCTTTGTAAAATAGCCAATATAGCCTGAGAGCCCTTGTACACTAAAATACACATAAAGCCCTCATGCAAAACTCCGAATTAGGTCTACTTACTCTTAGAATACTACACATTAAAAGACCTTTAAAATGAGACTAATTTCATTGAATTTGGAGCTTTTATGAGAAAGTTGGGTTTTTGGGCCACTTTGTATACTACATATGTATATCTATGTATCCTTGTATTTATGTATCATATTTGACCTCATCTCCATCTTTGGTCAACATGAAACTTGTAGATCGCATCGAGATCTACAACTTTCATGTTTTGAGTTTTCCCAAATTCGGCTCCCTCCTCTCTCTACACGTATCTCTTACTCCAGCCACTCACAGTAGGCCACGTGGCGCCTTCTGGTTGCGCCACGCGGCCCGCCTCCCATCGCCTCATCCGCTCGCGCCTTCAGCCGTTGGATCTCGCTTCAGATCCAACGGTCCAGGCCTTTCCATGTACCTACCATCTCCCAGCCATCAGATCTGCCCCGCACTTCATCTTCACCATCCCTTAGCGTCGCGCCCATAGCTTGACACGTGGCGCGCTGTGCGCCCTTTGATTGCGCCCCGGATCTCTCATCTATGCCGCTCAACCCACTCGTTCTCCCCAGCCGATCGATCCGGCCCGTGATACAATCTCAACCGCTCGCCTCCGCCTGCCCATCCTCTCGACACGTGGTGCGATCACCGCTCTCCGATTACAACGCCTCAGATTTAATCCTACCCGACCAGCTCCCCCTTGATCCCCACCGTTGGATCACAAGATCCAACGGTGGAGACTTCGTCTCCTACCTCCGGGCGCCCCTCTCTCCCACGTCCCTTGCCTTGCGGGAGGGGCGCCCCCTTCCTATTTTTGGACGCACGTCAGCCATCCTCTCCGACCGCTGACACCCCCACGACGTCACCCACTCGTCCCTCTCCCTCGCCGTCTACCTCACGCTCCACCACTTCCACCAGAACACCCCCACGACGACCACCAACCTCGCCTCGTCACCAACCAACCCATCACCTCCACCTTATAAATACGTCGCCACCGGCAACGTTCACCCCCATCCGCCACTCCAGAGAGGTTCCTCGAGCTCCAAGCAATCCATTGGTGACAGCAATTGGGTGTGTTGTCGAGCGAAGACTAGGATTCGACTCCGGCGAGATCCACGGCCGCCACCGCCGTGCTGCAGCCTCCCACGAGCAGCTGCGCGAGCTCGGCACCCTACCGATCCCTCGAGCGAAGACCTGGAGCTCAAATCGGAGCTCCATTCCCCAGGTAACCCCCTCCATTCGTCCTCCGATCTTCCTCTTGATTTTATTGCTTTTCCCTAATTTTATTCGACTACACCGGCCACCTTCTCCCCTCCAATCCACCTCGACGAGCTTCGCGGCGAAGCTCCCGTCCTCGCTGTCCCATCTGCACACTCCGACGATTCTTTACGCACTACTCCGACCAACAGCTCCGCCATTTGGCCGGAGCCCATCTTCAGTGCACCTCCTTCACACCATAGGCCTCGCCGACCACACACACCTCTCCACGAGCACTTGCACGCCTCGGCTATCTATTCTAACCCCTTGCAGGTCCTCATTTCTTCACTGGCCGGAGCTTCACCTGAGCTCCCTTCGAGCTCTGTCGCCATCGAGCTTCAGCACAACTCCACAGCTCCTGAGCCCACCGGAGGCTTCGCCGTACGCTCCCACATCTTCTGAGCTACTCGAGAGCCTACGAAGAGCTTCATCGACGCCTAGCGACCGAGGCGGAGCAGAGCCACCCACGCCGGAGCCCCGCCTCCTCCTCCGCAGGTGGCGGAGGATCGTTGGAGACGACGTACAGCCACCGTTCGATCACCTTGATCGAACGGTCCGAAGCACGCCACGTCGCTCGATCCCCGGACTCGCCTTCGACCGTAGGATCAGCATCGATCCGACGCCCTAGGACACGCCACGCGTCAGCACCGACAACCCTCGGATCCATCTTGATCCGAGGGCCTTCAGGCCGCCACATCGACGAAGACCAAGCCTCGGACAACCCGAGCCTACTCCGAACCTCGCTCCGAGCCGCCTCATCCATCCGAGCCTAGGCCACCCACGTGAGGAGCACGTGCGGCCTGGGCAATTTGCACAAAATCTCCTGGAGCTTTCCAAAATTGCAAAGAAGTCCCTGTGAAGCAGACCCCACGTGAGGAGCACGTGCCCTGTGGAGAAATTGCATAAGAGTCCACCATATTATCGGTAATTGCATTTTAGTCCCTATCAGCATATTTGTTTATTGAGATTTTAATTTCCAGTATTGCATTTACACCCCTGTGTTTGCACGCATCCCTAGAGTGCATTTGTCATCATTTTGAAATTCTAAAAATTGCATTTTGTTGGAAATTTTGTCCTCTGTCTGTTGGTACACATGTCATAATTTTGTAAGTTCATTTGAATTATTAATGAATTAATTGGTGAATTGTTGACATATTTTGCCCCGTGACACCTTTTGATTTATAGTTAATTCTTTGTGCTTCCAAAATTCATCAAAAATTCACTGTAGCTTAAGGACATCATTTTTAGCACACCATAAAAATTTCATAGCATTTTCACGCATATCGAGGCCTAAATAAATTGTTAAGTGATTTTCTTAGATAAATTTTAATTAATTCATTTCACAGTGAAATTAAGTTCTGTTAATTTTCCTACGTCCCTTTTCATTAGAGCCACCTAGGATAATTTTAGTTCTTGAAAAAATTGTGGTTTGATATTTATTAAAAATTAAATACTGAAAATCACCCTGTCTGTTCATTTAATTCACAGTAAATTCATTTAGTGTCGAAAAATTCCAAAAAAAAATTAGTGTAGGTCATTTTCATCATCATTAACCATCTGGCCAATTTTCATAATTTTTGGACTTCATTTGATACCATAATTAAATTGAACACTAAATTGGCCTGCATTGTCTACATAAGTCTGCATATAAAAATTTAAAAAGAAAAAAATTACTCCTTGAAAATCACACACTTGGATCCTTGCTTAAATTCACCTAAGGAGACAGATGCCTCCCTGAGATCGACCTTGGACTTCCACCAAGTAAAAAAATTGCCGCTTAAAATTAACTTCATATTAATCGATAAGTGGTTTTTGATATTCCCTCTCGTATCCAACTGCAACGAACGACTTTAACTTGATTTGGACATTAAATTGACCGAATTAACTAAGGGTGCGGGAGCGATGTCAAAATGGCGCCGTTGCCGGGGAGGCACGGCTTTGGTTAATTTTTGGTGAGATTCTGATTGTTTGATTTTCAATCCCCGGGTAGTCTGACCCCCGATTTTTCTTGTGAATATTTATCTGTCTTTTAAATTTATTTGTCTTTGTGTAACTCTCTGACCTCCAATTATTTTTTGTGTACGAGGACCGCGAGGAGTCGGCGACGCTTCGAGGACTTAGCATCTAAATTTTTGAGTGAAAGAGAGGCTTTGTAATTACATTTTATTTTATTTTTTGCATCATTTCCAGCGGTTCCCGTTTGGGATCTCGCGTGTGTAAAGATAGTGAAACTGTGTCCCGTGTGCTGTGTGGGTGAATTGTAACTTAGATTGCACTAGCGGCTTCTCGAGCCACTCTAGGACTTGCTTGTGCTCGTACTCAATAGGACCACACAATACACTTAAAAGACGCACCTAGACCGCAGTACTTAGTCAAAGTTAAACTGTTCTTCACGCTAATAGAACTGCCTGTCTAGGAGCGGCTTTTCATCGCTTGCATTTGCATGTAGAGTAAAGTTTTCAATTCTGTATTGCATTCTGCATAAAAAAGCGAAGGGATCACTGTAAGTATTCTCTACTCAGCATAGCATCATCGATTTTTCGTGCATCGGCTTTTCTCGATTTCCCCCTCGGATTTTCTCACTTAAATTAAACAGGAAATTGGGAGTGTCCGATAGGCGTGCTTTGTGGTGGACTAATTAAAGTGATAACTTAACTTTAAAAATCGGGACTGCTAACAGTATTGACCAAAAAAAAGAGAATAAAATCTGAAAATTGTTTGCGGGAGATTAATCCCCGACCTTGTTTTCAGGCTGAGTGAGGGTACTTGAGTGTGTGTGAACACCTTAAGGCAGAGCCCAAATCCCCGCCTTCCATATCATGAGCCAACTGATCTTAGCAAATATCATGAGTGGGATACTTTTAAACTCATTGACAAGTACCAAGTAGCCTCTGCCTTCGCGGGTAGATAGGGGCGAACCAGCGGTACTCTGCGACAAGGCCTAGCTTTGTCAGCCTCCGCCTGCTTGCAGGTAGATAGGGGCACGTCATTGAGTCCCCACTCCGGATAGGAGCGCAGAAAGGGAGGATCGGCGGTATCTTAGGCGACAGGATAAACAGGGAAGGCGCATCCGGCTCTAAGCTGACTTCTCTCTAGGCCGCGTAATCCTTGCTATCTTGTTTGAAAAATCACACTTAAAAATTACAAGATAAACTGGACTCAACTTTGAGTCCTTCAATGTGTTGAGTGTGAACCCAGGGTCTTGGATTGTTCCTGTTGCTTGCTTCAGGTGGGTGTAAAATCCTATCTTCTTCCCTCTTCATCAAGATGAGTGATTGGGGAGATCTCGATGCACTATTCACTGATCTCTCTATGAGTCCCCCAAGTAACTCATCTTTCTCGGTCCGAGCGCACCTTGGACCACCCAGGACTCATGACCCTCTTGAGTCCTGGTCCCCTCATGCTCAGGGTGGTTACTCTTAAACCAACCCTTTTATCTCCTCCGAGATTACCGAGGAAGACCATTGCCTCGGTAATCCCTTCCTTGATTTGCCCTCTAACACCGATCTTATTTTCCATTCCCCAGAACTAGAGGACGAGATGCCGCCAAAAGTTCCACCAGATGAGGAACAAATTAAACAGATTCTTGCCCGCCTCGCTGAAGCCGAACAGAGGAATGCAGATCTCACGGCGCGGATGGGACGGATCATAGCAGCAGAAGGAATCGACCGACCAATGGTTGATACCTACAACCCGGCGGAGAACGAGATTCAGAACTAGTTGGCACCTGCAGTTCCCACTCAGGCATTTGAGCTGAAGCCCCACTTCCTTAGTCTGCTTCCGAAGTTCAACGGAAACCTTAATGAAGAACCATACACTTTCCTCCGTGACTTCGAGTTGGTGTGCAACAATCTTAGCCATCCCAATGTTGGCCAAGATTATATTCGGCTGAAGGCCACCCCTTTTGCCTTAGGTGATAAGGCTGCTCATTGGTTGAAAAACTTAGGGGTGGTATGTTCTACCTGGATGCAGTTCAAGGACCTTTTCTTGAAAAAGTTCTACCCTCTCAGTAGAACTAATCAGATGAGAACAAAGATCGCCAGCTTCGCTCAAGGACCCAGCGAACCGTTCCATGAGGCTTGGGACAGGTTCAATGACTTAGTACAGAAATGCCCCTGCCACGGCATTTCAAAAGCGATCTTAGTCCAAACTTTGATCTGTGGTTTAACCCCAGAGATGCAGGGTTTAGTCAGTGCCGCCTGTGGAGGAAGCTATCTGAACAAAAACGAGCATGTTGTATGGAAGATCCTAGAACAGATGGCGGAAACCGGCAGGTCACAGGCCACAAGGGCCTATCAGTTGTCTCCCTCAATCTTATCCAATGAGACAACTAGAAGGACTGTTGCAGATCTGACTGAGGACCTCATCCCCAGCATGGGGATGATAGCCGACAAGCTTACCATGATCGAGCAGATCCACAAGAGAGTCGCGGAGATGGAGTCTCTTTCGAGCCTTCCCGAGAAAGTGGAGGAACTCTCTGAAAAGGTAGCTAAGATCAAGCTACCGCCCCTTCTGCACCACCTGTACCTGTACATCGAGTCCATCTTGTACAGGAACAGGCACCGGGGTCTCAGAGCAGCTGGGATCAGACTTATACCCAACCGAACCATCATGCACCTCCACCAGTGGAAACGGAATACGAGGAGCCTCCGCCTGTATACGAGATTAACGGGCTTTGGTATAGCCGTGACCCGCTAGTCCGGCAAATCGAGATGGGGAAGGATCAGGCACACCGCCCAACCCCAGTCTACCAAGAGACCAGGCCCGTCACAGTCCCGCAATACCAGTCCAGGCCAGAACAAGGGTACCAGCCGCAGCAGCGCACCTACCAGCAGGGGCCAGCACCGTCCCATCAGCAACAGTATCGGCATGGCCAGCAGGGCCAATACAGGACGGCATCAACACAGCAGCAAGCCCAGCCCACCGAATTGGAGTCACTCACCTTGGCGATCCAGACCCTGTCTGATAGGGTCCAACAGATATAGAATGACTACTTGGATATGAGAACCGACATCAATCGGGTTTCTCGTGCCCAGGACCAACAAATGGCGTCAAGGACCCCAATTCCCGCACAGGTTCAGGCCAATCCGAACAGCATACACCAGGGCCAGAACCGACCTCGAGATCAGGTATATTATTCAGATAATTATCTATCTGAACATGAGATCCTTTCGTACGATAATGTTAATCATATGTCCCTCAGGAACGGAAGGACCGTGACCATACCTGATCGGGCACGGGCACAAAAGGAAGGAGCCTCCGAGAATCTACCTGAGGAGAATTCGGAGGAAGAAGAGGAGGAGCATCCCCACCACCATCCCCAGCAGAAGAAGAGGACATCTGAGTCCTCGAAGCAGCATTCTCGCATCCACTTAGAGTCAGACGACACCGATGAGCCCGCACCTCCATCTGAGGAGGATCGTCCAGAAGAAGCGGAAGAAGCGTCATCGGTCTCACCTCAGCATTTTCTTTTTGGTCAGAGTCCAAGTCAGAGTCTGTATCAGAGTCAGAGTCGTGTCCAGAACTCAGTTCCAGCAGTTAATGAGAATATTTCAGTTCCCGAACCTGAGTTGGAGTCAATAATCCCTTTCCCCCGAGCTCTCAAGGGTGGAAAGAAGAAAATCAAAAAAATCCAAAAAGATGACCCTGAGATGGCTGAATTTTGCAATAAACACATCAAGGTCACAATCCCTTTTGACAAGTTCGTGGAAATGACCCCTGCATTCCAAAAATACCTTAAGGTGAGATGCACACCTACTAGGGTTAGCAGGAAGGCCAAAAGTCGTGTTGAGAAACACGTTTTATCAGTAGCCACGACTTGTGCAATAAAGAACTCATTTCCTCGGAAACGAAGAGACATGGGTGCACACTATGTAGTGAGTCATGTTGATGACATCGCGCTTGCACGCACTCTCCTGGACAATGGTTCCTCAATCAACTTAATGCCCATCGCCCTCTATGAGAGGCTTAATCTCGGACCTCTTAGGAAATCTAGAGCTATTCTGCAGTTTGCTGACAAATCCACTAAGAGGTCCCAAGGAGAGTTAAGGAACATTGTGATCAGAGTCGAGAGGCAAGAATACATGGTGGACTTTACTGTCCTGGATATGGAAACCCCTCGTAATTGGAGAGATTCCCAGATCATTTTAGGTAGGCCCTTCCTCAGAACAGCGGGGGCCTTATTCGATTATAAGAATGGGAAAATTCAGTTCCAAACTCCCGGCGGAGATGAGGAACTTGAGATGAAGCAGACGAGATGGCAGAGACCGGACTTTGAATCCAGCACCGAGTACTCTTCTACCGGAACAGACTGTGAGCATGTAGACGTAGTTGGGCCATGGAGACAGAACCCAGCCAGCATCGAGGTGTCCATCTCCTTTGAAGATGATCCAGTGCATGAGTCAGTCTGCGAGATCCTCAGGAACGAGTACAGCTCTGAACCTGCATCGCCCTACATCTTCGATGACGTAGAGGCCCAGTTGGGCCTGTCAGTCCTTACATCCTTAGGACAATCGGAAGATGAGGATGACGAGTCGGACGAGGCGTTTGCCGATTGTATGGAAACTTTTGACGATCCGACTCCAGAGCCGCTCTTGGTGGCAGCTATTACAGAACATGATCCAGCCACTTCCAACACCGAACCAGATCAAATTGAGCCTGACTTCTTAGACGATCACACTATTCCTGAGCTCAAACCTCTTCCCACAACCCTGAA
Organism: Ottelia alismoides; assembly: GCA_037367405.1. Lineage (NCBI taxonomy): Eukaryota > Viridiplantae > Streptophyta > Magnoliopsida > Alismatales > Hydrocharitaceae > Ottelia > Ottelia alismoides. Next base: position 567,097 of record JAZKJV010011893.1, on the reverse strand, counting down.
ATATGCCTTCCTTGCGGGCCAAGACAAGAAATTTCCGGTCATTATCAGTTCGCAATTGACCGAGGAGCAGGAATCTCGCTTGCTAGAGATCCTGGAGAAGAACCGCAAGGCAATAGGCTGGAGCATTTCCGATCTCCATGGGATAAATCCCGCTCTGTGTTCGCACCATATTTACTTGGAGAACGAAGCCAAACCCTCTCGTGAATTCCAACGCCGGTTGAATCCAAATTTACGAGAAGTTGTGAAAAAAGAGATAGAAAAATGGTGCGACGCGGGTTTCATTTACCCAATCTCCGACTCTAAGTGGGTGGCCCCAATCCATGTCGTCCCGAAAAAATCGGGAATTCAGACGACCACCAACGAGGAGGGAGAGGAGATCGTGACGAGAATACCCACGTCGTGGCGCGTCTGTGTGGATTACAGACGCTTGAATGCCGCGACAAAGAAGGATCATTTCCCTCTACCGTTCATTGATCAGATCTTAGAAAGATTAGCGGGGAAAGAATTCTTCTGCTTCCTTGATGGGTTCTCGGGCTACAATCAAGTAGCCATAGCTCCGGAGGACTAGGAAAAGACCACGTTTACATGCCCCTTTGGTACCTATGCTTTCAGGCGCATGCCTTTTGGGCTATGCAATGCTCCAGGTACTTTTCAAAGGTGCATGATTGCTGTATTCGCCGAAATGGTCGGCGAATTCCTGGAAGTCTTCATGGATGACTTCTCGGTCCACGGCGATTCTTTTGATTCCTGTCTTAGGAATCTGGACCGAGTCCTAAAAAGATGTTGTGAGGTCAATCTGGTGCTCTCCTGGGAAAAAAGTCACTTCATGGTGACGGAGGGCATAGTGTTGGGGCATGTCATCTCCAAGAGAGGAATGGAGGTTGACCCTGCCAAGGTGGACGTGATCAGACGACTCCAGCCACCAACCAACGTAAGGCAGTTGCGGTCGTTCCTCGGGCATGTCGGATTTTATCGAAGATTTGTCAAGGATTTTTCCAAGATCGCCCGACCGCTAACTGAGCTTTTAGGCAAAGACACGGAGTTTATTATAGATCACAAATGTCTTGAGGCCTTTAAGCTTTTACAAGGAATGATCATGGATGCACCCATTCTACAAGCCCCAGATTGGTCTCTACCTTTTGAGATCATGACGGACGCCTCAGATTATGCTGTTGGGGCTGTATTGGGCCAAAGAAGAGACGGCGTCCCTTTCGCAATTCACTACGCAAGCAAAGTGCTTGATTCTGCTCAGCGTAACTATACAGTTACAGAAAAGGAAATGCTTGCGGTAGTGTTTGCCTTGGACAAATTCAGATCTCACTTAATCGGATCCAAGGTAACTGTGTTCACAGACCACACGGCACTACGATATTTGATGGAGAAGAAGGACGCGAAGGCGCGTCTTCTTCGTTGGATTTTACTTATCCAGGAGTTTGATTTGGACATCCGTGATAAACCTGAAAAGAAGAACGTAGTGGCCGATCATCTTTCTCGTCTCGAAGATCTTAATACTTCCGAGGTTTCCCCGATTCGAGACTCCTTCCCTGACGAGTCGATTTTTGTTATCGACTCACTCCCATGGTACGCCAACATCGTGAACTATCTTGTCTCCAAGAAAGTTCCCAAGGATTGGCCCAAGAGCCAAATCGACCGACTAAAGTCGGATGCTAGACATTACCATTAGGAGGATCCGATCCTTTTCTTTGAAGGACCGGATTGTGTCTGGAGACGTTGTATTCCTCAGGAGGAATATCAGAGTGTCCTTTCTTTATGCCATAGCTTAGAGGCAGGAGGACACCACTCCGGGAAGAGGACCGCATGGAAGGTACTTCAGTGTGGCTTTTACTGGCCGACTCTGTTTCGCGATGCCACCGCCTTCGCGAAGTCATGCCCAGTTTGCCAGAGAATGGGAGGAACCGTTGGTTCTAAGGATGAGATGCCAATGCAGCCGGTCATCATTTGTGATGTCTTTGATGCCTGGGGCATCGATTTCATGGGCCCGTTCCCTGTCAGCCACGGGTTCGAATATATCCTCCTTGTGGTAGATTATTTGTCCAGATGGGTGGAGGCTATCCCTACTCGAGCCGCAGACAGCAGGACTGTCTGTAAGTTCATCAGAGAGAACATAATCTCTAGGTTCGGGATCCCCAAAATGATGATATCAGATGGGGGTAGCCATTTTGTGAATCGGGAGGTGAAGAAACTCCTGAAAGACTACGGCATCGAACACCGTGTCGCGAGTCCTTACCACCCACAAACCAATGGTATGGCTGAGGTGTCGAATAGGGAGGTGAAAACCATATTGCAAAAGCTTGTCCGCCCGGACAGGAAGGACTGGTCTCAGATCTTGGATCAAGTCCTCTGGGCGTATAGGACGGCTTACAAGACACCGTTAGGCACCTCCCCATTCCGAATGGTATTCGGGAAGCCGTGCCATTTGCCCGCAGAGTTAGTGCACAAATCAGAATGGGCAATAAAGAAGGTCAACTGGAACACACATCTGGGTCAGAAACAGAGAGACATGGATCTGAATGAGCTTGTGGAAGTCAGAAACCGAGCATACAACAACAGTTTGGTGTACAAGGACAAGGTGAAGCATTGGCATGATAGATATATCAGACGAAAGACCTTTGTTCCTGGACAGAAGGTATGGTTGTTCAATGCTAGGCTGAAGATTTTCCAAGGCAAGTTAAAGTCTAAGTGGACGGGACCGTTTGTCGTCCGTATGGTGTATGATAGTGGATGTGTCGAGATCTCGGATCTCGCAGATGACGCACCGACATTCCTAGTAAATGGGCAGCTGTTGAAGCACTTCGTTGAATCCAATGAACAGTTAGTCCATGTAGAGGAGATTGTATTCATGCGCGAGACAGATACAGTAGATACACCTCAAGCTGCGTATGAAACCTTGCAGCAATAAACCCCAGCCATCAGCAGCATCTTCAAAAGATTCAGACCGACTCATATGTACATATCATTCTTCCTGTATATCCTATCCTTTGCCTCCACGATTCTAGTAACCCATCCCATCCCCACATCATCGAGCCATTATCTTGGACTATACTTAGGATGACCAGATCCTAAGTATAGGGGGGAAGGGTCACCCGAGTCGATTCACTGTACATCCTCCAGATCACATTGGTCCTCATACTCATTCCCTACAGATACTTAGGCTGACCTGAGCCTAAGTATAGGGGGGACCGATGCCCGTATTAATACTCATCCATTTCCCATCTTTTCCTCGTCCGCCCCATTTCTGATCTTCTTCTATACTTAGGCTGCCATAGCCTAAGTATAGGGGGGCGAGACGACTTCTATACTTTTTGGCTCTCCCACGCTTAGCACGAGCTATGTCTTTTTCCTCGCTCTTCGTGCTCTGAGGACATAGCACACGCTAAGTATAGGGGGGCGTGTATATATTACATATATACTTTACCCATAGCTCGTACTTTCGCGTATTCTTGTATATATCTTACAATAATTACGGGTGGGTAAAAAAATCGAAAATATATATATATATATATAATATATAAAGGCTTCTTATTTACTCATGCATATCATATCTACATCCAAGAAAAAGAAAAAGAGTCTTGCATTTTCATAGCATGACATCTCATCTCATCTGCATACTTTGCATATACAAAGTGAAAAGCTAGTGGGTTCTGGACCAAATTATGAGCAGATATTGAGGATGGAAATGATTTGACCTTAATCCACCTAATTTCAGAGGAACCTTATAGGAACTGGAGTTAAGATTTTTCAGGTCAGGTGACTTAATTCTTTAAGTCTGCAAGTCTATGTTCATATGTCATCTTGACAAGCCTGAGTAGAGCACTTAACAACACACACATGACTCTTAGAGACAATGGCTTGACGTGCACCAGCACTTTACACATGGCTCTCTACGGATGAGGTGATAAGGAGGCAGTTTCCTTTAGCTTGGGGTAGCATATGAGGGTAGTACTTCTAGGCGGAACCTCTCTTCTTCTTCTAGTGAAGGAAGTGCGTCTCAACTTGGACTAGTGGTGATGAAGGCTGAAGACAGAAGCAGTGGGTTGCAATAAAGCTTCAAAAGAGGGATAGTCTACTGGCTCAAGAGGAAATTTCTTGTATCTATGCTGCACCATGTATATATGTTGTTGTACAAAGGCATGTTGACAAAAAAATGCCAAATAGAACTCCAAAAAAGTGGTGGGTCGGATTGAAAATTTAATAACCCCACCGGAGTATACGTAGTCAAGAAAAGCAAAAGCTTATGGTCACCATGTTACATCTCATGAAGCTTGCAGCGGGAGACTTAGCTACACTAGCTGAGCTTCCAAAAGTCTATACTTCTTCCCCCTCTTCTTGAGCCGGTTGAACTTGAACTTAGAAGGGAATACCCCGCTTCTCGAGGAAAGAGTTGCTAGACCGAGGCATTAGAGTTACCAGGTTGGGGGAGGTTGTTTCTTTGTTACTTCTGAGGTGGGGAGTCATTTATCACTTACACTGCATGAAAAGATTCATGGTCATTAGAGTTTGTGTATGTAGACTTGTTCTGATTAGGTGAGTTGAGGAGTCTTGAATAGAAGACTTGTGGAATTTGAAGTCTGTTAAGTCTTAAACTCAGATCCCAATAAGGTTCCGACACATGATTAATCCAAAGGTCGAGGCATGCTCTATGTTTAACTTTTGTTCATGACCTTGGTATGGAACCCAATCTCATTTCACTCTTGCATTTCATTTAGTTGCTCGGGGACGAGCAAGGTTTAAGTATAGGGGGTTGATGAATCTGTGATTCATCACTCCAAAAGTCAAAAATAGAGCCTTGTTCCCGAGAAAATAGAGGCATATTTCCCCTTATATTGCATAAATAGCATTCATGCATATATTCATAACTCATGCAGTTTAGCAGCTCATTTGCATTTAAATAAGAAGCCAAAAATCCCCTGTAAAATACCTCTTCACCAAAATAACATCTTCTCTATAATCTATACTCCTTAGTTAATAATATAGGGAAAAAGGTCAAAAATCCCCTTTGTAAAATAGCCAATATAGCCTGAGAGCCCTTGTACACTAAAATACACATAAAGCCCTCATGCAAAACTCCGAATTAGGTCTACTTACTCTTAGAATACTACACATTAAAAGACCTTTAAAATGAGACTAATTTCATTGAATTTGGAGCTTTTATGAGAAAGTTGGGTTTTTGGGCCACTTTGTATACTACATATGTATATCTATGTATCCTTGTATTTATGTATCATATTTGACCTCATCTCCATCTTTGGTCAACATGAAACTGGTAGATCGCATCGAGATCTACAACTTTCATGTTTTGAGTTTTCCCAAATTCGGCTCCCTCCTCTCTCTACACGTATCTCTTACTCCAGCCACTCACAGTAGGCCACGTGGCGCCTTCTGGTTGCGCCACGCGGCCCGCCTCCCATCGCCTCATCCGCCCGCGCCTTCAGCCGTTGGATCTCGCTTCAGATCCAACGGTCCAGGCCTTTCCACGTACCTACCATCTCCCAGCCATCAGATCTGCCCCGCACTTCATCTTCACCATCCCTTAGCGCCGCGCCCATAGCTTGACACGTGGCGCGCTGTGCGCCCTTTGATTGCGCCCCGGATCTCTCATCTATGCCGCTCAACCCACTCATTCTCCCCAGCCGATCGATCCGGCCCGTGATACAATCTCAACCGCTCACCTCCGCCTGCCCATCCTCTCGACACGTGGTGCGATCACCGCTCTCCGATCACAACGCCTCAGATTTAATCCTACCCGACCAGCTCCCCCTTGATCCCCACCGTTGGATCACAAGATCCAACGGTGGAGACTTCGTCTCCTACCTCCGGGCACCCCTCTCTCCCACGTCCCTTGCCTTGCGGGAGGGGCGCCCCCTTCCTATTTTTGGACGCACGTCAGCCATCCTCTCCGACCGCTGACACCCCCACGACGTCACCCACTCGTCCCTCTCCCTCGCCGTCTACCTCACGCTCCACCACTTCCACCAGAACACCCCCACGACAACCACCAACCTCGCCTCGTCACCAACCAACCCATCACCTCCACCTTATAAATACATCGCCACCGGCAACGTTCACCCCCATCCGCCACTCCAGAGAGGTTCCTCGAGCTCCAAGCAATCCATTGGTGACAGCAATAGGGTGTGTTGTCGAGCGAAGACTAGGATTCGACTCCGGCGAGATCCACGGCCGCCACCGCCGTGCTGCAGCCTCCCACGAGCAGCTGCGCGAGCTCGGGACCCTACCGATCCCTCGAGCGAAGACCTGGAGCTCAAATCGGAGCTCCATTCCCCAGGTAACCCCCTCCATTCGTCCTCCGATCTTCCTCTTGATTTTATTGCTTTTCCCCGATTTTATTCGACTACACCGGCCACCTTCTCCCCTCCAATCCACCTCGACGAGCTTCGCGTCGAAGCTCCCGTCCTCGCTGTCCCATCTGCACACTCCGACGACGCTTTACGCACTACTCCGACCAACAGCTCCGCCATTTGGCTGGAGCCCATCTTCAGTGCACCTCCTTCACACCATAGGCCTCGCCGACCACACACACCTCTCCACGAGCACTTGCACGCCTCGGCTATCTATTCTAACCCCTTGCATGTCCTCATTTCTTCACTGGCCGGAGCTTCACCTGAGCTCCCTTCGAGCTCTGTCGCCATCGAGCTTCAGCACATCTCCACAGCTCCTGAGCCCACCGGAGGCTTCGCTGTACGCTCCCACATCTTCTGAGCTACTCGAGAGCCTACGAAGAGCTTCATCGACGCCTAGCGACCGAGGCGGAGCAGAGCCACCCACGCCGGAGCCCCGCCTCCTCCTCCGCAGGTGGCGGAGGATCGTTGGAGACGATGTACAGCCACCGTTCGATCACCTTGATCGAACGGTCCGAAGCACGCCACGTCGCTCGATCACCGGACTCGCCTTCGACCGTAGGATCAGCATCGATCCGACGCCCTAGGACACGCCACGCGTCAGCACCGACAACCCTCGGATCCATCTTGATCCGAGGGCCTTCAGGCCGCCACATCGACGAAGACCAAGCCTCGGACAACCCGAGCCTACTCCGAACCTCGCTCCGAGCCGCCTCAGCCATCCGAGCCTAGGCCACCCACGTGAGGAGCACGTGCGGCCTGGGCAATTTGCACAGAATCCCCTGGAGCTTTCCAAAATTGCAAAGAAGTCCTTGTGAAGCAGATCCCACGTGAGGAGCACGTGCCCTGTGGAGAAATTGCATAAGAGTCCACCATATTATCGGTAATTGCATTTTAGTCCCTGTCAGCATATTTGTTTTTTGAGATTTTAATTTCTAGTATTGCATTTACACCCCTGTGTTTGCACGCATCCCTAGAGTGCATTTGTCATCATTTTGAAATTCTAAAAATTGCATTTTGTTGGAAATTTTGTCCTCTGTCTGTTGGTACATGTGTCAAAATTTTGTAAGTTTATTTGAATTATTAATGAATTAATTGGTGAATTGTTGACATATTTTGCCCCGTGACACCTTTTGATTTATAGTTAATTCTTTGTGCTTCCAAAATTCATCAAAAATTCACTGTAGCTTAAGGACATCATTTTTAGCACACCATAAAAATTTCATAGCATTTTCACACATATCGAGGCCTAAATAAATTGTTAAGTGATTTTCTTAGATAAATTTTAATTAATTCATTTCACAGTAAAATTAAGTTCTGTTAATTTTCCTAGGTCCCTTCTCATTAGAGCCACCTAGGATAATTTTAGTTCTTGAAAAAATTGTGGTTTGATATTTATTAAAAATTAAATACTGAAAATCACCCTGTCTGTTCATTTAATTTACAGTAAATTCATTTAGTGTCGAACAATTCCAAAAAAAATTAGTGTAGGTCATTTTCATCATCATAACCATCTGGCCAATTTTCATAATTTTTGGACTTCATTTGATACCATAATTAAATTGAACACTAAATTGGCCTGCATTGTCTACATAAGTCTGCATATAAAAATTTAAAAAGAAAAAAATTACTCCTTGAAAATCACACACTTGGATCCTTGCTTAAATTCACCTAAGGAGACAGATGCCTCCCTGAGATCGACCTTGGACTTCCACCAAGTAAAAAAATTGTCGCTTAAAATTAACTTCATATTAATCGATAAGTGGTTTTTGATATTCCCTCTCGTATCCGACTGCAACGAACGACTTTAACTTGATTTGGACATTAAATTGACCGAATTAACTAAGGGTGCGGGAGCGATGTCAGTCACCACAACGACTGTGTCTCTGCCTTGTGTGAGACATATTTTAGACCCGTGAAAAATCCTCTTCAGCAGTACCATTCTTAGTATTCTTATTCGCAACCTCCACCGCATTATCAGTCTCAACATGGTCAGCATGCTAAACCATCCGAGGTTTCATCCGTGAAACTCGCTCTCGACTCCCTGACTCAATTAGCAAAGAGATTAGTGGAGTTGAGCTATAAGATTTATGGCCTCATAGCCACAAAAACTTCCATTCCCGTACAAGTCGAGTCCAACCTAAATAATTTCAAGCGTAAGGAGTAGGTAGTTCGTGGTGTCTCATCCGATACAACCGAGTCAGGTACACGTGATTTTATGTTATCTAATGCTCTGAGGAGCGATAGGACCGTACAACCATCTGGGGCTACTAAGGGGGAAAATAAAGCATCTCTTGACAAATCGTCATCTTCTGCATCAGCCGGTTCATCAGTAGAGGCGGGTGAGGAAGATAAAGGAGGAGAAGAACTAGACCGCCATCACTAGAAAATAAAAAATAGCAAAAATGAAAAGAGCAAAAATATAATAATAGCCAAGGTCGAGCCAGCCCAGGAGATGCTAGCACCGATAGCAGCTCCCGAGCCGACCGATGAAGCTGAGGCTCCTGCACATACCTTTTTACTAGTTTTGAATGACGACACACTTTCTTGCTAGTCATTTGTAAAAAAAAGATGTAACTAAGAATAATTCCTTTGGCTCTGTGAATATTACTTTTCCTGATGCTATAAAAAAATCAAAAATTAAAAAGTTGAAAAATGCATTGTCCGATCCCTGATAATGTTGAGATTATTCAAAATATTGTTCTTGAAATGCCATTGTTGAAGGTCATGGAATACATGCTCGATGTGAAAAAAGGTCTGAAGAAGGCATGTACCTCAAAGCATCAAAGCCACAAGAACAGACACAACCGATGATAAATACATCTTGACCACGACCATAGGAAATGCTATCAGTGATCTCCCGTCGAAGAAGCCCGACAAGGGAGCCCCTTTAATCATATGTGAATTTTTTATATCAGACATTTGAGCAAACTTTACTTTATAGTGGTTCCTCTATAAACCTCATGCTATCATCATTACTTTGCTGGATCTACTTAAACCCACACACATTAGCCCTCAATTTATTGATCAATCCATTAGGCGGACCTAAGGTTTATTGGAGGATGTTTATCATAATTGTGTTTTTAGTTTCCTGGACATGTATTTTCTTGCACCGCTAATTCAGACCTGGATTATACTTGGTCGATCGTTCCTTCAAACCGCCTAAGCGGTAGTTGATTATGGGTCTATAAAGATCACTTTCCACTCTTGTAGCGAGAAAGTCACAATAGATATGATCACAGAACCGAAAGCCGCAGAGGGCACATTTGAGAGATGCCAAGCTGGGCCATTAGCTAAAGAGTGTAACATTGTAGATATCAGTGATCAAAAAATCTCTTTGGATGACATTTTGACACAGGAAATCCTTTTTCAAAGGAGGACATGGAAAGCACAGTCCACCCTTTCTCCAGTACCAACTGGGAGATAGAGTCAGATTCACTTATCAGCTTATTCAAAGAAGATTCAAGCCAAACTGAACAAGATGAAATCATTACATATATGTTTGATACATTTTTATCTAAGCCACACGTGACAGAGGTGGAAAACACCTCCTTATTTTCAACAGATCATTCCCCTACCAGCTTAGTTTCTGAAGTGTCCGCAAAGCTGACTCAACACTTAACTAAGTTAAAGTATCTTCTGGTGGGTCTAAAGTACGCTTTCCTTACAAGTGAGTAGAATATGTGTCGGGTCATCATCAGTAGCAGACTAACCCAGATCAGGAATCTCGCGTGCTCGAGATTCTAGAGAAAACCACAAGGCACCTTGTTGGAATGTTTCGGATCTCCAAGGGATAAATCCAACCATGTGTTCGCACCATATTTATCCAGAAGATGATTGCAAATCATCTTGTGAATTTCAGTGAAGGTTGAACACTAACCTACAGGACGTCTTCATGAAAGAAATCACGAAGTGGTGTGAAGCTGGCTTTATTTATCCCATCTCCAACTCAAAGTAGGTGACCCGTTGCATATAGTTCCAAAGAAATCCGGGATCACCATGGTTATAAATGACCAAGGAAAGGAGATTTCTACTCAAGTACCGATATCATGGCATGTTTATGTTGACTATCGGTGCCTGAATGTAGCAACGAAGAAGGACCACTTTCCTCTTTCGTTCATTGATCAAATGCCTAAAAGATTGGCCAAGAAAGAATTTTTCTACTTTTTAGATGGATACTCTGATTACAACCAAGCGGTGATCGTGCCTGAAGATCAAGAGAAGAGTACGTTCACATGTCCGTTCGACACTTATGCCTTCAAGAGAATGTGCTTTGGATTGTGCAATGCCCCTGCTACATTCTAAAGGTATATGTTAGGCATCTTTGCTGATATGGTCGGTAGTTTTATCGAGGTGTTCATGGATGATTTCTCAATCTAGGATGATCGTTTTGATTCTTTTCTTGGGCACCTAGATCGATTGCTTCAGAAATGTTGTGAAATTAATTTGGCATTATCATGGCAAAAGAGCCGCTTCATGGTCACTAAAGGAATTGTATTGGGATATGCCATTTTCAAGCGTGGCATGGAAGTCAACCTGGCAAAGGTGAATGTGATTTCTAAAGCTGAGCCACCTAGAACAATGAAGAATGTGAGGTCATTCCTTGGGCATGTTGGTTTCTATAGCAGATTCATTAAGGACTGCAACAAGATTGCCCGACCTCTTATATAATTTATTATGCAAGGAGATTGAATTCAGTATTGATAAGAAGGTTTTCCAATATTTTTATCAGTTTAAAGATCTTGTCATTCAGGATCCTGTCCTACAAAAAACCTGATTAGTCTCTCCCATTGGAGATCATGACGGATGCATAATATTTTACAGTTGGGTTTATGTTAGGAAAAAGAAGAGATAGATTGCCTTATTCCATTCACTATGCCAGCAAAACATTAGATGATGCATAAAAAAACTATACAATCATAGATAAAGAATTGCTAGTAGTGGTTTTCATCTTGGAGAAGTTCAGATCCTATTTGCTTGGATCTAAAGTCATCATTTTTATTGACCACCCTGATATTTGATACTTACAACAGAAGAAGGATGCCAAATCACGCTTACTCAAATGGATCCTTCTATTCTAGGAATTTAAATTGGAGATTAGAGACAAGCCTGGAGTTCAGAATGTGGCAACAGAGCACTTATCTAGAATATAACGCACAGATACTTAGCTTAGCAATATATTTATTACAGAGACCTTTCATGATGATACAATTCTCAGTGTGACATCTCTCCTCTAGTATGTTGATATTGTGAACTACCTCGTATCTAGAGTAGTCCCACAGGATTGGACGAGAGTCAAGAAGGATAAATTCCTATCTAACATTCATTTTTACCAATGGGAAGATCCATACCTATTCAGGAAAGGAGAGGATTGCATATGACGTCAGTGTATTCCTCAGGAGAGTAAATTCATGTCCTCGTGTACTGTCATAAGCTCGAATATGGAGGACACCATTCTGAAGAAGAACGGTAGCAAAGATATTACAATGTGGCCTCTGGTGGCCCGTACTACTCAAGGATGCCACAACATATGTCAAAAGCTGCACCGTCTGTCAGAAAAGGCAGGGGGAACCCTCAGTTTGAAAGACTCCATGTCAGTCAAATTTATTCAGTTTCATGATGTTTTCAATGCTTGGCCATTGATTTTATGGGGCCATTTCCTAACAGTGATATGAATACATCCTTCTTACCGTTGACTACATGAGTCACTAGGTAGAAGCTATTCCCGATCGATTTACTGACAGCTGAATAGTGTTTCGGTTTCTAAAAGACAACATTAGTTTAGAGTTTGGGATACCAAAGACCCTTATTTCAGATGGAGGTAGCCATTTCACCAACAAATAAGTAAAGAAATTAGTTAATGAGTACGTCATCGATCATCATGTCACATCTCCTTATCATCCTTCGTCTAATAGCTTGACCGAGTTATCCAAGAGAGAAATCAAGATGGTTCTGCAGAAACTTGTTAGGACAGATAGAAAGAACTGGTCACAACTTCTGGATTCAGTTCTATGGGCTTATCGGACCGCATACAAGTCTCCATTGGGAATTTCATCGTACCGTCTTGTTAGACTTGTGAGCCATGGGCGAACCATTCTTACAATAAATGTTATTGTAATATTTAAGTTTATCAATAAAAGTTATTGATGTTTCACTCCCTTTCTGAAATTATATGAATGAATGCACTATAAGGTCCCTCTGTACAATTAGGGTTATGTACCATGGCCAGCTTGATGATCATATAGCTGTTGTTTCATTAAATGAATCGTAGAGGCTGGTGTTTGGATGAATATCTAAAGAGTTAGATAGAGGACTCATCAAGCACCGTCAAATGATTGTCAAGTGGAGATCTCCAGCCTGAGTAGGAGATGGCAATCCTTTCTCACATAGGCTGATATCTGACCGACCTCTTGATGCAGGTCCTCTGCATAGGAATAGTGATTCGGAGGTGTCAGATTAGTTAGGTCAATGGGTTGACCTAACGAGATCGAGATAACCTAAGTCCTATGTTGAATGCTGTCACAACATAGGCATGCATCCTCTGACCGGAGACAGATATATTGCTATATATCTAAGTATGTACATTTGGCAGACCAATAGGTTGATGACCTAACCAAGGTCTATACACCGGCGAGCTGGTGTGCATATAAGGGTATATGAGCAATATGATCTCTCAAAGGGATCATACAGGTTCACTTGTGAACCGGAAGACATGAGCTCACTCATGAGGTATTGGGACCGATCAAATTCCATGCATGGTCGTCGTGCTTTGGAAGCATGACATGAATTTGAAGGTATGATATATGCTTTGGGAAAGCATATGATCGATACCAAATCCCAATGACCAAGATTGAGAAACTTAATGATTAAACCCTGAAGAAGACAGTATAAAATGATCTTGATCTTCGGGTTGATCATGGGTCTTCCAGTATGCAGGATGTACAGGTATTGGGAATACCTGAAGGGTGATGTGATCATAAACGATTGTATATCCATGACGCTTCCATTCCGAGGGAGTGATGAAACAGGTCTGGATTTTAGTGACTCCTTTCAGTAGAGAAGCAATCCGATCTTAGTCCAAGTGTTGGACATTGGTCTGAATGGGATTCAGATTCAATGAGAAGATTGGATTTGCGGTCTTGATTTAATCAAGCATCTGTGGGAGGTTCGTTCGATCTGGATTTGAGATAATATCTCAACATCCAAGTCACTATACATGGAATAATACAATCGCCCTGTCCTTATCTCCAAGTATCTGCGGAGAAAGCACATTATTCTTGAAAGGGTTCAAGAATAATTCTTTTGATGAAATATCCAAGCAAGGACTTGATGATTAAATGTGATTTAATTATCAAGCTTAAATATGAATATGATTCATATTGTGAAAATGATTATCTAAGATGATTAAATGAGATTTAATTATCAAGGATTAAGAGAATGTGGATAACACTATCCATGATATATGTGTGTTATAAATATGATTTATAATATACATATAATAAGAGAGAGAATTTATGTAAATAGCATTTGTTGATTAATAATGTGGATTGGATTCACATTTGTTAATTAATTGGAAATGCAATTTACTAACTAGTTTGGGTTGTGAATATGATTCATACAATATTCAATGGCAAGATTGAAATATTCACAAATTAATTTGGAATTAATTTGGTGAATATTTATTGTGATTAATTAAGGAATAATGTGATAAATAAAATGGAGAAAATAAAACCACCTCCATGGGTGGCATCACCCATGAATTGTTCATGGGTGACGCCCCCCCTTTTTTAGGTGGTTGGTTAACTCCACTTCATTTATCATATTATCTCTTGATTAATTAATATTTAAATTGATGTTGTTGGTTTTATCCAACAACAATCATAGCCATTGATTTATCATGGACCAAGCATAGCCCTTGGATCCATGTGTCCCATGGATTGAGATCCATTGGATCCTAAACTAGTATAAAAGGAGGGCTAGGGTAGCCTTTCCAAGTTACAACATTCTTGAGTTGAAGAACTCTTCTCTCTCTCTCTCTCATTCTCGTGTGGGCTCTCCTTGATATTCAAGTGGCCGTCCACTTTGTGTATTAGGAAGGAGAGCATTTCGGCTTCGCTTGGATCTTCGTCAAAGGATTGCGGGAAGGACGCGACTCATCATCGTGCCCGCAAGCGCATTCTCTGTGGGTCGGACTTAAGATAGGAGGATCTCTACTTTGGGATCTCGCGATCACAACCACGCTTCGAGAGGTATTCCTTGTACTTTGTGGTTTGATGAAACGATCCGAGAAGTGTTCTCGTGATCATGTGGTTTCATCTTTAAGTTAAATTTTTTAATTTCCGCTGCATCTAGCATCTAGTACGACTAGTTGCTCCGATTGCATACGATGCGATCGACACGCTTCCGTGATGCGCTTAAGGATTCACAATATCCTTCACGTCTTGTATATGGAAAGCCATGTCATCTACCGGTGGAATTAATTCACAAATCTCCTTGGATAGTAAACATTTGCAATCTCGACTCACAAAAGGTGGTCAGAACAGGAAAATTGATCTGAATAAGCTCTTGGAATTTTAATACTATGCATACGATAACAACTTGATGTACAAGGAGAAGGTTAAATGCTGGCACGATCGACACATCAGATGAAAGACTTTCAGTCTGGACAAAAATCGTGGTTATTTGATGCGAAGTTGAAGTTCTTTCCTAGAAAATTAAAGAGTAAATGGACATGACCCTTCATCGTAAATATTCTACATGACAATGGAAGCATTCTGATATATGAATTGTCATCTGACATACAACCATTTCTGGTCAATGGTCAGTTGCTGAAGTTATATCTAGAGCACAATACATTCCCGACCGTTGTCTATTCTATTGAGGTTGTTTTTGAGGAATATCTCTTAGCAGCATCAAAAGATATGGACAATGCCTTCAAAAATATTTTTAATTAATTCTTTTTATTTCTTTTTAATTCTTTCATTCTTTCGTATTTCATTCATCACATTCATCTATGCTACACTAAGGATATACATTATCCTAAGTAGAGGTGGGATGAGTGTGTTCGAGTTATTCCTTATTTATTCTCTTGTGTGTCTCTCAACTTGTTGATATTCTGTCTATAATTACGAATATTTCACCCTAAGTATAGGGGGACAAGACGAGTTGTTGATTTCATAAAATCTAACCCCAATCATCCTCGTTTTGTGTACAATCTGCTATACTTAGGATTAGTTGATCCTAAGTAGGAGACGATCGACTTCTTATTCGTTGATTCAATCGTTATCGTATAGGATTTTCTATACTCAACATGACTTATGTCTTCCTCTATGCTATTTGATCACTATGGAGGACATAGTTCATACTAAGTATGGGGGGGGTCATATATACTCCGTATATACTTTATTGATAACTCATACTTTCAAATTTTTAAAATAATTTGTCTAACATACTGGGTAAGGGTATATATATTATCAATTGTAAAGAATACAATCTTTTAAAAATGTTTAATAACTCATTTAAAAAATATTTTGAAAAATGATTTTAAAATGGTTGTAAAAAATCTTTTGAAATTGTTTGGAAAATAATTTGTAAAATATTTTAAAACCCTTTGTAAAAACCTTTTGTAAGTGTTTGTAAAATTTGTTTTTTTTTCTTGAATAAATTTTTGAAGATTGGTTTGTATATGATTTGGAAAATGGTTGTGAACCTCTTTAGAAAATCTATTTATATCTTTGAAAATCTTTGCAAAATGATTTTCAGGCTTTGTAAATGTTTGTAAAACTTAATTGCAAAATAAAATTATCAAAATGTTTGTAGAAGTCTTTTCAAACTATTTTGAGAGCCTTGCATATAATTCTCTAAATAAAATTCTTTAGTAAACATATATAATCCTTGTATTTAAAACTTGTGAATAAAAACTAACACTTAATTCGTATACTTGTATACAAAACCCTATGTACATCCACACTCATCATTTTTAGATAATTATATATATATATATAACTACTAGCACTTTATTAAAAAAACCTAAAAAAGGTCAAAGTCCCATAAAAATGATTTCAAAAAGTGCATAAAAATTTGCAAACCTTTTTGAAAATCCATAAAAGTTCAAAAATCAAAAAATGTACTTGACACAAATATTTGCATATGCATTTTGCATTTTTCAGAATGATAATGACAATTGAAGTAGTATGGAATAAAATCCTAAGATTGGAGCTTGGTTGGACCTTAATCCACTTAATCGTAGAAATCTTATAGGAACTGGAATTGAAACTCTTCAGGTATGCTAGACTTAATTCT
The DNA here is from genome assembly GCA_037367405.1 of Ottelia alismoides. Classification (NCBI taxonomy): domain Eukaryota; kingdom Viridiplantae; phylum Streptophyta; class Magnoliopsida; order Alismatales; family Hydrocharitaceae; genus Ottelia; species Ottelia alismoides. The sequence continues at coordinate 550,418 of JAZKJV010011893.1, read as the reverse complement.
TTGAGACCACAAGACTAGGTGCATGTCTTCTTGGTGGCTTAAGTAGAATATTTCGAGACACACGTACGACTCTTGTCGATAGTGACCTAACTTGGATACCTGCACCTTACACTTATCTCAACTCAATTGAAGTGGTGAGGGGATTGGATTTGTCGGCATGAGATGCACATGAATGAAGATATATATAATCCTATAAGTGGCCAGTCCCCCCCCCCCAACTCAATCCAGTAGTGACAAGGTCCAAAGACATGATGCTATGGGTTGCAATAAAGCTTCAAAAGGGATAGTCTACAAGCTCAAGAGGAAAAAATTTCTTATGTAAATGCTGTTGTACATATACCTTTAAAAAATGAAAAATAAAGACTCCAAAAAAAGTTAGATGGGAAAAAGTCAAAGAAAAATCAATTCCCATCAAAGTTATGTATTCAATAAGCAAGGCTTATGCTTCAAAGTCATAGAACTCATGGATGCCTGCAATCGGATGACTTGACTACACTGGTCAAGCATCCCATGATGTGTAGCTACACTGTTATCCATCTATTCTCATCTCTACCCCCTCTTCTTAAGCTTGTTGTACTTAAACTTAGAAGAGAATATCCCGCTCCTCGAGGAAATAATTACTGGATTGGGGAATTAGGGTCACCATGTTGGAGAAGACTATCTCCTTACCACTTCAGCCATGAGGAGCTACATATCACGTACACTGTACAAGATAGACTCATAGTCATAAAAATTTGCGTATGAGTAGACTTGTTATAACCTGGCTTTTGAAGAGACTTGGACAAAGTTTTATAGTTCTTCAGGGCTATTGAGTTTCAAGTTTGATTCCTAATGAGGTTCCGACCAAACTTAAAATCCAAAGGTCTACTAAGCTCAAAACTTTGATTTCATGAAGATAAGTTTAAAAATCAAAATCATTCCAAGTTCTTTCTTTTTTTCCTTTTTTTTCAATGCACTCAATGTCATAAGTGTTTACTAGGGACTAACAAAGGCCAGTATAGTTGGGGTGATGAATATCTATTTCATCACCCTTATTCTTTCATTTTGTCCTTAAATCCCTAGTAAAATGCATGTAAATAGCATTAAAATATATGAAATATCAATCAATAATAGGCCTATAAATACTATATGAATACATATATTTAAAGCCAAAATAAAAGAATAAAGGAAAAGAAAAGAAAAATAAGTGAAGTATTGAAAATATTGAATGACCTTAAACTCCGAGACCAGGTCAATATTGACTTGGTCGATAAAGAGTAAAGTATGGGGAGATAGAGCCAATTACTGTACAAAAATACACATAGAAATCCTAATTCTATAGTATGTAAAATATCCATTTTTACCCATTTATTTTGCATTGCATACACTCGATATAATAAAAAATGCTACACGAAATTTGTACATAAAAATATATAGAAAAATACAAAATAATTGCTAAGAAAAATAATGCACAGTGTGACTGGGAGACACAGAGGAAAAGCCACAAACCAAACTTCACAAATCAATACCTTCTCCATATGAACTCAAAATTCAACAATCTCACCTTTATTACTCATAAAATCAAATTATCTATCTAATGAAGGTTTTTCATTGAAAATGGAGTTAAGATGAAAATTCCACCTTTCTGGGGTCCCATTGTAAAATATACTTGCATATTTAATTCATTTAAGTTATTATTTACATTTTTTACTTTTCTTATATTTTTAAATAATTATAAATATTATTCAAAATATATTAAAATATAAATATAAAATAAAACTTTTTAAAGTGCACTAAAATAAACAATGTATTAAAATATATCGGTATACCATATCTATGATATAGATACACATATTTATTTAAGAATACAAATAAAATCATAAAAATAAAGTAAAAATCTATAGATATGTATTTAAATATAATATAAATATATAAATAGGTACATATAATAATAAAATAAAAATATAAAATAAAAATTTGTAAATATTCCTATGTAAATACTTGTAAGAATTAGCACCTAATAAATAAGTTTGTAAAAATAAATAAAAATACCCATAAAATAGTACATAAAATAAGAAATATTTTTTTTATATTTTTGCTTTTAATTAATAAATCCATTTATTATTTCTTATCGAGTTAATAAGGGATTTTAGCCCTGCATTTTTGTGCTTCGTCTACCTTGACCAACTAGAAGTTAGCGACAGTTGACCTCCAGTCGATTGTCCTCTCTTCCCCCTTTAACTTTGTTAGAACCCACGGGAACCCCTCTCTTCTCCCCCTTTTCACTCTTCCTCCACACCTTCCTTCTTCCTCGAGCGCCTCCCAACCTGCAGCCCCATCATCCAAACCCACGCCAGAGCTCTAGCTTCCACCAACCTCGCCTCCTCTTAACACCATCTTCTTTCCCTTTATTCCCCTCATCATGTTTATAAATAAAACCTCAAGACCTCCATTGCTTTCTTGATCCCTTCTGGCCTAACCATAGCCATAATAAGAGTTCCTTGGTTGATTTTCTTGGTGACAATGAGTGAATCCCTAGCCTTGTTGGCATGGAGAAGGAGGTAGAAGATGATCCACCAAAGTTGGAGCTTCTTCAGCTAAGGCCATATGCTCCTTGGCTTTTATTCAAGTTCGAGTTGCTAGTGTTATATTTTTACATCACATTTCTTTTCTGCTTCTTAGTTTACCTTTTGTTTGACGCAATTAGTCAGTAATTTAGCTTTAAATCCAACATCATCGTTAGTTGGAGCTTCAAGCTCTAGCTCAGATTCCCCGTGAATCTTGATGGTTTTTGACTCACCAACACCACCATTTCGATCCCCATCGCACTCTCCATTATTCATACCTCTTTTCCCCTTGATTCTGCAAGAACCAAGATCAAATCGAGCTTCCTCCACCACACTTCACCGGATATCTTCCTCCCATCCATTCCCGGTACATACCAAATTCAAAGCAGGTTGAGGGAAACCCCTTCGATCCCTATAATGTTCATGTGCAGGTGTGGAGGCCAAGTGACCCCTCTTGAGTCGATTCGTACCCCTGTAGAGGCACTAGGTGACGTCATCCCTTCTTGAAGCTCCAAGCTCCTCTTGACAGAGTCTGGACCGATCTAGCACCTACACCAGCTAAGAAAGCCCTCTATCAACCTAACGAGCATCTCGATAGTGAAATTGACAATCTGAGTGTGGAGGAATCAAGGATTGAAGAGACTTCCGAGAGGAGTTTTTCCGAGTTCGTCCAGGCTGCCTCAGATCTATTAGATCCAAGGTGCGGTCCAGATCTAATCCAGGCCATCCATTTGTAGTAAAACAAAGCGTTGCTTCCCTCGCCTGATCAGATTAAGTGCACCTACGTGGCACACTGGTAGTTTCCCATCAATGCTTTTTAAGGGGTAAATTGCTTAGTACCCCTACAACCTTTGTATTTATGGTTTAGTCCTGTAAATATTAACCATAGTGTAAAAGTTTCTGTATAAATTGCATCCAAGGGTCAAGCTTTCTGTATATTGTACATAGGTCCTGCTGCATAACGTGTGGGGCAGGTGTTGCACTATAAATTGCATGCATGCCCCTATTGTTTTAGGACATGTTATTACATACCTTAAATGTTTTATTAAATTGCGAACAGTTCCCTGTAACTGTAGCTTTTATTTTTGTGTATATTTATCTTTATAAATATTTTTATTACTTTAAAAATTATAAGAAAATTAATTTGAGTGCCTGCTACTATGCTAGTTGATATATATATTTTTGCAATCTTTTTAAATTAATTTTCCTATTTATTAAAAAATGAAAAACATAAAATTTCTTATAGTCTAATTATTAAAATCCCAAAATCCCAAAGCTCCTCTAAAAATTAAAAAAATCATATTAGTTATATTATATTATATATTAACATATATCTAAAATCCACAAAAATATAAAATCGAAACTTTAAAAACCACAAAACCCTAAAAAACCATAAAAATAAGTAAAAAAACTTTTAAAATCCAAAAAATTATTTTCTATCTCTTAATTTTTTATATTATATATAACATATATTACAAATAGTTTTGGGAATTTTGGACACTATTATCTATTTTAAACCTAAAATAATCAGACTATATTATTTTACTCAATGTTTTGTACATTTTAATACTTTAAAAATGTATAAAAATTATCAACAATGATTTAAAAAATATCAAAAATAGAGAAAAATATTAAAAACACAAAAACATTTTGTCTTATGTATTTTAAGTATATTTATACATATTTAAAAATATAAAACCCTATATCTACTATATAAAATATATATATATATGATTGTATATAAATACATATTGTATTTTAAAAATAAAAAAGGGATTAAAATTGAAAAAGAAAAAGAAAATATAAATATAAAAAATAAAAATATAAAATTGGACAACAAGAAATCCATAAAAATTAACATATAATTAAATTCCACTTAAAAATTAAAAAGGCTAAAAATAAAAATAATAATTATTAATTATTACTAATAATTATAGCTACGTATCAATTTGCTCCCTAGTGTAACACACTCTACTGCTTCCACTTTGTACATTTTATAGAGTTAAATAAAATAAATTTTGACTCCACACACATTTCATTGCATATATATTGTTGTGGGTTGATTGTTGAGTTATTCGTGTGCTTTGGATACCGAGTGCCGAGAGAAGCATCGATACAATGACAGCCGGATCCGACTTGTCGGGCACCCCATGCCGCCCCAAGGCCGAACGTTGAGTACCTCGTTCCGAGTGGATTGTCACATTTTTATAATATTTTTAAATGTGTGTTTCATCGATTTATTCCCGAAGCATGTCGGTATTTTAGAATAAATGAAAGAATAAGATCGACGAACCCCTAATTCACCAGCTACGCAAAGAACGCCCATAACGGTTCATAAATGAATTCTCAATCTCCTTTTTCATCTCTTTTTTGTCATGATAACTAAAGAGTTTACAGTTAGCCCCTCTCCAAGTTCGTAAATGGATTGCAGTTGAGAGTCTCCATGGAAACGTAAATATGATCATTTATGTTGCTCTTCATGTGATCTTTGATATCCAGAGTATAAAGACGATTTGGAAATGTGGGAGGACTAGATGTCATAAGTTCGTCATGTGCTCTACCAACCAAACTAGTCATTGTGCACAATCAAGAAGTATAATAAATAGAAAGGTTTTAAGACTATATATCGGCAAACAGATTTGTTACTTTCATCCAAGGTTACTTCTCAAGTTTTAAAACTTGATATTAGTTGGGAGTCATTTTACTTTTTGGTAATTTTTAGTTAATACAACCTGTAGTTGCTAAAATATATTGCTAACATCACCGAAACGAAATCGAAATCCGATATTTAAAGCCTTGATAGAGGTACATGACACCACCATGTGTGAATACAAATATGGATGTTATGTTATCCTTATCATTTTCAAAATCATGATAGGTAACAACTATTTTGCGAATAGTAAATATCACAAATTATATTCTTAAACATGAATACAAATAGATACATATAACATGAATATTTAACAAATCGATAATTAACAACATTAGGATATATTGTTTTCTTCCTACATTTGGAAATGACTTTGAAATACAATATATTATGTGTAATCGTACGTGTAACATATTTATATATGCAATACACAAGGATAGAGACTGGTGGGGGGTGTCTGGGTGGGTGGGCGAGTGGGGGGGGGGGGGGGTGATGGGGGGGTGCGGACCCAAGTCTCCTAAGAACTACCTATATCTGTGATGTAAATCTAATAAATATGTAAAAACTTATTGGAATTTATATGTTAAAGGTACTTGATTTTCATAATTTTTGAAAGGCTTTCTCTTCAGACATAATCTATAAGGTAGGATTTATTAAATTAATCACCAAAATCTCGAAGTTAAGGAATAGATACATCCTGGAATATACCAAACATAGATGTAAACTGCGGGACTGCAAATAAAGATACATGTTAACCATACCTATATCAGTTTTACGAATACTGATACTAATACAATATTACTGAATAAGAAAATATGTTAACAATTCATCAAAAAATAACAAAAATATATTTGGGGTATGAGTTAAATACATGTAATAGAAAAAATACTATACATATAAACTTAAATATACGCAATTGAATGACTCGTCATCATATAAACATACTAAATGTATTTAATTCATACAAAATTAAGCCAAATATAGAGAAAAGTGATAAACAAAACTTTGTCATATAGAGTTTCAAATAAATAGACAATTATATATTAACACTGGGTGTACAAACACAAATATATATATAGGGCTTATCCACTGCGCACAGGGCGCATTAGCGTTTCAATGAGCACTCATTTTAGGCCTTACACGTGTATTAACAATAACTATATTTCTAATTATAGGCTACGACGTGTTTAAAAAAATCCTATATTTCCTATTATACAACGTCCTTAAAAATTGGAAGACGGTTTTGGAAAGAAGCAATTCAAATAAATGATTCCACGCGGATCCAAACGCTATGATAGTAATAAATATTATTCGGTCAAGTAAATGCTTATTGTGAGATCAGTAATATCAAGACAATGATCAGTAATTTACATCCAAATAGTTACATTGTACAGAATTTAGTAATATGTATAAAATGGTCAAGTAAATGTGTGTTGTGAGATCAGTAATAACATAACAAATGGTTAGTAATACCATTGTCGATGTAATGTGCATTGCATTAACAAATAGTTACTTTCTTACTTGAGCAATGCCCATGACTTACTGACCATTACTTTGTTATTACTGATATCATAGTAGCTATTACTTGAGAATCGTACACATTACTGAACATGTGATAGAAGACATGGATATATACATTACTGAACACAAACAATAATTTACTTGATAACTGTATATATATTACTTGAGTATCATCTTTAAATTACTGAATTTTGTTCAAAGTAACAAAACGTATGAAAATTACTGACCTTTTGTTATGGTTTTTACTGACATCACAACAAGCACTTACTTGTCCATTGTGTATATATTACTGAAATCCGCATCATGTAATAAAATGAATGTATTACTGACCGTTGTTTGGATAATACTGACATCACAACACGCACTTACTTGTCCATTGTGTATATATTATTACTGATCGTTGTTTTGGATATTACTGATCTCGCACAACTATTTACTTGACTATTATATATAAATTACTGACATGAGCATTTGGATAGGGTTGGGCATGGGCCGGGCTCGGGCCGGGTTCGCCTTGGCCCGGCCCAAGCCCATTTTAGAATATGGGCTAACGGGTCGGGCCTAGGCCCATTTTATTTTCAAAAATTAGGCCCAAGCCCAAACCCGGCCCAAATAAAATGGGTCGGGTTCGGGTCGGGCCGGCCCAATTTAACACCTATGTATACGAATATCATGTCTCCCATTCTTCTTACATTTGTGTGGTTGTTTCTTATGCATGTGTGCATGTTTAAAACTATAAAGTATGCTAACTAATTTGTGATTTTAACATTAGTTGTATGTTGGAAATACAAATGTGGTAAAAATATGGCGACTTAAACCACCATTCAATTCACCATTACATATTCTATTGTAGATGCGGGCACTATGACCCAATACAAATTGGTTACTTACAGTTGTACATGCTGTAACACTTGAGGACACAGATTCCATTATTGCATATTAATGTAATAATCTTGTATATTAATGTAATAATATCCTCAATCCACTATTGGATATGATTATTAATGTATCTAAGCATTTATTCTACACTTGAATAAGGATAGTAAAGTTAGAACATGGTATTTGGAATGAACATGAATATAATTGATATAATTATACCGTACTGGATATAAATATACTTGCTTTAGAATGGATCGGGCTATCGGGCTAACGGGTTTGGGCCTTCTAAGGCCCAAACCCGGCCCGTTAATCAATATGGGCTCATTTTAAGGCCCACGGCCCGCCCATTAAATTTCGGGTTCGGGTTTGGGTCGGGTTATACGGGTCGGGTTTTGGGCCGGGTCGGACCGGCCCAGCCCAATGCCCAACCCTACATTTGGATCTCGATTTTCAGCAAGAAATAATCGATTCGAATGTTTTCTTTCTAAAACGATCTTCCTATTTTTTAGGACGCGATATAATTGGAATACTACTTATTGTTAAATCGCTTTGCATATTAATCTCCTTCCAAAAACAACATCCTTCGAAATAGGTAACCACTAAATTGGTAATACACGTGTGTGGCCAAGAAATGGTGTGCATCGAAACTCAAATGGGTCCTGTGCGCATTGGATAATTTCCCTATATATATATATAAGGGTTATATGGGGCTGTCCCCTTGGGGCAGCATGGCTGCCTCCACCTTTTTTTGTCAATTTTTTTTATTTTTTTGAAAAATAAATACATGTACTTTCATCCCTATATCCTTATAATATGTCATTCCAATTTCATCTGAAACAGAGAATCATATGCCCTTCATCTAGCTAGAACATATATGATTACAACAATTCTAAGACCATTGAAATTATATGTTCTAGATGGAAGGCATATGAGTCTCTCTTTGTGACGAAATTGAAATAACATATTAGAGGAATATAGGGATGAAAGTAAATGACTTTATTTTTCAAAAAAAAAATAAAAAAATTGGAAAATAGGGCCGGGACAGCTCCATTTTTTCCTACACATATATATATCTACCTATATTAAATTGACATCTCGAAACCACTATGAAAAATAAGTCTATAGTATCACTTTTTTGAAATTCGTCGCTATATCATCTGTTGTTAAATTTATATAGCAACTAATATTATTCGTTTTAATATGATTTTCTTTACAAAAAATTAGGAACGATAGACATAGTCCGTAACTATATCATTAGTGGTGGTGCATACATAAATGCTTATCTGTTGTTATCTCGTCCATATTTTTTAACTAAAAAAATTACAACAATTACTTCGAATTTGGAAAAATAGTAATAAGTAAGCATTGCTATATGTACCATCGCTAATGATATAGCAACAAATATAACATTTATCGTTGATTTCTTCCTACTTAAAAAATAATTTTACAATGAATAATAATCGTCATTACATAATAATAACAGATGATATCGTGATGGATTTTTTTTAAAAAAAAATATTATAGACTCATTTTTTTTAATATTATTAGCCATTTTAAAATAAATGCTAATACAAATGTCAAAATATATATTCAAAGATTCGGCAAGAAGTCAGATACGTTTATATCTACACCCATTTGTATCATTATGCAGACAATATTATATAATATTATTTATTTAGAAATGATAAGGTTGACCATTTCGCTTAACATCACACTAACTAAAGTGTAATTTTATAAAATGAAGAATTCATTTGGAAGTTTTTTGTTTAACGCACTACAACAAAATTGATTGAATGATAACGATTATTTTATATTCGTAGCCGTATATTTTGATGTTAATTTAATAACATTAACCTTTTCAATTTATATTCTTTTAATTCATGATGAACTTAGTCTATGCGTGCTTTTATAATGATGATTGTTGATTTACTTTTTGTTAAAATTTATTCTAATTGTTGCTAATTCAACAATAATCACGTGAAAAAGTCAACGGTGAATGAAACATATATACTATTTATTATAATAAGTTCTAAGGATTGACGTATAATATTGAAAATGAAATTCTGTATGGCCTTGTAGCGAATGCGTTATAGTGTTGCCTAATGTTTTTAGTAGCATGTAAAATCATAAGTTCTGTACATGGTGATGCTTGTAATAAGATCACTACAAATATTAGTATTAAATATTTCAAATCATTTTCACTTATAAGTACCAGTATCAAACCAATAAAATCTGAGAAGCACTAACAATTAAAATGGTAATAATGACAAAATAAATCTGGTAAATAATATCTCAATAGCTTGCCATATATACAATATATACACATAGCTAGCTATGTATCTGTCATGAAAATATAATGCCGTATCATAAAAAAAATAAACGAAACCGATATTTGTTAGATAGGGATGAAAACGGATCGGATATGCCTATTTCCATATCCATATTCGTTTCATCTATATCGGATACGGATACGGATATTATTCGGATATGCATTATGAAAACCATATCTGTAAAAATACGGATACAAATCCGAAACGGTATTTATCAAATCCGAATACGGATCGAATAAAGAGCGGATCCAAATACGGATCAAATAAAGAGCGAATCCGAATACGGATCGAATAAAGAGTGAAATCCCAATATGGATCCAATAAACATGAAATCCGAATACGGATTGAATAAAAATCACATACTAATATGAATTGATTTTTTTATCAAAGTTCATAATGATTTTAAAAATAGAAATGAAATATAAATAAGTTGCGTTATTACAAAAGAGAGTGTCGACGTAACATGTATTCTTGACCGAAAGCAAAAAGGGGATATGATTTCATAAATTTTGTAAGCGCTCATATCCAAAAGAATAGAAATTTATTAATATCGTTAATATATTGTATTATATAATGTATAATACTAATATAATAGCATAAGGTTGTAACTTAATTATATTAACTAATATATAAAATATTATTAAATATTGTATTCGGATATCCGGATCCGAATCCGGATATTCAAGCTATTACCATATCCGTATCCGTATTCGGAAAATTTTTACAACCTATATCCATATCCGATTCGTATTCGATTAATATTCGGATACGGATATCCGCATCCGAAAATTTTTCGAATACGGTAAGAGGATATTCGGATATATCCGTATCCGTTTTCATCCCTATATTTGTATCAATATGGATACAGAAAAAAATTAAAATAAATATTTTTATTTGCATCACTATCTTCCAAATAAAAAAATACATGTCAGTGGCGCTAAAAAGATGTATATTACGACCAACCGATACATTATATCTCTATCTGGTTGCATCCTTACTAGCTACCTTAAAAATCTTAAAAATAAATTAATTGGGCCTCTCAAATAGAAGGCTCGCCATTAAATTTCTATGAACTACAGAGCAACATAACTATACTGCAACCATGATAAAATTATCCAGAATTAGAAGCGAAATTTCTTTAGTTTTTCAAAAGAAGCACGTGTTACGAACCATCGAAGTATTAAAGCTAACTGCTTACCTCGGCAGCCGTCAGGGATGTAGGGATTGCCCTCATAACCCTGAGAGCAGTTGCAGATGTATCCCTTCCCGTTAGCAGATCCAACACACTCGCTGTTGGTGCTAACGCATGCATAGCTAGACGTATCGGCCTTAGCCTCCTCGCAAGTCTTGTTTTCTATGCTGAAGTCCACCACAACGGGGAAGGACCTATCATTCTCCATATTCTCGAGGTCGGATTTGCTGAAGGTGTAGTTGTCCTTCTGCACAATGAAGGAGTAACTACAGGGGTTGAATCTGAACGTCTCGCTGGTGTTTCTCCGGAAGTAGAAGCCGGTGATGTACTTGTTGACGCCACGCGGGATGGACGCATGGCAGCAGCCAATACCGTTGCAGCTCCCATCGGCTACGTCGGAGAGGCTGTTGCAGCCAGAGATGCAACCCCCGGAGTTGTTTCCCCCGATACTGAACTCGGCCAAAGTGTCGCAGCCGACAGCTGTGAAGACGTTCTCTTCGGAAGACAAAGTGTAGTGAGCAGAAAGAGTGACGTTCCAGGTGGACAAGTTGCGCGAACGGTTGTCGTAGCAGTGGTAGGATATGGGGAGGAGGATTGTCACCTGGGCGGAGGGCAGGCTTATGGAGGTGATCTCCGCACCTCGGAAGGGTTTGGGCGGATTGAAGGAGTCGTTGCACGTCAAGTTAAAGCCTGCGTCGAGGTAGCACTGCCCCGCTCTGTCATTGTTCATGCCGAAGGGATAGGGAACGTGGACGTCTCCGCATGTACGACTGCATCCCTCCGGTGGAACAGTTGCGCCCAGTACTACTCGCCATGCCACCATCACTTGCAGCATCATGGCTGCAACCACAAGGAACGAGCGAGGAACGCAACTACGCACGGCCATCTCTCTCTCTCTCTCTCTCCAATTATGCGATTCTCCTATCTTTATAAGCTGAAAGGAAGTGAAAGGGGAATGGAAGGCGAAGACTTCTGCAGTCGTCGATTTGGATTCTTCGGCAGTTGCACTCCGTCTAAAAGAATATATTACTGTCCATAGGGATATGGACGGAATGGACTCGTAGGATAGACCACGGAGCTCGACTCGGCCTAATCCAAGAAAGCTTGACTTAATCTCTCAATTTTTTTTATGTCTATGCCTGTTTTTTTAGCAAGAAGATTCGGGTCCGATGCAAGGCCCGCATGATTGGGCTCGAGTTCGAGTTCGGGCCGAGCTCAACTTGTACTTATTTCGATTCCACGAAGTTGCACTTTGATTTCAATTTATTGTTATTGATATAATTCATCCATAACACATGAATATTGGATGTATTATTATGATATGATATTACTATTCATAGATGAAAGAAATATTGAATGTATTGTGAATATAAATCCATGTCTCCTAATTTTGTTCTAACGTGATATTTTGAAATATGAGGGTTCGGGTCCGACTCATTATATTTCAAGTTCGGATCAGACCCGACCGAGTATAATATTTTTGAAATATGAGGGTTCGGATCCGGCTCATTTATACATCAGGTTCGAGCTAGATCCGAACTTTTACGGGTAAGTCAAGCTTGATCCGAGCCGGCCCGACCCAATACTCATCTTATGGCCATTCTCAACCGTTGATGTTTGTGAGACTTTTTTTTAACGGTAGTGTTTGTGAGACATGGAATGCGTCAAAATCAGGTGTTTGGTCTCCCCCAGTAACTCCATGCTGACGACAAAGGATGAGTGGGATGGGATAGGGACAGATAGCGACAACCCTATCTTGTCCCTTTCCCATCCTACACATCACCTGCATTTTTTTTATAAGTGAGATTTGTATTGCTAAACAAAAATTGATATACAAAGACCATGCTGGTCGAAAAAGGAGATGACTATAACTAGCCAGTTACAACTGCTAAAATCAGAATATTGTAGGGAGCCCGGAGGAAACAAAAAGTCTCAGACCCTCGTTGTTCCAGAGGCGAGCTGCTGTTCCAGTAATTTGTTGTAGGATATGGACATCGCTATTGGCGCGAGCGGTTGTCCATCTAAGGTTTCTTTCTTTCCAGATGCTCCAAATCACCAGGCCAAAGAGTTTGCTCAGGTAGTTTTTAGTAAAAGGGTCCGGTATAGAAGTAATCCAGCTAATCGTGTCCATAAGGGGCATGTGCGAAGGCTGTGGGAGCACAAGTGCAGCACAGGCCTCACCCCATAGCTTCCAAGCATAGGGACATTCAAAAAATAAGTGAGCATGAGATTCCGGGGCAGATGAGCACAGGTAGCAGTCCGAATGTTCGCAAACTCCCCAAGAGGCTAGTCGAACAGTTGTTGGCAACCGATTTACAATTGCTCTATAGAGGGCGCAAGAGAACTTTAGCGTTGATCATTTAGCCCAAACAGTGGCAGCCCAAAAGGGACAATTACCGCGTGGCCGAAGAAGCTCAAAGGCGTTAGAGAAGGAGAAGCCCTTAGGGTATATACCCACTTATATGGAGGAGCATCGCCACTTATAGCCTGCCGAATAGATCCTCTAACCAACAAAATAGCCCTCCAAATTTTAGAATCACCTCTGGCAGGTTGTATCTCCCAAAAAGAGTCAGCATGAAGCAATTTTTTTCTCATATAATTGGCCCAAACCGAGGTATATGAGGATATTAGCGTCCATGCCCAAGCAACAACCATAGCATCCCGCAAAGAAATGAGTGATTTCATACCAAGGCCTCCCTCCATTTTTGGGAGGCAAACCTTGTCCCAAGCAACATCATGCCTACCGAAGCTCAACAAGAAGTCAGCACATAAACCATCAATTTTCCGAGCCACTTTCAAGAGGATAAAAGAGCCCGCAATCCAATATAAAACAACTCCTCTAATCACCTGCGTTTCCCTTTCCCATCCTACGCATCCTCAATGGTACAGCCCTGGCCTCCATGCAGTGAGCCTATATTACTGGGACTCTGAAGAAGAAAATAAAAATGAAGGAAAATTAATAGAAAAGGGTCTCATCTATGCCTTAATTTTTTAGTATTTTTATTGTTATGCGTAAAAAATGAATACCTTAATCAAAAATCAACGCATAGATGAGATTTTTTTATATTTAACCTGAAAATGACAATTATCTTCGATCACTTCCAAGTTAAATGAATTGTGGCATGTTGTCGAAAATTATGGATATTGTGAATAAGATGCGATGATTAATAAACAAGATTAAAAAGCTACGTGTTTATCATATAATATTGTACATACCCGTGCTTCGTGGCAGATAGGAAAAAAAATAATTTGTTTGCCTATTCATAAATAAACTATCGAATATTTGAAACAGATAATTACTGATTCGGAGCACTACACCAAAATTGACTTAAGATAACAAATATTTCAATATTCATTGACATATATATAATCCTTATAGATAAATATATAACAACAAATCATATGTATTATTTGCTTCTTTGAATTCGCAACTATTATTGTCTTCGTTGTTATATTTCTTGCAACAAATGGTATATTGATGGTTATTTGTTGAAGTTTTCTTTTAAATGTAGGTAATTTAGCAATGATTTATACAAAGGTTAAAATGGGGCTGCTCCTAGGGGAGTCTAACTTGGCTTCCCCACCTCATTTTTCCCATATTTTTTTATTTTTGTGAAAAATACTTCCGTCGACTTTCATTATTATATCCATGTGTTATGTCATTCAAATTTCATACGAAATAGAGACTCATACGACCTCCATCTAAACGATGTCAATTTCAACAATTCTATGACCGTTGAAAATTGGTTGTCTAGATAGAAACTGTAGGAGTCTATGTTTCTCATGAAACTTAAATCGCATAATATAGAGATATAGTGATGAATGTCCACGTATTCATGTTTTTAAAAAATAAAAAATAGAGAGAAAATGGAGTGGGAGATCCAAGTTAGCTCCCCAGAGGGCATCCCCATTTTTCCCTTGTACAAATTTTTATGAATAAGCTAACAGATAAGTTGTCAAATGAACCTTTACCAACAAATATATGACATTCATTACTAAGTACAAAAGTTAATTTTACAACAAATAATATTTTTTTTATAGATTTAACATGGATATGACAACGAATTCAAATGATTTGTTGCCCGTGGAAGTACTTTTATTTCATAATACTTTTATTTATTCCTTTTAATTGTGGCGTAATCATCACTACTTTCAATTTCCAATATTTGTAGAAATGAGGAATTTTCGAAAATAATATAGATTATTAAGTAATAATCAAAGGTAAAAAATAAACCATATAAAATATAGCCAGATAAAATTAAATAAAAATAATTTATTTTTAAAAAAAAATAAAATAAATGTGGTAACTATATAACATATTATTGGTTTGATGAAATAAAAAATCTATATATAGAAAAACCATCAACTGTAGGACAAAAAATATGCTAACTAAAATGAGGTTTAAGGTTTAAAAATATAATCACAATATAACATAGAGTAAGTATTTACTAAAAGTACATCTGGAAAGAAAGGTATTGTAAGTGAATGAAATTTTTACCTCTATATTTTAATTGATGTTGGTTAAAAATATATGCTAATAAAAAATGACGTTTAAGGTTTTTGAAAGAAAAAAAGCAGCCGCCATATAGGTGTGAGCTCAAAAACTTCAGCATTTATCACCTCAAAAGATTACATGCCTAAATTTGGTCGGAAAGGATTACAAAGCATTTACATAAACTACTTCTCAACCAGCGCTTTGGCATGCAACACCACATTCTCATCACACACATGTTCATACCGGAATACCACGCCATTTCTGGCAGTCCAAATTGCCCAGATCTTCGCTATCAACTTCGACCTCCTCCTTTCTATGCCCATCCACCCAGTCTCTATGTGTTCCCAAAAATCCGCTTCAACATCAAATAGCCACATCGGTTCTCCCAACAATCTCCATGCCTCAAACAAGCACCTACACTTGAAGAACAAATGCTACGCATCCTCAGCCCCGTCCCGACATCTCCCACAACCAGATCTGCAACCGTCACAAATTGCGCAAAACGTTCTCCCATCAAGAGCCTTCGCCTCCTAAAGATCCACATGAAAATCTTTACATGAGCAGGGATTTGCCATTTCCAAATCTTGATGCAGCTCGCATCCTCATGCATCATATGTCATCGTCCCCTTCAACGCTTTATATGTCTTCTGCACGGAGAAAGCACCGTCATGCTAGACCCAACCTTCTTGATAAGTTTTTGCAAAGGGACTAAAATGCTATCCTTGTGGAACCGAAGATATGTTGTCGCTGAGGTGACCACTAGCAAAGCCCGAGGTCATTCGACAATTAACCATGGAATGAATAAATCAAGCAAAGCAAGCAAGTATGAATCAAAATTTATTACACTCTACTAAATATGTATAATGACAACTATGTAGGGGTCGAACACAGGAAACAAAGGAATAAAGTATATGAGAAATTAATCACAAGAATTTGTCCTTTAATCACATAGCTAATTTATGATTTTTTATGGGTTTGTATTTTTTTTCAAATTTTTATTTCATTTTAAAATTTTGCAAATATTTTTGTATTCTTAATTTTTTAAAACTAGAAGAAAATAAAATAAATGGGAAAAGAAAATAGTAATGTAAGCGTATTCTAAAAATATGTAGCTAATATGTGTAACTAGAGATATACAAGTCAAAATAGGTATAAATATACCTAAAATTACAGAAATATATTTTTGTTTTTTAATTTTTTCTAATGTTTTTGTGATCTTTAGCTTTTTTTGAAATTTTATGTATTTTAAATTGAATTAAAAGATAAAATAGGGGAAATGAATCAAACACAAGTATTTTTTATTTTAAAAATACCGTACCACCACAAAAAAACCCCAAAACAAATTTTAAATCAAAATCTACTTAAAACAAATAATTAGATAACGAAGAAAAGTATTTTTTAGTTTTGTGAATTTTTTTATAAGATATTTAATATTTCATTATTTTTAGTATTTCTTATATATTTTTATTAGATTTTTGGTTGGACGCTAAAACAAATTAAAATAGATAGGAAATAATTTTTGTAGAATTTTTCAAAATATTTTTCCATATTTTTGGATTTTTATATGGTAAACATGGGAAAATGTGCTCTTTTGATTTTTAGTAAATAATTAAATTACCTAAAATGCAAAAATAAAAACACTATCTAGAAGTAGATGCTAGAAGGCACTTAATCCTTTTTTTGAGAATTTTTGGAGCACAGATGATATTTTAAAAATAGAAAACATATACAAAAATAAATGTATCGGAAAGCACATAAATGTAAATAAAATTAAGTGCAAGGCCCTTTCTGCAAAATACTCAAAAATATATAATATTTTTGGACTAAATAGAAATAGATATACCCGCAAGGGTATCTCTACAAAATGGTAACCTCACTTGGGATCGCACTGAGGTGACCTGACATGGACCAAATGGCAACATTAAATAAAGTCAATGGTTCACATGAAGTTTTACCAAAAGTTTTCAATGTCTAAATTAATTACAAGGCCGATTAAAAATACACAAAATAGGGTGCTAAGTCAGCAAATGAACCCCTTAATAGGCGTTCGGGCGGATGGTTCAGACGCTTTCACTTGCCAGAGTCATGCCCACATCGCACGATATCGCTTTGACGCTCCACGATGGCGATTAGACCTTCATCTCTGATATGATGGTGACGCATGGTTTGATCGAAAGGCCGCTAGACACATGGAGGTCTCGTTCAGATCCAACAGTGCTAGAGTAGCTTGGAAAAACTCGTAAGAACAACGAGTTTTTTGAGCTTCAAATCGACGCAACAAATACCTTGGACCTTTGATAGGCCCCAGAACCGACCGGTCTTGTGTTCCACACAAGGCGGGAGCACAGTCGTAGTGTCGACCAACCAAATCCTGGAGTCAATCAACAATTAACCCACAAAGCAAGAATGTATCAATTAAGTCCAAAAAAATAAATGTGAATTAATTTTTATTACTCTACAACAAAATGTATAGTGACAAGCATGTAGAGGTCGAACCACAGAGAGCAATACAAAATGCGTAGCCTAGATGTATCACCAAGTCATCCATGTGTGAAGCTTGTTTTTATGTGGGTTTTTAATTTTATTTTTTTTTTATTTTTTTATTTTTTATTATTTTTTTTTATGCTTTTTATTTTGTTTTCATATTTTTATATATTTTTTTTTACATTTTCTTTTTATATATATTATCTATATAGGGACATAGATATACATAGAATATATAATATAGGTATAGGGATATATATATATAGAGATAGGTGTGAGGAGAAAAAGATATATAGAGTACATATATCAATATATATGTATTTATGCAAAATATAGTATCTACAAGATCTCTTTTTTTTTAATTTCAAAAAGGTCCTTAATATAGGACTATATTAATGGCCGAATACAATTAGGGCTTTTAAAAATATCAAATGAATCCAAAAATTGCCCAAATTAATTTTACTAAGTAAATAATATATATACATAATTATTAAACAGAGAAATATGTTTTTGGTATTTTTCTGGGGTTTTTACATTTTTTTTTTGATGGACTTTGGAGCTTTTTAATTTTTATGTTTTTCTTTTTCTTATTTTTAGGTTTTTTCATTTTCTGGACTCAATATATAGATATTTATACCATATATATTTTTTTGGAATTTTTCAAAAACATTTTATAATATTTTTTTTTGTATTTTATAAATTAGACAGTGAAGAAAATGCATGTTTTTGATTTTTAATAAATACCAAAATGCAACAAAATTCAAATCTAAAAACATAGCAAGCAAGGGTACCCTAACAGGAGCATATGCCTATTTTTTTTCAAAATTTTTCAAAGAAATATAGAGCACAAAATAAATAGACAAAGCATCCCAAAATATATGGCCTGGCAGGGGCATTTTTGCAATTATAACATTTGTTCGGGGTGTCCATGCAAATATCACAGTACAAATAAACCTTTCTTTTTATTTTACAGGCCATTTTACAATTATCAAAACCCGGCAGGGGTTATGTGCAAAAACTCCTGCGCCTCACGTGGGACTACACGTGAGGCGCAGAGGGACCCATCTGCAAATAAAATTAAACTAAGGGATCAAACTGCAAATTATACAAGTTATTTACAACGTGACATTTTATTTTTGGAATCAAATATTAATTACAAAAAGGCGGGGGGGTGTATGTGAAGTTTACCCCCTCAGGCGCTTCATCCAACGGCTGATCTTCGCTCACTTGCCACGCGGCGCCTCCACGTGAGCCGATACCGCTTCGCCGATGGAGGGCTGGGATTAGATCACTTGAGGTGATCTGACAGTTGCTGCGGGGCTCCATCCAACGGCTCCCTTCTAATCTGGGACCTTCATCTTCATCGAACGGCGGAGAGGGCGCCTGGAAGAACAGGGAAGAACGCTCGCCTGAGCGAGCTTCTCCCGGCTGGATCTCGCACCTCCGCCGTCCATCACTGCTCCACGGTGTCCCAAAAGCTTCCTGGAAGGTTCCTCTGTCGTCCGGAGGTGTTGGATCGACCAGAGGTACACTGGAGCACCCTCGCGAGGTCGGAGAAGAAGTGGGGCTCCAGGTACCTCCGGCGTGACTTGATTTCGCCTCAGGGTGCTTATTTGCGCACCAGACCTGCACAGGAAGATAGCATGGCTCGAGGGGATGCTCCTCGACCAAAAAGGTTGAAGCTGTGCAGCAAAATGAGGTGGAACGGAGGAGCTCCGACGAAGGGCGGAGGAGGAGCTCCGATTCGCCAAGACCTGGGGTCCTGGGTTGAACAAGTGTGTGCATTTGATGGAGAACTCGAAGGGGATGGAGATGAGGCGATTTAGGCGGTCGGAGACAGCTAGGATCACAGTGGGGAAGTCGCCGGAGCTCAGCTCCGGCGAACTTCGAATTTCGGATTTTGGCCTAAGCCAATCATCTAAATGCTAACCTGAGGACTGGAATTAAAAGCTAATACTAAAACCTAACTACTAAGCAAGAAAGAACAGCTCTTATACCTGGGGGCCTCCAGGGAGCAGGGCGGACGCCGGAGCTCCGCCGCGTCAAAATTCTCCTCCCTCCGGCCGAGTCTCGATGCTGGGCTACTCCCCCTGTCACGAGGAACAATCCAGGCACAAGATCTAGGCGTTAGGTTGGAATGAAAGTGGCCAAATTCGAGGAGGAAGGCGGAGCTTTTTATTTATAGACATTGACGAGTGGCCTTATTGACCGGCGATTATTGATTAAACCAATGAGTATCAGATTGATCTATGATCTTGGCGGGCATCATGGATGATCAGAGGACAAATCTTGTGAAGGAAGCGAGTGCGATGGTTCACTGAGCCAGGCGGGAAAAATGGCGGAAATCGGGGAAAAGACAGGTTGCGTGAAGTCAGACGCCTGGAGGTCCAGTTGACCGGGGTCAACGCGCGGAGGGATTGGGTTGGTCCACCTCAGCCCGCTACAAGACAGAATAGGGAATATTTCGCGAAATTGAATTATTTGGCATAGTAAATGATTTTATTATTTTTTTCCTATAAAATAAAAAATGTGTATTATTTCATGTAGTATTTATTTATGATTTTTATTTATTTTTTTGGATTATTTTATTATGGTTTTATTAAAATAATGTGTATATGTATGTATTTACATGTATTTTTGGATATTTTATTTTTAATTTATTTATTTTCTTTTGTTATTTTCTTGGCTTATTTTATAAATTTATAATTTATTTTTGTGAGTATAAAGGTATTTTTGTTTGATTTTTATAAGTTTATTTGTATTTTTAAATAAATAGGTCTATGTATTTCTAAGTATATATATAGGTACTTTACCTATATATTATACACATTGTACTTATTTAATTAATTTTAGGTGTTTTTATTAAGGATTTGTATTTTTAATAAGACACATATAATATATACATTATTATAAAAATATAAAAGAATAAAGAATAAAAGAATGCTTTTCCTTTTATTCATGCACATACAGGTAGTATAGGTATTTTGTCTATATATTCATAGACTTATTTTATTTTTACAAATTCTTTTTTTTTGGTTTTATTCAAATTTCAATATGTACATGTATTATATACATTATTTACAAGATTATAAAAATGCAAATTTATAGAAATACTAAAGATTGAATAAAATGAATATTTTAATCAGGTCTATATACAAGGAGGGCCAAAAACCTAACTTTCACAGATGGACTCCAAAAATTATGAAATCAATTTTATAAAATAGTTTATGAGATGCTATATACAATTAAAGGTGAGTTTGGGTGATTTGGAGTTTTTATTTGCAAGATATGGGTCTGTGAAGTTGAGATTTTGGCTTTTTATTCTGTGTATAAAATGTACACTGAGTGTTATTTTTACACAAACTCAATTCTGTATTTTTATTTACATTATTATCTACAACTTTCATGTACAAAGTTTCTTTATTCGAGGAATAAATAGTTATGTACAAAATAGGTGTCAAAAATGCATAAATGGATGAATGAATAAATGAGATATTTATTGTATAATTGGCCCTTATCTCCCCCTACTTTATTCCTTGTCGACCAATTCCATTCTGGACTTGGTCTCGGGGTTAGGGTCATAAAATATTTGCAATATTTTATTCCTTTTTCTTTTCTTCTCTTTATTCTATAATTTTGGCATTAAAAACCTTATCTAATGTATAATAAATACAAATGAATAATGAATGCTATTATGTCCAAATTAATGCTGTTTACATGCATTTGTCGGGGTTTTTGAGGCCAAAATGATAGAATAAAGGTGATGAAATGGAGATTCATCACCCCCCTATACTTGCCTTTGCTAGTCCCTAGCAAACACTTATGCAATAAGCGCAAAATGAATGAAGAAAAGGAAAAGGAAAATGCAAGAAAGATAGAGTGAATTGGGGTGCTTTCAGTGCAATGCATGTCCTTACAAAATCTGAATTTGGAGCTCCTGTCAGACCTTGGGTGTGAAGGTGTGTGGAACCTAGTCGGGAACCAGCTCTAAAGTACAACAGCCTTCGGTAATCACAGAACTCGGTTCAACCCATCTCAATAGCCGGGTCAGAACTAGTCTACATCATACGCAAACTCTTATAACTATGAAGCTGACTTGCACAGTGTAAGTGATATGTAGCTCCCCACCTCAGAAGTGACAAAGAAACAACCTCCCTCAACTTGGTAACTCTAAGGCCTCGGTCTAGCAACTCTTTCCTCGAGAAGCGGGGTATTCCCTTCTAAGTTCAAGTGCAACCGGCTCAAGAAGAGGGGGAAGAAGTATAGACTTTTGGAAGCTCAGCCAGTGTAGCCGAGTCTCCCGCTGCAAGCTTCATGAGATGAAACATGGATAACATAAGCTTTTGCTTTATTGAACTATATACACTCCGGTGGGGTTATTAAATTTTCAATCCGACCCACCACTTTTTTGGAGTTCTCTCTTCCTCCCTTTTTTTTTTTCAATTGCATCTGTACAACATATCTACATGGTGCAGCCTATATACAAGAAATTTCTCCTTGAGCCAGTAGACTATCCCTCTTTTGAAGCTTTATTGCGACCCACGGCTTCAGTCCTTAGACTTCATCACCACTAGACCAAGTTGAGGTGCACTTCCTTCACTATAAGAAGAAGAGAGGTTCCGCCTAGAAGTACTACCCTCATATGCCACCCCAAGCCAAAGGAAACTGCCTCCTCACCACCTCATCCATGGAGAGCTATGTGAAAGGTGCAGGTGTCCAAGTTAGGTCACGGCCGACAAGAGTCATGCGTGTGTTTCGAAAAGTTCTAGTTAGTCCACTGAGGTGCCTTGAACCCAGCCCTGCTTTCTCAAAGAATTAAGTCTGACTGGACCTGAAGTACCTTAAACCTAGTTCCCATAAGGTTCCAGTGCAGTTAAGTGCAGTAAGGTCCAACCGAGCTCCACTCTGAGACTTTATTAGACTGATTCAATCATCAAGCTCACTCAAAAAGAGTATGCATGGTATGCTTATGCTATGCACAATGAATGATGCAATTTTTCACAAAGAAGCAAAGAATGTTTTTACACAAAGAAATTTTGCAAACAAAATAAGAGCTTGACACATACAAAGAGTATCTACCATTATTTACACGGGCGTACTGCTTTATTTACAAAATATATGAATTTATACAGACTTTACATGGAATAGTTTATTTAGGTTGTTGAGAAAGAATTTTATGTACTTTATTTCTTATTTACAGGTATTTGTAATAGTGATCTTATCCTTCAGTTCTTAGTTTTGAAAATAGTTTTGCAAACTATAGTACACGATAATTTTTGCAATCATTTACACGCATTTGAAAACTATTTTTGCAAAGAATTTTCACACTATATGTACATTTTTCGCAATAATTTTGACAAGCATTTTTCAAAACATTTGCACATAGGTTTTTGAAATCCTTTCTTTCACACAAAGAAAAAATTTTGCAATCAACACAGTTTCACGCATTTGAAATCATTTCACATCAAATTTTCCAAAACTGGTCACACTATTTTTCAAATCATACTGTATAGGTATCTGATTTATTAATCAGTAGGTACAAGAGAAGAAAAATTGTCTTTGACGTATAGTATGGTTCTGTTCTTATAAACTTTATTTGGCTTATTCCTTATTTACAAATGAAAGATTTTTGTGTGGATTCCTCAGACTCACTTCGAGAATCATTTTCACAAGGGTTTTTGAAAACTCTAGTCCAAAATAATTTTGCAATATGTACACGCATTTGAAAATCCTTTTACAAATGTTTTACACAACATAGATAGATTTTTCAAAACACCTTTGACAATCAACTTTTCACAATCATTTGCACACTAATTTTCACATATTTTGCTTTCACTCAAAGAAAATAGGTTTTACATACAAACTAATTTTTTTTTTTAATCGTTGAATACTTGTTCACGCTATTTTCAAACAAATTTCACAAGATTTTGCAAAGGAGAAAGTTTCGTAGAACACTTTTCTGACTTACTAGTCAGTATAATTACAATGAGTCTGAGGAACTCACAATCATCTTTCATTATTATAAAGCTACTTTTTACATTTTATTTTGTTGTTGTAGTGATATTTTATTTTTCAGTATGAGTTATGGCTTTTAGTATATACACAGTATATACGACCCCCCTATACTTAGCTTGAGCTATGTCCTCATAGATCGAAAGGAAAAAGCAAAGACATAACTCGTACTGCGTATAGACAGATCTAAAGAATAAATACGAACGAAATGAATGAATGAGAAGTTGACCGTCCCCCCTATACTTAGGATCAAAGAATCCTTTGTATAGCAGACTGTTTACAAAGCGGGGAGGGTCAAGGGTGAGAATACACTGATCGTACTCAGATTGTCTCCCCCTATACTTAGGGTAAGATACTCCTAAGTATAGACAAGAAGAGGAGACAATGGAGAGGATCGAACAGAAATCAAGAACCCTAGGTGCTCACCCCCCTATATTTAGGACCAAGTACGTCCTAAGTATAGAAAACTGTCTACAAAGGCGGCACGTTTTAGATAGAAAAAGAAAATAGATAAGGAAAAGAAGAAAAGAAGAAAAGAAGAAAATCAGAGCAATAATGGTTGGAGTACATCGTCTGAATCTTTTGGTGCTGCAAGAGGTGTAGAGATATCCTCGGGGTGCACTAACTGAATAGAGTCAACAACGGCCAAGAACGAATCTGGTTCCAAGTAAGGCTTCAGTAGTTGGCCGTTGACGACGAAGGGCTGTGCGTCAGGGGACAATTCTGATATAGCAATTCTTCCGTTGTCACGCACTTCACATACTCGAAATGGCCCTGTCCACTTACTTTTTAATTTACCTGGGAATATCCGCAACTTTGCATCAAACAACCACACTTTCTGCCCAACATCGAAGGTCTTTCGTCTGATGTGCCGGTCATGCCAGCGTTTCACCTTCTCTTTGTACATCAAGGTGTTATCGTATGCGCAGTCTCGGAATTCCAAGAGCCTGTTCAGATCATCCTTTCGCTTCTGACCACCTTTTCGTGAGTCCAAGTTACAATTACTAATTGCCCAAAGGGATTTGTGAATTAATTCCACGGGCAGATGGCATGGTTTTCCATATACAAGACGGTAGGGCGACATGCCCAAGGGAGACTTGTAGGCCGTACGGTAAGCCCAAAGAGCTGAGTCCAAGAGTTGAGACCAGTCTTTTCTGTTTGGCCTAACAAGTTTCTGCAATATGGTCTTGATTTCTCTATTGGATAACTCCGCCATGCCATTGGTCTGCGGATGATAAGGAGATGCGACGCGGTGATCGATGTCGTACTCCTTCGTTAACTTCTTGACCTCTTTGTTGATGAAATGACTACCCCCGTCGGATATGAGAATCTTCGGTATCCCAAACCGCGAAATGATGTTCTTCTTCAGAAACTGGCAAACTGTTTTGCTGTCGGCGGCTCAGGCGGGGGTAGCTTCAACCCAACGACTCACGTAATCTACGGCAAGAAGGATGTGCTCAAAACCTTGGCTGTTAGGGAAAGGTCCCATGAAGTCAATGCCCCATGCATCGAAAACATCTGCTATCTGAATGATTTTTAGAGGCATTGAGTCTTTGGCAGTGAGTGTTCCTTTCAGTTGCTGACAATCAAGACATCTTTTAACAAATTCTGTTGCATCCTTAAATAAAGTGGGCCACCAGAGGCCACACTGCAATACTTTCGCTGCCGTACGATCTCCAGAATGGTGCCCACCAGATTCGAGCGAATGACAATGCTCGAGGACACTAGATTGCTCCGTCTGAGGAATGCACCTGCGCCAAATACAATCTGCTCCTTCCCTGAATAGAAGGGGATCTTCCCACTGGTAAAAGCGGATGGTCGACATGAATTTGTTCTTCTGATTCTTCGTCCAATCCGAAGGTATTACCCCAGAGGCGAGGTAATTTACAATGTCAGCATACCAAGGGAGAGCATCCACGGCTAAGATAGCTTCGTCAGGGAAGGTCTCTGTGATAGGTGCGTTGCTCAAAGGAGAGTCATGCTGCTCTATTCTGGAGAGGTGATCTGCTACCACGTTCTGAACTCCAGGGTTGTCCTTAATTTCCAGATCGAATTCCTGGAGGAGAAGGATCCAACGAATCAGTCTGGGCTTGGCATCCTTCTTCTGCTGTAGGTATCGAATAGCAGAGTGGTCTGTGAAAATTGTGACCTTTGACCCCAACAGATAGGATCTGAACTTCTCTAAGGCGAAAACCACAGCCAACAGTTCTTTCTCTGTTACTGTATAATTCCTTTGAGCTTCATCTAATGTTCTGCTGGCATAGTGAATGGCATAGGGCGTCTTATCTTTCCTCTGCCCTAGAACAGCTCCGACGGCAAAATCGGACGCATCGATCATTATTTCAAATGGAAGAGTCCAGTCTGGAGGCTGTAAGATTGGAGCCTGAGTGATAAGCTCCTTCAATTGATTGAAGGCAAGGAGGACTGGCTGATCAACAATAAATTCTTTCTCCTTGCACAAAAGTTCTGTCAGAGGTCGGGCAATGCGGCTGAAGTCCTTGATAAATCGTCTGTAAAATCCCACATGCCCCAGGAATGACCTCACATTCTTTACTGACTGAGGTGGCTGCAGGTTTGAAATGACATCCACCTTGGCCGGGTCGACTTCCATGCCGCGTTTGGAAACGACATGGTCCAACACAATACCCTCTGTGACCATAAAGTGGCTCTTTTCCCATGAGAGCACTAAATTGACTTCCCGGCATTTCTGAAGCACTCTGTCTAGGTGCTCGAGGCAAGAATCGAAACTATCACCGTAGACGGAGAAATCATCCATGAACACCTCGAGAAAACTGCCTACCATTTCGGCGAAGACTGCAAGCATGCATCTTTGGAAGGTTGCGGGTGCATTGCATAATCCAAAGGGCATCCTCTTGAAGGCGTAGGTGCCGAACGGGCAAGTGAAGGTAGTCTTCTCTTGATCCTCAGGGGCGATCGCCACTTGGTTGTACCCGGAGTACCCGTCCAGGAAGCAGAAGAACTCCTTGCCTGCTAATCTCTCCAAGACTTGATCAATAAATGGCAAGGGAAAGTGGTCCTTCTTGGTTGCTGCATTTAGGCGGCGGTAGTCAACACACACCCGCCAGGATGTCGGTACCCGAGTTGAAATCTCCTCTCCTTTTTCATTTGTGACCACAGTAAGCCCGGATTTCTTGGGAACTACATGCAGGGGGCTTACCCACTTTGAATCGGAGATGGGATAAATGAAGCCTGCATCACACCACTTTGTGATTTCCTTCATGACCACGTCCCGAAGGTTAGGGTTTAGCCTTCTCTGGAATTCGCGGGACGGCTTGGCATCGTCTTCTAAATAGATATGGTGTGAGCACAGAGCCGGATTTATCCCTCGGAGGTCTGATACGCTCCAACCAAGTGCCTTGCGGTTCTTTTCTAGAATCTCGAGGAGTCGAGGTTCTTGATCCAGATTCAGCCTGCTGCTGATGATGACTGGATACATGTGTTCTTCACCCGTAAGGAAAGCATACTTCAGGCCTGCAGGAAGTGGCTTGAGTTCTGGTTTCAGTCTGTCCCCTTTACCGGTCACTTCTGATACCATGCTGGTGGTGGGATGTACTTTGAGACTAGTACCATCCTCAACATTCTGTTGAGATCCAAGTGATGTACCGAACGGTTCTGCGGTGAGCTGATTATGTTCGGTCTGGAGTGAATGCTCAAGAAGATGCGCTTGTATCTGAGAATCTGTCTCCCATGGATCATCGGAGCTTAGGACGACTGTGCTTTCCAAGTCCTCCTCAAGAGTGAGGATTTCTTGTGTCCATGGATCGTCCAGTGACAACTCCGAGTCTCTGATCTCCGCAATAAAATCACAGTCTGCTTCTGATGCTGCTTGACTTTCATCAGTTGTGGCGTTCTGCTCCTTGTTCATGGTGATCGTGATTTGTTTGGTGTTCGAGCTGAAGGTGATCTTGCCAGACCCGTAATCAACCATGGCACCGGAAGTACGGAGAAATGGTCTGCCGAGGATGATAGGAGTCTGGAGCAGTGGTGCATGAGAGTCCATGTCAAGGACTACAAAATCAGCTGGGAATCTCATCTCCTGCACGGTAACTATCACGTCTTCCAACAAACCGCGGGGCCGCTTAACGGATCGGTCAGCGAACTGAAGGATCATTCGTGTCTGCTTGAGCGGTCCCAGCCCGAATTCTTGCATTATGGACGAGGGCAGAAGGTTGATGGAAGAACCACTGTCAAGAAGAGTACGCTCGAAGACCTGATCAAAAATCACACAACTGATCAGAGGTGCTCCTGAGTCTTGCTTTTTCTGGGGGAGGTTGGTGATAGCTGCAACTGTGGCCATGGACAGAACGTGTTTTTCTACCTCTCGGCGTCTGTTGTCTTGCGCTGGGCGACGTCTGTTAGTACATGCCTCTTTCAATCCTTTCTTCACAGCTGGCATGTATTCCACGGCCTTTAACAAGGGAATCTCAACAGTCAATTTATCCAAAATATCCACAACTCCTGGATCAGACAATGCAGTTTTTCTTTTTATCATTTTTTTGGATTTTTGTATTGCATGCGGAAAAGGAATATTCACATTACTGGCAGGAAAATTAGAGTTCTTATTTACATCAGGATTATCGCCCACAGAATGTTGTACATCCGGACTACAAAAAGGCATACAAGCTGGGTCTAACTCTGCTGATGCTGCTGGGCGATCAAAAAGGGTAGCATTGGCTCCATCGGCTGGCACAGGATCGGCTGCTGCTGGCGGCTCCTCCAAGGCTGGCGCGGCTTCACTTCTGCTACAGGCTTCTTTTTGGTGTTTGTGTTTTTGCGGATTTTTTTGTATTTTTGGCTGGAATTGCTTCTGGCAATGCACGACGGCTGGACTGGCTTCTCCTTCCTCTTCCTCCTCACCCGCCCCTGGAGCTGGCACGGCTGATGCGGAAGATGACGATCCACCTGTTTCTTTATTCACCCCATATCTGGTAGCAGGCGGAGGCAAGGCCCTACCGCTCCTGAGAGTAACAGCATTAGAAAAAGCAGTAATATCATTATCACACGCGGACTGGACATCACATTCTACCTGCTCCTTCTTCTTGAAATTGTTGGGGTTGGCTTCGACCTGCGCCGGAATGGTAGTGCGAGTGGCGGTCAGGTCATCAAGCCGCTTGGTCATCTCCGCTAGCCCTTGGACAAGCTGGGCTAGACACTCCATGGTGGGATTAGCTGGGGGCACATCAGAAGATGCAGCGTGCATACCACGCTGCTGTTGGTTAGATGGATGGGGAGGCTGCTGATGGTGTTGCTGTGGTGGAGCAGGAAGTTGAAGTTGTTGGTAGGATGGAGAGGGATACTGCTGGTATGATTGAGGCTGGGCAGCCGTGTATTGGTGATACAGCTGCGGATGGCGATATTGCTGCTGCTGCTGATACGGAAAATTCTGCCTCCATTGATGTGCGAATTGAGGAGGCTGCTGGTGTTGCTGAGAGGGGTGCCCAAAACGACCACCCTGAGGTTGGTGGTACTGCCGGTTGGCAAATGGCTGACCCTGGAGTTGTCCCTGAGGACGGGTCGGCTGTGCATCATTAGTCCAAACCCCATTAACTTCCTGGACCAGGGGTGGTGGCGGGAACACTGAATCGGTGTCTGAGATAAACTCTGGTTGGTACACAACCATCTGCTGTTGCGGCTGGCTCTGATCAGGTGCCTGCACGTAGTACACGTGCTGAACTGTCGGTGGTTGCTGGCTTGGCTGAGGCTGGTGTAGCGGTGGTTGCTCGTCTTTTCTCTCAGCTGGAGCTTCGAGCGGTGCTGCCGACTGAACAGAATTGATGGTACCTACCAGCAGTTCTAGCTGCTTGGTGATGTGATCCAGTTTGTCCAAACTCTGGGTCCTCTTCTCTATTAAGGCGAGTTTTTCGAGATCTTTTGATCACTTCTCGA
Organism: Ottelia alismoides; assembly: GCA_037367405.1. Lineage (NCBI taxonomy): Eukaryota > Viridiplantae > Streptophyta > Magnoliopsida > Alismatales > Hydrocharitaceae > Ottelia > Ottelia alismoides. The sequence continues at coordinate 520,402 of JAZKJV010011893.1, read as the reverse complement.
TAATGTCAACTTTAGAGAGATGTCCCCCGATGATGCTGAGGTTGGAGCTTTCATCTCTCTCTGATTCCTTAGATACTGCCATGTGTACTTGCTTTTGAAGGATCTGGGGTTGCTTCTGATAAGCCTTGGATGAAGAGAGGGCGGCCTCTCCTTCGGCCATTTCTTCAAAGATCTGCCAGACGACATCTTCATCCTTATTGAAGTGTGAGCCCCCACATGCTGCGTCTACGAGCCTTTGACTTTCAATGTTCAGTCCCCCAAAGAAATGCTGAACCAAGCTGGTCTTCGGAATATCATGATGGGGACATTTCTCCTGCAAGTCAGTGAATCTCTCCCATGCTTCATGTATTGACTCATGAGGTCCTTGGGAGAAATTACTGATACGGGCTCGCATCTGGTTGAGCCGACCCAGAGGGTAATACTTGTGCAAGAAGGCGGACTTCAGCTCCTCCCAGGTCATCACAACTTTCCCCATATGATTGACCCAATAAAGGGCCTTATCCTGTAGGCTAAAGGGGAAAGCCGTCATCTTGACAATGTCCAGAGGGACATTGGGATAGTGAGTAGTACGGCAAATGCGGGAGAATTGCTGCAGGTGGATATACGGCTCCTCATTGGTGTTGCCATGGAATGCAGGGAGAAGGGCTATGAATTGGGGTTTCAGCTCGAAGTGAGCGTGTACCGGTGGGATGAGAATCCACTCGGTCATCTGGCTGTCTCCCGGATTGTATGTTTCCTTGAGGGTCGGTTTCGGCGGTGGTGGGAATTCAGGATCATTATTGGGGTCATCACCACCGTCTCCTCCTCCACCTCCTCCTCTACCTCGGCCTCTGCCTCCATCATCATCGTTCATCATATCATTCAACATATCCTGAAAAGCTGTCTGAGTGAGGGCCTGTTCGGTCAGCTGCTGTTGGATGGCCTGGATAGATGCCAGTAATTGTGCATTGACCTGATTCTGATCTGGCGCCTGTCCCTCTGGTGTGGGTGGCTGCTGACCCTTGCCCTTTCCTCCGGGAGCCATGTCAGGGTCTGAGTCGGAAGAGATGAACTCCGGAGTAGTCTCCAGGGCTCGCACTGGCTTCTATCTGCATAATGAGACGGTCCGAATCAGATCACTTGCCATAAATACTCAGCTGTCGTGATGAGGCTGGAGCTTAAGTCAACCCCAGCGTGTTGTGAATGGAAAAATGATGTAGACTGTAATCGACTCCCATTCACAACGGCGGTAGTGGGACAAAAGTGATCCCAGTTTATTGGGTGGCCAAGAGAAAGGTAGAAAACGAGGAGTCTGGAGTCCGATCCGCAAAGTCCGGATCAGTTCTCGGGAATCGCCTCGAAATTATTGGCGAAGGTGAGTCCATGGAATCGATGTAGGTGTCGGCATGGTCCCGACGAAACCATCCATGGATCAACTTCACGGAGCACAAGAGAATATCGGATTTTGGAAGAACGATACGATGGTCAACGAGGAACAAAAAGGAGTGTAAAACAGTAGAAAGGCTCGGTTGAGCGGGGTGGTCAAAGGAAGACATAACAGAATTGGCACAAAGGCGCGGGACTTTGATCTTTGAACCTTAATCTAGATCCATACAAACACAAGACAAAATCAGGTTCACCAACTCACGCCATGTGAAGCCGTGAAAGCTCGGCTATTCATTATCTTTTCATTTTTAGAGTTGTGATTTTTCAGGCATTTCTTATAACAAGTCCTTAGTACGCTACCCTATAGGAGAGAGAGTACTGCCGGAAGAGTATCCCGTACTTGTCCTCCTCCTGTGTAACCTGTAGTCTGTACTTTTTGGAGTCCTTGTAACCCTTCCTGGATCCCTACTCAGCCAAAGAAAGGAGAGAGGAAGCCGATAGGCGAAACCAATACTTCGGTTCTCGCTCGCAACGGAATCACCCGTGAGCGTGCAAGAACCTACTCGGACGCAGGACGATGAGACAGACACCCCCGTGAAGGCGTGGCCTATGCTCAATACTTCGGACAGGGTCGATGCTCTCACAACAGAGAGTCACCATTGGTGACCAAGTCCTACTCGCCTACGTACGATAGAAGCGCCATTACTTCGGAAATCCAGGCGATACACAAGGCAGTTGCAGACTGGGTTTTGGGCTCTAATCCTTAGGGGTCGCACTCTCTCGAGGGAGTAGGGTTTTGGTCCCCCTCCAAAGTACCTGAAAACAATGAGGGCTTTATGAACCCGGTACAAGGATAGTCCATTACAGATTTTAATTAAGGTCAAAGTTTATTTAGCAGTCCCCTTGTTTTAATTTTTGGGTTTTCACTTTTTTTGGATCTGTTTTCATACCAGCGCCTAACGTTTTTGTAGATTTTCATTTAAGTCCTAGGTGCTCAAAATCAGAGGGAGATAGCGGAAAAGCCATGCAAGTGGTTCTATGATGGAAATCTCACCATTGAACCGAATGATGCATGCTGAGTTAGAAGACTTACAGTGCATCCCAGCTCTCTCCATGTGGTATGCAAAACAGAATTTTTAAAACTATCTACATGGCGGTGTGCATTCGTCAAAATCGCCCTAAACATTAGCTGCTATTAACGTGAAGAACCATAAGCTTGGTCATTCATCTTTAACCTAAGGGTCCGGTCTTGGCTCACCCCTCCTCTTCTCGACACACTCGAGTTTAGGAGTAGCGCTTGATGGGGCTCGCTCACGGCACGTGGGTTAAGAGATAAATGACTTAGCTGTTTAAGTTTGACTAGATCCATACGAAGTGGACTATAGGAACATGCATTCTTATTAATGTTTGGACCTAGCTACCGAGTCAAGCAACCTATATCTAGGGGCTCCAAGCACACAAAACAAAGTAAAATAAAGGCGAAAAGCACAAAACAGCGGAAAACAAAGGAAAGAAGGCGGTAGAAATCACGGAAAACAACGATGAGGCCCCCAGGTGAACAGACACCCGGGCACTGGACCTCATTGTGAAGAGTAGAGTCCTGTTAATTATTACATGCCAAAATTGTCTCTCTCTCACCAAAAATTACAAAGATAATCCTAAGTGTTCTAAGCCTATCTAATCCACATCTCCTTGCTTCCTTGATACTCTCTCCTGATGGTCATGCGAAGGGAAGACCATCCTCCTCCAAGCTTGGCTGCATTGGCCTCCTAAGAAGCCATCCTTGCGTGGCGGACCCTCGCATCAAAGTCACAAAAAGAGTGTGTTAGAATAGCTCGAATCAATCAATTATAGAGCACATAAAGATAATCACAAGAAATGGATCAATGAAGCACAGTGATTAGTGGCAATAAAATAGCTGCTCACAAAATATCATCAATTATGAATCAAAAATGCACACAAGAATGACAAAAATATCGTAGGCTATGCTCATTGCTCCCCGGCAACGGCGCCATTTGATAGGCCCCAGAACCGACCGGTCTTGTGTTCCACACAAGGCGGGAGCACAGTCGTAGTGTCGACCAACCAAATCCTGGAGTCAATCAACAATTAACCCACAAAGCAAGAATGTATCAATTAAGTCCAAAAAAATAAATGTGAATTAATTTTTATTACTCTACAACAAAATGTATAGTGACAAGCATGTAGAGGTCGAACCACAGAGAGCAATACAAAATGCGTAGCCTAGATGTATCACCAAGTCATCCATGTGTGAAGCTTGTTTTTATGTGGGTTTTTAATTTTATATTTTTTTTTATTTTTTTATTTTTTATTATTTTTTTTATGCTTTTTATTTTGTTTTCATATTTTTATATATTTTTTTTTACATTTTCTTTTTATATATATTATCTATATAGGGACATAGATATACATAGAATATATAATATAGGTATAGGGATATATATATATATATAGAGATAGGTGTGAGGAGAAAAAGATATATAGAGTACATATATCAATATATATGTATTTATGCAAAATATAGTATCTACAAGATCTCTTTTTTTTTTAATTTCAAAAAGGTCCTTAATATAGGACTATATTAATGGCCGAATACAATTAGGGCTTTTAAAAATATCAAATGAATCCAAAAATTGCCCAAATTAATTTTACTAAGTAAATAATATATATACATAATTATTAAACAGAGAAATATGTTTTTGGTATTTTTCTGGGGTTTTTACATTTTTTTTTGATGGACTTTGGAGCTTTTTAATTTTTATGTTTTTCTTTTTCTTATTTTTAGGTTTTTTCATTTTCTGGACTCAATATATAGATATTTATACCATATATATTTTTTTGGAATTTTTCAAAAACATTTTATAATAATTTTTTTTTGTATTTTATAAATTAGACAGTGAAGAAAATGCATGTTTTTGATTTTTAATAAATACCAAAATGCAACAAAATTCAAATCTAAAAACATAGCAAGCAAGGGTACCCTAACAGGAGCATATGCCTATTTTTTTTCAAAATTTTTCAAAGAAATATAGAGCACAAAATAAATAGACAAAGTATCCCAAAATATATGGCCTGGCAGGGGCATTTTTGCAATTATAACATTTGTTCGGGGTGTCCATGCAAATATCACAGTACAAATAAACCTTTCTTTTTATTTTACAGGCCATTTTACAATTATCAAAACCCGGCAGGGGTTATGTGCAAAAACTCCTGCGCCTCACGTGGGACTACACGTGAGGCGCAGAGGGACCCATCTGCAAATAAAATTAAACTAAGGGATCAAACTGCAAATTATACAAGTTATTTACAACGTGACATTTTATTTTTGGAATCAAATATTAATTACAAAAAGGCGGGGGGTGTATGTGAAGTTTACCCCCTCAGGCGCTTCATCCAACGGCTGATCTTCGCTCACTTGCCACGCGGCGCCTCCACGTGAGCCGATACCGCTTCGCCGATGGAGGGCTGGGATTAGATCACTTGAGGTGATCTGACAGTTGCTGCGGGGCTCCATCCAACGGCTCCCTTCTAATCTGGGACCTTCATCTTCATCCAACGGCGGAGAGGGCGCCTGGAAGAACAGGGAAGAACGCTCGCCTGAGCGAGCTTCTCCCGGCTGGATCTCGCACCTCCGCCGTCCATCACTGCTCCACGGTGTCCCAAAAGCTTCCTGGAAGGTTCCTCTGTCGTCCGGAGGTGTTGGATCGACCAGAGGTACACTGGAGCACCCTCGCGAGGTCGGAGAAGAAGTGGGGCTCCAGGTACCTCCGGCGTGACTTGATTTCGCCTCAGGGTGCTTATTTGCGCACCAGACCTGCACAGGAAGATAGCATGGCTCGAGGGGATGCTCCTCGACCAAAAAGGTTGAAGCTGTGCAGCAAAATGAGGTGGAACGGAGGAGCTCCGACGAAGGGCGGAGGAGGAGCTCCGATTCGCCAAGACCTGGGGTCCTGGGTTGAACAAGTGTGTGCATTTGATGGAGAACTCGAAGGGGATGGAGATGAGGCGATTTAGGCGGTCGGAGACAGCTAGGATCACAGTGGGGAAGTCGCCGGAGCTCAGCTCCGGCGAACTTCGAATTTCGGATTTTGGCCTAAGCCAATCATCTAAATGCTAACCTGAGGACTGGAATTAAAAGCTAATACTAAAACCTAACTACTAAGCAAGAAAGAACAGCTCTTATACCTGGGGGCCTCCAGGGAGCAGGGCGGACGCCGGAGCTCCGCCGCGTCAAAATTCTCCTCCCTCCGGCCGAGTCTCGATGCTGGGCTACTCCCCCTGTCACGAGGAACAATCCAGGCACAAGATCTAGGCGTTAGGTTGGAATGAAAGTGGCCAAATTCGAGGAGGAAGGCGGAGCTTTTTATTTATAGACATTGACGAGTGGCCTTATTGACCGGCGATTATTGATTAAACCAATGAGTATCAGATTGATCTATGATCTTGGCGGGCATCATGGATGATCAGAGGACAAATCTTGTGAAGGAAGCGAGTGCGATGGTTCACTGAGCCAGGCGGGAAAAATGGCGGAAATCGGGGAAAAGACAGGTTGTGTGAAGTCAGACGCCTGGAGGTCCAGTTGACCGGGGTCAACGCGCGGAGGGATTGGGTTGGTCCACCTCAGCCCGCTACAAGACAGAATAGGGAATATTTCGCGAAATTGAATTATTTGGCATAGTAAATGATTTTATTATTTTTTTCCTATAAAATAAAAAATGTGTATTATTTCATGTAGTATTTATTTATGATTTTTATTTATTTTTTTGGATTATTTTATTATGGTTTTATTAAAATAATGTGTATATGTATGTATTTACATGTATTTTTGGATATTTTATTTTTAATTTATTTATTTTCTTTTGTTATTTTCTTGGCTTATTTTATAAATTTATAATTTATTTTTGTGAGTATAAAGGTATTTTTGTTTGATTTTTATAAGTTTATTTGTATTTTTAAATAAATAGGTCTATGTATTTCTAAGTATATATATAGGTACTTTACCTATATATTATACACATTGTACTTATTTAATTAATTTTAGGTGTTTTTATTAAGGATTTGTATTTTTAATAAGACACATATAATATATACATTATTATAAAAATATAAAAGAATAAAGAATAAAAGAATGCTTTTCCTTTTATTCATGCACATACAGGTAGTATAGGTATTTTGTCTATATATTCATAGACTTATTTTATTTTTACAAATTCTTTTTTTTTTGGTTTTATTCAAATTTCAATATGTACATGTATTATATACATTATTTACAAGATTATAAAAATGCAAATTTATAGAAATACTAAAGATTGAATAAAATGAATATTTTAATCAGGTCTATATACAAGGAGGGCCAAAAACCTAACTTTCACAGATGGACTCCAAAAATTATGAAATCAATTTTATAAAATAGTTTATGAGATGCTATATACAATTAAAGGTGAGTTTGGGTGATTTGGAGTTTTTATTTGCAAGATATGGGTCTGTGAAGTTGAGATTTTGGCTTTTTATTCTGTGTATAAAATGTACACTGAGTGTTATTTTTACACAAACTCAATTTTGTATTTTTATTTACATTATTATCTACAACTTTCATGTACAAAGTTTCTTTATTCGAGGAATAAATAGTTATGTACAAAATAGGTGTCAAAAATGCATAAATGGATGAATGAATAAATGAGATATTTATTGTATAATTGGCCCTTATCTCCCCCTACTTTATTCCTTGTCGACCAATTCCATTCTGGACTTGGTCTCGGGGTTAGGGTCATAAAATATTTGCAATATTTTATTCCTTTTTCTTTTCTTCTCTTTATTCTATAATTTTGGCATTAAAAACCTTATCTAATGTATAATAAATACAAATGAATAATGAATGCTATTATGTCCAAATTAATGCTGTTTACATGCATTTGCCGGGGTTTTTGAGGCCAAAATGATAGAATAAAGGTGATGAAATGGAGATTCATCAACCTTCTGCTTCCCTGTGGATCTACTCCTCGGATTCTTGATATGCTTCTGAGCTTGTAGAACTCCTCAAAATGCCTGAGGACCTCGGGCGGAGCTCCGACAAAGCCTGGAACATGGGAGTGAATTCTGAAATTTGAAGAGCCCTACAAAGGGGTATTCTCTTTATGTATCCTACATGGAATTGTTAAGGACAAAAACACAGAGCTCTGGGGAGCTCCTGGAGGTGGAACAAGTCGAAGATGGAGCAGGATGAGTCCCTCCAGTGAATGACAGGGGAGGAGGTACCCGTAGCTCGATCTGAGCAAGATCGAGGTGTACGAGGAGGCGTGGAGAGCAACAATGTAAGGGGAAGAGGACGGTGGCGTTAGGTGGGTCAGGAGGTGTCAAGGATAACCGGAAACAGGTGGCAAAGCTGGGGCTCTACCAATCAAAGATGTTGGAATCTAAGCAAATATTGGCTAATTCAGACGAAATGAGAAGTAAATCTACACTATTGCTATTGCTATGGATTAAAAATGCATAAAAAGGAGCAGAGAAGCTCACTGATGAATACTCCCTAGTCTCGGATCTGTCACTGCATGATCTCCAGGGAAGCTAGTAATGTGTTGTTGATGGTGGCCTGATCTAGTATGAACGAGGATATCTGCGGCTCCTCATAATTTCTTCCATCACTATTGGTCATCTCATCGATCTCTTTTTATGTATTTTTATGAATAATACAACGTCTAATAAATTTTATGATTTCCTTTTTGTTTAAGTTCAAGAAAATTGGGGGAGGAAAGCAGAAAAGCCGATGTGCGATTAAACACAATGATGCATGCAGAGATACAAATGTGTACCTTGCTCCAACAATCTACATGCAGGGTGATACATACATAAATTAAAAGACCGAATTAAAACTAATTTATATGATTCACAAAGAAATCATCCCTAAGATGAGCAACTTCTATTAGCGGGAAGAGCAGGTAGTTAATTAATCAGAGAAGAGTCATGAGTCTGGTCTTGGAAGTCGCTCGGTGCCCGCCACAACAGGTCTTGCTAGCGTTGTATGTGACTTCTCATGATGCGTGGTCTCTTAACCAATTAAATTAACTTTTTCTTTATTTGACTGAGTCCAAATATGATCTATCGGAACAAATAGTCTATTAGTGTGTTTGGACCTTAGATAATTACCGAGCTCAAGTAATAAAAGTCCTAAATCTAGGGGCTATATCCTTTGGAATCAAATAGAAAATAAATGCATAAAATCACGAAAAACTCAATGAAGTCCCCCGAAAGCACCGGCACTCGGTGGAACAAACCCTGAATAATGTTCAAGAGTCTAAGAGTCTAAATTATTACAAATGTTTCTTTCTAAAAAAATAATATCTATCTAATATAAAAAGCTCCAGTTGTCTTCTACTCTTCCTCCTGTGCTGGTCCCTCCAAAAATGGATAGAGTCGTACTCCAGCAGTCACTCGCACGAAAAATCAAAGCAGAATAACGTCAGAAACAATTATAAAAGATAGAGACAAAAGTAAGCAAAAATCAAACTACTTAGTCATGCTCCCTAGCAACGACGCCATTCTGATGACCACCCAATCGACTCGAGTTAAGTATGAAATTAAGGTGTCGTTGTGACCTAAATCAATTGAGTGAATCAACGAGAAAATTAAACCACTATCAAAATCAACAATGAATGTAAGCGGTTTCCCTACTTGTATTTACCTGGTATAACGACCAGGGTCGAACACAAGGAGCACAATTATAAGTTAAGCAGTTAGATTCTAAGAATAACAACTTTTCAGTGGTTTTTAGTTTTTTAATTTTTTTTAATTTTTCAATATAGAAGAAATAAGCACAAGGGATAAAACTACTCACACAAACTCTTTTTTTTATTTTTCTAATAGATCAAAATTACTTAGAAATTGCAATATAAATATTTTTAGTTTTTATATGTTTTATATTATTATTGATAATTTTATATATTTTAAAATGTTTTTGTAAATTTCTAAAAATCAAACATTAACAAAAATAACAAGCAGTGCACAAATAAGAGTAATTCGCAAGTTAAAATAACTAAAATGTCCGAAACTCATGGGGCGATTTTTATGATAAAATATAGATAAATATCTACAAATAGAGACTAAAATCACTATTTTTGGATTTTTGTACAATTTTATATAATTTTTATAAGTTTTCAAGTTTATTTTGCAATTTTTATAGTTCTTACTAGGTATTTTTAAGCAAAATAAATACTAGAGCTAAAAGACACTAATATACAACTACTCTAATTTTATGGACTTTTTGGTTGATTTTTCAAAAAAATTTTATTTTTTTAAGACCAACAAGACTCTTTTCAGGGGGTTTTGAATTTTTAATAATAGAAAATATAAGAAAATCATCAAGCAAAAATTACAATAAATCAAATATGCAATCAGGGATTACAAGTACTTTTTTATAGAATTTTTGAAGTTGATTTAGTATTTATGGCACTAAATAAACAACAAATAGTTAAAAATAGTGTGTATGGACCCTTTTGCAATTATTTTAAGTTTATCAGCTTAGCCGATAACAAAAAAGAAAGTCCAAGGGATAAATATGTAATTGTTCCAATAAGCACAAGCTGTACACATGAATCACAGTTCATACGAATATATGCAAATATCAGAACATGACATTCATTTCATAACAGTTGAAAAGTTCAGGGTAAATGCTACAAATATCCCAATAAACACGTGCAGACACACATGACTCAAACTCGATTGGACTAAAGTGCAAATAAATAAATTACAGGGGTCCGACTGTAAATGTTCTTAACTACACATTTTATTTACTGGACGAAAGCTAAATAACATAAAAGACTGGGTAAAAAGTGAAGTATATCCTCAAGAACATGCGAGGAACGTGCTTTGACGTTTGGCCTTGATGTACCTCTGCAAAAGGATCTGACGGTTCTTGTATAGGAACTAATGTACGACTCTGATGAGCCGTTATCTGAAGATCTGATGTCTCTGAAAAGTGGCTGGAGCGTGCGATGCATATGGGGGCCCTGATCTGATCCAAGCGTCAGAATGAGATGCTCTCGGGTGACGTGGATCAAATCTGGGGTGACGACTCCGGATCAAGCGACAGAGGAAGCGATTGGAAGAACTCGGCTCTGGAAAGCTTCGACCGAGCATGGAGGGTAATCCACAGCTCTGATGAAGTCGTGAAGGGGTCTGACTGCTTCGTGAAGGTGGGCTGCATTGAATTGTTGGCTCAGATGAAGCGATGGACGGATGGATAGGCATGGCGGTGCTCCGACCACCTGGACCTTCTCCGCCTGAGCATCTGGTAGAGCATCTGGGGCTCTGAATGGCATTCCACGCACGTTTAAACCTGCAAGTTAACTCCATGCTTGGAGATGAAACTCCGGCCAACGTTATTTCGCAAAGAAAACCAGGGAAATGTTGGTGGGTGGTCCTCGACCTCCAGCGGCCATGTAGGAAGGAGGTCTATCCTTGATCTCGCTCTGATGAGTGAGTCTAAGGGGGTTAGGATGCGTAGGGAGGATGACGGCGAGTCACAAAGTCGATATGAATGGTGAGGTTTGCGTGATGGGACTCCGACTATCATGTCAGAGCAAGTGATCGGGCGGTGGTGGAAATGAAAGAAATCAAGTGATAGAGAGAAATGCGAAGAAGATAAAGGATACCTGAAGTTGTTGTTCTCAGGAATGTCAAGTGAGGAGGACGGTGAGGTTATGGCCTTAACTGGGCTACGGAAGGTGCAGGAGGCATGCCACGGCGACGCTCCAGCCACGCGATGAGTTGTGTGCTACCCGAGTCCCAACCGAGCTCCCAAAGGGACCTGCAGAAGGCTGTCACCCTGCTGGAGGTGTTAGAGGAGAAATGGTGGCACGAGGGATGAGTTGTTGAGCTCAGGAGGCAGAGGCAAGTACTTGCTTGCCTTAGAGTCTAGAAAGATCGGGAGCTACTGCGAAACCCTAGGTAGATCCGACTCATCCTAGATCATAGATATTAGGAGAAGATTTGGGAGGTGGGATCAAGGCAAATGGTGATATGGTCCAGTCGGGAAAAGCGAAGAAATAAGCTCCGGTGAACGGAAGTCAGGTCGACCCGGCTGAGTGAGAAGGTTGACCGATGTCAATGTTCTAACGTAGACCAATAGGAAAATTCCATGCTAAAAATTGAAAGAATAATGAATATAAAATAGAAAATGAATTTAAAATAAAAATGAATAGAATGAAAAATGCGTATTATTTTATAAACTATTTTTCTGTTATTTTTACTTAATTTTATGAAAAATATAGACATGGTATATACAATATAGTATGTTATACATAGGTACAATATACCTATATATTATATACATGTATTTTTATTTTATTATTTTATAAAGATGTTTTATTTTATATTTTATTTATTCACAAAATAATTTGAGGAATATAAAATGATTTTTATTTTATTTTTACTATTTGAATAAAGTTATTAATTAAATGGGTAATGTATACAATATACACACACGTGGCTTTTGTACAATGAATTGTGGGTTTTACTTTTATTTTATTTTGTGTTTTATGATTTTTATTTTATTTTTATTTTATTATTATGGCTATATTCAAGTGTTCAAAAAAATAATATGGTATTCACAAAATGAAAAATAAATGTACATATTTATTTGTATAGGTATTATCTACAATGTACCCTATCTCCCCCTACTTATATTTCTTGTCGATCAGGCCAAGGTTTGACCTTCTCTCAGGGTTTGGGTCACTCTGTATTTATTCTAAATACATCCTTCTTTTTTCTTTTATCTTTATTCTTTTAATTTTGTAAAATATGTGTTAATTATGCAATATTAATAAGGTCATGCATAGTGATAAGTTATTGTATTTACACCAATTTATAGATTTTTTGATAAAACATAAAGCTAAAATAAAAGAATAAAGATTGAGAATTGTATATTCATCACTCACTATTCTAGAACTTTAAAGGATCTTCAGGAAGAGAGGTCGGCGGAGCTGGACCACCTCGATTCGACGCCTAAAACACCCTGTTGAATGGTTGAGCGTACTCCCGCTATCACCAGGAAGGGTGTTCGAAGCTTAGGATTAGGTTTGAAAGGTGGAATAGGGATCGAATATCAAAATGGGGAGAATGTGGTGTTATAAAGGAGTGGACTTCGATTCAAAATAACTCCCATCTCGATGCATTTCAATGCAGCTATCATGCCTGCATAAAAGAGCATCAATCGAGGCACAGATGATGTGATGGAATCAAGCCTTGAATGTGCAAGATCTGGGTGCAAATCGAGGTCAAAGACGAAGTTCTCGACGTTCTGACACAACCTAGAGGTAAGGTCAGACAATTGACCTCAGGTCAACCAGTGACCTCGCCTGATTAGGCCACTGATGAATCCACGATTCATCGCCTTTATTCTTTTATTTTAGCTTCATTTTCTTAGTCAAACACATGTAAATACCCATTAATTTCATAATTTTACCATTTTGCATGCATTTGTTAAAATTGCATTTTTAACACTTTTTGTACATAAATAAAAGAATAAAGAAGAAAAGAAAAAGAAAAGAAAAATAAAGGATGTAGTTATGCAATAAATACAGACTGACCCAAACCCCGAGAGAAGGTCAAGACTTGACCTGATCGACCAGGAATAAAGTAGGGGGAGATAGGGTCGTTTGTCAGAAAAATCAAAAATATCTTGTAAATATTTTTCATGTATATTTGTACAAAATTTACATTATTTTATCTATACATAATGTGACCTCAAACTAATTATTTTCGTAAATAAAAGTTGTAAATAAAATTGTGTTGTAAATAATAAAAATATTTGTAAAATAAAATATTGTATATATTGCAAATAATTACACCCAGAAAAAGCCACAAAGTGATAATTGAAACATCAATTCCGGCTCCACACATGCTCAAATTGAACCAAACTCACTTCCATCATACTATAAATTAAATTATCTTTCAAATGGCTGTGGTTTCATTATTTTTGGAGTTACGGTTAAAAAGTCGGTTTTCTGGGGTGTTTAGTGCAGTTTTCCTATATATTTGATGAACATATTTATTTATATTTATTTTTATACATAATATATATTGTAAATATTGTTTTCATAAAAAAATTATTAAAAAAATAAAAAAATAAAAATTTAAAAAAATCCTTTATAAAAATTATTTCCTTATTTGCACCTATGTACATTATATTATATGTATATAATATATGTATACAATTAATTTCGCTAAATAAAAATTACCAAAAAAATTAATTATCTCACATTAATTAATTTAATTTATTTAATTACGAAAATCATATGTAATTATTTAATTTATTGGATTTATTTGAATTCATTTGATTTGATAACTTACCTTTTATGTGAAGATTTGATTTTGTGCCTTAAATAGCCACCATTAAGGTGGTTAATTGATTTTTGGGAATTATTTAATTTATTTATTTTAATTAATTACGAAATTCGTTTTTAATTAATTATTTATTTTATTTATTCAATTATTTTATTTAATTAACCAATAAACACTTTCCTCATTTGTGAATATCTTCCATTTTTGATTTTCTTCTCTTTTTAATGGGCTCCTCCTCCCTCATTCACACTTGATCGATCTTTGGCGGAGAGGAGCCCGGTTTCCGAGAGATTTCTTGTTGAAGAGGGTCCTAGCCTCCGATCCAGTCGGTGACAGAGATTTGTGCTTCGTCGAGGCCATCATGGCTTGTCCGATCCCCGAGGTGAGATCCACTTTTACTTGTCTTTTTCTCTAGGTAATCATAGATTTAGATCTTTGCGTAGGAGTAGGGAGTAATTTTTAGATTAAAAATCTCAAAAATTTCCACCACATATTTTCCGCCTCCGACACCGATTTTTCATCTCATCTCGCTATCCCTCCATATTCACGTTCTACCTTACACGACCTGTCACCTCCGACCACGTACGGTGGTCGGAGTCTAGGATCTATCTTCCATTTCGCGCAAGATCCTCCCAGTCACCGTTCCCATTTTTGTGTATAAATAAAAAAACAATATAAAATTGTTTTTCCTGTTTGTCTCACATCTATTTTTGCAGGAAAAAAATATATAATAATCATTGTTCTATCTCTAACACTTGTTTTTGCAGGTAAATAAATAAATAATAATTTTTTTTCTTCTAACTATTGTTTTGCAGGAAAAGGAAAATAAAAAAATACTTATAAAAAAATAAAAAATAATAATAACCTTTTTTATGCTATTTACATTTTCTGCTAAAAAAACAAAAAAATATAATAAAAAAATATTTTTTTAACGAACATTTGTTGCAGGTTACAAAATAGAAAAAACAAAAAAAAATAAAAAAATAAAAAAGGGGCAGCAGATCGTCAACCCCGCTGCCACCACCATCGCCGTCCAACGGCGCCACGTGCCTCCAGCCAGGCCCCGTGGACCCTCACTCCCAGCGCGCGGACCGCCCATCGCCTTGAACCTCCTGCGCCCCCCCCCCCCCCCCCCCCCGCGGCTCCCCACGCCGCCCTCGAAGCCGCTGAACAGCCGCGCGCCGCCTGCGCGTGCGGCCTCTCTCCAACCTGCTCCGCTCGCGCGGGTGGCGGCTCCTCCGCGCCCTTCTCCATCGCGCGGCCGCGCGCCGATCCAGACCCTCCGCCGCGAGTCTCTCCAACCTGCTTCGCCCGCGCGGGTGGCGGCTCCTCCGTGCCCTTCTCCATCGCGCGGTCGCGCGCCGATCCAGACCCTCCGCCGCGAGCCTCTCCAACCTCCACGCGCGCGACGCGCGTCCAGACCCAACGCCGCCTCGCCCCTGAAGCCGCGCCGCGCCCCTTGTCCTCTCCCATCTTAGGTGGCGGCAGCCCTGGTTGCTTTTTAAGAAGAGAAACGGAAGGCTGAATGAAACCCTAGAGGGGTTTTGAAGCAAAACATAAATTCTTGGAACAATTACAATACACCCCTCAAAGGTTGTCAAATTTGCAAGGAAGTCCCCTCCGGATCAAGTCACTTGCTAAGCATGCATAAAATTGGGTAATTTGCATAATCAGCTTGCAAATTTATTTGTTTTACATTTTAAGGGATAAACTTTAAGTATTTACATTTTGGTCCCTTACTTTTCAGACATTAACTTTGCACGATCCTTGTTATTAAATAAATGTTTTTATTCATCCAAAAATTTTGTAAAAATTCGTGCATACTCCTGCTGTAGTGTACTTCATTGTATAATTTTTTATAGCATTTTGACTTTATTTGATATTTTTAAAAAATCAAAAATAGTGATATTTTGTGTGCCCAGAATTGCGAAATTCATATAAATTCGAAATATTGCTTAAAAATTCCAAAAAAATGAGTATAGATGTGTTTTGACTTGTTTTAATTTCTATCCAATTTTTATGCATTTTCCATATATAAAACTCAAAAAAATTGTCAAATACCAAAAATCTTATAAAAATTGCAGAAAATTATAGAAAAATCCAAAAATAGTGATTTTGGTCTCTGTTTGTAGATATCATCTTGTAGTTTATCTTAAAAATATTTCTCAGGAGTATTAGACATTGGAAGGATTTTTAAATTACAAAAGACTCCTGATTGTGTACATTTTATTTATTTTCCACTGTTTCATTTTTAGAAAATAACAAAAACATCAGAAAATTGTGAAAAATTTACCAAAAACATTTTAAATATATAAAATACAAAAACATTTTCTTTGGAGTTTTCTGTACTTTTTTGGTCATTTTGAAAAATATAAAAAGATTGTGTGTATTGTTTATCACATGTGCATTTTGTGCTTCTTCGAAAAATACAAAAAAAAATATATAATTCAAGAAACCACAAAAAAAATTAGCTTTTCTGAAATTTGACTACTTAGTTTTTAAATCGTGCTCCTTGTGTTCGACCCTGGTCGCTATACCAGGTATAAAGAATAGCGAAAAGACCGCTTACATTTGTTTTCTTGATCTATCTCTTTTCTTAAGTGGTTTAAAATATAAATTTTTCCGATTGACCGCGCTTGGTGATTTGGGTCACGACGACCTTTGATTATTTACATACTTAACTCAGTTGTCAGGCGCGTCATCAGAATGGCGCTGTTGCCGGGGAGCACGGCTTTGTAGTCATTTTTCTATCTTGTCTCTCTATATCATAATTGCTTTCTAACCTTCTCTCTTTGATTTTTGTGCGAGGTACTGCTTGGACGACTTGGAGTTTACTATTTGAAGGACCCGCACAGGAAGAAGAGCAGGGAGGAGAAGAAGATTTTTCTTTAAGTATTTACATTTTAAGGGATAAACTTTAAGTATTTACATTTTGGTCCCTTACTTTTCAGACATTAACTTTGCACGATCCTTGTTATTAAATAAATGTTTTTATTCATCCAAAAATTTTGTAAAAATTTGTGCATACTCCTGCTGTAGTGTACTTCATTGTATAATTTTTTTATAGCATTTTGACTTTATTTGATATTTTTAAAAAATCAAAAATAGTGATATTTTGTGTGCCCAGAATTGCGAAATTCATATAAATTCGAAATATTGCTTACATTGTTTTCATCGATTTTTATCTTTTCCGAGTGGTTTTGATCATTTTTCCGATTGACCGCGCTTGGTGATTTGGGTCACAACGACCATTTTTATTTACATACTTAACCCGATTGTCAGGCGTGTCATCAGAATGGCGCTGTTGCCGGGGAGCACGACTTTATAGTCATTTTTCTATCTTATCTCTCTATATCATAATTGCTTTCTAACCTTCTCTCTTTGATTTTTGTGCGAGGTACTGCTTGGACGACTTGGAGTTTACTATTTGAAGGACCCGCACAGGAAGAAGAGCAGGGAGGAGAAGAAGATTTTTCTTTTATTTGAGAGAACAATTATTTCTTGTAATAATTTAGGACTTTGAACTTGTGGACTTGAACATTTTTCGAGGTCTGTTTCGCCAAGTGCCGGTGCACTTGGGGGACCTCACCGCTGTTTTCTGTGTTTTTGATTTCACGCCATAAATTGCTATCTTGATTCGCGCGGATTTGGCCCCTAGACGTAGGAATTTTTGTTGATTGTGACGTAAATATCTAAGGCCCAACACCTAATAGAATATCTATTCCTATAGAACGTAATTGGACCTTACTAAAATTCACTGAAAAAGTTAGTTTAATTGGATTTGAGACCACGTGCCGTGAGGAGTCACATACAGCGCTAGCAGGACCCGTTGTGGCGGGTACCGAGTGACTCTCAAGATCAGACTCCGGACTCGATTCAGTTAGCTAACTATTGTTCTTCACGATCAATAGAAGTTGCTTGTCTAAGGCCGATTTCTTCGTGCATCATATAGTTAGTTTATATTTTGTCTTTAATTTTATGCGCGGATCATATTGCATGTAGAGTGCTGGAGTAAGGTACGCATTTTCTATCTCTGCATGCATCATTGTGTTTGACCGTGCATTGGCTTTTTCGACTTCCTCCCCCTGTTTTTGGACTCAAATTAATCAAAGAGGAAATCAAAAAGCTCGTTAGGCGTTTGTCTTTAAAAAAATCCAAAAAAAAATATATAATCAAAAATTAAAAAAAATGGGACTGCTAATTGAACTTGACCTCTAAAATTAAACGTAACCAATTCCTCATTGTATTGGGAGAGCAACTCCCTCATTGTTTGCGTTTTTAATTGCTCGCGTACACACTAAGGAGTAGTGCCCAAATCCTATTCAAGCCTCCTAAATGTTTGTACAACTTTGTCTTATCACCTAACTCTTAAAATTGAAAAGATAAAGACCGAACTCTCACGGTCAGATTTGTGTTGAGTTGGTGAACTGGGGGTTTGCTTTGTGTTTTGAATGACTTTGGTGTGAGTCGGTTACGAGCATTCTTTAAATCATTAGCAGTCACCTTCTGCCTCTATCCCACCCTCCCTCCCTTCATTTCCCTCTATTCATGATGGGTCACATTCCATTCCAGCCCGATTTCGCGGCTTCTTATCTTCATGCCCATCATTCCCGTCCACTCTCTTGGGAGGTCGGAACTCCGCCCGATTTCTCATTTTCTCCCTACCCACCCTCCCATTCGGGATATGCTGTGAGTGAAACCCGAGGATACCAGATTGACCAAATACGAGACCCGGGTGTTCACCTTGTTGAGATGAGAGTGCATCCCATAGACAATCATAGGGTGCAGTTACATGCTTTACATGACTTCTATCCTAGGACGATGGATGATAACCATGATCAAGAAGCACGGTCCGCTTCTACTTTGAGACCATTCATTTTGGATTTGGAGTTCATTGATCTACTGCCAAAATTTTCTGGGGAAATGCACGAGGAACCTTATTTGCATATTGATGAATTTGAGGATTTTTGTGTATCACGATCATATTTGGATATCACTTCTGAGGACATGATGCTGATTACCTTCCCATTTACACTTCAGAGTAGAGCCAAGAGTTGGCATAGATGATTGGGAAGGAAGATTGCTACATGGGGAGATTTACGATCATTATTTTTGAAGAAATTTTACCCTCAGTGTAGAGCAGAGATGATGCGGTCATGTATTCGTGAATTTTCTGTTAACCCCCAAAGGCCGTTGAGAGATTCATGGTTGAGGTTACGAGAACTTTTGAGGCGATTTCCAGATCATGGATTTTCGATGACTGACCTTATCCATATCGCCATGAGGGGGAGGACCGCAGAGCAAATATCATATGTCATTACCTCGTGTAGTGGTTCACACCATTGTCCCGACTTGGATTTTGTTGAGACCATCTTAGATACACTTTCTGATCTTGCATATACACCAGATGATTTATTTGGGGCAACACATGACGGAGAGATGACAACTGTTGAGTGTGTGACACACCATGCTGATCTTGATAGTACACACAAATCAGAGGATATGGATGCTACTACTTCTCATTTGATGGATGTGTTGCCTACTGTTGTGAGTTCCCAGAGCCGGACATTGGTTGATGACCAATTGGATTTACAATCAGATTTTGAGCCAGTCCCGCTCTATCACGTAGAAGATTCGTCGATTCTAGATCTGCTAGGATCCCAAGAGATAGAGGAGGAACCCACATCTCAGACATCCTCTGATTCTTTTCAGTATCCATACATAGTTGATATAGTGTCTTGTCTTCAGGAGATCTTCTCAGATTCGGAGATACATTTGGATTCATCTCAGCATAGAGAGTTTGATGAGGGACCGAATTTGGATTTTACAGAACTTGATAGTCCCGTACTTGAGCCATGTGTCCTCCCATTTGATGAGGTCGATACATTTTTAGAGGACATGACATTTGACAGCATTGATCCCAACTTCCCTGATGATTCGGCATTACTCCCTGAGGGTTATCTGCGGGAGGATGCCATGGACCATATAAACTCGGTTTCACTTTCTGGGAGTGCCTCCGATCTGTCGGATCACGAGACCGAGTATTTTGATATTTCTGATAATGAATTTGATGATTCTCTCCTCGACGACCCTCGCGAGGATGACCCGATCTTTGAGGTATTCGATGATTTCATTGATCTGTCTACATTCCATGCATCGGATATCTGCCTTTATAGTGAGTCTCCAGATCATGATCTTCCATATCTATTTGAGACGGTGATTGACGTGGAGGATTCACTGACTGATCCTTCTTTCTCCACGTTTGACTTCTTCGGTTCTGCCCTTTCACTCCATACAGATCTTGAGCTGACGATTTCTTTTGTGCTACCGGAGCCTGACTTCATCTGCACATATCTTTACCCGGTAGCAAACACCCGCCTGACTGTTTATCTGGGTGTTATCATTTACTCTCTTGACTTTGTTGACCTCGTTGTTGTTCTCCCACCGAGACTGCAACGACAGTACGGTATTCGCCTGACAGATGCCGTCCTGAACCTCGATACGGCATTGTCCTAGCATTTGCGCCCAGCTAGGGGCGTAAACTCTAGCGCTCGTTGAGAGGCACCTCAACATTGATCACATATGTTTATATCATTCTGTCCATATCATACATTCTTTCTGTCTCACACCCCATCTCCATCTCATGATTATTCCATACTTAGGGTGTACTTTACCCTAAGTATAGGGGGTGTCAGACGTGTGATTATTCTTTTGATTCTTTTTATCTCTGTTTTGCTGCCTATACTTAGGGATATTTTACCCTAAGTATGGGGGGGTAAACCCAGTACATTCTACCCCTCGGTTTTCCCCTTATGTACAGTCTGCTATACTTAGGATTACTTGATCCTAAGTATAGGGGGATCACCGACTTCTATTGATTTTATTCTTTTATTCGTCGTTGTAGTATACTATTCTTCTCACTTTTCTATACGAAGCACGAGTTATGTCTTTATTTCCAGCTCTTTGATTACTATGAGGACATAGTTCGAGCTAAGTATAGGGGGGTGTCGTATATATTGTATATATACTTTAGCCATAACTCGTACTTTCATATTTTTAATATGGTTAAAATACTGTGTAAATATTAAAAAAAAGAGATGCATAAATTTCCTCAAAATTTTTTCTTGTACATACTGACTAATAAATCAGGTTAAAATATTTTGAAAATATTTTGAAAGTAGTTTGAAAATCTTTTTGAAAAATCTTTTGAAAACCATTTGAAAAATGTTTGAAAAATATTTTCAACCTTTGTAAAAAGTTTGCGCCTTGTAAAAATTTTTCTCTTTGTGTGACATTTTTTTTATAAAAATATTTGCAAATGATTGGAAAATGGTTGAAAATTTATTTTGAAAAATTTATATATACTGTTTGAAAAATGTTTGCAAAATATTTTCAAATGATTGTAAAATTGTGTGAAAAATTATTTTGGACTATAGTTTTGAAAATTATTTGTAAAATTATTTTCAAATAAATTTGAGGAATATATGCATCACAAAAAAAATAATTAAAAAAAAAGAAGAAATAAACTAAAAAAACCAACTATGTATATGCTTGTATAAATTACTCAAGTTGTAAATCCTGTCTCATGACTCTTGTAAATAATTGACTCACTCCTTTGTAAATATGTGTATATAATCCCTAACCTTTATCTTAAAAAAATTGTATAGACTTGTATATATTTCTAACTATTTGCAAAAAAAAAACTTTTGCATGTGCATCATTTTTCAAAAATCCATAAAAATTTCAAAATTTTGAAAATTGTTTCACAAAAAGATTTTTATTTTTCTTCGCATTGTACATATTTTCTTGCATTGACATGTGCATTTTTCAGGATAGTCTTGACGATTAAACTAAGTCTGGAATAAATTTGAAGAATGGAGCTTAGTTGGACCTTAATCCACTTAATTTCAGAGGAACCTTATAAGATTTGGAGTTAAGACTTTTCAGGTCCTAGTGACTTAATTCTTTGAGTCCATAAGACTATGTTCACATGTCATCTTGATGAGTCTAAGTAGAATATTTAACAACACACGCATGATTCTTTCAGACCGTGGCTTACCTTGGACAATGCACTTTACACGTAGCTCTTCATGGAGGAGGTGGTGAGGAGGCAGTTTCCTTTGGCTTGGGGTAGCATATGAGGGTAGTACTTCTAGGCGGAACCTCTCTTCTTCTTCTAGTGAAGGAAGTGCGTCTCAACTTGGTCTAGTGGTGTTGAAGTCTAAAGACAGAAGTTGTGGGTTGCAATAAAGCTTTAAAAGAGGGATAGTCTACTGGCTCAAGAGGAAAATTTCTTGTATATATGCTGCACCATGTAAATATGTTGTACAGATGCACTTGAAAAAAAAAAGAAAAAAAAGCAAAAGCAAAAAGAACTCCAAAAAAGTGGTGGGTCTGATAGAAAATGATAATCCCACCGGAGTATGTATATAGTGCAAATAAGCAAAAGCTTAAAGACTCATGGATTCCATCTCATGAAGCTTGCAGCGGGAGACTTAACTACACTGGTTGAGCTCCCAAAATTCTATACCTCTTATTCCCCCTCTTCCTGAGCCGGTTGCACTTGAACTTAGAAGGGAATACCCCGCTTCTCGAGGAAAGAGTTGCTAGACCGGGGGATTAGAGTTACCTTGTTGATAGAGATTGTTTCTTTGTTACTTCTGAGATGAGGAGCTATATTCACTTACACCGTACAAGTAAGATTTCATAGTCCTAAGAATTTGTGTATGTAGACTTGTTCTGATCTGACTGTTGAGTAGACTTGAATAGGAGTCTTGTGGAACTTAGAGACTGTTAGGTTTTAAATCCACATCCCATTAAGGTTCCGACACACTAATAATCCAAAGGTCCGACAGAGCTCCAGACTACATTTTTATGAAGATAAGCTTAAAAGTCAACATTATTCTAACTTCTTTCCTTTTTCTTTTCTTTATTTTTGTTTTCACTTATTTTTCAAATAAGTGTTTGCTAAGGGACTAGCAAAGGTAAAGTATAGGGGAATGATGAATCCACGATTCATCGCCTTTATTCTTTTATTTTAGCTTCATTTTCTTAGTCAAACACATGTAAATACCCATTAATTTCATAATTTTACCATTTTGCATGCATTTGTTAAAATTGCATTTTTAACACTTTTTGTACATAAATAAAAGAATAAAGAAGAAAAGAAAAAGAAAAGAAAAATAAAGGATGTAGTTATGCAATAAATACAGACTGACCCAAACCCCGAGAGAAGGTCAAGACTTGACCTGATCGACCAGGAATAAAGTAGGGGGAGATAGGGTCGTTTGTCAGAAAAATCAAAAATATCTTGTAAATATTTTTCATGTATATTTGTACAAAATTTACATTATTTTATCTATACATAATGTGACCTCAAACTAATTATTTTCGTAAATAAAAGTTGTAAATAAAATTGTGTTGTAAATAATAAAAATATTTGTAAAATAAAATATTGTATATATTGCAAATAATTACACCCAGAAAAAGCAACAAAGTGATAATTGAAACATCAATTCCGGCTCCACACATGCTCAAATTGAACCAAACTCACTTCCATCATACTATAAATTAAATTATCTTTCAAATGGCTGTGGTTTCATTATTTTTGGAGTTACGGTTAAAAAGTCGGTTTTCTGGGGTGTTTTGTGCAGTTTTCCTATATATTTGATGAACATATTTATTTATATTTATTTTTATACATAATATATATTGTAAATATTGTTTTCATAAAAAAATTATTAAAAAAATAAAAAATTAAAAATTAAAAAAATCCTTTATAAAAATTATTTCCTTATTTGCACCTATGTGCATTATATTATATGTATATAATATATGTATACAATTAAATTCGCTAAATAAAAATTACCAAAAAATTAATTATCTCACATTAATTAATTTAATTTATTTAATTACGAAAATCATATGTAATTATTTAATTTATTGGATTTATTTGAATTCATTTGATTTGATAACTTACCTTTTATGTGAAGATTTGATTTTGTGCCTTAAATAGCCACCATTAAGGTGGTTAATTGATTTTTGGGAATTATTTAATTTATTTATTTTAATTAATTACGAAATTCGTTTTTAATTAATTATTTATTTTATTTATTCAATTATTTTATTTAATTAACCAATAAACACTTTCCTCATTTGTGAATATCTTCCATTTTTGATTTTCTTCTCTTTTTAATGGGCTCCTCCTCCCTCATTCACACTTGATCGATCTTTGGCGGAGAGGAGCCCGGTTTCCGAGAGATTTCTTGTTGAAGAGGGTCCTAGTCTCCGATCCAGTCGGTGACAGAGATTTGTGCTTCGTCGAGGCCATCATGGCTTGTCCGATCCCCGAGGTGAGATCCACTTTTACTTGTCTTTTTCTCTAGGTAATCATAGATTTAGATCTTAGCGTAGGAGTAGGGAGTAATTTTTAGATTAAAAATCTCAAAAATTTCCACCACATATTTTCCGCCTCCGACACCGATTTTTCATCTCACATCTGGACCATCACATTTCTTTTTCTACCTCGCGCAACCTTCCACCTCCGGTCACGCACGGTGACCGGAGCCACGGATCTATTCCATCGCATCATAAGATCCGCCCATTCACCAACTTCATTCTGTTTATAAATAAATCAAAAAAATTGTATCTTGTTTCCTAATCTATATTTTTGCAAGATACAATAAAAGAAAAGTAATAAAATTTTTGTTGTCTTATATCTCTAACATCTGTTTTGCAGGTTAAAAAAAACAAACAAAAATGTTCTTTGTTGCTAACATGTTGTTTTGCAGTAAAATATAAAAAAAAAGAACAATAAAAATTTTTATTACTATTTACATAAAACAAAATAAAAAAAATAAAAAAAACATTTCTTTTTCTTCTCTAACCATTTCCTGCAGCAAATAAAAAAAACAAAAAAAAATAAAAAAATCACAAGCAGGTGACGGTGGCTCATCACCCCCACCGCCCCGTCGCCACTAGCCCAGGTGGCCCCGTCCCCTGCGTGCGGCAGCGCCGCGACCGCGCCCACGCGCCATCCCCAGGGCGGTGCCGCGCTCCTCGCGCAGGCGGACCTCCAGCCTCCTCTCCGCGGCGGGCCTGCATCGCCTCTCACCCCAGCCGCGAGGCCCCCGCGCGACCCTCCCGTCCAGCCGCGCCGACGCGAGGCGCGAGCGGCGCCTCCTCCACAGCCCCTTCCACGGCCGCCCAGAGCCCTCCGCGGCACCTCCTGTGACCACCTGTAGCCGCCTCCTCTGCCGCCCGTCACGCGCGCTGCCTGCGCGCCCCTCGACTCCGGTGCCAGCCGCCGCTCGCGCCCTTCCCAGTGACGGCGGCGGCCCCTTGGTTCCTACCCTCTCCTATGTGAAACGATTGAGATCAAAGAACAACAGGAACCCTAGTGGGGCATTTGAAATAAAAAAAGTTTTCTTGGAGAAATTATAAAGAAACCTCCGAAGGTTTTCATTATTGCAGAATCACTCCTATCTCCAGAGCATCATGTGCGTGGCATACGCATTATTGGATAATTTGCAAATTCTTCCTGCATCTTTATTTCTATTATAATTTCATGTATAAACTTTGAATAATTGCTAGTAAGCCCCTGAACTGCAGACTCTTTATTGCTTGCTCTTTTCATTAAAATAAATGCTTTTATTGGTCTGAAAACTTTGCAAAAATTATTGTAAGCTCCTGCTATGTGCTTTGACGTTGCATAAAATTTTCATAGCATTTTGATTTGATTTGATATATTTAAAAAAAATCAAAACATTGTCTTTTTGCTTGCCTACACTCTGAAAATTCATAAAAATCGAAAAAGTGTTTAAAATTTTCATAAAAATTTCGATAGGTGTATTTTGTTGTGCTTTACTTTCTGACCAATTTTTGTACATTTTTCATATATAAAACTCAAAAAAAATTGCAAAATACAAAAAAGTGTGGGTTCTTTGATTTTGTCACTTTTCTTCGCTTGTGTTTCTTTTAAAAATAAAAAAAATAAAAATTCAAAAACCACTAAAAATTTAACTTTCAAAATTTGACTATAGAGTTTTTAAAACGTGCTCCTTGTGTTCGACCCTGGTCGCTATACCAGGTAAAAAGAATAGCGAAAGACCGCTTACATTTGTTCTTCATTGATTTCTACCTTATCTGAAGTGGTTTGAATACAAATTTTTCTCGATGACCGAATGGATCGATTAAGGACAACGACATTGTGATTTATCTTCCACCTTAACCGCATCGATTTTTCGCGTCATCAGCCACGTTTACGCGGATAACGACAAAACAGAGTAAAAATAAGAAATAATTAAAGAATAATAAGTAAATTAATTAATTAACATTGGGTTTTAAAATAAAAAAATGTTTATTAATTTATGTAGTATTCTAATACGATTTTTATTTATATTTATGGACTTATTTTTACAAGTTAGTTTTTAGGGTTTACTTATAGGTATAATTACATGTGCATCGTATATTTTATTTTTGTTTTGTATTTTCATTTTATTATTTTATTTTCTTAATTTATATATTTATAACTTATTTTTAGATACCTAAATATATTTTTGTTATATTTTTCTAATATAGTTTGTACACTTAAATAAATAGGGGTATATATCATATATGTATAAGTATTGTATATTCATCTATGTATATATATACTTTGTTATTTTATGTTTTCTTTATGATTTTATTCTATTCTAAATATGTTAATATACTATAAATAATATTTGCAAAATTATAAAAAAATACAATTCTAAAAAATAAAAAATAAATAAAATAAATATTTTATTCATGTATATTGTACAATAGGAGTCCAAAACCTCTTTTGATCTTAACTTCAAATTGGATGAAATAACTTTCATTAAATAGCTTATTAAAGGTTATATATAACTAAATGTGATTTGATATATTTTAAATTCATACGTAGAAGATATGGATTTGGGAAGTTTGAATTTTGGATTTTTATTTTGAGTATAAAAAATACATTGTATATTTTTTTTGTGTAAACTGAATTTTATATTTTTCTATACATTATTATCTACAAGTTTCATGTACAAAGTTTCTTTATTTTAAGTATAAATAATATAGAATAAAATAGGTCCAAAAAATGCAATATCGATGAATAAAAGAATTGGCGTTTTAATAGATTTTTGTCCCTTATCCCCCTACTTTATTCCTTGTTGACCCAGTCATCAAGATGCTCTAGTCTCGAGGTTTAGATTCATAAAATACCTTTAGCATTTTATTTTTTCTTTTCTTTTTTTCTTTATTCTATAATTCGGCATTAAAAACTATAATTTATATACAATAAATGGAATAAATAATGAATGTTGATTTGTATAAAATAATGCTATTTACATGCATTAGTTATGGTTTTTATTGCTAAAATGATAGAATAAAGGGGAATGGAGATTCATCATCTCACTATACTTACCTTTGTTAGTGCCTCGCAAACACTTATGCAATAAGTGATGAAAATAATGATAAACAAATAAAAAGAAAGAACTTGGAATAATTGTCGATTTTTAACTTAGCTTAACAAAGCCAAAATTTGGAGCTCAGAGAAGGCCTTTGGATTAATGGTGTGTTTGGAACCACACGGAAGTCAGGAAGTGTGACAAAACAACCCTTAAATTCCATACTCCTATTATCCAGTCCAATTCACAATCAGGTCAAAATCATCCTCCCAGTCGCATACTCTTACTACCTAGAAGTGATAGAACCATGTGTGTGAAATGTTCAACTCTCCTCAGACAAAACCGGTGAATTATCAAGGCATCTGCTCTTCTGGTAACTCATCCTCATGAAGAGAGATATTCCCTTCCAAGGTCAAGTACTCCCGGTCTTTACAACCTAATGGGGAAGAAGTTTAGAAGAATAAGAAAGGAGTAGAAATGGACCAGTGTAGTCTTCTATCCCATGTGAAGTCGGTCAGTGATAGACCCAAAAAATTGATCATCAGTCATGTGTTCTACACAGGGCGGGATCACGCGTGTTCCACACAAGGAGGGAACACTGTCGTTAATGTGACCAACGGAGACCTTGGATTTAATCAGCAATTAACCCAGAATACAATATTAAGGCAATAAAGAGTACAAGTGAGTTAAAATTTATTATCTCTACCATAAAATGCATAGCATGCAAGCATGTAGAGGCTGAACCATAGAGAGCAAAACATGTAACATAAGGTTATTCATGTACAACCGAGTCATTCATTTATATAGGTCTTTTGTGGGTTTTTGGATTTTATATTTTTTTACTTTATTTTTGAGTTTATATTTTTATCTTTTGATTTTTAGTTTTCCAATTTTGTATTTTCTTTTTATATTTTATATTTTTATATTTTCTTTTTCTTTTTTGTAAACAATATGTCATATATATATATGAAGCTTTATATACTCAATATATAGTAGTATATTTGTAAATGATAGTAAATATATATGAAATAAGAAAATACATTATTTTTAGGTTTTTCATATTTTTCTAATGTTTTTGTAATTTTCTAGAAATTTTTGCTAATTTTTATGTACATTTTAAAGTAAAAAATATCCCACATAAGGGATTAAGGAAATACCTGAAATTGATTTGGATGTTAAAAATAGTAAATAAACTCCAAAATTAGCAAAATTAATTTTAATATATATATGTGTGTATATAAATAAAATTATAAATAAGAAAACATTTTTTTGGTATTTTTGTAGAATTTTTATTTTTTTGTTGGATTTTAGAGCTTTATGATTTTTATCATTTTCTTTTTCTATTTTTAGGGGTTTTTGTTTTCTGGACTTAATAAATACATATAGAAACTATATATATTTTGTATTTTTCAAAAACTTTTTGATATTTATTGGGAAGTTTTATAGGTAAACAGGGAATATATAAGCTCCATTATATTATTAATAAATAGGTTAAATGCAAAAAATGCCAAACAAAATATGGGTGTGAATATATAAGGCATGAATCATCCCTGTTTTTGTGGATTTTCAGAGCACATTAGATATTTTAAATAAATGGATAAAACACACAAAATATATGTCCTTGTAGGGGTATTTATGTAATTAAAATAAAGTCCGGGGTTTTCTGTGCAAAAGTACCAAAAATATACAACGTAATTAAAATTTTAATGAACTATTTAACAATTACAAAAATGCCATGGTGTTCTGTGCAAATTACCCATCACGTGGGACTACACGTGATGTACGCTGGGAAGGACCAAAACGCATATATAATGAAATACATGGGCCTTCCAGTAATTTTCACAAAAATATATAACATGCATTTCATTTTATTGAACTTTTTTTAATACAAAAACCCATAGGGGTATACATGCAATTTTGCCACTCATGTGGGATGGCACGACGTGGACTGGATCCAAAAGCAATTAAAATAAGTACACGGGCCTAAGTACAAAATGTCCATTTTATTTAACACTTTATACTTTATTTACGTGACTGAATATTAAATACAAAAAAGGGGGAAGGATGTGCCATTTACCCCATAAGGTGTGCGATCCAACGGTTGATCATCACCACTTAACCACGCGTCGCCATCTTAGCAATTGGTACCGCTTCGCACTTGGATGGCCCGGATTAGATCGCTAGATGCGATCGGACGGTGAAGGCAGGGCAGGATCCAACAGCTCTGATCTGACCTGGGCCACCCTTCTTGATCCAACGGCGGAGCGACTATGACGAAGAAAAGGAGGAAGGTCCGATGAAACCTTGCTCCTTCAGCGGTCTTTGCTACTCCAAGGGGCCTAGATAGGTCCACGGTGAGGTCATGTACTGGCTGGTGGCCTCAGAATAGTCGGAGGGTCACCGGAGCACCCCCACGAGGTTGGGGAAAATGATGTGCTCCTGGTGCCTCCGGCGAAGTGTGATTTTGCCTCCAGGTACTTCTTTGGCTCTTGGGACATACAGAAATGAACTCACGGGTCGAGGGAAAAGTGCCTCTACTCAGTTAGGTGCGGAATGGGGCAAAGGATGAAGCAGGCGATGCTCTCTGGCAAATGGCGGAGCTTGGAGAGCAGATGTCTAGATTCGCGAGGGATCTGGGGAAGCGGAGGTGCATGGAGTGGTCAGAAGGCGATGGGGAACGGAATGGAGGTGAAAGATACAGCGAAGATGGGACGAAGGTGCGCGGAAGAGCTCGCAGGAGCTCAACTCCGGCGATCTACGGGTCGAACGATTAACACTAATTTAACTAACTAAATCCTAAACTAACAGCGGGAAATTAAACCAACAATTAAAAGAAGCAAAATGCATGATAAATGAGCAGCTCTTATACTTGGAGTAGCCTAGGGAGCAGGGTCGTCGGCGATGGGCGGTCGTGGGTGCACCCTCGCTCCGGAAACTCGGTTTGAGATCGAGAGCACTCCTCCTGTCACAAGGATCTCTCTTAGATGCTAACCCTAAGCTTCTAGACTCTCAATTGTGACCAAAGTTGGAAGGAGGATCAGAGGTTTTATTTATACGCAATATTGAGAACCCTTATTAACCGGGGAAAAACGATGATTTGGGCGTATGTACACGTGATTAGAGATCATGGCGTATATGTACAATGATCAATGATCATTTCGTATGAAGGGGGTGAAGGCGATTGAGCGACGAGACACCCAGGAAAAATGCACGAAATTGCAGGATTGGGCAGGCATGTCACGTCTGGAAGTGGGGGAGACAGCTGTCCACGGTCAGCATTTGACGACCTGTGATTGGTCCACATCAACACAAAACGACAAAATTGGTTGACCAATTATTGACTTATTAATTACACCTAATAAATGATTTTATTAATTTTTTATTATAAAATTTTTTATTATTTTATGTAGTATTTTATTATGATTTTTATTTATTTATTGGCTTTATTTATTAGTAGTTAAATTTTAACAAGGCATTTATAGGTATGTTTGCATGTATTTTATACATTTTTATTTTTATTTTGTATATTTTATTTTATTATTTTATTCTTTTAATTTGTATATTTATAACTTATTTTTGTGAGTATAAATATATTTTTATTTTATATTTATAATGTTATTTGTACACGTAAATAAATAGATATGAGTATCTAATAGGTATATTTATAGGTATTTTACTTGTGTTTTATATACATAATTTTATTTTGATGTATTTTATAGGGTTTTATTTTGGTTTAAATATGAACCTATGTTATACGTAGTATTTACAACATCATAAAAATAAGAATTTGTAACAACAATAAGGGCTGAATAAAAAGAATATTTTAATCAGTAGAATGTACAATAGGGGTCAAAAACTTAACTTTCATACAATAACTCCAAAATATACAAAACCATTGCCATTAAATATCTTGTGAAAATTTATATACAATTAGAGATGATTTTGATATGTTTTGAGTTTTTATTTGAAAGATATGGGTGTGTGAAGTTTGGTTTTTGGCTTTTTATTTTGTGTATAAAATGAATGTTGTGTATGATTTTTGTACAAACTTAATTTTGTATTTTTATTTACATTATTATTTACAACTTTCATGTAAAAAGTTTATTTATTTGATGAAGAAATAATAAAGAATAAAATTGGTGTCAAAAATGCATAAATAAAGCATAAAAGAATTGGATTTTTATTCTATTTTTGGCCCTTATCTCCCCCTACTTTATTCCTTGTCGACCAACTCAATTGTTGACTTGGTCTCGGGGTTTAGGGTCATAAAATATTTTCAATATTTTATTTCTTTTTCTTTTCTTCTCTTTATTCTATAATTTTGACATTAAAAAACCTTATTTTATATACAAATAATACAATAAATAATGAATGCTATTATGCACAAAATTGATGCTATTTACATGCATTAGCTAGGGTTTTAAGGCCAAAATGATAGAATAAAGGTGATCAAATGGAGATTCATCACCCACCTATACTTGACTTCGCTAGTCCCTAGCAAACACTTATGCAATAAGTACAAAAAGAATAAAGAAGAAAAGAAAAATAAAGAATAAATAGAATTGCTTTCAGTTGTTAAACTTGTCTTTACAAAATCAAAGTTTGGAGATCAGGTTAGACCTTGATGTGAGAATGTGTGTGGAACCTGGTCGGGAATCAAATTTAAAACACAACAGCCTTCGAGAGTAACAGAACTCGGTTCAAACCACCTCAATAGCCAAGTCAGAACTAGACTACACCATACACAAACCCTTATGACTATGAAGCTGACTTGTACGGTGTAAGTGATAATGTCTCTCCCCAACTGAAATGACAAAGGAACTAACTTCTCCAGAATGACAACCCAATGATTCCCCAATCTAGCACTCTGTCCTCGAGGAGCGGGGTATTCCCTTCTAAGTTCGATTTCATTATAACTGGATCAGGTTAGGGTGTACTTCCCTCCCTAGATGAGGACAAATGTTTCCACCCGTGTGTGTCTCAGACTGACAAATCCAACTCCCTCACCACTCTAATTGAGTTGAGCCAAGTGAAAGGTGTAAGTGTCAAAGTTAACCCATGACCGACAAGAGTCATGTGTGCATCTCAAAAAGTTCTAGTTATTCAGTTGAGGTGACTTGAACCCAGCCTCGAGTCTCAAAGAATTAAGTCATATTGGAATTAAAGTACCTTAAACCTACTTCCCACAAAGTTCCAGTGCAGTTAGGTGCAGTAAGGTCCAACCAAGCTC
This sequence comes from Ottelia alismoides, assembly GCA_037367405.1. Taxonomy (NCBI): domain Eukaryota; kingdom Viridiplantae; phylum Streptophyta; class Magnoliopsida; order Alismatales; family Hydrocharitaceae; genus Ottelia; species Ottelia alismoides. Next base: position 488,038 of record JAZKJV010011893.1, on the reverse strand, counting down.
CAATCTTCGGCTTTATTTGGACTTGTTCAATCATCAAGCTCAATATGAATGTTATGCAAATGTTATGTACAATGCAAAAAGAATGATGCAATTTTCAAATTTTTTTGCAAATAAAAAGAAATTTTATAAAAATAATTTTGGCAAATAAAAGGAATTTTTTACACCCAAAGTATAAAATATATACAATTGTTTACACGGGCATGCTTCTTTTTATTAAGATTTAAAGAATTTACAAATTTTGAAAGTTGTTTTATAGGTATTTATACAATTAGTAAAGAATTTTAGTTTTTATTTATTATATATATATATTTATTTTATTAAATGATGCATTTATTCCTCAAATTTATTTGCAAACAAGTTTCAAAACTATAGTACAAAATAATTTTTGCAAATATTTACAAGCATTCGAAAGCCATTTTGCAAATATTTTTCAATCAATATAAGTACATTTTTCAAAATACTTTTACAGACATTTTCGAAATCATTTGCAAATCAGTTTTCGAAACTTTTATTGCACACAAAGAAAAAGGATTTTTCAATCAAAATATCTTTACAAAGGTTGAAAATATTTCATAAAAAGTTTTCCAAATGGGTCACACCATTTTTCAAATCATTTTGCAAAAATATTTTTAATCTAACTTATTAATCTGAATATACAAACAGAATTTTTGAGGAATAAAAATGCCATTTGTTAATACATGTATGAATACAAAATATTTTTGGTAATTTTTGTAATAGAAGGTTTAGGTTAAGAAATTAGGTACATATCTTTACATGGGGATGTATCTTATATTTACAGAAGTTTTGGTTCTTAATGGATAAATATATATAGAATTTTTAAGTATGGTGTGTATACTACTCAAACTTGTTTGAAAATCATTTTTCAACAAATTTGAAAACTATAGTACAACATAATTTTCACAAACGATTTTTACAAATATTTACACATATTTGAAAATCATTTTGCAAAGGTTTTTCAAAGAGTATATATAGATTTTCAAGTATTTTTGTAACCATTTTACAATCATTTGCAAATTGTTTCTCAAATGTTTTTATTTCACTTAAAGAAAATAAATTTTTGCAAATAAAAAGATTTTTACAAAGGTTGAATACTTTTTACAAAATATCTTACAAATAGTTTTCAAAAGATTTTTCAAAAAGGTTTTCAAACTATTTTTAAACATTTTGCAAAAGTATTTTTTCCTTATTTATTAATCAGTATGTACAAAAAGAGTTTGAGGAGCTATAAACATTTTTTATTAGAAGATTGTGATGAATTTAACATTATTTTTAGCCATACATATTATTTAGAATACAAAAGTACGAGTTATGGCTTGAAGTATATACATAGTATATACGATCCACCTATACTTAGCTTGATCTTTGTCCTCATAGATCAAAGAGAAAAGAGAGGACATAACTCGGATTGAGTATAGAAAAATCTAAAGAATGAAGGAATGAGGAGATGAACAAATGAACAGGAAGTTGACCGTCCCCCCTACACTTAAGATTTAATAATCCTAAGTATAACAGACGGTACACGAGGCAGGGATGGTCAAGGATGAGAATGAACAGATCGTACTTGAATTGTCTCCCCCCTATACCTAGGGTGAGAGATTCCTGAGGATAGGCAAAAAGAGGAGACAATGGAGAAGATCAAAGAATGAAGGTAATTGGGGTACACACCTCCCTATACTTAGGACAGAGTATGTCCTAAGTATAGAAGACTGACAAAAAGGGGCAACACACCTGATTATTTGTTATTTTTTAATAACATATAGGATGAAGGCGGGGACTGGAAGGAAGGAAAGAAGAAAAGAAGAAAAGACAAGATATCAGAGGAAACGTTTTTGTGGTGTGTTATCTGAATCTTTTGATGCTGCCAGTGCTGTGGATGTATCTTCAGAGTGTAGTACTTGGATTGAGTCGACAACAACCAAGAATTTATCATGCTCAAGGTAGGGATTCAGTAGCTGACCTTTTACAACAAATGGTTGTGCGTCAGGAGACAATTCTGATATTGCAATGTTGCCATTATCACATACTTCTCGTACTTGAAACGACCCTGTCCATTTGCTTTTCAATTTACCTGGGAAGATCCTCAACTTTTTATCAAATAGCCACACTTTCTGTCCAACTTCGAAGGTCTTTCGTCCGATGTGCTGGTCATGCCAACATTTCACCTTCTCCTTGTACATCAATGCGTTATCATATGCATAGTCTCGAAATTCCAAGAGTCTGTTCAGATCATCTTTTCTTTTCTGACCACTTCTATGTGAGTCCAAATGGCATATATTGATTGCCCATAAGGATTTGTGAATTAGTTCCACATGCAGATGACATGGCTTTCCATACACAAGACGATAGGACGACATGCCCAATGGAGACTTGTAAGCAGTTCGGTATGCCCACAGGACCGAGTCCAGGAGTTAGGACAAATTCTTTCTGTCCGGCTTCACAAGCTTTTGCAGTATAGTCTTGATTTCTCTGTTCGACAGCTCGACCATGACATTGGTCTGGGGATGGTAAGGAGATGCGACTCGATGCTCGATGTCGTATTCCTTCATTAATTTCTTGACCTCTTTGTTAATGAAATGGCTACCCTCGTCTGATATGAGAATCTTCGAAATCCCGAAATCTCAAAATGATATTTTCTTTCAAAAATCAATATATTGTGCGGCTATTAGCAGCTCGAGCGGGGATAGCTTCAACCCAGCGTCTCACATAGTCAACGGCAAGAAGGATGTGCTTATATCCCTGACTATTGGGAAAATGTATAATGAAATCGATCCCCTAAGCATTGAATACGTCTGCTATCTGAATGATCTTTAGGGGCACCAAATCTTTTGCAGTGAGGGTGCCTTTCAATCTTTGACAGTCAGTGCATCGCTTAACGAAAGTTGTTGCATCCTTAAATAGTGTGGGCCACCAGAAGCCACTGAAGTATTTTTGCTGTCGTTCTGTCTCCAGGCTGGTGTCCACTAGATTTGAATGAGTGACAATGCTCAAGGACACTTTGATGTTCCTTCCAAGAATAAGAGAGGATCTTCCCATTGGTAGAAATGGATTGTCGACAAGAATATGTCCTTCTTAATCTTCATCCAATCTGATGGTACTACCCTCAAAACGAGGTAGTCGACAATATCAACATACCAAGGGATTGAATCCACGGCCAAGATCGACTCATCAGGAAAGGTTTTTGTGATAGGTGCACTACTCAGCGGAGGCTCTTATTGCTCAATTTTGGAGAGATGATCTGGTACCCACATTCTGAACTCCAGGCTTGTCCTTGATTTCAAAATCAAATTCCTGGAGGAGAAGGATCAATCTAATCAGTATGGGTTTGGCATCCTTCTTCTGCTGTAAATATCAGATAGTAGAGTGGTAAGTGAAGATAGTAACTTTTGATCCAAGCAAATAAGATCTGAACTTCTCCAAAGCGAATAACACAGCCAACAACTCTTTCTCTGTCACTGTATAATTTCTCTGAGCTTCATCTAATGTTTTGCTGGCAAAATGAATGTCACAGGGCACCTTGTCTTTCCTCTGTCCTATAACAACCCCAACTGCGAAGTCTGACGCATCCGTTATGATCTCAAAGGGAAGAGACCAATCTGGTGGCTGTAGGACTGGATCTTGAGTGATAAGCCCCTTCAGCTGGTTGAATGAAAGGAGAACCTATTGATCAACATTAAACTCATTCTCCTCGCGCAGAAGTTCTGTAAGAGGTCGGGCGATGCGACCGAAATCACGGATGAACCTTTTGTAGAATCCCACATGCCCTAGGAATGACCTCACATTCTTCACTGATTGAGGTGGCTCAAGATTGGCAATCACATCCACCTTTGCCGGGTCGACTTGCATGTCACGTTTGGAAACGACGTGGCCCAGCACAATTCCTTCTGTGACCATGAAGTGGCTCTTTTCCCATGATAGCACTAGATTGACTTCACGCCATTTCTAGAGTACTCTGTCTAGGTGCTCAAGACAAGAATCGAAACTATCACCATAGACGGAGAAGTCATCCATAAACAACTCAAGAAAACTACCTACCATCTTGGCAAAAACTGCAAGCATGCATCTTTGGAATGTCGCTAGTGCATTGCACAATCCAAAGGGCATTCTCCTGAAAGCATAGGTGTCGAACGAGCAAGTGAAGGTAGTCTTCTCTTGGTCCTCAATGGTGATTGCCACTTGGTTGTACCTAGAGTACCCATCCAGAAAGCAGAAGAACTCCTTGCCGGCTAGTCTTTCCAAAACCTGATCAATAAATGTCAAGGGGAAGTGGTCCTTCTTCATTGCTGCATTAAGATGACGGTAGTCAACACACACACAGACACCAGGATGTAGGTACCCGAGTAGATATCTCCTCTCCTTTGTCATTTGTAACCACAATAAATCCTGACTTCTTTGGAGCTGCGTGCAAGGGGCTCACCCATTTTGAATCGGAGATGGGATAAATGAAGTCTGTGTCACACCATTTCATGATTTCTTTCATGAAGACATCCCTGAGATTTGAATTCAGTCTTCTTTGGAATTCGTGGGATGACTTGGGCATCTTCTTCCAGGTAAATGTGGTGTGAACACAATGCAGGATTTATCCCGCTGAGATATGATATACGCCAACCAAGTGCCTTGCAGTTTTTCTCTAGAACCTCGAGAAGTCTAGATTCTTGCTCCGGGGTCAGCATGTTGTTGATGATGACTGGATACATGTTTTTTGCACCCTCAAGGAAAGCATACTTCAGATCTGCTAGAAGTGGCTTGAGTTCCGGTTCTGATCTAGACAACTTATCAATCACTTTGGAAATTGCATTGATGGGTGGATGTGCAGCCTGGGATTTTGCATAGTTGCTAACCTCAGTACTCTGTTGAGATCCTGAAAATGTGCCGAATGATTATGCACTAGGCTCATCGTGTTTGGGCTTGAGTGAATCATTGGAATCAAAAAGATGCATCAGCATATTGGAATTTGTCTCCCACTTATCATTGGAGCTCGTTTCGACTGTGCTTTCCAGGTCCTCCTCCAGGGAGAGGATTTCCTGTGTCCATGGATCATTCAAAGAAAGCAATATATCTCTAATTTCTACAATGATGTCACAATCTGCTTCAGGTGGTGCTGCATTTCCCTCATCAGTCACGATCTTGGGCTCACTGATCAAATCTATGGTGATTCTTTTGTTGCCCGAGCTGAATGTAATCTTGCCAGACCCATAGTCAACCACGGCTTCTGAGGTGCCAGCCAAGGATGATAGGAGTCTGGAGTAAGGGTGCGGGAGAGTCCATATCAAGGACTACAAAATCAACTGGGAACTGCATTTCCCGCAAAGGATCATACTTGTCTGCTTGAGCGGACCTATCCCAAATTCTTGCAGTAATGACGAGGGCAGAAGGTTGATGGAAGAACCGTTGTCAAGCAGAGTGCATTCGAAGACTTGATCAAAAATCTCGCAACTGATAAGAGGTGCTCCTTTGCCATGCTTCTTCTGTAGGAGGTTGCTAATGACTGCTACAGTGGCCAAGGTGAGAATCTGATTCTCAACCTGTCTGTGTTTGTTCTTTCGTGCTGGGCGATGCTTGCTTGTACATGCCTCTTTCAAACCTTTCTTCACCGCTGGCATGTACTCCATGGCCTTCATCAGAGGAATCTCAACAATCAAGTTATTAATGATATCCACAACTCCAGGATCAGATAATGCACTTTTCCTTGCAATTTTTTTGGATTTTTCTATTGCATCAGGAAAAGGAATATGTACATTGTTGGAATACGAAACAACGTTCTTATTTACAACAAAATCGTCGTCCACAAAATGTTGTACATACGGGTTACAAAAAGGAGTACAATCTAGAAGATGAGATACTGGTGTTGGTGGACGGACAAAAAGCAAGGGCTCCGCTCTGTCGGCAGGTATAGGATTGACTGTTGCTGGTGGCTCCTCCAAGGCTGGCGCAACTTCACTTCAGCGATGATCTTCTTTTTGTTTTTTTATTTTTCTGATTTTTTCTTTTTGTTGATGGTGGCGAGTGGCAGCTGGAATAGCTCCTCCTTCTTCTTCCTCACCCGTCACTGTAGCTGGCATGGTTGATGCAGAAGATGACGATTCACCTGAAGCTTTCCCTCTGTCGATAGCAGGCGGAGGCAAGGCCTTACCGCTGCTGAGAGTGACAACATTAGATAAAACAATAGCACAATTATCTGACTCTATAGGCATAGATGGGACATCACACTCTACCTTCTCCTTTCTATTGAAGCTGTTGGGGTTGGCTTCGACCTGCGCCGGGATGGTGGTTTTAGTGGCGGTCAGGTCATCTAACTTCCTTGTCATATCTGCTAGCCCTTTGACAAGCTGGGCCAAGCAATCCAGGGTTGGGTTCACATGATTTGCCTCAGAAGGTTCAGCGTGCAGATCACGCTGTTGCTGCATGTTTGGAAGCTGAGGCGACGACTGTTGGTGGTGCTGCAGTAGTGGAGGAAGCTGAAACTGATGGTATGAGGAAGGAGGATACTGTTGATACTGCGGAGGTGGGGTAGTCGAATACCGGTGGTATAGCGGTGGTTGTAAGTACTGTGACTAATGATAGTGCCGATTCTACCTCCATTGGTTGGCATACTATGGAGGCTAGTGATACTATGCTGGCAGCTACGAGGACTGCCCAAAACGACCACCCTGTGGTTGGTGTGTAATTCAAATTTTATTTTGGGTTGTGAATGTGATTCACAATTTTACAATGGTAAGATTGTAATATTCACAAAATAATTATGAATTATGTTTGTAGAATAATTTACAACAAGTGTTGTTGTAAATCTTGGAGATTTCCATGGAATAATGTGATCTCATGAGATCTCATGAGATTGCATGAGATTGCCACCAAATCCAATATTATGGAAGGAGGCAATCTTTATTCCATAATCTCCATGCTTGATTGATTTAAATTGGGATTGATTTATGTTGATTTATCAATATAGATTTAATATAAATTAAATTAATTGTTGTTGGATTTTGCCAACACAAATCTTAGCCATTAAAAGAAACACAAATCAATGAGAGCCATTGGATTTGTGTTGTCCATGGATTGAGATCCATGGATCCCAAAATATTATAAAAGGAGAGGCCCCCCATTGCTCTTCTTTACACATACAAGAGAACATAAGTCTCTCTCTCTCTCTCCTTTTCTCTCTACACACCCTCTCTTCCTCTCTCTCTCTTGTACCGTCCACCATGGATGTCCTAGAGAGGTTCTCCATCACCGCAGCATTGTCGTTATGCTGCCCGATGGTTTGCTCGTGGATCTCCGTCTCCTTTGGTGTGCCTCGCTCGTGAAGAAGACTTCAGATCTCGTGTGTCAAGATCAGGAGATCCGTCGCTTGGATCATCAACATGGATTGCGAGAAGCACGTGTTTCATCAACACGCTCGCAAGCGTCTCCTCCGTCGGATCAGACTTGAGACAGGAGGTCTCTTCGTTTAGAGACTCGATCGCAACCATGCTTCAAGAGTTAATCCTATTACTTGTTTGTGATTTAGACGAAACGATCCTAGAAGTGTTCTTGGATCCTGTGGTTTTCGTCACATGAAAAAATTTTACTTTCCGCTGCATCGAACAACTAGTACGACTAGTCATTCTTCGTCGTATTCAATACGATGCTCACGCTTCCATGATGTGCTTAAGGATCTAACCATATCCTTCAAGTGGTATTAGATCCTTAGGTCGGTGGTTTTGGATACGATCCATTAACCGAGGATAACTTGGGTTCATTAGGGTTTGCGAAAGTTTTCTTGCATTTCATTTTCGCATCTTTATTTTGAGATTATTTTCGTCACTGTTTAAATTATTTGAACACGAAAATAATAATTGTATTTTGTTCCCCATTAAATAAGGAAATCGAAGGATTTGAGTTTACGTAATTTGGATTCTGTATGCTCAAGTTATGATCAAATTAGTGAACATGTATCCACTGTTTCGAGGACTGCGGATCATGACGTAATTAAGATGTTAATTGCAGATTTGAAACACATTGAAATGCGTGAAAACTATTAGCTTTTGTTTTAAATCAAATTAGCAAACTTTAGGAACTTATTTTGCTTAATTTGGATTTAAATTGATTAAGATGTTATATTTTTAGTAAGTGAGGGTCACTGCTGGAAATACTTTCCTAATCAAGAACCTAGTGATTGTCATTTAATCAATTCGTTAAATTAAATTGTTTAATTTCTTGGAATAATTGTGCATAAATATTTGTGAAATATTTGATGATAATTATTTCCTTAAATGACATTTCTTTAACCAATATTTGATTAGATGTGATCTAGATCACTAATTGGTTACATGATCTACATTACAACAAACATGTTGCTTGAATAGGATTTGGGATTTGTTTAGCAAATTTCATTATAATGTTAATCAAAATTGTTTTGATTATTATTATATGGTATAATTTTGATTGAAGAACCGATGATCATCTCAAGTACAAAGTGATCTATTTTGCATTATCCTTTCCCGATGTGGATATGGTGTCTAGTCGGGGAGCATTAGGGTAGTAGGTTGCACTGTGTGCGGTCTGTCCCACTCCTGTCGGTACTGGACATGACAGTGGGTAGGGTTAGTATAATGCTTAAGAAATCATGATGTATTTCTAATTATTAAAATTCGAAATAATATGTATTTGAGATAATACCATAATTCAAGTAACAATTAAGAATGTTTGTTGGATATTAATTGGATCAATAATTTAATATGATTAGATTAATTGGAATCCAATTAAAATTAAGACACTCTATTATAAATAGAGTTGTTATTTCCCTTGGAAGAAATGATTATAATGAATATGATTCATATAAATTAATTAAATTTGAATCTGATATGGAGGATCACATAAGTGACATCCATGATCTCCCGTCAAGCCGAAGGGTTTCGTCGCCAGAGATTGTATGTCGGAGACGCTTGTCCAAAGTGACAACTCCTGCATACAAGCCATTTGGATCGGGCTCTTCGCTTCTCGAAAGAGTAAGGACGTATGCGTAGTGACCCCAATATCGGGTCCTCATATTATTGGGGCGATATTGGATTGCGCATAGCGAGTTGTATTCCTGTTGACGGTTGGTTCAACTAATGACGGGTCAACATCGCCTTAGGGGTGGTGGGTCCGGATGTTAAAGACCGAATTGGGAGATGCAAGTTGGACTTGCAAGGCGGAATGTGTTCCCGCTTCTTTTTATCTGAGTTACAGGTTCTCATATTATTGGGATGTAACAAAAATAAGGAAGAAGATCATAGATCTTGCTTGAGTAAGTATATCTCTTACATTGAAAGTGATTAAGGGAATGAACTTTCAGTGTTGACAAGGCAAGACGACTTTGATATAAAAATTCCTAAATCAAAGTAAAATATGTATATATATATATACAGTTATGCAAATTTCTTATTCCAGATATTGTACTCAATAATAACGAGTAAAATATCATGGATTGGACTCATGATCTAGATATTGCTTGCAGTTGGACACATAATGTATGTGGTTGCAATATGCAAGTCTCCTCATACTAATGAGGAATGACAATTAAATAGATAATAGAACTAGAACCATAGGGTTTGTATGTATCTATAGTCTTGATCTCTCATCGAATGTACTTTGGAAGTAACATGTCAATGATGATCGCAATTGTCAAATAATCCTTATAAAGACATAAGAAGATGCTCTGTTATACATATGTGCTCTCAACATTTAATCATAAATGACATGGTTCTCTGCATCATGCAGAATGGTGGCTCCATAAGAGATGATGTATTCAAAATGTTTGAATACCTACCTAAACCAATGTTTTAAGAGTCTAGATGGATGTAGACATGATGAGTGTCATCATTCTACTGTCTATACTCTAGTCATTCAAGAAGCTTCATAATATTCATATTGTATGAATTTAATGAAGCATGTATAAATGTTGAAATACTATTACATTGAATTCTTTTGAATTTAACATAAGAGTCCTTAGTCTTAAGCGATGGTTGTTTATAGATAAAGGGAGCGCAGTGGAAGCATGGGTTGGACCCAAGTAAGAAGGAAAGTCAAGGAGTTGATTGTACTTCTGTGACTTCCATATGACATCCAAAGAGTTGGATGAATGCCAATAGTGCAATAAGTTGATGTATTGATAGTATGACTATCAAATCTATCTAGAATCCTTAGAGAAGGAATCAGATAGTACATCAGAATAATCTACATATAATCGTTGAAATTGACATACTTATTTGATAAGATAAAGTCTAATAATTGTATCTCAATCTTCTAATGACACTTGTTGGTTGCATATGTATTAGAAAATTAGAAATTTGATCTTAAAGGTTTAATAGTCATCCACATGGATATGGATGCAATTGTTACACCAATCTCTATTGGATTGAAAGGCTTCATAATTTCAGTGGGAGAGCCCTTAGTCTTAGAGAATATCTCTATAACCTAAATATTACTCATTTTTTATTTCTAAATGTTTGAAATAAACATAAATTCTGTAATAAATCTATCATAAAGAGTTATGATGGAGATATTTCAGATAGTAATCTAAAATCTAGTGGACTCCACTAAATTAGAAAATTAATGAATGGTTCATTAACATTTCTAAATACTGAAATTAAACCTTAAGATCAATAGGAGGATGAAGATCGTTTGATAATGATCTAGCATCAAGCCTTGGACATATGTCTGTTGATGAAATTAATAGACTAGTAAGAGATGAAACTTTAGAATGTCTAAAATTTCAAAACTTACATACTTATGAATATTGTATTCAAAGTAAAATGTCCAATACACCCATCTTTGGGAAAGGTGTAAGATGTCAAGGTATTCAGGATCTCATACATATTAATGTATGTGGATCATCTATATCATAATGAACATTGTGGATATATGATATCTATTAATGATTATGTATGATATGAGATTTCTTCTCTTCACCTAAGAAACCTTAGAAATGTTCAAAGATTTCACAATTTTCATTTAGAACCAAAGATTGAAGGAAGATTAAACGAATTTGATCTAACTAAGGTAGCAAGTACCTATTAGATGAATTCATGGAATACCTTATGGATATGAATATCATTTCTATCTCACTTCTCTTGATACACCTTAACTCAATAGAGTTGTAGGGAGATACAATTGGATCATGTGTGACATGATTTGATTAATGATGAATTTAAGCATAATTTCGTCTTAGTATCCAAGTATATATGTATTAGAGACTACATTATATATCCTTAATAAGATTCCATGCAAGTAAGTTGGAATTGAGCACTAAAGAGTGCTACTTCATTAGGAAAATAAAGGATGGTATTGGATACCTACTTTATAACCTTGAAATTCTTAAAAGATCTCATCTCCGAGAATGTGATTCTTAGAGGATGTCTCTCTTGAGAATCAAGATGAAAATGAAGCGTAGGAACTCATTTAATATTGAGATGATAATGAGGCTCCTGAAATCAGAAACTAAAAGGACAATAAAAGATGAAACACAAATACTTCTTTAAATGAGTTTGAGGATGTATTCCATGTGTCGATTAAGTCTGACAATGATCGGACTTCATGTGATGAAGCTTCTGAAGATCATATCATGGATAGATGGATGTTAGCAATAAAATTCTAATGTAGACTTCATATACAAGTGTTGTATATGGACCCTCGAGGATCCACCTATTTGGGTAAGACCTGTAAAGATGTAAATGGATCTTTAAGAGAAAGGGAACCTGATGATAAGGTAGAGACCTTCAAAGTACGGTTCGTAGCCATGAGATACACATTGGAAGAGAAGACGTTGCTTGCGATGAGACTTGCTCTTCAGTGACCATGCTTAGACCCATCGTAATATTGCTAACTATAGCTACACAACTTGACTATTATATCTTCAAGATGTAAGTCAATATTGCATTCCTCTATGAATACCTCTCTAAGGATATTCACATGAAGTATCCCCAGGGCTTCATGGTTGAGGAAAGCAAGGTTTGCAAGCTAAGGAATCCATCTATAGACTCAAATAAGCTTCTTGAAGTTGGACCATAAGATTTGATGAGATTATAAATGTTATGATTTTAGATAGAATCTTAATGAGCCATGTGAAGCTTAGTGGGAGTGCATTTGTGTTCATCGTGCTAAATGTAGATGATATCCTAATCATTTAAAATGATATAAGGATAATAATAAGTGTTTTATTATCTGGTTGTTCCATAACTTGAGATATGATCTCAAGGATACCTCTTGGATCTTAGTTCTGAAGGTGTTCAGAAGCAAAGAGAAGAGGGTATTAGGACTGTCACAATAGTAGTACACCTTGAATATATTCATTTTTCTGGAAAATTCCAAGAAAGGCTTCCATCCCTTAAGATATGGTACTGGCCTATTTAAAGGGATAGCACCTCAAAGAGTTGAGGAAGTGAATGCTAGAACTACTTGCACTTGTGCATTAGTTACGAGAAGTTGAGTGTATGCTAGATGTATACAAAAGCTAGATATCTGCCATGCACTAGGAGTAGTAAAGTGTTGCTAATCCTACTATGGAGAGAAAACACTTGATTGCAGTAATAACAAAATCTTCGTAGATGACAAGATTTTTGAGATAGTGGTCACAAAGTCTTATCTTCAAAAACTTAAGACTTTATAGATAGAGATCTAAAAGGTCTTAACTGTGGTGTAGGATATGGTTAGATCCTCAAGCGCATTACGGAAGCATGAGCATCGTATCGAATACGATGAAGAACGACTAGTCGTAATAGTTAATCTATGCAGCGGAAATTAAAAAATTTTATGTGACAAAACCACATGATCCAAGAACACTTCTCGGATCGTTTCGTTTAAACCACAAACAAGTAATAGGATTACTTCTTGAAGCGTGGTTGCGATCGAGTCTCTAAATGAAGAAACCTCCTGTCTCAAGTCCGATCCGACGGAGGAGGCGCTTGCGAGCGCGGGGATGAACCGCATGCTTCTCGCAATCCATGTTGATGATCCAAGCGACGGATCTCCTGATCTCGACACACAAGATACGATGTCTTCTTCATGAGCGAGGCGCACTGAAGGAGATGGAGATCTACGAGCAAACGATCGGGCAGCATAACGACGACGCTGCGGCGATGGAGACTCCCTCTAGGGTATCCATGGTGGACGACCATGAGAGAGGAAGAGAGAGGGCTGATGTGTAGAGAGAAAGAGAGAGAGAGACTTATGTTCTCTTGTGTGTAAAGAAGAGTAATGGGGTGCCTCTCCTTTTATAATATTTTGGGATTCATGGATCTCAATCCATGGGCAACACAAACCCAATGGCTCTCATTGATTGTGTTTCTTTTAATGGCTAAGATTTGTGTTGGTAAAAACCAACAACGATTAATTTAATTTAAATAAAATTCATATTGATAAATCAATATAAATCAATCCCAAATTAAATCAATCAAGCATGGAGATTATGGAATGAAGATTGCCTCCATCCATAATATTGGATTTGGTGGCAATTTCATATAATCTCATGAGATCTCATGAGATTACATTATTCTATGGAAATCTCCAAGATTTACAACAACACTTGTTGTAAATTATTCTACAAAAATAATTGACAATTATTTTGTGAATATTGCAATCTTGCCATTAGAAAACTGTGAATTATATTCACAACCCAAAATAAAATGTGATTACATTTTCAATTAATTGTCCAATGTGAATCTAATTCACATCAACATTTAATTAACAAATGTAAATTACAAATAGCTCTCTCTTATATATTATAAATCACATTTATAATATATATGACTACTATGGATATTGCTATCCGCATTATTCATATCCATGATAATTAAATCACATTTAATCATCTTGGATCTCTATTCTCGTGTGCCCAAATAATATGAATCGCATTCACATTATTCACATCTTTGATAATCAAATCTCATTTAATCATCTAAGATAACTCTCTTTATAATATGAATCAAATTCATATTACTCATGATAATTAAATCACATTTAATTATCTATTTTCTTAATGCTCGAATACTTATATCAACAATATAATTATCCATGAACTCCTTCAAGGATAATGCATTTTCTCCGCGAATACTTGGAGATAAGGACAGGGCGATTGTATTGCTCCATGTATAGTGACTTGGACATTGAGATCATATCTCAAATCCAGATCACGAGCATCCCATAGATGCTTGATTAAATCAAGACCGTAAATCTAATCTTCTCATTGCATTTGAATCACATTCAGATCAATGTCCAACAATTGGACTAATATAAGATTACTTCTCTATTAAGATGAGTCACTAAAATCCAGACCCGTTTCATCACTCCTTAGGAATGGAAGTGTCATGGTTATATAATCGTTTATGATCACATCACCCTCACGTATTACCAATACCTGTACATCCTGCATACCGGAAGACTCAGAATAAAACCCGAAGTATTGGATCAACTTTATATTGTCTACTTCATGGTTTTATCAGTAAGTTTCTCATTCGATCATTGGGAGTTGGTATAGATCATACACTTTCCAAAAGCGTATATCATACCTAGGTCTTGATCATATACTTTCCAAAAGTACATATCAAACCTACAAACTGAGTCAAGCTTCCAAAGCGAGACGACCGTGTGCACGGAATTTGATTCTTCCCAATATCTCATAAGTGAGCTCATGCCTTTCGGTTCAGTAAATGAACCCGTATGATCCCTTTGAGAGATCGTATTACTCATATGCCCTTATATGCACACCAGCGCGTCGGTGTATAGACCTTAGTTAGATCATCAACCTATTGGTCTGCCAAATGTACATACTCAAACATATAGTAACACATCTGTCTTCGGTCAGAGGATGCATGCATGTATCGTGACAGCATATAATATGGGACTTTGGTTATCTCGATCTCGTTAAGTCAACTCTTTGACCTAACTAATCTGACACCTCCGAATCTCTATTCCTATGCAGAGGACCTGCATCAAGAGGTCGATCAGATATCAGCCTAATGAGATAAGGATTGCCATCTCCTACTCAATCTGGAGATCATCTCTTAACAAACATTCGACGGTGCTTGATGAGTCCTCAATCTAACTCTTTAGATATTCATCCAAGCACCAACCTCTATGATTCAATTATTGAATCAATACTTGTATGATCATTAAGATGGCCATGGTACATAACCCTAATTGTACTAAGGGACCTACTATGCAAATTATTCATTCTTCATTTCATATCAGGGAATGATATGTGCAGTAACATTTATTGCATAATAGCTCGTCGTGGGCTCGCATTTCCAACAATCTCCCACTAGCCCAAAGAGCCATTAATGAGCTAATCATTTAAACCCATACTCATGTGACAATCATAGCCTATTTAGAAAATAGCTAGGTAAGTCGATCTGTCACTCTGTTCCCACAAGACTATGCCAAGTCCTTTTACGGCACTTGCATATCCCCAATAACAGTGCTCGCAGCTAATGCGAATGTTGCATCTTATGCAACTAATACTCAATCTTGTTAGTTACAGTGTCCTTGACACTACAGCTTAACAATTATTATAATCGACATTTTCATAATCCTTATCAGAATACCCTTATTCCTGGAGATCTCTATCTCCTAAGGTATCTACAGTTAATACCTTTTAGATCACTATCTATAAAGTCTTAAACTTTTGAAGATAAGACTTTTGAGATCACTATCTCAAAATCTTGTCATCTATGAAGATTTTGTTATTACTGCAATCAAGTATTTTCTCTTTATAGTAGGATTAGCAACACTTTACTACTCCCACTGCAAGGCAGATATCTGGCTTTTGTACACATCTGGCATACACTCAGCTTCTCGTAACTAATGCACAAGTGCAAGTAGTTCTATCATTTACTTCCTCAACTCTTTGAGGTGGTATCCCTTTAGATAGGTCAGTACCATATCTTAAGGGATGGAAGCCTTTCTTGGAATTTCTAAGAATAGAATATGTCCAAGGTGTACTACAAATGTGACAGTCCCAATATCCTCTTCTCTTTGCTTCTGAACAACTTCAGAACTAAGATCTAAGAGGTATCTTTGAAATCATATTTCAAAGTATGGAATAGCCGGTCTATAAAACACTTATTATTATCCTTATATCATTCCAAATGATTAGGATATTTTCTACATTTAGCATGATGAACACAAAGGCACTCCACTAAGCTTCATATGGTTCATCAAGATTCTATCTGAAATCATAACATTTATAATTTCATCAAATCTTATGTTCCAGCAATAAGTAGCTTATATGAGTCCATAGATGGATTTCTTTAGCTTGCACATATTGATTTCCTCAACCATGAAGCCATGGGGCTACTTCATGTAAATATCCTCAGAGAAGTATTCATAGAGGAATACAATCTTGACTTACATCTCTTGAAGATCCATTTACACCTTTATGGGTCTTACCCATATAGGTGGATCCTCGAGGGTCTATATACAACACTTGTATATGAAATCTACTTTAGACTTTCATTGCTAAAATCCATCTTTCCATGTCATGATCTTCAGAAGCTTCATCAAATGAAGTTCGATCATTGTCAGATTTCTCTGACACATGGAATCCATCGTCAAACTCATTTGAAGAGGTATTAGTGTTTCATCTTTAATTATCCTTTTAGTTTCCAATTTCAGGAGCCTCATTATCTTCTCAAGATTAAATGAGTTCCTATACTTCATTCTCATCTTGATTCTCAAGAGTCTCAACCTCTAGGAATCACATTCTCAGAGATGAGATATTTTAAGAATCTCAAGGTCATAAAATAGGTATCCAATACCATCCTTTATTTTCCTAATGAAGTAGCACTCTCTAGTGCTCAATTCCAGCTTATTTGCATGGAATCTAATTAAGGATATATAATGTAGTCTCTACTACATATATATATATATACCTGAAAACTATGAGGAAATTATGCTAAAATTCATCATTGATCAAATCATGTCACACATGATCCAATTGTATCTCCCTATAACTCTATTGAGTCAAGGTGTATTAGGAGGATTGAGATAGAAATGATATTCATATCTCCATAAGGTATTCTTTGAATTTATCTAACAGGTACTTGCTACCTAGATTAGATCAAATTCATTTTATCTCCCTTCAAACTTTGGTTCTAAACCAAAATTAATGAAATCTTTGAACATTTCAAAGGTTTCTTAGGTGGAGAGAAGAAATCTCATATCATACATAATCATCAACAGATATCACATATCCATAATGTTTACTATGATATAGATGATCTGCATACATCAATGTGTATGAGATCCTGAATACCTTGACATCTTACACATTTCCCAAGGAAGGGTGTATTGGACATTTTTACTTTTGAATACAATATTCACAAGTATGTAAGATTTGAACCTTTAGACAATCTAAAGTTTCATCTCTCACTAGTCCATTGATCTCATCAACAGACATATGTCCAAAACTTGATGTGAGATCATTGTCAAATGATCTTCATCCTCCAATTGATCTTATAAAGGTTTTAATTTTCAGTATTATAAATCTTAATGAACCATTCATTAATTTTCTAATTTTGTGGAGTCCACTAGATATTAGATTACTATCTGAAATATATACATCATAACTCTTTATGATAGTTTTATCTCAGAATTCATGTTTATTTCCAACATTTAGAAACAAACAATGAGTGTATTATTATATCTAGGTCATAGAGACATTCTCTAAGACTAAGGGCTCTCCCACTGAAATTAACAAGTCTATCAATCCAACAGAGATTGTTGCAACAATTGCATCAATATACATATGGATAACTATAAACCTTAAGATCAAATTTTCCAGTCTTCTAAAACATATGCAACCTATTGCAAGTGTTGTTAGAAGATTGAGATACAATTATTAGACTTTATCTTATCAAATAAGTAAGTCAAAGTCAATGATTATATGTAGATTTTTCTGATGCTCTATCTGAGTCCTTCACTAAGGATCCTATATAGTCTAGATAGTCATACTATCAATGCATCAACTCATTGCAGTATTGGCATTCATCCAACTATCTGGATGCCATATGGAAGTCACAGAAGTAGATCAACTCTTTGACTTTCCTTCTTACCCGGGTCCGACCCATGCTTCCATTGCGCTCCCTTCATATATAAACAACCATTGCTTAAGACTAAGGATCTCTTACGTTAAATTCAAAAAAATTCAATGTAAGAGAATTTCAACATTTATACATGCTTCATTAAATTCATACAATATGAATATTATGAATCTTAGAGTATAGACAGTAGAATGATGACACTCATCATGTCTACATCCATCTTGACTCTTGAAACATTGGTTCAGGTAGGTATTCAAACATTTTGAATACATCATCTCTAATGGAGCCACCATTCTGCACGATGCAGAGAACCATGTCATTCATGATTAAATGTTGAGAGCACATATGTATGCCAGAACATCTTCTTAAGTCTTTATAAGGATTATTTGACAATTGCGATCATCATCGACATGTCACTTCCAAAGTACATTCGATGAGAGATCAAAACTATAGAGACATACAAAACCTAAGGTTGTAGTCCTATTATCTATTTAATTGTCATTCCTCATTAGTATGAGGAGACTTGCATATTGCAACCACATACATTATGTGCCCAACTGCAAGCACAATATCTGGATCATGAGTCTAATCCATGATATTTTTGCTGGTTATTATTGAGTATAGCATTGAGTTGGTTTAATGAAGGATTATCTGAAATAAGAAATTTGCATAAGTGTATATATATATATATACATATTTTACTTTGATTTAGGAATTTTTATATCAAAGTTGTCTTGCCTTGTCAACATTGAAAGTTCATTCCCTTAATCACTTTCAATGTAACAGATATACTTACCATTATATCTCAAGCAAGATCTAGGATCTCCTTCCTTATCTTTGTTGCATTCCAATAATATGAGAACCTACGACTCGGATAAAAAGAAGCGGGAACACATTCCGCCTTGCAAGTCTAACTTGCATCTCCCAATTCGATCTTTAACACCCGGGCCCACCACTCCTAAGGCAATGTTGACCTGTCATTAATTGAACCAACCGTCAACAGGAATACAACTCTCTATTCGCAATCCAATATCGCCCCAATAATATGAAGACTCGATATTGGGGTCACTACGCATACGTCCTTACTCTTTCGAGAAGCGAAGAGTCCGATCCAGATGCACTTGCATACAGGAGCTGTCACTTCGGACATGCGTCTCCTACATACAATCCCTGGCGACGGAACCCTCCGTCTTGACGGGAGACCATGGATGTCACTTATATGATCCTCCACCTCATATTCAAATTCTAATTAATCATTATGAATCATATTCATTATGACTAATTCTTCCAAGGGAAATAACAACTCTATTCATAATAGAGTGTTTTAATTGGATTCCAATTAATCTAATCATATTAAATTAATGATCCAATTAATATCCAACAAATATTTTAATTGTTACTTGAAATTATGGTATTATCTCAAATACGTATTATTTCAAATTTTAATAATTAGAAATACATAATGATTTCTTAAGCATTATACTAACCCTACCCGCTGTCATGGCCAGTACCGACGAGAGTGGGATGGACCACATACGTTGCAACCCGCTGCCCCAATGCTCTCTGACTAGACACCATATCCACCTTGGGAAAGGATAATGCAAAATAGATCACTTTGTACTTGAGATGATCATCAGTTCTTCAACCGAAATTATAGCATATAATAATAATCAAAACAATTTTGATTAACATTATAATGAGTTTTGCTAAACAAATCCCAAGTCCTATTCAAGCAACATGTTTGTTGGAATGTAGATCATATAGATCATGTAACCAATTAGTGATCTAGATCACATCTAATCAAATATTGGTTAAGGCAATGTCATTTAAGAAAATAATTATCATCAAATATTTCACAAATATTTATACACAATTATTCCAGGAAATTAAATAATTTAATTTCACCAATTGATTAAATGACAATCACTAGGTTCTTGATTAGGAAAGTATTTCCAATAGTGACCCTCACTTACTAAAAATACCATATCTCAATAAATTTAAATCCAAATTAAGCAAAGTAAGTTCCTAAAGTTTGCTAATTTGATTTACAACAGAACCTAAGTGATTTGCATGCATTTCAAGGCATCCCAAATCCGCAATTAACTCTTTAATTATGTTGAGATTCACAATCCCCGAAACCGTGGATACATGTTCACTAAAATGAGCATAACTTGAGCAAACGGAATCGAAATCACGTAAACTCAAATCCTACGATTTCCTTATTTAATGGGGAAAAAATCCAATTATTATTTTCGTATTTAAATAATTTAAACAGTGCCGAAAATAATATCAAAACAGAGATGCGAAAATGAAATGCAAGAAAACTTTCGCAAACCCTAATGAACCCAAGTCGTTCTCGGTTCATGGATCGTATCCAAAACCACCAACCTGGCTCTGATACCACTTGTAGGATATGGTTAGATCCTCAAGCGCATTACGGAAGCGTGAGCATCGTATCGAATACGATGAAGAATGACTAGTCGTACTAGTTGTTCTATGCAGCGGAAATTAAAAAATTTTATGCGACGAAGCCACATGATCCAAGAACACTTCTCGGATCATTTCGTCTAAACCAAAAACAAGTAATAGGATTAACTCTTGAAGTGTGGTTGCGATCGAGTCTCTAAACGAAGAGACCTCTTGTCTCAAGTCCGATCCGACGGAGGAGACGCTTGCGAGCGCGGGGATGAACCGTGTGCTTCTCGCAATCCATGTTGATGATCCAAGCGACAGATCTCCTGATCTCGACACACGAGATCCGATATCTTCTTAATGAGCGAGTCGCACCGAAGGAGAAGAAGATCCACGAGCAAATGATCGGGCAGCATAACGACGATGCAGCGGCGATGGAGATTCCCTCTAGGGTATCTGTGGTGGACGGCCATGAGAGAGGAAGAGAGAGGGCTGATGTGTAGAAAGAGAGAGAGAGAGAGAGAGAGAGAGAGAGACTTATGTTCTCTTGTGTGTAAAGAAGAGCAATGGGGTGCCTCTCCTTTTATAATATTTTGGGATCCATGGATCTCATATCATGGGCAACACAAATCCAATGGCTCTCATTGATTGTGTTTCTTTAAATGGCTAAGATTTGTGTTGGTAAAAACCAACAACAATTAATTTAATTTAGATTAAATCTATATTGATAAATCAATATAAATCAATCCCAAATTAAATCAATCAGGCATGGAGATTATCGAATGAAGATTGCCTCCTTCCATAATATTGGATTTAGTGGCAATCTCATGGAATCTCATGAGATCTCATTAGATTACATTATTCCATGGAAATCTCCAAGATTTACAACAACACTTGTTATAAATTATTCTACAAAAATAATTGACAATTATTTTGTGAATATTACAATCTTGTCATTGGAAAACTGTGAATCATATTCACAACCCAAAATAAAATGTGAATTACATTTTCAATTAATTGTCCAATGTGAATCAAATTCACATCAACATTTAATTAACAAATATAAATTACAAATATCTCTCTCTTATATATTATAAATCACATTTATAATATATATGACTACTATGGATATTGATATCCACATTATTCATATCCATGATAATTAAATCACATTAATCGTCTTGGATCTCTATTCTCGTGTGCCCAAATAATATGAATCGCATTCACATTATTCACATCTTTGATAATCAAATCTCATTTAATTATCTAAGATAACTCTCTTTATAATATGAATCAAATTCATATTACTCATGATAATTAAATCACATTTAATTATCTATTTTCTTAATGCTCGGATACTTATATCTACAATAGAATTATCCATGAATTACTTCAAGGATAATGCGCTTTCTCCGCGAATACTTGGAGATAAGGATAGGGTGATTGTATTGTTCCACGTATAGTGACTTGGACATTGAGATCATATCTCAAATCCAGATCGTGGACCTCCCATAGATGCTTGATTAAATCAAGACCGTAAATCTAATCTTCTCATTGCATCTGAATCACATTCAGATCAATGTCCAACAATTGGACCAAGATAAGATTACTTCTCTACTGAGAGGAATCACTAAAATCCAAACCCGTTTCATCACTCCCTAGGAATGGAAGCGTCATGGTTATACAATCGTTTATAATCACATCACCCTCAGGTATTCCCAATACCTGTACATCCTGCATAATGGAAGACTTAGACTAAAACCCGAAGTATTGGATCAACTTTATACTGTCTACTTCATGGTTTTATCAGTAAGTTTCTCATTCGATCATTGGGAGTTGGTATCAATCATACACTTTCCAAAAGCGTATATCATACCTAGGTCTTGATCATATACTTTCCAAAAGTATATATCAAACCTGCAAATTCAGTGAAGCTTCCAAAGCGAGACGACCGAGCGCACGGAATTTGATTCTTCCCAATATCTCATGAGTGAGCTCGTGCCTTCCGGTTCAGTAAATGAACCTGTATGATCCCTTCGAGAGATCGTATTACTCATATGCCCTTATATGCACACCAACGCGCTGGTGTATAGACCTTGGTTTGGTCATCAACCTATTAGTCTGCCAAATGTACATACTCAAACATATAGTAACACATCTGTCTCCGGTTAGAGGATGCATGCTTGTATCGTGACAGCATACAATAGAGGACTTTGGTTATCTCGATCTCGTTAAGTCAACTCTTTGACCTAACTAATCTGACACCTCCGAATCTCTATTCCTATGCAGAGGACCTGCATCAAGAGGTCGGTCAGATATCAGCCTAAAGAGATAAGGATTGCCATCTCCTACTCAGGCTAGAGATCATCTCTTAACAATCATTTGACGATGCTTGATGAGTCCTCAATCTAACTCTTTAGATATTCAATGATTATTAAGATGGCCATGGTACATAACCCTAATTTTACTAAGGGACCTACTATGCAAATTATTCATTCTTCATTTCAGATCAGGGAATGATATGTGCAATAACATTTATTGCATAATGGCTCGTCGTGGGCTCGCATTTCCAACATGTGGATACCTTAAGAGATAGTGATCTCCAGGAATAAGGGTATTCTGATAAGGATTATGGAAATACTAGTTATGATAATTGTTAAGCTATAATGTCAAGGACATTGTAACTAACAAGATTGAATATTGGTTGCATAAGATGCAACATTCGCATTAGATGCGAGTACTGTTACTGGGGATATGCAAGTATCCTAAAAGTACTTGGCGTAGTCTTGCGGGAACAGAGTGACTGATCAGCTTACCTAGCTATTTTTCTAAATAGCCTATGATTGTCACATGAGTGTGCGTTTAGATGATTAGCCCATTAATGGCTCTTTGGGCTAGTGGGAGATTGTTGGACATGCAAGCCCACAGCGAGCCATTATACAATAAATGTTATTGCGAATATCATTCCCTGATCTGAAATGAAGAATAACTAATTTGCATAATAGGTCCCTTAGTACAATTAGGGTTATGTACCATGGCCATCTTAATAATCATATAGGTGTTGATTCAACTATTGAATCATAGAGGCTGGTGCTTGGATGAATATCTAAAGAGTTAGATTGAGGACTCATCAAGCACTGTTAAATGATTGTTAAGAGATGATCTCCAGCCTGAGTAGGAGATGGAAATCCTTTCTCATTTAGGATGATATCTAACCTATCTCTTGATGCAGATCCTCTGCATAGGAATAGAGATTCGGAGGTGTTAGATAAGTTAGGTCAAAGAGTTGACTCAACGAGATCGAGATAACCAAAGTCTATGATGTCACGATACAGGCACGCATCCTCTGACCAGAGACAGATGTGTTACTATATGTCTGAGTATATGCATTTGGCAGACCAATAGGTTGATTACCTAACCAAGGTCTATACACCAGTGCGCTGGTGTGCATATAAGGGCATATGAGTAATACGATCTCTCAAAGGGATCATACAAGTTCATTTACTGAACTGGAAGGCATGAGCTCACTCATGAGATATTGGGAAGAATCAAATTCCGTGCACGATCGTCTCGCTTTGGAAGCTTGACTAAATTTGTAGGTTTGATATATACTTTTGAAAAGTATATGATCAAGACCTAGGTATGATGTATGCTTTTGGAAAGTATATGATCAATACCGACTCCCAATGATCGAATGAGAAACTTACTG
This sequence comes from Ottelia alismoides, assembly GCA_037367405.1. NCBI lineage: Eukaryota > Viridiplantae > Streptophyta > Magnoliopsida > Alismatales > Hydrocharitaceae > Ottelia > Ottelia alismoides. Next base: position 463,843 of record JAZKJV010011893.1, on the reverse strand, counting down.
ATAGAACCCTGAAGTAGACAGTGTAATGCTGATCTAATACTTCGGGTTTATTCTGAGTCTTCCAATATGCAGGATGTACATGTACTGGGAATACCTGAGGGTGATGTGATCATAAACGAGTGTATAACCATGACGCTTCCATTCCTAGGGAGTGATGAAACGGGTCTGGATTTTAGTGACTCCTCTCAGTAGAGAAGTAATATGATCTTGGTCCAAAATGATGGACATTAATCTGAATGTGATTCAGATGCAATGAGAAGATTAGATTTGCGGTATTGATTTAATGAAGCATCTATGGGAGGCCCACGATCTGGAATTGAGATATGATCTCAATATCCAAGTCACTATACGTGGAACAATACAATCACCATGTCCTTATCTCTAAGTATCCGCGGAGAAAGCGCATTATCCTTGAAAGAGTTCAGGATAATTTCATTGTTGATATGTGTATCCGAGCATTGAGAAAATTGATAATTAAATGTGAGTTGATTATCATGAATAATATGAATTCGATTCATATTATAAGGAGAGTTATCTAAAATAATTAATTGTGATTTAATTATCAAATATGTGAATAATGTGAATGTGATTCATATTATTTTGGCACACGAGAATAGAGATCCAAGATGATTAATTGTGATTTAATTATCATGGATATGAATAATGTGGATAGCAATATCCATATTAGTCATATATACTATAAATGTGATTTATAATATATAAGAGAGAGCTAATTGTAATTTACATTTGTTAATTAAATGTTGATGTGAATTGGATTCACATTGGACAATTAATTGAAAATGTAATTCACATTTTATTTTGGGTTGTGAATGTGATTCACAAGTTTTCAATGGCAAGATTGCAATATTCACAAAATAATTATGAATTATTTTTGTAGAATAATTTACAACAAGTGTTATTGTAAATCTTGAAGATTTCCATGGAATAATGTGATCTCATGAGATCTCATGAGATTGCATGAGATTGCCACCAAATCCAATATTATGGAAGGAGGCAATCTGCATTCCATAATCTCCATGCTTGATTGATTTAATTTGGGATTGATTTATGTTGATTTATCAATATAGATTTAATCTAAATTAAATTAATTGTTGTTGGTTTTTACCAACATAAATCTTAGCCATTAAAAGAAGCACAAATCAATGAGAGCCATTGGATTTGTGTTGCCCATGGATTCAGATCCATGGATCCCAAAATATTATAAAAGGAGAGGCACCCCATTGCTCTTCTTTACACATACAAGAGAACATAAGGCTCTCTCTCTCTCTACACGCCCTCTCTTCCTCTCTCTCTCTCTCTCTCTCTCTCTCTCTTGTGCCGTCCACCATGGATGCCCTAGAGAGGTTCTCCATCACTGCAGCGCTGTCGTTATGCTGCCCGAAGGTTTGCTCGTGGATCTCCATCTCCTTCGATGCGCCTCACTCATGAAGAAGACATCAGATCTCGTGTGTGGAGATCAGAGGATCCGTCGCTTGGATCATCAACATGGATTGCGAGAAGCATGTGTTTAATCAACACGCTCGCAAGCGTCTCCTCCGTCGGATCAGACTTGAGATAGGAGGTCTATTCGTTTAGAGACTCGATCACAACCACGCTTCAAGAGGTAATCCTATTACTTGTTTGTGGTTTAGACGAAATGATCCTAGAAGTGTTCTTGGATCATGTGGTTTCGTCCCATGAAAAAATTTTAATTTCCGCTACATCGAACAACTAGTACGACTAGTCGTTCTTCATCGTATTCGATACGATGCTCACGCTTTCGTGATGCACTTGAGGATCTAACCATATCCTTCATGACGGTACTGCCTGTTGGCTTGTAGGCACTGAGGGTGTTCGGTAGGATGGGATGATAGTGCATCATTGCTCTAAACCCCATTGACTTCTTGGATCAGGGGTGGTGGTAGGAAGGCTGGATCTGATGATGGAAGGAAGTCTGGATGATAGATAACCATCTACTACTGCGGCTGGCCCTGATCGGGCGCCTGCATGTAGTATACATGTTGGACTACCGGTGGATGTTGGCTCGGTTGAGGCTGATGTGGCTGTGATGGATCATCCTTCTTCTCAGCTGAAGCGTCTGGAGATGGTGTTGCTGACTGGACAGAATCGATGGTTCCCACCAGCAGTTCCAACTACTTGGTGATCTAGTCCATCTTGTTGAGATTATGTGTCCTCTTCTCGATTACAGTGAGTTTCTCGAGGTCCTATGATCGCTTTTAAATGAATACCTTCGAGAGATGGCCCCCGATAATGCTAAGTTTGGAGCTCTCATCTCTCTCCGCCTCACGAGGCACTGCCATATGTACTTGCTTCTAGAGGATCTGGGCTGCTTCTGGTATGCCTTGTATGAAGAGAGGGCGACCTCTCCTTCAGTCATTTCTTCAAAAATCTGCCATACAACATCTTCATCCTTGTTGAAGTGTGATCCCCCACAGGTTGCGTCAACGAGCCTTTGGTTTTCTATGTTCAGGGCCCTGAAAAAGTGTTGGACAAAGCTGGTCCTTGGAATCTCATGATGGGGGTACTTCTCTTGTAGATCAGTGAATCTCTCACAGGCTTCATGAATGGATTCATGGGCTCCCTGAGAGAAATTGTTAATTTTAGCTCGCATCTGGTTGAGCCGACCGAGAGGATAAAATTTGTGCAGGAAAGCAGACTTCAATTCCTCCCATGTCATCACAACCTTCCCTAGATGGTTAACCCAGTAGAGGGCTTTCTCCTGTAAACTGAATGGGAACCCCATCATCTTTACAATGTCCAAGGGGACATTGGGATAGTGAGTAGTATGACAGATACGTGAAAAATTGTTGTAGATGAATGTAAGGCTCTTCATTGGTATTCCCGTAAAAAGAAGGGAGAAGAGCATGGAACCGAGGCTTCAGCTTAGAGTGAGCATGCACCGGTGGGATGAGGATCCACTCGGTCATTTGGATGTCTCCGGGATTGTATGTCTCTTTCAACATGGGTTTGGGCCTTCCTTGTTCAGGCTCTTCCTCGTCTAGATTGTCATCATGGGGTCCACCACCTCCTCCTCCTTGTATGCCTCCTTGTCCTTCGGGTCTGTTCATCACATCATTCAGCATTTCCTAGAATGTAGTATGTGCCAGGGCTTGCTCTGTCAGCTACTGCTGGATGGCTTGGATAGATGCCAACAACTGTGCATTCACCTGATTCAGATCAGGCATCTGTCCTTGCTTTGGCTGAGGGGGCTGTTGACCCTTGCCCTTTCCTTGAGGAGCCATCTCAGGGTCTGAATCTGAGGAGATGAATTGTGGATTGGGATCCAGGGCTTGGTTTGGCTTCTATCTGCAATATGAGAGAATCCCAATCATACCACTTGAAATCGATGCGCAGCTACCAAGATGAGCTCTAGAATTAAGGTCAATCCCAGAGTATTGTGAATGAAGAAGGATATGGATTGTAATTGACTTTCATTCACAGCGGAGAAGGTGGGACAAGAGTGGTCCCGGTTTATTGGGTGGTCAAAAGGAAGGGTAGAAGACGAGGAGTCTGGAGATCGACCTGCAAGGTCCGGATCGGGTTCTCGGGAATTGCCTCAAATTATTGATGAGGCCGAGTCCATGGAATCGATGTAGGTGTCAACGGGGTCCCGATTAAGCCATCCATGGATCGACTTCGTGAAGCGAGAAGGAGATCGATGCAGGAAGAAAGATATGGTGGTCAACGAGGAATAAAAATGGAGTGCAAAACAATAGAAAGGCTCAAATTGAGCGGGGGTCAAAGGGAGAAACACATGACAAACTTTGCGCAAGTGCGCGGGACTCAATCTTTGAACCTTAATATAGATCCATACAAATACAATACAAAATTTGGTTCACCAACTCATTCCATGTGAAGCCGTAGAGGTTCGGCTACTTATTATTTTTTCAGTTTTAGAGTTGTTGTTTCAGGCGTATCTTATAACAAGTCCTTAGCACGCTAGTGCTATAGGAGAAAGAGTATTGCTAGAAGAGTATCTTATACTTGTCCTCCTCCTTTGTAACCTGTAGTCTGCACTTTTTGAGGTCCTTGTAAACCTTCCTGGATCCCTACTCAGCCAAAGAAATAGAGAGAGGAAGACAATAGATGAAACCAATACTTCAGTTCTCACTCAGAACATAATTACCCGTAAGCATGCAAGAACCTACTCGGATGCAAACCGATGAGACAGACACCCCCGTGAAGGCGTGGCCTAATCTCAGTACTTCAGACCATGTCGGTGTTCCATACAAGGCGAGAACTACCATTGCTAACAAGACCCTACTCGGTCACGTACGATAGAAGCGCCAATACTTCAGAAATCCACATGATACACAAGGTAGTTACAGACTGGGATTTGGGCTGTAATCCTTAGTGGGTTGTGCCTCGCTCATGGGAGGGTTTTTGGTCCCCTCCTAAGGTACCTGAAAACAATGAGGGCTTTATGAACCCAAAACAATGATAGTCCATTACAAATTTTAATTAAGGTCAAAGTTTATTTAGCAGTCCCCTTGTTTTAATTTTTGGGTTTTGACTTTTTTTTGAATTTATTTCATACAAGCACCTAATGTTTTTGTAGATTTTCATTTAAGTCCTAGGTGCTCAAAATCAGAGGGAGATAGCGAAAAGGCCGTGCAAGTCGATTCAATGATGGAGATCTCACCATTGAATCTAATGATGCATGCTGAGTTAGAGGACTTACAGTGCTTCCCAGTTCTCTCCATGCGATATGCAAAACAGAATTTTTAAACCTATCTACATGGCAGTGTGCAATCAACAAAATCGCCCTAAATAATAGTTGCTATTAATCGTGAAGAAACATATGTTAGTTATTTAAAGACCAACCCAAGAGTCCGATCTTGGAGACATCTCGGTGCCTGCCACAACGGATCCTGCTAGCGTTGTATGATGTCCGTCACGGCGTGTGGTTTTGAACAACTAACATTTATTAATTTGACTAGATTCATATGTAAGAGACTATAGGAACATGCATTCTTATTAAGGTGTGGACCTAGTTACCGAGTCAAGCAACCTGAATCTAGGGGCTCCATGCACACAAAAAAAAGTAAAATAAGGCAAGGTCAAAACAACAGGAAACAAAATAAAAGAAGGCGAGAAAACACGGAAAACTGCGATGAGGCCCCTAGGTGAACAAACACCCGGGCACTGGACCTAGTTGTGAAGAGTAGAGTCCAAGTTATATTACATGCCAAAATTGTCTCTCTCTCACCATAAATTACAAAATTGATTTTTCTAAGCTAATTTCCACTCCTTGCTTCCTTGGTGCTCTCTCCAGCTGGTCATAGAGAGAAGACCAGCCTCCTCTAAGCTAGGCTGCATCGGCTTCCTAGAAAACCGTCATCACGTGGCAGGCCCTCGCAACAAAGGCACAAAAGGATGGCATTAGCATATATAATCAAATTATCTCAACATATCATCAAATATTTACAATAATAAAGAAAGAATTAATTGAATAAAAATGCATCATTGAATATTTACAACAATTAACCAATGAGTCAAATAAATGACTATACAAAGAATGGAATACAATTAGGCTATGCTCATTGCTCCCCGACAACGATGCCATCTGATAAACCCAAAAAATGATCATCGATCATGTGTTCCACGTAAGATGGGAACACCGTCATTGATGTGACCGATGAAGACCTTGGATTTAATCAACAATTAGCCCACAATATAATCTTAAGGCAATGAAGAGCACAAGTGAGATTAAAATTTATTATCTCTACCATAAAATGCATAGCAGGCAAGCATGTAGAGGTCGAACCACAGAGAGCAAAACAGGTAGCCTAAGGTTATTCATGTACAACCCAGTCATTCATTTATATAGGTCTTTTGTGGGTTTTTGGATTATATATTTCTTTTATTTTATTTTATTTTTTAGTTTATATTTTTATCATTTGATTTTTAATTTTCCTATTTTGTATTTTCTTTTTATTTTTTATATTTTTATATTTTCTTTTTCTTTTAAGTAAACAATATAGCATATATATAAAGCTTTATATACTCAATATATAGTAGTATATTTATAAATGATAGTAATTATAGATAAAATACAGAAAATGCATTATTTTTAGGTCTTTCATATTTTCTAATGTTTTTTGTAATTTTCCAGAATTTTTTCTAATTTTTATGTATTTTTTAAATTAAAAAATATATCACATAAGGGATTAAGTAAATACCTAAATTTGATTTGGATGTTAAAAATAGTAAATAAACTTTAAAATTACCTAAATCAATTTTAATATATATATATATAATTATAAAAACATATTTCTGGTATTTTGTAGAATTTTTATATTTTTTATTGGATTTTGGAGCTTTATGATTTTTGTCATTTATTTTACTATTTTTTAGGGGTTTTTATTTTTTGGACTCAAAAAATACATGTAGAAACTATATATAATTTTTTGTTTTTTCAAAAATATTTTGATATTTTTTTGGATTTTTTATAGGTAAACAGGGAATATATAAGCTCGATTATATTTTTAATAAATAGGTTAAATGCAAAAAATGCCAAACAAAATATGGGCTTGAAACTACAAGGCATGAAGCATCTAACCCTATTTTTGTGGATTTACAGGAGCACATTAGCTATTTTAAATAAATAGATAAAACACACAAAAATATGTCCTAGCAGGTGCATTTTTGCAATTAAAATAGAGTATGGGGTGTTCTGTGCAAAAGTACCAAAACTATACAACATAATTAAAATTCTAATGAACTATATAACAATTAAAAAAACGCTAGGGTGTTTTATGCAAATTACCCATCACATGAGACTATACATCTTGTACGTTGGGAAGGACCAAAATGCAAATATAATGAAATCCAGGGGCCTTCCAATAATTTTCACAAAAATATATAACATGCATTTCATTTTATTGGACTTTTTTAAAATACAAAACCCATAGTGGTATACATGCAATTTCGCCACCTCACGTGGGACAACACATGGGGTGACGTGTACTGGATCCAAAAGCAATTAAAATAAGTACAAGGGCCTAAGTACAAGATATTCATTTTATTTAACACTTTATACTTTATTTATAGGACTGAATATTAAATACAAGAAAGAAGGGGGAAGGATGTGCAATTTACCCCATAAGGTATGCGATCCAATAGTTGATCTTCACTACTTAACCACACGTCACCATCTTAGCGGTTGGTACCGCTTCGCATTTGGATGGCCCGGATTAGATCGCTAGATTCTATCGGATGGTAAAGCCAGGGCAACGTCCAATGGCTCTGATCTGACCTGGGCCGCCCTTCTTAATCTAACGGCGGAGCGGCTATGACAAAGAACAGGGAGGAAGGTCTGCTTGGGCAAACTTCCTCTGATGAAATCTTGCTCCTTCAGCGGTCTTTGCTGCTCCAAGTGGCCTAGATAGGTCCATGGAGAGGTCCCCTAATGGTTGGTGGCCTCAGAATGGTCGGAGGGTCACCGGAGCACCCCACAAGGTCGCAGAAGATGAGGTGCTACAGGTGCCTCTAGCGAAGTGTGATTTCACCTCCAGGTACTTCTTTGGCTCTTGGAACCTGCAGAAATGAAATCACGAGTCGAAGGCAAAGTGCCTCGACCCAGTTAGGTCCAGAATGGGGCAAAGGATGAAGCGGGCGATGCTCTCCGGCGAACGACGGAGCTTGAAGAGAAGATGTCCATATCCAAGAGGGATATGGGGAAGCGGAGGTGCGTGGAGCGATCAGAAGGGGGTGAGGAACGGAATGGAGGCAAAAGATACAACAGAGATGGGACGAAGGTGCGCGGAGGAGCTCGTCGGAGCTCGACTTCGACGAACTACGGGTCGAACGATTAACACTAATTTAACTAACTAAATCCAAAACTAACAACAAGAAATTAAACCTACGATTAAAAGAAGGAAAATTCATGATAAATGAACAGCTCTTATACTAGGAGTAGCCCAGGGAGCAGGGTCATTAGCGATGGGCGGCCGTAGGTGCACCCCTTGCTTCTGAATCTCGAGCTAAGATCGAGAGCACTCCTCCTATCACAAGGATCTCTCATAGATGCTAACCCTAAGCTTCTATACACTCAATGGTTACCAAAGTTGGAAGGAGATTTGGAGGCTTTATTTAAATACAATATTGAGCACCCTTATTAACCGGGGAAAAACGAAGATTTGGGCGTATGTACACGTGATTAGAGATCATGGCGTTTATGTACAATGATCAAAGATCATTTCGTATGAAGGGAGCAAATGCAATTGAGCGATGACACACCTAGGAAAAATGTGCGAAATCGTGGGATTGGACATGTGTGTCATGTCTGGAAGCAGGGGAGATAGTTGACCGCAGTCAACTTTTGGCGATTGGTGATTGGCCCACATTAACACAAAACGACAAAATCAGCTGACCAATTATTGACTTATTAATTACACCTAAGAAATGATTATATTATTATATTTTGAGTATAAAATAAAAAATATTTATTATTTTATCTAGTATTTTATTATAATTTTTATTTATTTTTTGGCTTTATTTATTAGTAGTTAAATTTTAATAAGGTATTTATAGGTATATTTGCCTGTATTTTATACATTTTAATTTTTATTTTGTGTATTTTACTTTGTATATTTTATTCTTTTAATTTATATATTTATAAAAAAAATCTGTGAGTATAAATATATTTTATTTTATTTTTATGATGTTATTTGTACACGTAAATAAATAGATATGAGCTTATAGGTATATTTATCAGTATTTTACATGTGTTTTACATACATGATTTTATTTTTGATGTATTTTATAAAGTTTATTTTGGTTTAAATATGCATCTATGTTATAAATAGTATTTACAACATTATAAAAATAAGAATTGGTAAAAATAATAAGGGCTAAGTAAAATGAATTTGTGAAAAGTTATATACAATTAGAGGTGATTTTGATATGTTTTGAGTTTTTATTTGAAAGATATGGGTCTGTGAAGTTTGATTTTTGCCTTTTTATTTTGTATATAAAATGAACATTGTATATGATTTTTGTACAAACTCAATTTTGTATTTTTATTTACATTGTTTCAAAAATGCATAAAATAAAGAATAAAAGAATTGGATTTTTATTCTATTTCTGACCCTTATCTCCCCCTACTTTATTCCTTGTCGACCAACTCAATTCTTGACTTGGTCTAAGGGTTTAGGGTCATAAAATATTTTAATATTTTATTCCTTTTTATTTTCTTTTCTTTATTCTATAATTTAGGCATTAAAAACCTTATTTTATATACAATTAATACAATAAATAATGTATGCTATTATGCACAAATTGATGCTATTTACATGAATTAGTTAGGGTTTTTGAGGTCAAAATGATAGAGTAAAGTTGATGAAATTGAGATTCATCAGTCAGTGTAACTGATTCTTTACCAAGAAGTAAGCTTTTTCTGAAGCACAAATTTTTGTGGAACTTTTTATTGTCATCTTCTTTGGGTATTTTCTTTGACTTTGTATAGCTTCTACTTTCTTACTTGTACCCTGATGGATATAGCTTCTTTTGTTCCACCCTTTTTTGGGTTCTTGGAAAAAGTTGCATCGGTAGACCATTTCTTACCCGAAGCATTGTCTCACCAGTCTTTAGAGATCATTGTTACCAAAAGAAGAGGGTTAGAGTACCGGTGTCGGTAATCCCCAAGAATGGTTCTTGAGCCACCCTTGATGATGCAGCCTTGCATCCTCCTAACTTAGACTCCAAAATTTTTCACCACTCCATCTGGGTTGAGCTAAGTATTAGGTGCGAGGTTTTCAATCAAGTCACCGTCTCAAGAGTCTTACATATTATATGTAGGATTCTATTTAGGAACATTGATTTGACTCATGAACATAATTTAATGGAACCTAAAGAATTAAGTCAAGGTGACCTGAAATATTTCCACTTCCAATCCTCAATGGGTTCCTTTGAGATTATGTGTATTAAGGTCTATTCCAAGCTCTAATCTTCAGAATTTATTTAGACTTGTTCAATTGTCTAGGTTATTCTGAAAAATGCGAATGCTATGCACAATGCAAAGAAAATGTTTCTACAATGCAATTATCTGATTTTGAACTTTTTATGGGTTTTCAAAAAAGTTTTTACAATTTTTATGTAATTTTTGAAAAGGTTTTGCAAATGTTTTTTGAATTTTTGAATTTGCAAATTTTTAGGGAATTTTCAAAATAAAAGTTTTTTTGAAAAATGAAATAGGTGAGATATTTATACGAGGATGCATCTCATTGTTTACAAGAGTTGAGTTTTAGGAATTTACAAATTTGTAAATACAAGGTTTTGTAAAGCATTTTTATTTGCTTGAGTTATATATATAGTTCTCAAAATAATTTGAAAATATTTTTGCAAACATTTTGAAAACTTTATTTTTGCAAATTAGTTTGACAAATATTTTTTACAAACACTTAAAAAATTTTAAAATCATTTTACATAGATTTTTTAAATAGTATATATATAGATAGATTTTTCACAAATATTTTTGCAACCATTTTCCAAATTATTTGCAAATAGATTTTCAAAACATCTTATTTCACACAAAGAAAAGAAATTTTTACAACGAAAACAATTTTAAAAGGATGAAAATATTTTAAAATTCATTTTCCAAATAGTTTTCAGAAGATTTTTCAAAGACATTTTCAAACCATTTTCAAACATTTTGCAAAATATTTTTAATAATCGGTATATACAAAGAATCTTAATGAATTTTATACAAATATTTTATTTATACTTAATTAGTTGTATTTTAGCCGTAATTATTGAAAATACAAAAATACGAGTTATGGCTAAAGTATATAGAGTGTACACGACTCCCGCATACTTAGCTTGAGTTATGTCCTCATAGATGAGAGAGAAAAAAAGAAGACGTAACTCGTACAGAGTATAGAAAATTCTATACTATAATGACTAAAGAACGAACGGATGAGAAGTTGATTCCCCCCTATACTTTGGATGAAATAATCCTAAGTATAATAGATTGTACACTAGGACAAGAGGGTCAAGGGTGGGAATGTATGAAATCATCGGCTCGACCTGTCCCCCCATACTTAGGGTAAAATATCCCTAACTATAGATAGAGTGTCAAGAAGTGAGGGGACAAGTTAAGGATCTGAAAATGAGCAACACGGAGTGCATGCCCCCCTTTGTTGAAGAGGATTTTGCGGAGGTCTAGAAATCGCACAAGATGGAAATTCCAGTCAATGCGTTGACCTCACAGGAAACCCGACTTCAAACAACCATTAACCCACACTTCATAATCAAGCAATGAAAGTAAATGTGGGGAGTTAAAATTAATTATAAATCTACAACAAAGATGTGTATAGGTGCAAGTATGTGTAGACTGTCGAACACTGGGAACAAGCAGGTAGATCAGGGCAAAAATGCAGAAAAGTGACTATTATGTATTTGTCTATAAGTGTGCTCTTTTGTTGTTTTTAAATTTTAAATTTTTAAAATTTTTAATTTTGATTTTATATTTTTATATTTTAATTTTTTATTTTATGATTTATATTTTATTTTTATATTTTATATTTTTTTTCTTTTAAATAGAAATATCAAGCTATATAGAATATATATACATAATATAAGTAAGAGAGAGATAAAAGAGGTAAAAATAGTCAAAATATATGAGATAAAATATTTTTGGAATTTTTTATAATTTTTTACTATTTTTGTGATTTTTAAATAAATTTTGCTAATTTTTTTATAGATTTTTAAAGTTCAAAATACACAAAACAGGGAATGAAATAAATACCCAAAATTAGAATCGAGATGAAAAATTGTAAAGAGTCAAAAATTCTCTAAATTAATTTTAAAACAAAGATTGTAATAAAAAGAACATTCAAAGGCAAAAAAATATAATTTTGAGATTTTTTAAGGATTTTTTATATTTTTATAAGGGTTTTAGGGGTTTTTCTTTTTTAGACTTTTATTTTATATTTGTTAGTGATTTTTTATCTGAAGTTGTAAAATACATAAATAAATACGAAATATATTTTTTTTAGATTTTTTCAAAGAGGTTTTATAATTTTTATGGATTTTCTTTTGTAAGCAAGGACAAAAATAGATGATTTTTATTTTTAACAATTAATAAAAAGCTTTAAAAATAAAATGCAAGTGGATAGCCTAAAAGCTCAATGCAACATGAACAAAATGTTATTTTTTTGAATTTTTTGGAGTTAAAATAATGTATGAAATAAATAAATACAACAAAGAGAAACTACACTACTAGCAAGGGCATAATTGTAAATATCAAAAATTTCAGGGGCCACAGTGCAATTTCAACAAAAATATTATAACTGGAATCTAGAATTACAGGACTCGAATGAAATTCGCAAAGACCTAAGGGCCTTTGTGCAAAATAACGCAACTCACGTGTTCACACACGTGAGCCACGCAGGCGGGGACTAAATGCAATTTTGAGAAACTTAGGGGCCTTTTTTGCAAAATACATAAAAGTATTACAGTAAATAAAATATTTTTGGGACTAAAAAGCAATAAAAAAGCCTGGGGTCCTAGCTGCAAAAAGCCCACTCACATGAAGAGTCACGTGAGGTGACGCGACTGGGACCAGTCTACAAATAACAAAAGTCTAGGGGCTTTTAAGAAAATATTACATAAATAAACGTGTTGTAGATGAAAGTTTATGCACTAAATATGAAATACAAAATTCGTAGTGGTTAACTTGCAAAATACCCAAGTGCCTAACGGATCAGACGGCGCTGATTGATCACTTAAGACACGTGTCGACGCTCGGTCACGCGATACCACCTCGCTAGCCAACTGTGTAGATTAGAATATTGATGACGATCCGAAGGCTGCAGGCGGACGAAATCCGACGAATGATGTGCGTCTCCAAGAACACGGCCGAAATCGACGGCGGAGAGAGGCGAAGAATGAACTGGCCAAGAACTCCGTCGTGACGAAGTTCCTCCAGCCAGCTCTCGCTACTACAGCGATCTTTGAAGCTCCAAAATGGCCGGAAGGCTCCTGTGGTCCTCCTGTATGTGTTGGCGGATCCAGAATGCTTCGGCGATCGTCGGAGGATGCGTGCAAGGAGGACATAGCAGAAGAGTCTTAGGATCCTCGATACTCCAAAATGAGCTCCAACCGACGTTATAGCTCCAGGACCTGCAAAGAAGGGTTATGGGGTCGAGGGCAAAGTGCCTCGACCCTGTAGTACAGTGATGGAAGGCGGAAGGTGTGAGAATGGAGCTCGCCGGAGCTTGGATGAAGAAGCTATCTAAGAAAATAAAACAGATAAAAAAAGCCTCACTGGCTTAGACCAAGAGGATGGTACCTCGACGTAGGCTTCACCGGTAATGGGTGGAGCCAACCTAGTCTCTCTTCTCCGACCAACCTAAAGGTGTGGCGAAAGTGTTGTCACCACCCTCGAGCCAATGGAACCGTCAGGAGGAGGGAAAGATGAGCCAAAGGGGTTCAGAATTCAAATGGGGAGAGATGGAGGTATATGTACAAGGTGGATCTGGATGCTCGAAGAATGAGGTGAATCGAGAAGTGCAGTGATCCAATCCCCGAAGCACGCATAGGGCATGAATCATCGATACTCGGGGAGAAAAAGTCAAGAAGGGAGCATCACAAAATGGTGAAAGGTGAAGCCTCGAAAAAATCAAGAAAAATGGTGAAAATCGATGTCTAACAAGGAGCAGAGGCTGGTCAGAGAGTTGACAGCGGGTCAACTCTCCGACGCTCCTGGTTGGTCCACGTGGACCAACCAGGAAAAAGTCTGGAGAAATTATTTCACAAATAAATTAAAAATAATAATAGATTTTATTAATTTTAGGTTATAAAAAGAAAAATATTTATTATTTTTTGAATTATTTATCATTATTTTTATCTATTTTTGGAGGTCTAGAATTACAGGTTCCTTTTGAGGGTTGTATACATGTATATTTATCTATATATTTTAATATTTTATTTTTATTTTTTATATCTATTTTTATTAAATAAATTAATATTTTATATTTATAACTTATTTTTATAAACTTAAATATATTTTTATTTTATTTTTGATATAATATATACACTTAAATAAATAGAGGTTTTATTTATATAGTATGCTTATAGGCAATTTATCTATGTATTTTCTATACATTTTATTTTTGCATTTTCTTGATGTTTTTATTCATGTTTTAATATGTACATATAGTATAAATAATTTTTACAAAATTATAAAATTATAAAAATAAAGAATAATAAATAAAATGAATAGTTTAATCGATACAAGTATACAACATGGGTCCAAAACTTAACTTTCAAATCGTAACTCCAAAAAATATGAAACCACCTCCATTAAATAGCTTATTAAAATTTATATACAATTAAAGCTGATTTTGATATATTTTGAGTTTTTATTTGAGATATATGGGTCTGGGAAGTTGGGATTTTGGAAACTTATTTAGACTGTATTTTGTACATTGTATATTGTTTTGTGTGAAATCAATTTTGTATTTTTCTATATTTTATTATCTACAATTTTCATGTTCAAAGTTTCTTTATTTGAGGTATAAAAAGTGGAACTAAAAATAGGTCCCAAAAATGAATAAAAATGAATAGAATAAAAGGGCATTTTATTGGATTTTGACCCTTATCTCCCCCTACTTTATTCCTTGTCGACCTAGTCATCGAGATGCCTAGGTCTCGGGTTTCGGATCATAAAATATTTTCATTATTTTATTATTTTTCTTTTCTTTTCTTTATTCTATAATTTTGGCTTTAAAAAATGTATTTTATATACAATTTGTACACAAATGCATGAATGCTAAAATGCATGAATTAAGGCTATTTACACACATTTACTAGAGTTTTTAAGTCCAAAATGATAGAATAAAGATGATGAAATGGAGATTCATCACCCTTATACATAGGACAAGGTAGTTGTAAGTATATCAAGGATGAAAGGGATGACACATTTTCGGAAGATAAGAAAGATAAAAACAAAAAGAAGAAAAGAAGAAAAAGAAAGATCATTCAAAAATATTTTTATCTACTTTTTCAGATGCTCAGATGCGGTGGCGTTCAACTCATATTCATATACAACTTGAATCGAGTCAACGATAGACAGGAAAGTATCATGCTCTAAGTAAGGCTTTAGTAGATGTCCGTTGACTACAAAAGGTTGTACGTCACCTAACAATCCATTTATCATCACACTACCATTGTCACACACATGATTCATTGTAAACGACCTAACAATCCATATATCATCCATATATCAATTTTCTTGGAAAATTTTGTAACTTTGCATCAAACAACCAAACCCTCTAACTCGGCTCAAAAGTCATTCCGTGTATTTGCTTGTCATGCAACTTCTTGACCTTATCCTTGTACATCAAGTTGTTGTCGTATGTGGAATCTCTAAATTTGAGTAGTTTGTTCATATCCTCTTTTCGATTCTTCCCAACTTTCTTGGAGTCCAAATTGCAAACATTTATTGGCTAGAAGGATTATGAATCAGTTCAAAGGGAAACTGGCATGGCTTGCCATAGACAAGGAAGTAGGGAGACATTCCTAATGGTCGCGCCTCCTCCAAGTCTTGAGTCAATAATCAGTCCAATTCCTTCGTCTTGCAAAAGGTTCTGGTTCTACTATTGGATTTTGCCCATCTTATATAATAGTTGAGGAATTTCCTCTTGTTCCCAAGCCAAGGGTCTGCTGCTTTGTCTGTTCTAGCAATTAGAGGCCAAGATAGATAGTCCAGACAGGCAAGGAAGATGGAAGGGCTAGGAGTTATCTTTGAAAATGAAAAGAACTGGGCGTAAGATAATGTACTAGGATCTTTCTCTAATAGTCCTAGTAGGACAGGCTAGTATAGATTCCAGGCTTTAGTAGGACTAATACAAAGCTAATAGTCCCTCTTTCTCAGACTACGAGAAAGCAAGTCCGACTACCAGTGCTAATATCTTTTTTCATGAGAAAGAATCGAATATGTACCCCACTACCAATGCTAATATCTTTTTTCATGAGAAAGAATCGAATATGTACCCCACTCTTCAAGGGCAGGCAGGCGTCCAGGGCTGAGGGATGCTACTTGGATAGTCGACGATCTTTCGCTTCGCTACTTGCAGGATAGTCAGTCATCTTTCGCTTCGCACCTTTTGAATTCCAGAGTCCGTGTATGATGTGAATCGACCTTTCGCTTTGGACAGCCAAGTTACTTTCCGTGTCCGTAAGAGCGCTAGCAAAGAAGTGATAGAGAAAGGGAGGCTGGGATCAGAGTAGCTAAACCAAGCCGAGAGAGAATGCGAGGATAGAGCACGAGGGTGAGCTAAGAGACATGCAAGCCGAGCATAAGGCACGCAGGCCTTAGAGAAATTGGTGAGCCGGAGCTTTCATTACTAGTTGGAAGGTCTAGTGGTGACTACACGGAAAAAAAGTTCCAACTTCTTCTATTTGCCATAGACAAGGAAGTAAGGAGACATTCCTAATGGTGACTTGTACGTGATCTTGTAAGCCTAAAGAATTGAATCAAGTATCTGAGAATAGTTCTTGCGATCCGGACACACAAACTTATGTAGAATTGTTTTTATCTCCATGTTGGAGCATTTAGCCAAGCCATTAGACTGTGGGTGGTAGGGAGAAGTGACACGATATTCAATGTAAAATTCCCGAGTCAATTTCTTCATCACTCTATTGATAAAGTGGCTCCTACTATCTGATATAAGGATTTTCGTTATCCCGAACCTTGAGATGATGTGATCTTTTTAAAATTTACAAACAATACGATTGTCTACGATCTGGGATGGGATAACCTCCACTCAGCGACTCACATAGTCGATAGCAAGTAGAATGTATTCCTAACCCTGACTATTTTGAAATGGGCCCACAAAGTTAATGCCCTAAGCGTCAAAAAATGTTTGAAATCTAAATGAACTTCAGAGGCATTGTATCTATCATTCATATGGTACCACCCATCTTCTGGCAGTTAGTGCAATGCATGATGTAATCTTCTGCATCTTTATATAATGTTGGTCACCATAGGCCACTTTGAAGTACTTTTGTTGTTGTTCTTCTGCCTAAATGGTGCCCTCTAGATTCATGATTGTGGCAATGCACGAGGACACTTGGAACTTCCTCCTGAGGGATACACCTCCATCAGATGCAACCTACTCCCTCACGAAAGAGATATGGGTCCTCCCACTTGTAGAAATGGATATCCAACAGGAACTTATCGATTTTCAATTTTGACCAATCTTGTGGAGTTTTCGTGGACACAAGATAGCTCACAACATCAACGTACCAGGGGAGCGAGGCTACTTACAAAATTGCCTCATTTGAATAGGTCTCAGTGATAGGCTGCTTGTTCAGCTCAGGAGATTCAGACACGACAAGTCTAGACAAATGGCCGGTCACCACATTCTTGACTCCAGGTTTATCTCATATCTCTAGGTGAGGGAAGGATCCACCTGATGAGATGTAATTTGGTATCCTTCTTCTGATGTAGGTACCTGATGGTCGAATGATCGGTATTGACAATGACGTTGGACCCAAGGAGATGTGATCTGTACTCTTCCAAGGCAAAAACTACCGCTAGCCACTCCTTCTCGATGACTGTTAATTCATTTGAGATTCATCGAATGTACGACTAGCATAGTGAATAGCAAATGAGACATTTCCTTTTCTCTATCCCATTACAACCTTGATGGCATAATCCGATGCATCAGTCATGGTTTCAATGGGCAACGTCCAATCGGGTGGCTGCAAGATAGGGGCCTGAGGGATGAGTTCTTTCAATGCAAGGAGTACATAGTCATCCACAATGAAATTATTCTCCTTGCCTAATATCTCTAACAATACTCAGGCTAACTTGTTGAAATCCTTGATAAATCATCGGTAGAAATTGATATGTTCCAAGAATTATCGGACTTGTTTAATTATTGTCAGTGGTTCAAGATTGGAAATCACCTCCACCTTGGATGGGTCAACTTCCATGCCATGTTTATATACAATGTGACCCAATACAATTCCTTCAGTCACCATGAACTTGTTCTTCTCTCACGAGACTACTAGATTGACTTCGCAGCATCTCCACAGAACGGTCTAGATAGTGAAGGCATTGACCAAAAGAATCTCCATAAATCAAGAAATCATTTATGAAAACCTCCAGAAAACTGCCCTCCATGTCGGCAATGGCTACATGCATACATCGTTGGAAGGTGGCTGGGGCGTGGAATAGCCCAAACAACATTCGTCGGAAGGCGTAAGTCCCAAATGAACAGGTGAGCGTGGTCTCCTCTTTATCTTTAGGAGCAATTGCCATTTTATTATATCCATAGTACCTTCCAAGAAGCAAAAATATTTCTTCACAGTTAGTCTCTCAAGAATCATGTCAATGAAGGGAAGTGGAAAGTGTTCTTTCTTGGTGGTGAGGTTCAATCTTCTGTAGCCAACGCACACTCGCTAAGAAATGGGTCCTCGGATCAAAACCTCCACTCTTTTGTCATTCTTTATGATGGTGGTCCCTGATTTCTTGAGCTCTACATGCAAGGGACTCATCCACTTTGAGTCGGAGATGTGATATATGAATCCCGCATAACACCATTTTTGAATCTCTTTCATGACAACCTCCCGAAGTTTCGGATTCAGACTTCTCTAAAATTCGTGGGAGGGATTGTTGTCTTCCTCAAGGAAAATACGATCCGAGCAAAGTGAAGGATTGATCCCATAGATATCTGTGATTGTGGTTATGTTCAAGAACCTCCATCAGATGAGATTCTTGGTATGTGATCAAATGTGCATTGATAATGACTGAGTCTTAGCTCTCCCGCAAGGAAGGTGTACTTCATGTTGGACTACAATGGCTTGAGCTCAGGAGGAGTTGGAGCTACTTCATTAGTAACTTCAGAGATGATTGTAGGTGAATGTTATTTTACCTGCTCAGAGTCCACCTTTGGTACTTCGTCCTCTTGTTTCACAAGTTCAGGGTAATTATTGATCCACATTATTGCAGAAGCCTTCAATGATCTGATCTTGGTCTTGAAGGCTCATCGATCCCACAGATTCTTCAAACACATCAGATGCATCAACAAAAATCAGATGGAGGGGAATTAAACTGCTTTCTCCACTCCTTCCTCGGAGCAGAGGAAGTCGTGGATCTCCATATCATTCATGAAAAGATATGTATTTGGAATTCTTTCAAAAATTTGTAGTCTTCAAAATGGTTGATTTAACGCACACTTTTAGCAGATGCTCTCAACGTAGGCTTGGGCTCAGAAACGGTCTCTATCTTCACTTTGTCACTGTTGGAGCTAAAGTTGATCTCTCCAGTGTCGCATTTCACTATTGCTTTGGTTGTTCGAAGGAACGACCATCTAAGGATTATAGGGGTATAGAGCATAGGTGTGGACATGTCCATGTCCAGTGATTACCTAAAAATCTAGCTACTCGGGTTAAGTAATAATCAAGGTCATTGCGACCCGAATAACGAAGATAAGTCAATCAAGAAAAAGAGAGACCACCAAACTAAAAATCAATCAATCAAGCACAAATAGCGGTCTCGCTATTTTATTTTACCTGGTATAGCTACCAGGGTCGAACACAAGGAGCACAAGATGCGAAAGCTACGAAGTAGTCGAAAATCCCAAAAAGATCAAAAGAAATGATGGTTTTTTATTCTTCAAAATTTTTTATGCTTTTTAATAATAGGAAAAAGGATAAAAGAACCCAAAAAGTCACAATTCAACCATTATTTAAAGCATAAAAAACCCTCAGAAAATTCAAATAAAAATATTTTTTTGGGTTTTTAAAATATTCAAATGTTTTTGTTATTTTTCTTAGATTTTTCTAATTTTTAATTATTTTTCTAAAAATCAAACAATGCCAAAAATCATAAACGGTGTACAGCTAGAATCTAAAGGCAATTTAAAATCGCTTAAAATGTCTATAAAATTCAAGCGGCAATTTTATGACAAATTAGAAATAAAACCTAACTAAAGCAAGTGAAAATACATTTTTTTTATTTTTTATGATTTTTTTACTGATTTTTCTAAGATTTTTACTCTTTTTAATTTTTGTGGTTTTTATAAGTGGAAATGCAACAAAAATTGGAGAATAATTAAAACAACGCAAAACAAACAAACAAGAATTTTTTTCAGAATTTTTATGGGCTTTTTAGTTGATTTTTAAAAACAAACAGAGGTAATTTTTATGGTTTTAGAATTTTTAAAAATAGTTAATGAAAATAAAATAAAACCAAAAATTCACAGAAATTCCTACACCATGGAAGGGCCATATATCAAAATCTCGTGATTTTTGGACAATATTTGCTATTTATTAAAGCAAAAATTAAGCACACAGCATACAAGGACCAAAATGCAATGAAAACAAGTTTCTGGACAAATAAATAACATGCAAGCAAACTACAGGGTCCTATCTGCAATTTTCACATCAAATCTGCACATCTCAAAAACCAATACGCACAGGGGTATAAATGCAAATAATAAAACTATAACCTTAAAGCATAACAGAGAATAAGTTCATGATGCTACATGCAATTAACCCACAAATACAAGTGAAGAAGCACGTGAGACCACACAGGAAGGACTGAAAAGTAAGTATGAAAAACTACAGGGACACAGATGTAAAAAGTCTCACTGTATACTTTTATTTTACAGACTAAACAATAAACTAAAATAAATGCAGGGGGAACTGAACAAATTTTGCAGCACTTGCGTTATGCGTGGGGTGGACAGGTTACACACTCCG
This sequence comes from Ottelia alismoides, assembly GCA_037367405.1. Classification (NCBI taxonomy): domain Eukaryota; kingdom Viridiplantae; phylum Streptophyta; class Magnoliopsida; order Alismatales; family Hydrocharitaceae; genus Ottelia; species Ottelia alismoides. The sequence continues at coordinate 443,104 of JAZKJV010011893.1, read as the reverse complement.
AATGGGTGAAGGCGGATGGTTCTGGCACTGGCGGCTGTCAGATCCAATGGTCCTCAGGTGTCAGCTACATGTGCGGTACGGAGGCTGTTAGATCTGACATCTAACGACCTGACAGCTGCAGGCATTGAACGACAGTGATGGCGTCTGGGCGAAGAAGTCGATCCAACGACGGAGAGAGGTACTGGAAGAACTCCATCTGGGCGAGGTTCACAGAGCACCGGCGATGATCCGGCGCTCCGATAAACGATCGAGCGATGGCAAATGACTCGAGGGGCCCCTCCGCGTCGGATCTCCGGGACGGTGGCTGAGACCTGGGCGACCTCTGGCGAAGGTGGACCAAGGTGATATCAGATGTCTCCGCGCATGCAAGGACCTGCAGGGCAAAGCTCAAACTCGGAGCAAAGCTCTGGTCAGGGATATTGGACCAAAAGCAAAGGGAAGCGACGGTGAATGGCGGGGGGTTTCTGGCGAAGCGATGGGGGAAACTTAGGGCCTAATCTTGGCTCGTATAGCCAAGATTTGGATGATCAGATTGCGTCAGAAGGTGGACGATGAGCCGGGGTGTCGATCATAACGGGTGGAGGTGACTGATAAGGCTCCGACCGGGTGGTCGGAGCTGGCGGAGGTGCGGCGGAAGATGAACTAAAGATCTAACAGATACAGGAGTTGAGGACTACGGGAAAGATACCTGAAGGTCCTAGAGGAATCCTGAGCTCCAGGGGGTGCTGTCAATGGTGCTCGTTGCCTCGACCTCGCTGCAAAAGGTGGGGGAGGCTCGTCGCGGCGGTGCTCCGGCCACGAGTCTTGAGCGTCGGCTACAGCGCTCCTGTCCGATCACCAAGGGTCTCCTCCGGTTGCTGTCACCAAGGCAAAGGATTCTAGGGTAGTAGAGAAGGGTGCAACGCGAGTCGAGCTACTGGGGAGTTGAATGAAGAATATATAGCCCTTCCCAGGCAGCATGGAAGAATCGGGGCATGCGCGCTAACTAAAAATGATCCACGCCTCCCTAGGGATCCACGAGGATCACCCATCCACTAGGGAGAAGCGGGCGGAAAAATTGAAGCTAAAGGAAGTGGGATCCGCTCAGAAGACTTGGGAGAAATCGGGGCGTGAGCAGGATCCGCGAGGAAGAAGGTCCAGGAGGGGTAGTTGACTGGGGTCAATATCCCTCCTAGACCAATCAGAAAATAGCTGGTAAAAAAGAATTGTAAAATAAATTAAAAAAAGAAAACGATTTTAAATTACAAAATGTTCAAATTGAAAAACATTTATTATTTTTCCAAAATATTTTTTTGTGACTTTTAATTATTTTTATGAAAAATAAATTATGGTATATACAATATTAAATTATATACAAGTATAAAATACCAATGTATTTTGTATATTTATATCTTTTCTTATTTTTACACAAATACCCAATTTTATATTTATTTATTTACAACATATTATTAGGAGTATAAAATAATTTTTATTTTATTTTTATTAGTTATTTACAAGTATAAAATAAATAGGTAATAATACATATATACATGTATCATATACAAGGTGAGAGAGAATTTTATTTTGTTTTTATTTTATTTTGTTTTTATTTTATTTTTAGAAGTATTTACATGGGGATAAAAACACCTTTTTATTTTTTTATTTTTATAAAAATAAATTATATACATATAAGAAGGATTATGTACAAGGTAGAGTGGCCCTATCTCTCTCTACTTATTTTATTTGGTGATCAGGTCCATTTTGGACCCTCTCTTGGGTTCAGGTCACTCAATATTTATTCTAAATATTTCCTTCTTTTTCTTTTATTCTTTATTCTTTTATTTTTGCACAAATACGTGTTAATTATTAGATATTAACAAATGCATGCTTATTGCTAATTTATTGTATTTACAGCTATATACTTGATGCTTTGTTAAGATATTTAGCTAAAATAAAAGAATAAAGAGTGATGAATGAGGATTCATCATCCAGCACGACAAAATCAATAGGGAACCATTCCCTTGAACGGTGATGATCAAAAGATATGGTAAAACCCTTAAGCGCATCACTGAAGAGTGAAGATCGCATCGTATTCGGTCAGGAGCGACTAGTCGTACTAATTGCTCGGGGCAGTGGAATTTTAAAAAAATTAAAGTGATGAAATCACATGATCTGAGAACACTTCTCGGATTGTTTCATCTAAACCATCAATAGTATCAAAGTTACCTCTTAAAACGTGGTTACGATTGAGTCTTTAAAAGAAGAGACCATCTGTCTCAAGTCCAATCCGACGGAGGAGACGCTTGTGAGTGTGATGATGAAATGTGTATTCCTCGCAATCCATGCTGATGATTCAAGAGGATAATCTCCTAATCTCGTCTTACGAGATCCGACATCTTCTTCACAAGTGTGATGCACCAAACGAGACGGAGATCAAAGAGTGGTCAAAATGGCAATACAACGACGTGGCGACGATGATTGCGATCTCTCTCTAGGAGACTTGACATGTAGAGAGAGAGGGAGAGAACATATTATATTGTAAATTGTATTCACAACACAAAATAAAGTGGAAAGTATATTTCCAATTAATTTCCAATGTGAATCCAATTCACATCAACAATTAATTTGAAGATACTATTTATAATATGCAAGCTTTAATCACATTTATAATATATGATAAATATGGATAGTGCTATCCACATTATTCTTATCCTTGATAATTAATTCATATTTAATCATCTTGGATCTCTTATTCTCATGTTCCCAAATAACATGAATCACATTCACCTTATTCGCATCTTAGATAAACAAATCACATTTACTTATCTTAGATAACTTTCCTTATATGTCCAAATAATATGAATCAAATTCATATTACTCCTGACAATTAAATCAAACTTAATTACCCATTTCTCAATGCTTGGATACATTATCAACAATGATATTATTCTCGAACTCTTTCAAGTATAATGTGCTTTCTCTACGGATACTTGGAGATAAGGTCAGGGTGATTGTACGGTCCTCGTATAGTGACTTTGACGTTGATATCATATATCAACTCCAGATCTCGGGGACCTCCCACAGATGTTTGATTAAATCAACGTCCTAAATGTAATCTTCTCATTGTATCTATATCACATTTTGATGACTATCTAACATTTGGACCAAGATTAAATTACTTCTCTAGTGAGAGGAGTCACTAAAATCCAGACATGTTTCATCACTCCCTCGAAATGGAAGCATCATGGTTATACAACCTTTTATTGATCACATCACCCTCATGTATTCCTAATACATGAATGTCCTGCATACTGGAAGACCTAGAATAAACCCAAAGTTTTAGATCTATTTAGACTGTGTTTTTCAAGGTTTTATTATTAAGTTTCTCATTTGATCATTGGGATTTGGTATTGATCACATGCTTTCCAAAAGCATATATCAAACCTACAAATTCAATCAAGCTTCCAAAGCGAGACAACCATGCACGGAATTTATTCCCAATATCTCATGAGTGAGCTCATGTCTTCCGATTCTGTAAATGAACAAGTATGATCCCTTTGAGATATCGTATTACTTATATGTCCTTGTATGCACGCCAACGCGCAGGTGTATTGTGAATCCCTGAGGATCTGGGTACCCGTTTATAACACATTCACGGTATTACTTTCGCTAAAGATCGTACAAGTTATGAATATACGGGGAAATTTTTTTCTTTTTGCATTTCTGTCATGACATTCAATTCAATATTCACAATCACATGAACAGGAAAATGTGCCACCAACATTTTATGTCATAAATTTTCATATATGTACATCATGTAATCAAAAGAGATGACAATATATACACTTATCCCAAAATATACGTAAGAAAAGAAATGCATTTTATAACTGAACTAAAACAGACAAAAGTAAATGTACCATCCGGTATATGCATGAGTGCCAGGAATCATCCACCAGCTACTGAGATGCAGGCTACTTGCCTACCATGCATGCAAGGAAGAAAAGGACGTCCAAATGTCGGTACAACTAGCCTTTTAAAATAATAACAAGTAATTTAATATATTCAAACAAAATCAAGTAGACATTCATTTATGAATTTAATATCTACATATAGGTCATAAGAATATATAAGTTATATATAAGAAAGGCTAATGGGCAAATGGAGAAATTATACTTATCTGCATCTTCTCCAAAAAATTGAGGTCTTTTTTTAAAGGTGCAATTCCTCCATTATTCTTTTCTTTCTTATTTTTCAATTCTTTTTCTTTATCCTCTTCAATCCCTATAAAAGAAACTCAAATCCTCTCTAATTCCCAAATGGGAGAGGAGCTACAACCCCATCTTTCTCTGCAATTGCTGTAGAAAACTTGATTAACTGATGCTCCTTATTAGATCAACCCTGCATGTTGCAAATTGGAGCTTGATGAATCCATGATTCTCACTATTTATTCTTTTATTTTAGCTCTTCTTTTTGGCAAAACACCCTGTAAATACTTTTAAAGTCAATAACTTAGCATTTTGCATGGCATTGTTATTATTGCATATTTAGCATATATTTCGCAAAATAAAATAATAAAGGGAAATAAAAAGAATGATGTATTTCGAATAAATACAGATTGACCCAAACCTTGAAAGAAGGTCAAGACTTGACTTAAACACAAAATAAAATAAGTAGAGAGAGATAGGGTCTACTATGTATTGTAAATATCACCTATACTTGTATATATTATTTATCTATTTATTTTTTATAAAACCAAAATTATTTTATTCTTTAACATCCTTGTATAGTTTTAATAATATTATAAAAATAAAATAAAAATCATAAAAAATAAAAATAAAATCATCAAACAGTTGTATAAAAGACACATGTACATATCACATCCACTATTTATTTTATACCCCTAAACAATCTATAAAAATAAAACGAAAATTATTTTATACTCCAAAAATTATGTTGTAAATAAATAAAATATAAAATAAAGATATTTATGTAAAAATAATAAAATACTTGTACATATTACATAGGTATAATATACTTGTATATAATACTATATATTGTATATACATTATTTTATTTTTCATAAAAATAATTAAAAATCATAGAAAATAGTTTAAATAATCATAAATTTTTTATTTTATACACCTTTTATTTTAAAATCATTTTACTATTTTTTATTTAATTTTCTTGTATTTTTGTGAATTCTGAATTCTCATTGGGCCACATCAGAACGTTGACCTAGGTCAACGTCTCCTTCCAGCTGACCCGACCTGATTCCCTTCCTGTCAGAGCTTCTTCTCCTAATTTTCCTTATCGAGCCAGGCCTCCTTTCTCCTCGATTCCACAACATGATTCCTCTCCGAAGATCTGTGATTCTCGTGGATCCCTAGGGAGGATAGGATCGCCTTAGGGTTTTGCACCATTTCCCGATTCTTCTAGACCCCTAGGCATCCTATATAACCTTTTCTTCTGCCTCCATAACTCTTCAGCTTGTCCCTCACACCCCCATTATTCCCTAGCCACCTTCAGTGGAGTGATAGCCACTTGAGGAGCCGCTTAGGATCCTTAGGAGATGCCTGGAGGCTTGAAGCTCGCAACACAGACAGAGCTCCGCTATGTGAAGCCTCCTAGCTAGCCGCAGCTCGGTCGAGGCCAAGACCCATCTGCCCACCTTCTCCTGAAGCTCAAGAACTCCTCCGACCCTTCAAATATATATGTTCAATACCGCATTTCCATTTTTGATCTGTCTTCCCCTTTTTGCACCGCCACACTAATCTCTGCTCCGACCAGCTGGTCGTAGCTCCGTTACACCCATTCACCTATCCCGATTGACGCTACGTATCGCCCTCTGTCTTCTCACACAGTCTTTTCCCCCTAAAGTTCGACCATCAAGTCGAGATTAAGACCTAGATCACCTTCCAGAGATCGATCGTCATTCCCCATCGCTTCTTTCCTTTCCAGTTGCAATAACCATGATCGGAGCATAGCCCCGAGTCCCTTCTACTCTTTTAAGGATATTACGCGCGTGAAGAGACAATCCTGGAGTCAAGAATATGGTGGTGGATCATCTCTCTCGATTAGAGCATCTTGAGGATTTTGAGCAGATTGATCCTATTACAGAGACCTTCCCAGATGAGGTGATCCTTTCTATCGCCTCACTCCCATGGTATGCCGATATTGTGAACTATCTTGTTGCCAAGAAAGTTCCACAAGGTTGTCCCAGGCAGAGACTTGAGACCTTTCTAGCGAAGGCCAAGTCTTACCATTGGGAGGATCCCATCCTTTACCATGAAGGAGGGGATAGTCTCTGGCGACAGTGCGTTCCTCAGGAGGAGCACCATAGCGTCCTCACCTACTGCTACAAGCTGGAGGCAGGAGGACATCACTCTAGGAGGAGAACGGCACAGAAAGTGCTCCAATCCGGCCTATGGTGGCCTACTCTCTTCAAAGATTCTGATGAATTTGTGAAGATATGTACTGAATGTCAGAGGATGGGCACTTGTGGACAGTGTGACATGATGTCGATGCAGCCCATTCACTTCTGTGAGGTTTTTGATGCACGGGGCATTGATTTCATGGGTCCATTCCCTAAGAGCCAGGGATTCGAGTACATTCTGTTAGCCGTTGATTATGTGAGTCATTGGGTTGAGGCCATCCCTGCTCGAACTGCAGATGTTAGGACTGTATGCAGATTTTTGAGGAAGAACATCATTTCATGGTTTAGGGTACCTCGAGTTTTGATATCTGACGGGGGGTCTCATTTCGTCAATGGCAAGGTAAAGGCCCTTGCTAGCGAGTTCGTCATTGAACATCGAGTAGCCACTCCATACCACCCTCAGACCAATGGTCTTGCTGAAGTGTCGAATAGGGAGATCAAGTGTATATTGTAGAAGGTCGTCCGCCCTGATCGAAAGGATTGGTCACGGCTTTTGGACTCCGTCTTGTGGGCATATCGTACATCCTTCAAGACCCCTTTGGGTACATCTCCCTTTCGCCTCGTTTATGGCAAGCCCTGCCATTTATCTGTTGAGCTTAGGCATAAGTCACTTTGGGCTGTCACAGATATACTTTTGGATCCAGTGAGTGTAGGAGACAAGAGGAGGGCAGAATTGGCAGCCTTGGAGGAGCTTAGAGACGAAGCCTTTTGGAGCAGCCTACATTATAAGGAGCGAGTGAAGGAGTGGCATGATTCTCATATCATCCACAAGCAGTTTTAGCCAGATCAGAGAGTATGGTTGTTCGATGCTAGGCTGAGATTATTTCCAGGGAAGTTGCATAGCAAGTGGAAGGGACCATACCTGGTCCGAAAGGTACATGACAATGGGAGTATTGACATATCTGAGATGTCATCTGAGTCTACCTTTCACGTTAATGGGCAGCGGCTCAAACCCTATCTAGATCATGAGCCGCTAGTCATTAATGTCGCCCCTATTCATTTTGCGTGAGATGTGGCCTTTGATTCACATCTAGTGCATCTCATGCATGATTATCACTGTCTTCCGCCTTGTATAGATCCATATGTCCATATCATTCCATTCTTTCGTCCCACACCCCATATTCATCTTATGATTATGCTATAATTAGGGTGTACTTTACCCTAAGTATATGGGGGTGTTGGACTCTTGAGTATTCTTTTTATTCTTTTTACCTTTGTTTTGCTGCCTATACTTAGGGATCTTTCACCCTAAGCATAGGGGAGGTAGACCCTATACATTCTTCCACTTGATTTCCCTTCATGTACAGCTTGCTATACTTAGGATTGCTTAATCCTACACCGAGCTCTCTCTTCATTCTATTCTTTGATTCATCGTTGTAACATACTATTCCTTTTCACTTCCCTATACTAAGCACGAGTTATGTCATCTTCATCACTCTTGATCCACTCTGAGGACATCGTTTGAGCTAAGTATAGGGGGTTGTCGTATATATTTCATATATACTTTAGCCATAACTCGTACTTTGTGTGAGAGTGTTAATAAATAAAAAGGCTAAAATTCTTTTATCTAATAAAACCATAAAAATTTAAATTTTTTCCTTGTAAATGAAAATTCTTTATTGCACATACATAGCTATTTATAAAAATTATTTTTGTACAAATGTTTGTAAAAACATTTTGCATAAAGAATTTGTAAATATTTTGATATCAAAAGTATGTATATAGTACAAATTTTTTGTAAAATGTTTGAAAAACAAAAGTTTGAAAAAACCCTTGTGTAAATGTTTGTAAATATTTTGCAAAACTCCATGCATTCATTCATTCAAAAAATTTTCAAAAATTTTGCACATTTTCAAAAACATGCATGAAAACATTTTTGTATAATTTGTACAGTTTTTCTGAATCATAGTTGAGGGTAGTACTTCTAGGCAGAACCTCTCTTCTTCTTTTAGTGAAGGAAGTGCGTCTCAACTTGGTCTGGTGGTGTTGAGGTATAAAGACAGGAGTTGTGGGTTGCAATAAAGCTTCAAACGAGGGATAGTCTACTGGCTCAAGAGGAAAAACTCCTTATGTATATATGTTGCACCATGTAGATATGTTGTACTTATGCACATCGAAAAAAAATGTGCAAAGAAAGAGAAACTCAAAAAAAGTGGTGGGTCTAATTGAAAATAAAATACCCATCGGAGTGTATATAGTCAAATAAAGCAAAGATTATGATACACATGCTCATCTCATGAAGCTTGCAGCGGGAGACTTAGCTATACTGGTTGGGCTCCCAAGGATACATGACTACACTAATCATGGTCCATTCTCTTCTTCCCCCTCTTCTTGAGTCGGTTGAGCTTGAAATTAGAAGGGAATACCCCGCTCCTCGAGGAAAGAGCTGCCAGACTAGGGCATTAGAGTTACCTTGTTGAGGGGGGTTGTCACTTTGCCATTTCTGAGGTGGGGAGCTACATATCACTTACACAGTACAAGGAAATATTCATGGTCATTAGAGTTTGTGTATGTAGACTTGTTCTGATTTGGATTATTGAGAAGTCTTGACCATAGATTGGTGGAACTTGGAGGCTGTTGAGTTTTAAACTTAAGTCCAAATAAGGTTCCGACAAACTAATAATCCAAAGGCCTGACTGAGCTCCATACTTCAATTTAATGAAGGCAAGTTTAATAATCAACCTTGATTCCGCTTCTTTTTCTTTTTCTTCTCACTTCTTTTTCAAATAAGTGTTTGCTAAGGGACTATCAAATGTAAAGTATAGGTGGGTGATGAATCCTCATTCATCACTCTTTATTCTTTTATTTTAGCTAAATATCTTGGCAAAACATCATGTAGATAGTTGTAAATACAATAAGTTACCAATAAGCATGCATTTGTTAATAATTAATAATTAGCATGTATTTGTGAAAAAATAAAGAATAAATAATAAAAGAAAAAGAGGGAAATATTTAGAATAAATTTTGAGTGAATTAATTCCAAGATAAGGCCAAATATAAGCATGATCGCCAAATAAAATAAGTAGAGAGAGATAGGGCCACTCTACCTTGTATATATTCCTTCTTATATGTATATATTATATTTTCACAAAAATAAAAATAAAAATGATTTATATTCCCTTGAATATATTTCAAAAAATAAAACAAAAATTAGAAAAATAAAATAAAAATAAAAATAAAATAAATTCTCGCTCACCTTGTATATAACACATGTATATATGTATTATTACCTATTTATTTTACACTTGTAAATAACCTATAAAAATAAAATAAAATTTATTTTATACTCCAAATAATATGTTGAAAATAAATAAAATATAAAATTTGGATATTTGTATAAATATAAGAAAATAAAAATAATTATAAAATACCTAGGTATTTTATACTTGTATATAATATAGTATAATGTATATAGTTTAAATTATTTTTCATAAAAATAAATAAAAATCACCAAAAAATAGTTCGAAAAACAATAAACATTTTTCATTTTGAACATTTTTTTATTTTGAAATCATTTTTTATTTTTAATTTATTTTACAAATATTTTTGACCGTGCTATTTTCTGATTGGTCCAGGAGGAATGTTGACTCCGGTCAACATCCCCTCCCGGACCCTCTGGCGCCTGGATCCGAGTTTCGCTTCGTTTTATCCCCATTATCCCACTCAAATCTGGCTCATTCTTGCCCCGATTTCACCACCCGGTTCTCCCCCATGGAACAGCGATCCTCGCGGATCCCTAGGGAGTCCCGGATCATCTTTGGATTGCACGCTCCATCCGATTCTCTCCAGCCACCTGGGAAGGCCTATAAATTCTGCATTCCATTCCCCAGAGCAGTAGCTCGTGCCGCATACTCTCTTGAGATCCTAGACCTCTCGCCTTTGGTGACAGCAACCGAAGGAGCATCTTGGTGATCGGAGAGAGCCGCTGCCACCGACGCTCAAGCTTTGTGGCCGAAGTTCCGCCGCGACGAGCTTCCCCCGCCTTCCGCAGCGAGGTCGAGGCTAAGACCCCCTTCGACTTCATCCCCTGGAGCTCAGGATCTCGTTAGGACCCTCAGGTAAACCCTTCATCGTTCCTAGCTCCCTTATCTTCCAATCTTTCATTTGCCGCCTTCCGCGGCTCTGCCGGCTCTGACCCGTCGGTCGGAGCCTCGTCGTCACTCTCCACCCATTTAGATCGACTCATCCGACCACCATCACCCTTCTTGCGCATCCTGATCACCCGAACCTTGGCTGTATGAGCCGAGATTAGGCTTTAGGTTTCCTCCCTCGTTTGCCGGAAACCCCCGACTCCACCCACCGTCGCTTCCCTTTATTTCAAGTCAAATAACCTTGCCCGGAGTACTCCTCTGAGTCGGAGCTTTACCCCGCAGGTCTTCTCGCGCGTGAATTCACCCCACTTCGCCTTCATCCAGCTTCGTCGGAGCTAACCCAGGTCACGTCCACCTTCCAGGAGATCCGACCAGTGGCGAGCTGATAAGATCCGTCCATCCGACGTGGAGGAGCCTTGCGAGTCAGCCACCGTAGTCTGATCGTTCATCGGAGCGTCGGATCACCGCCGGTTCTCCGGTGAACTTTGCCTGAGTGGAGTTCGTCCAGCATCCTTCTCAGCCGTTGGATCATGCCCATCGCCTAGATTCGATCAGAGCCGTCCAGTGCCTGTCCTTGTTAGGTCGTTAGATCTGACATCTAACGGCCTCTATATGCCCATGTTCACACCCTCAAGACCACCGTTGGATTCGCCAGCTATCAGCGCCAGAGCCGCATGTCGCCATCTAGTCATAGCGCGACACTTATCCCCCCATGCACGACGCACGAGCGGCTGGGTAATTTGCGCCATTTTCCCCGCATTTATTTCCTTTTATAGTTTAATCTAAAAAATAAAAGTTACGATGTAGACCATTTTGCATATTAGTCCCTGCATTTTCCTGTATTTACATTTCAGTCATGTTTGTGTATCCTCACGTGCATCATCACGTGTAGTAGTGGGTTAATTGCAGTCAGTGCACTGAATTTCTTCTCTGTTACTTTTTGAAATTATAGTTTCATTAATTACAGTTATACCCATGTGCGTGCTTTTTATGACATGTGCTGAAAATTGTGTGAAAATTGCAGTAGGGGCCTTATAGTTTATATGTGTGTTATAGTTCAGCCCCTGGAACATGTTTTTGTTGCGATTTGGTCCATGTGTGTTGTGCCTCTTGTGTTTGATTTAATAAATAGCAGTTTTTGTCCAAAAATCATAAAATTTCGATACATGGCTCCTGCCATGGTGTAGGAATTTATGTGAATTTTTTATTGCATTTTATTTTTATTTAGTATTTTTAAAAATTCAAAAACCTCAAAAATGGCTACTGTCTGTTTTTAAAAATCAACTAAAAATATTAAAAACCCTCTAAAAAATCTAAAACAATTATTGATTGTTTATTTTGAGTTGCTTTTGCTACAATCCAATTTTTTTTGCATTTACATTTATAAGAACCATAAAAATTGAAAAATAATGAAAACCTTGGAAAAAAACATTAAAAATTCATAAAAAACAAAAACAAAATGTGTTTTCTTCTTCTGTAGTTAGCTTTTAGTTTATAGTTTATTATAAAATTGCTGCTCGAATTTTATAGGCATTTTAAGTGTTTTTAACTTGCCTTTAGATTCGGGTTGTACATTGTTTAGCATTCTTGCCCTTGTTTCATTTTTAGGAAATTAACTAAAAATCAGAAAAATTCAAGAAAATTAAAAAAAAATCTGAATATTTTAAAAACCCAAAAATATTTTATCTGAATTTTTTGGGTATTTTTTATGCTTTAAATAATTATTTGTTTGTGTCCTTTTGAGTCCTTTTAGCTTTTTTCCTAATATTAACCATTCTAAAAAAATTGAAAAATATAAAATCCATTAAATTCTTATTTTTCTGGATTCTTGACTACTTCGTAGCCCACGCATACCGTGCTCCTTGCGTTTGACCCTGGTAGCTATACCATGTAAAACAAAATAGCGAGACCGCTATTTGTTTGCTTAATTGATTTATCTTTGTTGCGGTGGTCTTCTTTCTTTTTGATTGATTCCGATCTGAGTAGTTGAGGTCGCAACAACTGGTGACATATTTTACCCTTAGTCGCTCGGGGTTTTCGGGACATCAATCCTCTCGAGATGTCGTTACACGGATGGTTTAGTTGGGATCCCGCCGACACCCACATCGATTCTGTGTCGCCAACATCTTCAATAAGGCTGGGTGATCTCCAAGAAGTTAGCTCGGATCTCGTGAATTTCTCCTTGGACTCCCCCATTCTCTCTTCCTTCAACACTTGTCTTTCTCTAATAAATCTGTTATTCGGGATGGACTCACAAACCAAATTAGCTCTTCCTCTACAAATAAACAGGGGTTACTCTTGTCCCAGAATTATCCCCCTGTGGATGGAGATCGATTTCAGTCAATATCCTATGCTCTGTTTACAACTTTACAGTACTCTGGGATTGACCTTAATTCTTGATTCATCTCAGCGACTGGTGTTCAGAAAGAAATTGATCAGGGTTTACTCCGTCATGCAGATTCTCAACCTGATCACGAGCCCAAGGTTCAAGTCGATTTTGATATGGCTCCAATTGGAAGAAGAAAGGGTATGTATCCCCAGCCAATCGAACCAGCAGATCGAGGGGAAGGACAGTATACTACACAAAATGAGGTCAACAGTCAGTTGCTTGCTTCCATCCAAGCTATCCAACAGTAGACCAACCAGTCTTTGGCCAGACCGCATTCCAAGATATGCTTAATGACTTAAGGAGGAGGGCCGATGAGAGACATGGCAGAAGGGAGGGAGAACCAGAACTTGAAGATGACCCAAATCAGGGAGGTACGGGAGATGAATTTTCCGTTGGTGGACCCTATTTGAGAGAAGGGAGGAAGGACCACCACCGTCGAAGCCCACTTTGAGAGAAACATATAACCTTGGAGCGGGCCGCAATACCAAGTGGATTCAGATTCTACAGATCCATGCTCACTTCGAGCTAAAGCGTAGTTTCTATCCCTACTCCCCACATTCCATGGGAACACCATCGAAGAGCCTTATATCCACCTCAAAAAGTTCGATCTCATATGTGCCACCGCTCACTACCCCAGTATTCCATTGGGGTAGTTAAGCTGATCGCCTTCCCCTTCAGCCTCTAAGACAAGGCCTTGTTTGGGTCGACCACTTGGGGAAGGTAGTCACGACATGGAGGAGTTAAAATCTGCATTTCTTCACAAATTCTACCCTCTCGGCCATTTGAACCAGATGCACACTCGCATCTCTAGCTTTTGCCAACAACCCCACGAGATGATCCATGAAGCGTGGGAGAGATTCAAGGGATTACAAGAACGGTGTCCCCACCACGAGATTCCTAAGACTAGTCTCGTGCAACATTTCTTCGGTGGGCTAATACTGGAAAGCTAAAGACTCGTCGATGCTGCTTATGGAGGCTCGTATTTTAACAAGGATGAGGATGTTGTGTGGAATATTTTTGAGGAGATGGCCGATGGAGAGGCCGCTCAGCCCTCATCACGTGCATACATGAAGATGTCGGCCACCATCAACAAGCCTGTGAACATGGCTACCCATACCGAAGATAAAGATGAGAGCTCCAACCTCAGCATTATTGAGAGCCACATGTCTAAGGTCGAAATCATTGAGAAGAGGTTGCAGGACCTCGAAAAACTATCTGTCATTGAGAAGAGAACCTAGGTCCTGGAGAAGCTCGATCTGATCTCTCAACAGCTGGAACATCTAGTCCGTGCTTTGAATGTCAATACTTGTAATTCTGTGTCTGCCACTGCAGAGAATCACGCTGAGCATAAGGAATCACCACAGATGTGGCCTCCTCAGTTGAGTCTCTTGCAGCCTCCACTAATCCAGCACGTATATTACATGCAGGCCCTGAAGCAGCCCCCGTAGTCCCATAACCAGATGGTTATCTATCAACCAGAGCTGCAACCGATTTACCCAAAGTATTTTCCTCCACCTCTCCACAAATTAAAGAGATTAATGGTGTATGGGAACACGATCAGCAGGTGACTCACCCTCAGGGGCATCCCCTGGGTTAGAAATCGGCCAACCGACCACTTCACCACCACCAACACGGAGGGAGAAACTTTTAGCCCTTCCAACCTCAAAATTAGTAGCCTCAACAATATGAGAACACATTGAGGCATGGATATCAGCAGCAGTAGTCTAGCTACCGTAATCAAGGCTATCCTCCGTAGCAACCGGCTGCATCATATCATAATTCATATCCCTCCCAACAGTATTCACAATATTCCTCTCATCCTCCTCCCCACCACTTTTCAGAGGGTTACCAACAGCAACCTCCTCCATATTATCAAAACTAGAGGTTCCAAGCGGGTGATTCCACTGAGGTTGCACCGGTGAGCCTGACTCTCGCTTGTTTGGAACAACTCATCAAGAATATGACTAAGATGACCCAGAAGATAGACGACCTAACAGCTGCCAAAACCATCATACCAGTCCAGGTCGAGGCCAATCCTAATAATTTCCGACGCAAGGAGTAGGTAGTTTGCAGTGATCTGCCCAATTCAGGTAGAAATGGTTTTTTTATATCTAACGTTGTTACTCTCAGGAGTGGTAGAGCATTACAGCCATCAGCAGTTGCGAAAGGAAAGCATATTGCATCTGACGGGGAGTCGTCAGTCCAGCCAGCACAAGGGCCAAGCAACATTTTTGGAGGAACACCGTCTCCAAAAAAATTACAAAAAAAATGAAGAATATAAAAATACAAAAATATCACTATAGCCTCGATGGAGACCAGCCAGCATTGGAGATGCTGCGCATTCCCCAGAACTAGCTCTTGACGTGAAGAATCTTGCACCTGCAACGAGTCCAACGCCAGCACCAGAAGTTGAGCCTGTAGTTTTTGGTCCACACATCGTAGATGATTCTATACCTTTTTGCCATCTACCTGTAAACAATGATATGGACATAGTCTTGAATGACATTATTGAAGATTCTGTAAATATTCCTTTTCCTGACGCAATGAAAAAGCACAAAAAACTGAAAATTTTGAAAAATTCTTTGCTGATCCTGCCATTGTGGAAATTATCTAGAATTTGGTGTTGAACATGCCATTGATGAAATCTCTTGAGTACATGCCTACTGTGAAGAAAGGACTGAAAGACGCATGTACAAATAGGCGTAGGCCTCACCCTCACAACTCTAGAAAAAAAAGGTGGCAAGTCTGAGAAGCACATTTTTACAATAGCCATAGTCATCAGCAATCTCCCAGATAAGGGAGCACCTCTTGTTCGTTGTTAGATGTTCAATTAGGAGTTCGAATGCACTTTGTTGGACAGCGGGTCTTCTGTCAACTTGATGCCAACCTCACTGCTCACAGAATTCAGGCTAGGATCGCTCCAACCTGCAAAGATGATTGCAATTCGCAGACAAATCAGTCAAGCATCCTAGGGGCAAGTTGGAGGACGTGATAGTCAAGGTTCAGGGGAAGCAGTTCCCATCTGATTTTGTCGTATTAGATATGGACGTCTCTACTCCTTTGCTCCTCACCCAAATCATACTTGGACGACTGTTCCTATTAACGGCCAATGTAGTGGTGAATTATGGCACTGGATAAATCACCTTCGACTCCAGCAGCGAAAAGATCAAAATAGAGACCACGTCTGATGCGAGACCGCCAGAAGGAACATCTGCAGCATGTGCAAGGGTGATTGATTATTTCAAATACTATGTCTTTTTAGCCGAATTCAAGACACCAACCTCTTTATGGATGACAATGAGATCCATGAATTCCTCTGTCCCGAGGAGGGCTTGGAGAATGCAATCGAATCCATCCTTATCGATCATGATGAGACGTTTACTGATTTATGTAAGGAGACCTAGGTGGTGATGATGTGCCTTCAAAACTAAGAGCAGATTATCGAAGAGTTCTGCGATGAAGAAGAAATCATTAAAACATTCTGTGAATTATTGAATGAGGAGGCAGAACAGAGCATGGTGGACACCAAATAGACGAAAGAATCACCACCAGCAATAGTAGCTGAAGTCACCCATGAAGCAGCTCCTAGCCCGCCTGAGATAAAACCTTTACCCTCCATTATTAAATATGCCTTTCTTGCGAGAGAACCTAACATGTATCCGATCATTATCAATGCTCATCTGACCGCAGACCAAGAATCTCGTCTGATGGAGGTTCTTGAATGTAATCGCAAGGCGATAGGCTGGAAAACTTTGGATCTCCATGGGATTAATCTGTCCTTGTGCTCGCATCGCATTTTCCTTGAGGAAGATAGCACACCCTCCTGAGAATTTCAGAGAAGACTCAATCCTAATCTGCGGGAGGTTGTTATGAAAGAAATTCAAAAATGGTGCGATGCGGGATTCATTTATCCCATCTCCGACAACAAATGGGTGAGTCCTCTGCATGTAGTGCCAAAGAAATCAGGGATCACCATCGTGAAGAATGATAAAGGAGGGGAGATCGCAACCAAAGTACCCACTTCTTGGTGAGTGTATGTAGATTACAGAAGACTTAATCTCGCTACCAAGAAGGATCACTTTCCGTTACCCTTCATAGACCAGATTCTTGAGAGATTGGCCGTGAAGGAATACTTCTACTTCTTGGATGGATACTCTAGGTATAATAAAGTGGCTATAGCTCCTAAAGACCAATAGAAAACCACGTTCACCTGTCCCTTTGGTATGTACACCTTCAGACGGATGTCGTTCGGTTTATGCAATGCCCTAGCCACATTTCAAAGGTGTATGCTTGCAGTTTTTGCTGATATGGTAGGCAGTTTCTTGAGGTCTTTATGGATGATTTTTCGATCTACGGGGACTCCTTCGATCAATGTCTGGATTATTTAGACCAAGTCTTACGAAGGTGCTGTGAAGTGTATCTAGTGCTCTCGTAGGAGAAGAGCAACTTCATGGTTACTGAGAGAATTGTGTTGGGTCACGTTGTTTCTAAATGTGGCATGGAGGTTGACCCAGCCAAGGTGGAGGTAATTTCTAAACTTGAACCACCTACAACCCTCAAACAGGTTAAGTCATTCTTAGGCCATGTCGGTTTTTACCGACGATTTATCAAAGATTTCAGTAATCTAGATAGACCATTGACCGAGTTGTTAGGCAAGGAGAAGGATTTCATTATGGATGACAGTGTGCTCCTTGCCTTTAGTCAGCTGAAATAACTTATCACTCAGGCCCTTGTCTTGCAGCCACCGATCTGGACACAACCTTTTGAGATAATGACGGATGCGTCAGATTATGCCATCGATGTTGTGCTCGTACAGAGGAAAGATAATGTCCCATTTGCAATTCACTACGCTAGTCGAACGCTCGATGAATCCCAACAGAATTACACAGTCACTGAAAGGAGCTGCTAGCGGTAGTCTTTGCCTTGGAAAAATTCAGATCCTCTCTCCTGGGTCCAAAGTTATCAAATACACATATCATTCAACCATCTGGTATTTACAGCAGAAGAATGATGCCAAACCATGCCTCATCCGATGGATCCTTCTCCTCTAGGAATTTGATCTAGAAATTTGAGATAAACCTGGAGTGAAGAATGTGGTGGCTGACCACTTATCTAGACTGCCTAAACCTAAATCTCCTAAGGTGAGCTTACAACCAATCATAGAAACCTTTCCAGACGAGGCAATCTTGTCAGACACCTTGCTCCCCTGGTATGTTGATATTGTGAATTATCTTATGATCAAGAGAACCCCACAAGATTGGCCGAAGATGAAAGTCGACAAATTTTTGTCTAAGATCCATTTCTACCAGTGGGAGGATCCATATCTATTCCATGAAGGGGTAGACTACATATGGAGAAGATGTATTCATCAGGAGGAGGTTCCAAGTGTCCTCGCATTATGCCATGATCAAGACTCCGGAGGACATCACTCAGGAAAACGAACGACAGCAAAGGTTCTTCAGAGTGGTGTTTGGTGGCCTACCTTATTTAAGGATGCAGAAGAGTATATCAAGTGTTGCGCTGACTGCCAGAAGATGGGAGGCACCATAGGAATGAGAGATACGATGCCTTTGAAGTTTATTCAGATGTCAGACATTCTCGATGCATGGGGAATCGATTTTATGGGCCCATTTACAAATAGTCAGGGTTACAAATATATTCTGATTTTTATCGACTATGTGAGTCACTGGGTGGAGGCTATTCCCACCCGAACTGTCGACAGTCAGACTGTCAGTCGATTTTTAAGGGATCACATCATTGCACGGTTCGGGATTCCCAAAATCCTCATATGAGATGGGGGTAGTCATTTTATAAACAGAGAGGTGAAGAAGCTGATTCAGGAATTCCTTATCGAACATCGTGTTGCTTCACTTTATCACCCACAGCCCAATGGCTTGGCTGAATGTTCAAACAGGGAGATAAAGATGATTCTACAGAAGCTTGTGCGTCCTGATCGCAAGAACTGGTCTCAGCTGCTTGATTCGGTTCTTTGAGCCTACAGAATTGTGTACATGTCACCCTTGGAAATGTCTTCCTACCACCTTGTGTATGGCAATCCATGTCATCTGCCCGTTGAGCTAATTCACAAATCTTTATGGGCCATCAACATCTGTAATTTGGACTCTGAGAAAGCTGGAGAATACCGAAAAGTGGATCTGAATAGATTGTTGGAATTTAGAGACTACGCGTATGATAACAGCCTGATATACAAGGAGAAGGTTAAGAAGTGGCATGACAAGTATATATGCCGCAAATACTTCGAGCCAGGTCAGAAGGTGTGGTTTTTTGATGCGAAATTAAAGATCTTTCCAGATAAACTGAAAAACAAATGGAGTGGGCCATTTATAGTGAGGCATGTGCATGACAATGGAATCATAATGATATCTGGTTTATCAGCTGACTCACAGCCATTTGTAGTCAATGGACAGCTTTTGAAGCCTTAACTTGAATATGATACTTTTCTGTCTGTCATTGACTCCATTTAAGTAATCGATGAGGATGAGCTGAATGCTTCCGCAGCTGCGGTTGAAGGCAAAGCAAATCAAAATATTTTTGAATGACTTTTCTTCTTTTCCTTCTTTCCTCTCTTCTTCTACCAAAAAAAGGTGCCATTTCCTTCATCATTGCTACACTTAGGATGCACTTTGTCCTAAGTATGAGGGGGTGTGCACCCTGAGTTCTTCTATTCTTTGGTCCTCTCCACTATCTCCTCTTCTTGTCTATACTTAGGGGTATCTTACCCTAAGTATAGGGGGAGACAGTCTGAGTACGATCTGTTCATTCCCACCCTTGACCCTCCCTGCTTTGTGTATAGTCTGTTATACTTAGGATTATTAGATCCTAAGTATAGGGGGGACGGTCAACTTCCTATTTGTTCATTCATTCCTTATTCATTTATTCTTTATACTTGTCTATACTAAGTACAAGTTATGTCTTCTCTTTTCTCTCTGATCTACGAGGACATAGCTCAAGCTAAGTATAGGGGGGTCATATATGCTCCACATATACTTTAGCCATAACTCGTACTTTCATATTTTTCTTAATAATTATGTCTAACTTCATTTAAACTCCTAATAAAAAAAGTCTATTATTCCTCAAATTCTTTTTGTACTTATTGATTAATAAATCAGGTGAAAATGTTTTTTGCAAAATGTTTGTAAATAGTTGGAAAATCTTTTTGAAAAATATTTTGAAAACATTTTGTTAAATATTTTCAACCGTTAAAAACATTTTGTTTTGTAAAATTTATTTTCTTTGTGTGAAATAAAATGTTTGAAAAACTATTTGAAAATGGTTTGGAAAATGGTTGCAAAAATATTTTGAAAAATCTATATATACTGTTTGAAAAACCTTTGCCAAATGATTTTCAAATGTGCGTACATGTTTGTAAAAATTGTTTGTAAAAGTTATTTTGGACAATAGTTTTCACAATTGTTTGAAAACCCTTTTCCAAATAAAGTTTGAGGAATATTTACATCACCCTAAAATTCTTCATTATTTATATATATATATCTATAAAATTGACCACTTTCCCTTTGTAAATTCGTAAAAACCTAATTCTTGTAAATGTAAGATGCATCCCTGTGTAAATATTTGTACCTAGTTTTAAGCCAAAATCTTTTGTTTTTTAAAAATCCCAAAAACGTTTGTAAAATTAAAAATCCAAAAACATTTGAGAAATCTTTTTGAAAATACCAAAAAATGCATAAGCATCATCTTTTCCAAAATCCATAAAATTTCAAAATCTTTGAAAATTGCATCACAAAAATATTTTCTGCATTCTGCAGAACATTTGCATAGTATTCGCATTTTTTCGGATCGAGTTTAAATAGTTCAACAAGTCTAAGTAAAATTCGAATATTGGAGCTTCGTTGGACCTTAAAATCTACCTAATTAACAGGAACCTTATAGGAACTGGAATTGAGGTACTTCATGTCTAGTTGACTCAGTTCTTTGAGGATCACGAGACTTGGTTCAATGAATTCTTAACTGCCTAAGTAGAGTATTTTGGAGCGCACACCCGACTCTTGTTGATAATGACCTAACTTGGACACATGCACCTTTCACTTGGCTCAACTCAGTTGGAGTGGTGAGGGGGTTGGATTTGTCGGTATGAGATGCACACAAGTGGAAACATTTTTCCTCCTCTAGGGAGGGAAGTGCACCCCAACCCGTCGGTGATGATGAGTTTTGAAGATAGGAGAGTGTAGGTTGCAATTAAACTTCAAAAGAGCGATAGTATACTTGATCAAGAGGAAAAACTCCTTATGTAAATGCTGACGTGAATAGTATTCCAAAAAAAAGGAAGCAAAAAAGAAAAAACTCCAAAAAAGTGGACAGGCCTGTATAAAAAATAAAATGCATGCCATAGTGTATGTATTTATATAGTCAGTAAGCAAGCTTGAGATTTAAAGTCAAATCATGTGAACCTGCAGCTGGATGACTTGACTACACTGGTCTTGCATCCTAGAATAGGTAGCTACACTGGCTACCGTTCATTCTTCTCTCCACTCCCTCCTCTTGAGCTGGTTATTACTTGAACTTAGAAGGGAATACCCCGCTCCTCGAGGAAGGATTTATTGGATTGGGGAATCATTGGGTTGTCATATGGAGAATTCAGACTCTTTATCATTTCAGTTGGGGAAAGCCACCATCACTTACACTGTATGAGTCAGATTCATAGTCATAAAGGTTTGCGTATGAATTGAAGTATCCTGACTCGTCTATTGAGGCGACTTGAGCAGAGTATTGGGATTCTTGAAGGCTGTTGGATTTCAAATATGGTTCCCATTAAGGTTCCGCCCTCACTAAAATTTCAAAGGTCCGATTTAAGCTCCAAACTTTGATTTTGTGAAGACTAGTTTGATAATTAAATTTAATCCATCTTTCTTCTTTTTCTTTTCTTTGTTTTTCTTTTCTGCACTTATTGCGTAAGTGTTTGCTAGAGACTAGCAAAGCCAAGTATAGGGGGATGATGAATCTTTGTTTAATCATCTTTATTCTATCATTTTGGCCTTAAAAACCCTAGTAAATGCATGTAAATAGCCTTAATTCATGCGCTTTATCATTCATGCATCATTGTGTAAATAATATATAAAATACAGTTTTTAAAGCCAAAATTATAGAATAAAGAAAAGAAAAGAACAAGAATAAAATATTAAAAATATTTTATGACCCAAAGTCCCGAGACCTAGACATCTCGATGACTAGGTCGACAAGGAATAAAGTAGGGGAGATAAGGGCCAAAATACCAATAAAATACCCTTTTATTTATTCTTTTTTATTTATTGTGGGACATATTTAGTTCCACTTTTTATACTTCAAATAAATAAACTTTGAACATGAAAGTTGTAGATAATTAAATATAGATAAATACAAAATTTATTTTAACCAAAAATAATATATAGATAAAAAGATACAGTCTAAATAAGGTTCCAAAATCCCAACTTCCCAGACCCATATCTCTCAAATAAAAACTCAAAATATATCAAAATCACTTTAATTGTATATAACTTTTAATAAGATATCTAATGAAGGTGGTTTCATATTTTTTTGGAGTTACGGTTTGAAAGTTAGGTTTTGGACCCCTTTTGTATACTTGTATCGATTAAAATATTCATTTTATTTATTATTCATTATTTTTATAATTTGATATTTTTATAATTTTATAAATATTATTTATAACATTTGTACATATTAAACATAAATAAAAACATCAATAAAATAGGAAAATAAATACTTGTATAAAATACATAGATGAATTACCTATATCTATACCTATATAGCTAATACAACTATTTACTTAATTGTATAAAATACTTCAGGAAAATAAAATAAAAATATATTTAAGTGTATAAAATTAAGTTATAAATATATATAATAATAAACTAAATTAATAAAATTTAAAATACAAAATAAAAATAAAGATTAAATATATGAGCAAATATACTTATATATAACCCTCAAAAAGTAATTTGTAATTACAAACCTCAAAAAAATAAATAAAAATTATAATAAAATACCTCAAAAAATAATAAATATTTTTTATTTTACAACATAAAATTAATAAATTTATCTACTATTTTAAAATAATTTTTCTAATAACTTCCTCAGGCTTTTTCCTGGTTGGTCCACGTGGACCAACCAAGAGGCGTCAGAGGTTGACCCGCGATCAACTCTCTGCCCAACGCCTCTGCCTCTTGTCAGAACGTGTTTTGTCCCATTTTCTCGGATTTTTTGAGGTTGTCCCTTGCACCATTTGATGTCGAGGTCTTCACGACTTTTATCCCTCGATATGTGGTGATTCACGCCTGAACTTTCCTCGAGCTGTGAACCATCGATTTGCTTCATCTTCACCGATCTTGAAGCCCGCTTCTCAACCTTATACAAAACACCCTCCAAATTTCCCTCTCTCCTTTAATTACTCTTCGTCCTTCTCCACCCATCTTTGAGCTTCGTGAAGGATTCCTGGTGACAGCAAGAGTCTTCTCCGAGCTAGTGCATGGGGTTTCGCATAGAATTTTAGGTCGATCCGTTGTTCGCCGCCATGCTCCGTCGCAGCTCCTCCCCTGGTGTGCACGATCAGTGAGCTTCTACTCCCCTTGCACTTTTCAATTCTATAGTGTAATTCTAGACCAGAGCCTTCATTGCCTTTTACTCAATCTCGTTTGAACTGTGTTTCATCCACTTTACCCCTTCGTTGGAGCTTGAGCTCCGACCTATCCTTTCACCCATCCCCGACTACCCAATCGACCGCTATCATCCCCTCTCTGATCACTTTTGCCCTCTCGTCACTCCAGGCTCCTCCACTCACCCAGAACCTCACGGATCTGGTCGCGCGATCTCCTCTCTCCGCCGCCCGTCAGAGATCACCATCCACTGCATCCGTTTGTTCATTCCTCCTTCTATAAACCCCGCGAGCTTCACCCCTTTTCTTTGCGAACTAACCCTGCAGGAGTGAGCAAGAATGGGGACCTATTGGGCCTCATCAAGATGCAGGTGTACCCATCCAGGTTGTGCTGCTCGCCGGACCAACTCAACACCTCCCGCACCATTTTGAGACCATCCATCGACACGGGAGGTCATCCGCGTGCTGTGGAAGTCGTCATAGGTTGGAAAGGAGCCGGTTAGAGCGAGGTTTCGAAGATTGAAGCTCCCCCAGCCCCTCTTCACGTGTTCTTCCAAGTGGGCCTAGAACCGTCCGATCACACTTGTTCTTGATCACATACAACCACCATTGGATCAACTTCACCATCAACCGTAGGAACCCATCATCTGATCTAATCCGGGCCCTTCGAAGCGAACCGTCATCGGCCATCCAAAGAGCAACACGTGTCCAAGTGATTGAAGATCTGTCGTCCGCTCGCGCCTAAGGGTGGGAATTATGCTACTCTACACAGCCTACTTTTGTATTTGCTAAATAGTACTAAAACTTCATCAATCATTCAAAACTTTTTAAAATTTACATCTAGCCCCCTGCACTTTAGGTAATTACCTTTTGATCCTAGCCACATCACCTCACGTGACGCTTCACGTGAGGGGATTTTTTACGGACAGGTCCTCTGGCTTTTAGTTATTTGTGTTTAGTCCCCGAACTATTTCATGTAGTTATAACTTTTTGGATATTTTGCAAGTCAGCCCCTTATATATTTAGAAATTGCATTTTGGTCCTCGCTAGTGGCCCACGTGTTTATACACGTGATTATGGTTATTTTGCAGGAGGGCCCTCGGGGCATTACTTATTTCTCTTTGGTCCTATAACTTTTTAATTAGGTTAATTATTTCTATGAAATTTGCACGCATTCCCTTGCACATTTTGATATTTACATAAATACCCATGTCTGGAGTATAGTTTCTGTTTGTTGTCTCTATTTATTTCATGCATCTATAAAACTCGAAAAAATCTCCAAAAATATACATAGCTTCATGTTATATTGCGCTTTCATGTCATCTTTTATTTTGCATTTAGAAGCTTTTTATTATTTATAGAAATAAAAAAACTTCTTGTTTTACTCCTGTTTGTACCTTAAAATACATAAAAATTATAAAACCATTTTGAAAAAAATCCCTAAAAAATGTTGTGCTTATTTATGTGTGTTTAACTTCCAGACCAAAAATCACTAAAAAATATAAAAGAAAACTCATAAAAAACTAAAAAACCCCTAACCTTTATAAAAACAGAAAAATCTTAAAAATCCTAAAAATATTTTTTCTATCTCTGAAATTTCTCTAAATTATTATATTTATATTAAAATTAATTTGGAGAAGTTTTGTTACTTTTTGATATTTTTCATCTCTATTTTAATTTCGGGTATTTATTCTATTCCCTATTTTGGGTATTTTGGACTTTAAAAATCTATAAAAATTAACAAAATCTCTTAAAAATCACAAAAATAGTAAAAAATTATCAAAACCCCAAAAATATTTTATTCCTTGTGTTTTGACTATTTTTTCCTATTTTTACATATATATATATATATTATCTCTCTCTTACCTATATTGTATATATACTATTTATATAGCTTTATATATATTAAAAGAAAAAATATATATAAATAATATAAAATATAAAAAGAAAATATAAAATTAGAAAATTAAAAATCAAATAAACAAATAAAATTAAAACCACAAAAAGTTTAACTTGGCTAAGTGTTTGAGAGATAATTGGTGCTTTGATTTCTATCTTACCTTCTCTACTCCTTTGCTTTCTGTGTTCGACCCTTACTTGCTTGCCATTATATGATCTTAGTAGGGTATAATAAATTTTAACTCTTTCTTTTAATTGCTTAATTACTTGTGTGGGTTAATTGTTGAACAACGAGAGGATTCGAGTCGTCTCCTTAGCGACAATGAGCCTGAATTGTCAGGCCATTACTTAGTGACTCCCATCTTATCATTTTTCAACTGCTTTCTTTAATTTGATAATTAATTTAAGTGGTCATTTTAATAAATCCGGATTGCTCGAATGCTACAACAATTCAACTTTTTTAACATAGGGTAATGTCGGATCCGTCAAGCATCTCGAAGAAGCTTAAGCTATCTAGGAGTGAAGTCTAGGACTCAATAACCCGTAGATTGGGTCTTCCAGCATCTATTTATAAATAAAAAAATTAACGAGGCTTTGGCGGAGCTACTAGGCTTTTATTGGTGGAGAAAAGTCGAGGATGGGATGAAATGGAGGTGCTCCGACGAAGGGTGGGGTGATGGGCACTAATATCTTGATCTAGAAGGGATCATGGTGAATGGCATGGCTCAAAAAGTGGAGAAGGGAATGGAGAAGGTGGTGGTGGTGATTGCGGGTCAGAATAGTGATTGGCACATGTGAAACGAAGGTCGGATCTCTAAGCTCTGGTGTACTATAAATGTGACTTTTACGCTAAAGCAATCTATTAAAGCATGAAATAAAAGATAGAAATAAAGACTATTACTAAAATATACCTAGAAATGCAATAAAAATAGCTCACTCAACCCGAGGTCCAAGGAGTAGAACCTCCACTAACGGAGCTCCAACGAAGTATGGATCTTTTCAATCATACCCTTATTGCGTTGCAAATACGACAGGGAGCGAGTTGTCACTAAGCTCAACCTGTCTTTGATGGGATCTGACGGTTCAAGATGTAATGGAAGGATCAAAAAATAAAAAATGGCAGAGGGGTGTCTTATGTATAGGTGGGGGTTGACCGAGGGATTTTTCTTGAATCAAAGCTCGATTGACACAACATAGGATAATGCGTGATGGAGCATTGTGTCGACATGATTTTTCATGAATAAGGCTAGTCAAATTGGGCAATGTGCAAAAGCATGAAAATGTGGTGAAATTGGGTCTCGAGGCTGACAGAGAGTAGACCTAGGGAGGGAGGACAGTTGATCGGAGGTCAATAGCCCCTGCCTCCCATTGGTCCACATCATCCAGATGAAGATAAAATAGGAAATAATTTCCTTAGTAGATAGTTTTAAATACTAAATGATTTTATTATTTTAGGTCAAATAAAAAATATTTATTATTTTATGTAGTAATTTATTATGATTTTTATTTATTTTTACAAGTTAATTTGTTAAGTATTAAATTTTACATGTGTAATTATATGTGTATTTACCTATGTATAAGGTATTTTATTTTTATTTTAAATTTAATATTTTTATTATATTTATATATTTTATGTATTTATAACTTATTTAAATATATTTACATATTTTTAATTTATCTTATAATTTTTTATCCACGTAAACAGATATGTACATATGTTATAGGTATTGTTTACCTATATATTTTATTGCATTATTTATTAGTGAGCTTTTAATGGTTTTATTCTATATTGATTATTTACATGTATTTCAAATAATATTTACAATTATAGAAAAATATAAATAATCTAAAAATACAAAGAATAAATATAATGAATATTATATACATGTATGCAGTAGAATAGGGACCCAAAAGCCAACTTTTGCATCTCAATCCCAAATTGAATGAAACTACCTTCATTAAATAGATGGTTTAATTTTATGAACAATAAAAAGTGAGTTTGATGAATTTTGAGTTTTTATGGAGGAGATACAGGTTTGCGAAGGTTTCTTTGCGGCTTTTTATTCTATGTGTCCCGAGTGCACTATGTATTATTTTTTAGTGAAATCAATTTTGTATTTTTCTTTATATTTTTATATACAATTTTCATATAGAGGATTTATTATTTAAAGTATAAATAATAAAGAATAAATAGGTCCCAAAAGCCTATTTCTTATTAAATTAAATTATGGTTTTTTGAGTTTTATTCTGTACAATTGATCTGTCGTAATCTCCCCCTGCTTTATTTTTTATCAACCAAGTCATCATGATGAATGTGTCTCAAGGTCTAGGGACATTCGATGTTTTTGACACTTCATTCTTTTTCTTTTATTTTTTTCTTCTTTTATTTTGGAATTAAATACACTAGTTTACATGCATTTAGCTAGAGATTTAAGGTTGAAATGAAAGAATAGAAGTGATGAAATCGAGATTCACCACCTATACAGGATAAACATTGATCTTTTTATAAACCAACATAAAGCATTGGCCTACTCAAATGATTTATGCATCTTCATGGGCAGTTTCAACATCTTTTACTTTCCTAGTGAATCATCCTCCCGTCAGCCACCCTCGGCACATTCATTAAATCTATCAAATTGGATCCTTTCTTCTGACTTGATAGACCTTAGGGACCCACGATTCTTCTATACCTGGATCGATACAACTCAAGCTAGGTGGGCCACATTAGACATAGTCCTAATCTCTTCACCTCTAGTGGAAGTTTCATCCATAACAAAATTTCAAGCCCTACCCAAAAACTTCTTCGATCATAAACCATTTATTGCAACCCTATCTTCCCTTAAGCCCGTCAAACCATAATTTAATATGGAAGCCTTTCAATTCTCCAAATCAAGCGTTCCCAACATCGTTGAAGCTTCTGTTGAAGAGGGATTTTGCGAAGGTCGTGTTAATTCACAAGGCAAATCAACATTCGTTGAGTTGACCTCACACGATCAAATAATGAAAAGCAATTACATAGTTCAAATTTATTATAACTCTACAACAAAGATGTGTATAGTGTGCAAGTATGTGTAGAGTGTTGAACACAGGGAACAAGGAGGTAGATCGGGGCAAAAATGCACAAAAATGAATGTGATGTATTTGTCTATAAAAATGCTATTTTTGTGGGTTTTTTAATTTTATATTTTTTATTTTATATTTTTCTATTTTGATTTTTATTTTTCTGATTTTGTATTTTCTTTTTATATTTTTATATTTCTATATTTTCTTTTCTTTTAATATATATAGCTATATAAAGAGGATATATACAAGAGAGACAAGAGTATTTATAAAAATTAACAAAAAATAAGAGAAATAAAGAAAATAAAATCTTTTTGAAATAACTTTTTATTATTTTTGTGATTTTCAAAGTTTTTTTTCTAATTTTATATATTTTTAAGGTAAAAAACCCAAAACATGGTTTAAAATAAAATACCTGAAATTAAATTGGAGATACAAAATATCAAACAGTAACAAAACTTCTTAAAATTAATTTTAATATAAATATAATAATACAAATAAAATTTAGAAATAGAAATTATATTTTAATGATTTTTTTATTAATTTTTTATATTTTTATAAAGGTTTTAGGGAGTTTCTATTTTTAGAGTTTTCTTTTGTATTTTTTAGTGATTTTTGGTCTGGAAGTTAAACATACATAAATAAGCAAAATATATTTTTGGGGGGATTTTTCAAAAAAAATTATATTTTTTTATGTATTTTCTTCTGCAAATAGGGACAAAAATAGATGTTTTTGATTTTTTATAAATAATAAAATGCTTCAAAAATGTAAAATAAATATATGATCTGAAAGTGAACTGCAACAAGAAGCTATGTCTATTTTTGGGGATTTTTTCTAGTTTTATAGATGAATGAAATAAATAGAGACAACAAATAGAAACTACACTACTGACAAGGACTTAAATGTAAATAACAGAAAGATTAGGGGCCAAAGTGTAAATTGCACAAAAAATATATAATTGAATATAACTCCTGGACCAATCACAAATTTCCAAAACTACGAGGGTCCTGATGCAAAATTGCATGTATCTCACGCACGCAGGCATGTGAGGTAACGTGGCCAAGGACTAACGTGTAATTACGAGAAGGCCAGGAAGGCTACATGCAAATGTTACAAAATTAATTAAACGCTTAGGAAAGTTTTAGTATTAAGCTTTAAATACAAAACGTGTGGGGTTAAATTGTAAAATACCCCATTAGCTTTCATGATCGAGCGGTGGATGAAGATCCACTAAGACACATGGCGTTTCCGATAGCTCGATGTCGGTTCGGCTTCGATGGCTGCAATTAGATCCAGGCGATAGATCTGATGGTGATGCGGTGGTTCGATCCAACAGCTACTACATTATCTGAGGCTGAGCAGCGATCCAACGACTTCGATGGTGGCTGAAAGATCAGGCAAGAACACGCCCCTGGAGCTCCTTCAATCAGTCAGCATGAGCAACTCCGGCAATGGTTTGCCTTGCGATGAGGTGCAGAAGACTCCTGGCGAGGTTGCGTGGTTGATGACACCACCAAAATGGCACCTGGGGCGCTACGGAGGTCCGTCAAGGTTGAGGAAGAAAGTGACCTCCAGGTACCAGGTGTCTACACAAAAATCGACCCCAACGAGGGGTCTAGAGCCTCTGGTACCTGCAAATTGAGATAGAACAAGAAAATAGGGGGTATGGTGGCTTATTGGCGAAGAATGATGCTGGATGCGAGATGGAGTTGTTCGCCGGAGTGGAGCTCCGACGAACTTCGATTGAAGGGGAATAAGCAACGGAAGGGGGAATTAAAAACGGGCTAAGGTTCCTAAGGCTAAGGTAAAGCTAATAAAGCAATAAAAACAAGGAAAGATTTGACCTCGACTGGCTGAACCAGGAAGAAGACCTCGACGACCGAGGTTGGTCGAAGATGATGGAACACCCCTTCGACGACCCCTTTGATCAACCTAACAGCATGGTGAGGTTGCTGTCACCTCCCTCTACCATTTATGCGCAAAAAAGGAGAAAGTGTGGTCAAAAGAGGTTCAAAGAGGAAGGGAAAAATCAAGGCACAGTTTTGTACAATGACGAGTGGCTCCAAGAATCGATGAAGATTGGTAAAATCGCGGCTCCATTCCCCTATGTTAAGCTTGGGAGTGAATCCTCGATCGAAGGAGGGAAAAAGTGCAGAAGACCGCGTCACGATTTGGTGAAAGATGCAGGCTGCAAAAATCGAAGAAAATAGATAAAAACTCAGATCTGACACTGGCAGATCTCGGTCAGAGAGTTGACCGAGGTCAACGAACGGGATGATCTGGTTGGTCCACGTGGACCAACCAGGAAAAATCCGACAAAAAATATTTGTAAATTCGATTAAAAATAATAATATATTTTTATTAATTTTAAGTTATATAAAAATACTTATTATTCTCTGAATTATTTTATTATGATTATTATTTATTTTTTCAAGGTTTATAATTACAATTTACTTTTTGAGGGCTATACATAGGTATATTCATCTATGTATTTAAATGTTTTATTTTTATTTTGTAATTTTGGTTTTATTAATTACATTTATTATTTTATATATTTATAACTTAATTTTATATACTTGAATATATTTTTATTTTATTTTTCTAATGTATTACATACAATTAAATAAATATTTGTATTATTTATATAGGTATAGATATAGGAAATTCATCTATGTATTTTATACAAGTATTTTATTTTTATGTTTTTATTGATGTTTTTTATTCATGTTTTAATATGTATATATATTATGAATAATATTTACAAAATTATAAAAATATAAAATTATAAAAATAATGAATAATAAATAAAATGAATATTTTAATCGGTATAGCTATACAATAGGGGTCCAAAACCTAACTTTTAAATCGTAACTCCAAAAAAATATGAAACGACCTTCATTAAATAGTTTATTAAAAGTTATATACAATTAAAGGTGATTTTGATATATTTTGAGTTTTTTATTTGAGAGATATGGGGAAATGTTGGCCTTCTTCCACTCGATAGTTGCTCCTTTGAGGGATTCATCTTGAGATGCCAGGCATGGAAGGGATTTGGGGTATCTGTTGGCATTGTCTAAAAAACTGATGAATCTCCGTTTCATCATCTTTATTCTATCGTTTTGGCCTTCAAAACCCTAGTAAATGTGGGTAAATACCTTTAATTCATGCATTTTCTTTTCATGCATCATTGTGTAAAAAGTATATAAAATACGGTTTTAAGGCCAAAATTATAGAATAAATAAAAGAAAAGAAAAATAATAAAATATTGAAAATATTTTATGACCTAAAACCCTGAGCCCTAGGCATTTCAATGACTAGGTCAACAACGAATAAAGTAGGGGAGATAAGGGACAAAACCAATAAAAATCCCTTTTATTTCATTCATTTTTATTCATTTTTGGGACCTATTTTTAGTTCCACTTTTTATATTTCAAATAAAGAAACTTTGAACATAAAAGTTTAGATAATTAAATATAGAAAAATATAAAATTAATTTCATATGAAAATATTATACAGATAAAAAGATATGATCTGAATAAGATTCCAACTTCCTATTCCCCTTTTGTCGAGAACTTAGAGAAACTGCTTGTTGAATTCAATACATTAGAAAACAACCCGATCACTAACCCTACTTCCAGTGACACCATCCAAAGACTTATGATACTTAATAAGGAGCTCGAGACAATCTATGAAGATGAATTCCTTCATCTTAACCAATGTGTTGAAATTTGTTAGCTCCGCAAAGGTGACCGCAACACGAAGCTCCTCCATTCAATGGACTCAAATAGAAGGAAATAAACATATGATTCTAGCTCTTAGGGACTCATAAGGCATCCTACACATCGACCATGAAACTTTACTTCTATGAGAAGCTTTACTCCACTTTTGGAAAAAAACCCATCCCTTTCCTTTAACCTTGACCCTTTGCTGGTATGAAACTTGATAAACTCGATTAACCAGAGAAAACTTCGAATTTTTCATCATAATAAAAAACTTGAAGTTCCTAAAAGCCCCAAGTTTCTATGAATGTATCTTGAAATTATTCCAAAGGTTCTGACCCATCATCAAATCTGACTTCATGAGTATGGTAAACTATCTATTCTATTTTGACTTCTCACCCTTTGACGTTATATATATATATATATATATATATATTAATAAATCTGTTATCACCTTGATCTGCGATAAGGGTGATCCGAGTGATATAAACAACTACCATTTCATTATCCTCATCAAACATGCCTCTCCGCATCATCTTCAAAAATCTCCAAATCGATATGCCCCAAAATCATCAAACCTTATCCCACCCTCCCAATACGCCTTTCTTAAAGGTCATGGTGCATTTGATGCTTTAGTTGTTAAGTCTGAGATCCTATCACACTAGAGCCACACAAAAACGAAAGCCCTCGTCCTTAAAATCGACCTCTGTAAGGCCTTTGACTCTATGAAATAGAGTGCAATGTCCAAAGTCCTTGCGAACTTTGGCTTCCCTGACCTCTTCACACGATGCATCTATGCCACGCTTCATAGCACGACTGTTTCGTTAAAAATCGACAACTCCATCTTCAATTTCTTTAAACCCAATTGTAGGGTCAGAATGGGAGATCCCCTCTCCTACCTCATATTCATAAACACCATGAACCTCCGCCAGAGAATGCTAATAAACTTAGCTAAAATTGACCTTATCGAGTAATTCTAGTTATTGCGGGAAGACCTATGCATTGTTGATATGTTGTTTGCTGATGGCATCCTCCTGATCTGAACTAGAGCCCTCAAAAGTATAAACTTCACCATCAAAATCTTCTCAGAGATTATATGCCTATATGTAAATGAGGAGAAATCTACTATCCATTGCCTAAAATTCAAGAAAAAGCTTCTAAATTGAAATTAAAAAAATGCTTGCTCTACCTTCAAGAATCTCACTTTAAATGTAGTGGTTACCCCATAACTCAATCATACCCTATCCACTTAAGACTCATGAAATGGGTGTTATGCTATATTGACAATGTGAGACAATGCTTCTTATGAAATAGTTGCAATGAGGATAAGAATAAGCACCAAGCAAGATGGGAAATCATTTGCAGACCCAAATCAAATTATGATCAGGGGATCCAAAACCTAGCATTCTTCGACAATGTTATGCTATACAAGGCTTATATTACATGATAGAAAATCAAAACCAACTGCTTTCCAACATGGTGAGAAGCCGTTACCACAAGGTGTGCCCTTTTCCTATACTTGAAAAGCCTAGCCATAGGGACTTCCCTTGATGGGAAGCCGTCAAAACAGGCTCCTCATCCATCATGAATCATCTCCTTCAGAATCCTAGGTTCAGGTTCTAACTCTCTGATTTGGTCCGACAACATAAATGACCACCCCCCTGTGTACCTTCCTCCCAACACTTTGGAGTTGGACCTTAGCCAAGAACAAATCTTGTAACCTTGACAAAGCTATATCCACACTCTTGGCCAAACAAAATTAAATTAAGTCCCTATCAGAATGGTGTAATTCCCCAGTTGAACTCTCTATACTCAATCAACTCCTATCCAACATTTATACAGACCAAACGACAAATGACCTTATTGACGAGTCGCTAAATACGATATTTAATTTGGCCACGTTGTAATACGTGTACTTAGCGATTCAGTCAGAACCGAGAGGAAGATTTCCGTGAAAAGTGTCTCGGCTTTAATTTATATCTCGGGCAAGTCCAGGGTCGAACACAGGGAGGCAAAGGAACAACTTGGGTTTAATTTGAAAACTTAGGTCTAGATTTTCAAGAGGTAATTTTTTAGATTTTTTTAATGCGAAATGAAATGTCAATGCAAGATGCGGTTCAATTAAGACACTAAGAAAATACACAACTTAGCCAAATTGTTTTAAATAGAAAATAAGTCCAATTTAGCTAAGTTATATTTTTTTCTAGAATCCTAATCTAGTGATGAATGCAAGACACCTTTTTTTGGAATTTTAGGGTTAAAATGCAACAATGAAAAATGCACACTTTTTTATGCGTATTTTCGTAATTTTTCACGCAAACAGTAAGTAAAAATCATGAAAATTTTACTGGAATATAAACATGATGCAAGGAAGCTACAGTAATAATTTTGGATTTTTTTGATAAAATATGAATTTTTATGGATTTTTTAGTGAAAATAGAGCAACAGTGAGTAATTAAATCCTAATTAATCCATAATATCAAATTAGCTAGAGAACGGATTATCCCAAGTAGGTATTTTCATGTGGCATCCAGGAGACATGAAATTTTGTGAAAAGGATATATATGGATTTAATTAAAAATCAATAGTCAGATCACTCTATAATTTATTTTAGGCACATGACAACTCACTTTGGATGAAATTTGGACAATAATTAAAGCACATTTCAAGGCATCATTGCAAATTTTTGTGGAATTTTTAGAGCAACCGTGAGTTAGATATGAATTTAATAGCACGGAATGGGTAAAATATGTAGAATTTCAATTAAATAATTTTAATTAATTATCCACAACTCACAAAAATATAAATAAATATTCAGAACGTATACAATTGGTTGCTCAATACAATGGTATTTTTCATTTGATAAAAAGACACAAAGTTGATGTCCAAAATAACATATGAACATAAGGGTATCTGTGCAAAACGAAAATTGGAAATAAACAACACACATATGTACAAGGACGTTTTTGTAATTACAGAAATTTGAGAAATAAAAAATGCAATTTTTACAATAAAAAATCACCTTCTTCTTTGCGTGGACTGCTAGGGATGAACCCAAAGGGGGACGGAACATGCGGCGCCGCCCGCGCACGGGGACGACGAGGAGGGCCGCGCGGGCGTGTGGGAGTGGCGGTGGCGACGCGTGCGGGCGGGAACTCAGCGGCGCCGCGCGGCGGCGTTGGTGGGCCGCGAGCGGGGGTCCTGGAGATGACTGGCGGAGGGGAGGAGCGGCGGAACGACCGCGGTTGGCGGCGCGGGGGGCCGCGCGTAGGCACGGTGAGGCCGCGCGATGGCTGCGTGGTTGAGGAGGGAGGGGCGGCGGGCGGCGCCGCTGCTCGTGGAGGAAGGGGGCGGCGACGGCTGCCTGCTGCTCCTCTTTTTTTGATTTTTTTGGCTGTGATTTATTTTTTTTTGAGATTTTATTTTTTAATTTTCTTTAAACATGGAATGCAAATGATGTGAAGGAAAAAATGGGATGATGGGGGTATGAGGTAATATGATGAAGATGTTGGTGATGAAATGATGTGATATATAAAAAAAACAACGAAACAAAATATGAGATAAAATAAAATAACAAGAGAAATGAGGAATACTTACCTGAGTCTTCGCCGGCTTGGCGGAGCAGTTATGTTGGATTCCTGTCGTCGCCTCGATCTGATTGGCGAAATAAAATCGAAGAGGATATGCGAGCTCGATAGGGAACTCGTGATGCGGCGATGGTGGTCGCTGCGGATCTCGCCTGAAGGGGGTCGTCGCTTGAGGAAGATGATAAGCCGCTGTCACCGACACCACATTCCAAGCTCTCTTCTTTTTCTATAAGAATGGCGGATCGAAAAAAATGAGGATGTACAAATGAATATAAAGAGAAGAAGAATGGGAGTTAGAAAGATGGTGGAGTTGAATGGGAGGTTAGAAAAATGGTGGAGTGGAATGGAGGTTAGATGACGACTTGGTGGTTAATGGAGGAAGATGGAAGTTATTGTAGAGAGTGAGAATAAATAAATAAATAAAGTAGGCTACTTTAAATACGATAAAATAAAAAAGAGAAGAGAAATAGTGGAGAATTTACAAAAGAAGATCTACAACATGTACATATTTTTTTATTTGCTTTTCTTTTTATAATTTTTTTGTCTTATTAATAGTAGCTATGTACAACAGAAAAATACAATAAAATATACAAGCATAATTTTTTTGTATTTAATAATTAGTAAAAATAAAAATGAAGAAAAAATGAATATATACATAATATACAATGTACATCTAGGTCCCAAAACCCAACTTTTGCAAATGAGCTCCGATTTTAATGAAACCACTTCCACTGGATAGATAATTTTCTAACTTGAACTTTAAAAGTGAGTTTGGTGAATTTGGAGTTCATACGGAGCGGGGATTTGGCTTGGAAGTTGGTCTTTACGACTTTTCCCTTTAGGATTTAGGAGCATTTATTTGAGGTAAAATTTGTTTGTATTTTTATATTTTTATATACATTGTTATGACAACAAGTTGGAGAAAGAATTAGCCAAAAAGGAGTTGAAATAAAATTATTAAAAATACATGAAGTTTTGCGCTATTTACATGTGAGAAACTCCTTTGATTTTGCGGCTTTTTATTCTTTACAAGAGTTATTTTGTTAATTTATTGATTTTATGGACATTTTTCTGCGATTTTACTCGAGGATTTTGCTAAGATCAAGATCTTGAGATGATGAATCATGGATTCACCACTTATCTCCATCCCAGGTGGAACATCAAATATCCAGCTAACAAACGACGTATATAAGCTTCTTGCCCATTGTGGCCTTGGTCCCGAATCAAAGAAAAATTCTGGAAAGGACCTTTCCACCCTGAAGTCTCTCTTTTCTTATGGTTCATCAACCACCGTAAAATGATAATCCAAGATCACCCATACGACGTTTCAATCTCAACCACAAACACATGCCTCTTTTGCCTAAACGACGAAGAAAACATAGCCCATCTTCTACTACATTGTCCCTTTAAACTCATGGTTCTTAACTCTAATTTTTTTATGCAAGTGAAACTTTTGATGACTTTATTTTTATGCATCATAACACCTCCCCTCATCCCTTAACTCATTGATAGATTACCGCTTCCCAAGCAATGATCTGGTGGTTGACCTGGAGGGAGTGATATTCGAGTGATGTATCGAGATACTTCTCACCACCCATTATAGTTTGTAAATGACAATAATTCACTCTCGACCAGTCAAACCAAGTACTGATGCGAACATCCTATTCTCACAACCCAAAGCCATTTCTCCCGCTCACATCTCTTTGTTTGTCTGCAATAAAGAAAATGAGTAGCCCTCCTCTCCTATGAAGCTAGCGCATGCACACAAGGCATCAACATGCCTCGCAAGAAACAAAGAAGTAATCCCTTGGTACCCAGCCTCCAAAGCAGCCACTACCAAAGCTACTCCAGTTAATTTTCTTTTTGTTTCTAGTCCTTTAACCGAAACAAACATTATGCTAATTTTTGTAGTTCGCTTAGGTGTACTCACATGTACTAAATGTCAAGGTCCCTAAGGTAGCGTTTGGCTACCGGGTTACCCTCCTCTTGGGGGAGTTTACCCCCTTAATCCACATCCCCCCCTCTCTCTCTCTTCGTGGGCCCCACTTTATTCTTTTTTTAAAAAATTAAATAAATCAATTTTACGTCATCAATCCTATAAAAAATAATATATTATACCATCATATCATATAAAAAATATAAACTACTCCACTTCTGCTTACTTTTCCAAACTTCAATACATTCACATCACAATAACTACTCACTTTTTCAAACTTCAATACAATCATATCACCTCAAACCCACTTCTAACCCAGCTTCAGTTTAACCCTCTATCCAAACACGAAAATCCAAAAACAAGTTACCCTCTATTAGTTTAACCTGCTTTAACCCGCCAGGCAAACGCACCCTAAGTCTTTCATTTACTTGTTATTTTGTGTGAGGTGATTGCCCATTTTTGGAACGAAAGTCCGATCTTTTGTCCCCAAAAAAATTGAATATAAAACTTAGTTAAAAAACTGTTTACCACTATCGCAGTTGATGCCACAACTCAATCTTTACTTCCACCTCATCCCCTCAACCACTGCACAACCCCGACCATCGCTTCTCCAGCACAACCCCTAAAACACCACCGAACTCACATTCCTCCCCATGGCGAAGCCGTCCTACCCCCGGCGCCTCTTCCGCGCCTTCACCCTCCAGTTCCTCCCGCGCTCCGACGCCTTCCTCTACCTCGTGGCCGTCCTCTCACTCCTCTCCCTCCTCACCCACCTCCTCAGCCCCCGCTCCGCCCTCGCCTCCTCCCCCCACCACTTCGAGGGCTTCGACTCCGACTTCGACGCCGAGGATGACCCCGACGACCTACCCTCCTCTCCCTCCCCCTCCCCTCCCCACACCCCCCTCACCCCGGAGTCCCACCACGGCCCCCCTCCTCCTCCCCCTCCCCCTCCCCCCTCCGTCCCCGACTGGGACGAGGACGAATTCGAAGGCTTCGACTCCCCCACCCCCGATCCCATCCCCGATGCCTCCCCCGATGCCGTCCCTGACCCCGTCCCACAGCCCCCGCCACCCGAACCCAAGTCCTTCCCCAAGTCCTACACCATCGAGATCGCCTGTGTCGGCTTCCTCATCGCCTTCTCCATTAACTACTTCTCAGGTAAGCTCCAGAATGAGAAGATCGCACTCGCGTGGGCTGAGAAGTTCGCAACCAAGGACTCCATTTTTGTCAAGAACTTCAGCCTCCTCGGAACCGGTGACGGCAAAGATGACGCCCCGCTCCTCCTCAAGGAAGGTAATGACGTCTTCAAATTCTACGCCAGTGGGCGGAGGTTCTGCCAGGGGATGCTGGCCACCATGGAGATGAAGAGCCGGCACGACCTCATCGCCAGGATCTTCGACCTCGTGATGCCCAAGCCGGACTCCATCACGTTCGAGGTCATCATGAATGACGATGCAATGGATCACGTGGTGTTTGCACTCGCGAGGAAGAAGCTGGCCAGGGCTATGCACAAGGAGGAGGTGGATCTGCAGAAGTACACGACTTTGGTTGCGGCTCCGCCCTCCGGGAGGAAGTGGGTGCCGGAGGAGCTCATGGTGGTGACCGAGTCAAAGGAGGTTGCGGGGGATATGCTTACGGATACAGTGCTTGATCAGGTTTGTTCACAGTTTTTCATTTTGCTTAATTGACTATATGTTTACAAGATCTGTTGCATTGTAGTGGAAATTGATAGGTAAACTTAATTAGCAGCAACATAAACTTAGCTAGAGAATTTAGAATTTATTTATTTGATTGATCAAGTGAATTATGTAGTCGTTGTTCTTTATATGCTTACTTGTGAATATATGGAAGCAAAGTCTTCGGGAAATTCAGGGAAGAACAATGCAAGTGTGGACAGTGGATCCATAGACAAATATGAGCCTGCTGAGAGACCTCCCTGCGACGAAACTTAGGAAATGTACTATGAACAGAAGAACCAAAGAATTTTCTATATTATTTAAGGTTATGGTATTTAAAGGCACTTTCTTGGGATTATGGCATCTGCATGTGAAGTTGAGATTCGCTTGAAATAGCTAGGTGCATTCCTCTCTAGGTTTGCTTCATTATTTTTGTGACCAAGTCTCAACTAAATTGCATTGTAAAGAGAATTTTTAAGTAGTATGTTATTACTGACGAGGTATAGAGTTGGGCAAGCTCTTCAATGTTACCTTTGCTAGAAGGCAAAAATATGGGATGATATGTGATTTCCCTCGAACAAAAATGAAATAACTTTTATGTATATAGATACATGATATCCTAGTAAATATATGTATACATGGATATGATTAATGATTAATGAAATTTATATCAATCAATTCAATATGAAAAATAAAATGTAAATGCATCTAAGTAGTATGTTATTACTAACGAGGTATAGAGTTGGGCAATCTCTTCAATGCTATCTTTGCTAGACGGCAAAAATATGGGATGATATGTGATTTCCCTTGAACAAAAATGAAAGAACTTTTATGTATATATAGATACATGATATCCTAGTAAATATATGTATATATGGATATAGTTAATAAAAAATATATCAATTAATTCAATATGAAAAATAAAATGTAAATGCATCTAACCACTCATTAACGCTTTCTTTGTTAGAGCAAATGCATATTAGATTGCAAAGTAGATTGACCTTCGAGCATAGCATTTTGTTTGATTATCATATC
Source organism: Ottelia alismoides (assembly GCA_037367405.1). Classification (NCBI taxonomy): domain Eukaryota; kingdom Viridiplantae; phylum Streptophyta; class Magnoliopsida; order Alismatales; family Hydrocharitaceae; genus Ottelia; species Ottelia alismoides. The sequence goes on along the minus strand of JAZKJV010011893.1, from coordinate 402,672 downwards.
TTCGCTAATTGATGGAGATAGTGGATATGATGGAACGAAGGAAGATTTATATACTTTGTCTTCAAGAGACTAAATGGGTTGGAGAGAAAGCAAGGGAGATAGAGAAGACATGTTTTAAACTTCGGTATTCCGGTAAAGATAATGGTAGAAACGGTGTTGGAGTGGTTGTTCATAAGGATTTGAAGGATTGTGCGGTTGAGGTGCAAAGATTCGGGGATCGGATTATTTTGCTAAAATTGGTGCTTGAAGAAGAAATTCTGAACAAGGTTGCAGAAATCGGTAGTCGGTACTCGGTCGGTGGGGTCACTAACTAAGGATTAATCGGCAGTCGGGCGACTAATCGGATTTAGTCGGTCATTAGTCGGTTTTGAATTTATTTATTTATTTTTAATATATAAATCATTTTTATACATATATTCTTATATATTTGCAATATAAATCATTTTATACATATATTCTTATATATTTGCATAGATTTGAACATTTTCTATACTATTGTAGTGAAAGAAAAGGATTTATTGACTTTAAATATAACATTAAGTGTATTAGAATAGGTTTGATTTAAAAAAAAAGCAAAAAAATAAAAAATAAAAAACCTCTATGTAAAAGTCGGTCGAGTAGTCGGTCGACTAGTTGGGTTGACCGACTAATGGCCGACTAGGCCTAGTCGAGTCGGCTACCCTCCCGACTCGACTAGTCGGCCTAGTCGGCTGACTTTTACAACAGTGATTCTGAATATCATCTCAATTTATGCACCGCAAATTGGTTTAGATGAAAGTACTAAACAAGCTTTTTGGGAGGATCTGGATAAGATTTTACAAGGAATCCCACAAAGATAGATGATTTGCATAGGTGGAGATCTTAATGGACATGTGGGAAAAGATGCTTTAGGGTATGCTAGTATTCATGGAGGACATGGTTTTGGGGATAGAGATGAAGAGGGAAAAGTCATTCTGGATTTTGTAACGGCATATGATCTTTTCATAGCGAACATCTTCAAGAAGCAGGAGGAGCATCTAATTACTTACAAGAGTGGGCCAACTAGAACACAGATAGATTACTTTGCGTTGAGGAGAAGAGATCGGTTGTGTTGTAAAGACTACAAAGTAATCACATGAGAGAGTTTGACAACCCAACATCGCTTGTCAGTCTTGGATGTGCAAATGAAAGGGCTGGTAAAGAAAAGGAGGGTTTCTAAGATCACTAGAACTAGATGGTGGAATCTTCCATTGAAGCAATCGAGTTTCAAGGAGAAGGTTTTAAAAGACTTATCTTGGGATTGTAGCGGAAGTGCAAACAAGATGTGCGAACTTCAAGGAGAAGGTTTTAGAAGACTTATCTTGGGATTGTAGCGGAAGTGCAAACAAGATGTGCGAACTTCAAGGAGAAGGTTTTAGAAGACTTATCTTGGGATTGTAGCGGAAGTGCAAACGAGATGTGGGAGGCAGTAGCATCTTGTATCCGAAAGGTAGCCAAAGAGATACTAGGCGAGTCGAAGTAAGGAGATCCATGTCAAAAGGAGGTTTGGTGGTGGAGTGAAGGGGTGCAAGAGAAGCTAAAATTAAAAGAGCATGCTTTAAAGCTATGCCTAAGGATAGAACAAGGAAACTGTCACGAACTACAAAATAGCGAATAAGGAAGCAAAGAAGGCTGTGAGCGAAGCTAAGTCAAAAGCTTATGAAGTTTTTTTTAATAAAAATCTCGACTCTAAGGAGGGCCAGAAGGATATATTCAGGTTGGCCAAAGCAAGAGAAAGAAAGACCAAAGACCTTTCTCAAGTGAGATGTATTAAGGACGAGGAAGGTCACGCGCTTGTTACTCAGAAGGACATAGAGACTAGATGAGAGCAGTACTTCCATAAACTTTTCATTGGGGAGGGAAATAGAGAGACCACTTTGGGTGATCTAGCTAGTAGTGAAAATTACTTGAGTCGTGCAAGTTATAAACGAATACTGTTATAAAATATGAAGAATGCGGAAGCGAACATGGAAAAAGATAAAGAACAAGAAAGACAACGGGATTTAACGTGGAACCCTACTCCATGAGGAGCGGGATGAAACCACGGGAGAAGCCCTCAAAGGGGCGGATACTTCATTCCTTTTTCTAAATGATTACAGGAGGTCTGGGGCTCCTTATATAGCCTTCCCAGAGCCTCCAAGTCCCACCCACAGGCGGTGTGGGACTAAACACTGGATGGGGGTAAATGGATCTTCTCCAGGATCCATTTACCCTGCTACAACATAAAGGGCGCACAACCAAATACTCTAACACTCCCCCTCAAGCTGGAGCATGCAATGCTCAGCTTGGACAAACAGAAAGAAACTCAACTCAACTCTACAGGACACTACGGACAATATCAACCCAACGCGCACATGCTGCAGTCGAGGACGTTGCTTCTCATGCCGTGCAGGTGAGGAGGACGAACGGGCTGGAGTGTGAGTCAACTGAAGACTCGGAACCTGACCATCGAGTCTGAACTTGCGCCTGAAGTCTCCTCGTCGGAGAACTGGGTCTCTCCCATCTGGCTCAGAGAATGGTGCACTGCTCTGGTGTACATATGATACCACATGAAAACCCTTGCCCACATGGCATAGGGAATGGTCCTCTGCTCTGGAGTCCCTATGGCTCACATGAAAACTCTGGCCTGACAACAAGAAGAATGATGGGGACCACTGACAATGATGGCAACATATGCTCATCTGACAATGACCGCACACTTGTGCGTGTCTGAAACTGGAGACTCGGAAACAATGATCGTCGAGTCTGAACAATTGCGCATCAAACTGGGACTCGGAATCTGAACGTCGAGTCTGGAACTGCGCATGAAATCTCTTCATATGAACAACTTGTAGAGTCTGAAAAAAAAATATGGCTGGTCTGGAGACTGGCATCTGAATCTGGAACATAAGACCTGTAACTCTACATATATACTCCCCCTTTCTCCCATACTTGTCGGAAAATGAACATCGACTAAGTTGGGAGAAGACAATATAGAAGGGGAAAACAAAACATCTTTGCGGCTTTTCTTTTTTTTATTTTTTTTAAAGCCGTCATCATTTTTTTTTGAAACAATTTTTTTTAAATTTGCATACGGCTTTTCTTTGTATGCGACTTTTTCAAAGAGAACTTTTTTTTCTTACTATGCGTACAGCTTTTTGTATTTTGTACGCACCTTTTCATTATTCTCTTTTCCTTCCTTTTTTTTTGAATCAGCCCATATGGGCCCAAACATACGCCCCTGCCTCTTCTTTCAATAATAACTCACGCCAGTTTTTTTTCCACCGCACATGGGCTCATAAAATGACATCAGAATTTTCTTTTTAAAAAAAACACTCGGCCCCCCTGTTAGGGTTATCCACGCCCGATACTCGTCCTCCCCTTTTCTTCTTGCGCCGCCGCAGGGGGAGGGGGGGTGGAGGTCGATAGGAGGGAGCCGCGGCTTGGAGACGCGCGACCGGAGAAGGAGAACGCGATGGTCATTCGCTGCCGCCTGCAGCTCGCAACTGAGGATCCGCACGCTGGGAGGTCGTGCAAGGGCCGCGCGCTGTAGATACCATATGCCATCGGATTTGATGCAGGAGCGCCGTCGAGTGCTGATGTGAGAGGGTGCGCCGCAGATGGGTGTCGCCGCCTTGATATGCAGCTAGGGCTGGAGGACAGATGCCGCCGGCGGCAGCTTCGCGCGGGAAGCGCGCAGAGACTGGACGGGGTGTGCCTCCTTGATGGTGATAGGGCTCCGCCTGGGAACCCATGGTGCTGGATGGAGAGATGTCGCCGCCTTGCACGAGTAAGGAGGAGATCGAAGGGCTGGAGGCGTCTGGAGGCTGCGCGTATGGGCGCGGGGCCGGCTGAAGGCACTTGCGCAGGGGCTGGCGTTGCCTGCAGGACTTGGAGAGGTGGGTTGCGCGCCGCCTGCGACCTGGAGGATGCGCCTCTGGGCATCTCGATGATCTGGAGCCGTAGGGCCGCCTGGGAGAGGCAGGCATGGGAGGGCGCGGCGCTCGGGGCTGAATGTCGATTCTAGATATCATGTTTGAACCAGGCACGGCTAGGGTTTCAAACAAAAAACCGTGAACCATGAAGATAATGACAATAGAGATTTTCTGAACAGATCTCGAATACGAGCAACAAATTTTAACAATAATCTTCAAGAACAAAATTAGGGTTTCAATAGAAATCCTAAGTCTCGAATCTCGAAAAAAAATCATAAACTCCTCGAGAATCGAACCCGCTCTAATACCATGTTATAAAATATGAAGCGGAAGCAAAAACATGGAATAAAGATAAAGAACAAATAAGAACAACGGGATTTTAACGTGGAACCTTACTCCGTGAGGAGCGGGATGAAACCACGGGAGAAGTCCTCAAAGGGACGGATACTTCATTCCTTTTTCTCAATGAGTACAGGAGGTCTGGGGCTCCTTATATAGCCTTCCCAGAGCCTCCAAGTCCCACCCACAGGCGGTGTGGGACTAAACACTGGATGGGGGTAAATGGATCTTCTCCAGGATCCATTTACCCTGCTACAACATAAAGGGCGCACAACCAAATACTCTAACAAATACAAAGAAAGGAAATAGAGGAGGCTTTGAAGGTTATGAGACCCGGGAAAGGTGTAGGACCGGATGACATCCCTGTAGAAGTATGTAGTGTTTTAGGTGAGCGCGGTTTGACTTGGCTTACGAATCTATTCAATGTTATTTGGCGAAGAAAGAAAATGCATGAAGATTGGAGGAAGAGTATCGTGGTGCCTCTTTATAAGAATAAAAGAGACATTCAAAATTGTTCAAATTACAGAGGTATCAAGCTGATGAGTCTTACTATGAAAATTTGGGAACGTGTGATCGAAAGAAGGTTGAGGAAAGTTTCCAACGTAAAAGAAAATCAATTCGGATTCATGCCAGGTCGCTCAACTATTGAAGCCATCCATTTGTTGAGGAGAACAACGGAGATTTATAAAGCTAGAAGGAAGAATCTCCATATGATCTTTCTTGATTTGGAGAAGACTTATGATTCTGTCCCACGAGAGATATATGGAGAGTTTTGGAGAAGAGACAAGTACATGTCATATACATTAACCTCATAAAGGACACGTATGATATGGCTTTATCCTGTGTAAGGACCCCGTCTGGGAAGACTGACTATTTTGACATCAACATTGGTTTACATCAAGGTTCAACTTTGAGTCCATTTCATTTTACTTTGATTGTGGACGAGTTGACAAGTCACATTCAGGATGAGTTACCTTGGTGTATGTTATTTGCTGATGATATTGTGTTGATTGACGAGACTAGAGATGGAGTAAATGAGAAGCTTGAGGTTCGGAGACATGCATTGGAGACTAAAGGATTTCGTATAAGTAGGGCTAAGACGGAATATATGGAGTGCACCTTTGATGCAAGCAATGATAAAGGAATTGAGGTGAAGATTGATGACAATAACATTCGGAAGAGAGATTCTTTTAGATATCTGGGATCTATTTTGCAACAGAATGGGAAAATTGATGGAGATGTTACTAATAGAATAAATGCAGGCTGGCTAAAGTGGAGAGGAGCCTCTGTTGTTTCCTGTAATAAGAAAATTCCTTTAAAAATTAAAGGAAAGTTTTACAAAGCAGCCGTGAGACCTGCTATGCTCTATGGATCGGAATGTTGGCCTGTGAACCATAGACATGCACAGAGAATGGTTGTAGCAGATGAAAATGCTAAGGTGGATGTGTGGACACATGTAAAGATCGGATTCGGAATGATGTAATCATAAAGAAATTTGGTGTAGCTCCGATCGAGGATAAGATGCGAGAAAACCGCTTAAGATGGTTTGGTCATTTGCAAAGAAGATCAACGGATGCACCAGTTAGGAGATGCGAGTGTTGGGATGTTGAGCCGGCTAAGAGAGGGCGAGGATGACCCAAAAAGTGTTGGAAAGAGACTATATGAAGGGACCTTAGTTTTTTGGACATAAGCCCGAAATTAACCCAAGATAGATCTGGATGGAGGCGAAGAATCTATGTAACTGACCCTACTTAATTGTGGGAAAAGGCTGCTTTGTTGTTGTTATCATATCTTGGCTAAAATGTTTTTATTTGGAGAATGGACATAGTACAGCCTACATATATCACTGAGTATGTGATGTCTTGAGAACTGAACTTGCTTATGTAGTATCACTCCTACTGTTTAATTTGAGAGAATGGAAGCAAGAAGTTCTTTCTCTATCTTGTGCAGATTATAAGCATTGCATTGTTGAGTCTCATGCCAAATTGTTGTGGATGTATCTTCGGTACCATCTCTTCCCCGTGATGCACGAGCAATCGCAAGACTGAGCCTGCTTTTTAACCATTCAGTAATTGTCATGCTAACATTATCTAGCTTGAGGAAGTGGTAAAATGTTTGTGCACACCATGCCAATAAGAAAGAAAGAAAACTACATGGTCTTTGGTCAGAGTCTCCCAACTTTCTTAGTCTTGCCTTACATTGTCTAGATAACTGAAATTGTATTTTCTGCTATTGCATCTCATCATCCTGTTTCATAAATCCTATATCTTAATTCCTACTTACCATCTTATTATTCTTGGTCTGTTTTGGTTGTTCTGTGCATATATTTTTTGCTCCTATGTTCTAATTATCATCAGAGTGTTCTTTTATCTGTTTAACATTCCCTACTTAGACGTGTTTGGGAGCAAAGAGGTCATGTAGGCTACACATTAAAAATTCAAAAAGACTTGGCTGTTTTTGTAGCTTTCCCCATTTACAGTTTGCATGACTTATCAAATCTATCTTGCATAGTTATGGGATAGTCAAAGCCCATAGCTTTCTTGTAATTTTAATTAATATACAAATCAAGAGATCTAGAAACTAGGAAGTACAATGAATCAAGGTTCGAAATCTCGATTTCGATTTCGTTTCGGTCCCCTCCAAAACCGAAATTTCGGTGAAATTTCGGGAAATTTCGACCGCTTCGGTGGAAATGTCGAAAATGACTCAAAAAATCATTTTTCGATGATTTTTTTGGAAATTAAGATCTTCCGAGTTATTACAACAATAAAGATTACAAATACACACTTATATCACACATATTGCTTATATATGCCCCTTATATCGCACATATCGGTCAAATCGATGTTAATGTTAATTCTTGACTGATATATACTGGAAATTAATATCATCCAATCCAAGATCTTAAAACAACAACAGCTTACAAATGCACACTTATATCACACACATCTCTCATCCGTGCGCCTTATATCACACCATATCGGTCATATCAGACATATAATTGAGCTGACTGATAGATACTGGAAATGGAAATCAAAATAACTAAGTTAACAACACTTAGACGACATCTTTTGTTCATAAAAATAGACAAGAATTTTTATTCTAAAATGTAGATAATGATTAATTAAATAACATTTTGTTCATAGAACCGTCACAGACAAAGTTTGAATGAATTACAGAATTAATTACATACTTACAATAAAGATGCATCTATTTACGAAGATAAATGACAAACAAATGAAAGAAACAAGTTATATCAAATATATAGAAGTTATAGAGTTTTTTCATCACCATTGCTTAAACCCAAAGGGAAGGAAGCTCCCCAAGTTGAATAATCGATGTATGTACCTCTTGTCGCAACATACCATGTATCCATGAATTTCAACCGAAATGGGTCAATATGTCGAAATATCACCGAAATTTCGGTCGAAATCTAGGAAATTTTGTACTGAAATCCATGAATTTCAACCGAAATGGGTCGAAATATCGAAATATCACCGAAATTTCGGTCGAAATCCGGGAAATCAATATATATATATATATATATGAGTTTCGATACCCATGATCTCTCGAAACCGAAATTTTGGCGAAATTTCGTCGAAATTTCGCGAAATTTAAATCTATGCAATGAATCATATGATGCCAGTCTGCCAGACACCTTGGTGATTTCAAACTCTTTGCTGAGTTTCCTCTGTGAATATTTTCTCTTTAATTTATATAAACTCATTAGTTTCTTGCTTATTGGTTCAATCAGTTGCTTGTGGGTGAGGAAGATTCAATACAAACAACATTAGCAATATGGATTAACTTCACAAGTCACACCTCACTATCTCCACTGTAACATTCGTCGCCAATACCAATAACCACCAGGAGTCCAGTTACTGGTGGTCGATTTCCTTTTGTGATCAATCCATACTTATATAACCCTATTGATATAGAGCAACAAATGCAAAGCTTCTCATAAAAATCTTTCTAGACGCAAATTAATATATTATAAAAATATATTGCTCTTGAAAATAGACACCAGTTATAATATGGAAAAGTAAAAAGTAGAAGAGCTCCTTTTTTAGTGCTTGACCATGTAAGCTGAAAACATGCTAAGAACTAATGACATTGACAAAGTATGTGCTTACACAACTTTTTTTATGAAGTCGAGAAGTTTTCATAGATATTAGATATAAGGCAGTCTGGATGCTATTGCTCAGTAACAACTTATCTTTCAGGAGTCAATCTATATCGTGATCGTCGTGTATACCACAACTTCGTGGGTCACTTAGAATGGTTGATTTGGTTTTTTTGTATTTCGTGTCCTTGGACAACAACAATTAAGCCATTTTTTTACTTTAAGTGGGATTTGTATAGGTTGATTCTTTGCTTCTAAAGATATCTAATTTGGGTCATACTTGGGCTTAGATCTTCAGATAATACATCTCCTTCTAATAGTCTCTTACTAACATTTCTTCGGTCTTCTCTGTGGGTTGAAATTTCGTCGAAATTCGATGATATTCCTCTGAAATGTCAGTTTCACCGACTTGGCGAAATGTCACCGACACTGTGAAATTTGCCCCATGCCCCAAGTCTCTTCAGGAATCAGTGCTTGTTGTGTAAAATTTTGGCCGATATCGATGAAATGTTGGTGGCATGCCATCGAAATTTCGTTTCCCATGTCAGCAACATGGGGAGAAATCGATATTTGAGGCCATGGTCTCTACTGATCGCTCTTGTAAGGTTCTCTTCTAACTCTAACTTCTCACGCCTTCGATCTTTTATCTGATACTCCTAATACAAATTTAATCCTTCTTTCTATGGAAGCACATTCACTAGAGCCTCTTGATCTCAACTTACATGCATTCTTTGAACATTTACAGGCTACAACTAACTTCCCAAAACTCACTACCATAAAGCATTGCAAGTATCACTACAACCTTGTAGTAATTTCTTTCGAGTTTCAAGAATATGTTCTTATTACAAGGAAAACTTGAAGCTCATCTCCATTTCATCCTTCCTGCTTTGATTTTGTGAGTGGCATTTTCATGAATTTCTCCACTCCTTTAAAAGATTGAAGTCATTGTTCTTTGGAATAACACGCATTTCAAGCTTTGTCTCTTTCACATCTATAATACCCTCCAAGGTTCAGGAAAGCGATATGCGTATGCATTCAGACATGTCACTGAGTACTGAATAAACGGTATGCGGGGGCATATGCGGGGTATATGCGGTTCTGTGCGATTTTTTAATTATTTATTAATATGAAACAAATATCTATAAATAACATTACTACTGAATTTATGTATCAAATTGGAGTTAAAGAAGATCTAAGAAAAATGGTTCATGTTATATGGTTGAGTAGATGCTTTTAATTTCCTAACAAAAAAATTAGCCATAAAAACTTTACATATTAGATGAATCATTTTTTGAGATCATATATTAGATGATTCATAATAATGAAACTTCAATACACATGCATGCACTACGTGAGCAAAACCTCAATCGATATATATTAAAATATTTGATGATATATTGCATATACTGAAGAAAATTAATACATGAGGAAAACATAAAACATTGCATACACATAATGGTATAATGCATTGCATATTCTTACAATTGAATGTAGGAAGAGGCGGAGCTACGAAAGTAAGCACCTAATTGAGAAGATTGGAGTCGCTGGAGCTGTATGGGGGGGATGCATAATGCATTGATTCATAATATCGGTTCGGTCACACGGGCATATGCGGCCCGTGCGGCCGATTTCATGAACATTGATGCCCCCTAAGCTTGATTCCATCTCCTCTCTCATTCATTAAACATTGTCATCTGCAAGTAGCACACACAGGGCACCTTCATCCTGTGTCCTTTGTTAATTCATCCATAACTTGGGTAAAAAGTTAACAACTCAGAGCTGATCCTTTGTGCAAACCAATACTGATATCAAATTGATCGGTCTTACTAGTTGAAGTATTTTTGCAAGTCATATTCATGCAAGTTGTTGCTTGGTTATAATCTCTTAGGACATTGATGCTTAAAAAAAGTTTTTAATGAAGTGGTGGATGGTTACTCTCCTCTACTAACCATCTTTTGGATTTTCTAAAAGATAAGTTTGTCCGAAGCAAACAATCGTGTGTAAAAGACCAAATGACTTCGTAATAGTGCTTGCTCGCTTCTGTCAAATACCCATGGACTTTTTTTGTGAGGATTCCTTTTTTTCATCTTCTTCGCCTCCAATGACCATTTGAAATTTCACCTAACGACCCCTATTCCCCAGTAACTGGCAAATGCCCATGTCTCCAAACAATCCTTCTTATACTCATGTTGCCACAGTCTATTATGTCTGTCTCAAGTTGTCGAGCGACATGTAAATCATAACCAATAATTCACTCACCTAGAAGACTCCTCACAATTAAATGGCGCTACTTTGAGGCCCTCAAAAGTTCTAAGCCTTTTCCTACTATGAGTAGGGTCGGCTACATGGATTCTTGCTCAAATCCATGTTGAAAGATTCGGCTATTTTTACGCTGGTTGTCGACTACCTAACGCAACCCCTGCAAGAGGAGGATTTGAACCCTAGTCTTTTGGGTGGTAGACATACGGTACTACCACCAGACCATTTAAGTGGGTACAAATGTGAGAAAAGGCTTTGTTGTTGTTGTTGACTTTGAGGCCCCCAACCCGGCTTGCAACTATTTTTATTTGAACCAAAAAAGAGGGAAATACTCGTGATTGGTGCTCACTGCAAATTTCTCGAGTAGAAACCTGGCAAGATGGCTTGCTGTTAATCTCTGACGGGTGATGCTGTGATGGCAAGAACACATATGTAGGAGAATTTTTCAACGAGATTGGATTTTTGGTCTTTTCAAAAGCTACTCATCTCTACTATTTATTTGATTAAAGATTGTAAATATCAAATTAGTAAGAATATTAATATACTTAAAAAGGAAAACAAAGATCTTTGGGGAAAAAATTAAGTTGGTTATGCAGTCACCTTATTATATAGGTAAAACCAATACGTTTGCACAGTATAGTAAAACCAATACATTTGCACAGTACAGCTTGATTTTTTTTATGATGCTCGGTTGCTTTTTGGATACCAGAAAGTACCAACCTCATCGAGTCATCGAAATGATTCACATATGGGAGACTTCAATGATGACTTTTTTTATTTTAGAAAAGACACTAATCTCAACCATTGATTTGATGAAATTTTTGTAAAAGTAAAATATAGACTTTGCGGGGGGAAAAGATATGCTGTAACCCAATGTTGATAACATGATGCGCGTCAAGGTGCTAAGGGTCCAAATGTTTTAAATACTAGGAGCTCGCCCCAAAAAGCAGATGCTAAAATATTAGGCATATATACATTCATGTATGTATGTATATATAACCATAAATACATATTTTGATGGATAATTTAATAAATATTTTCAGTTTTAGGAATATCTAACACTGTTTTCAGTTTTAGTTGGAATTCTTGGAGTTTTGCGGTCCATCTTCTTGAGAGTGTGAGGGTGAAACTGGTTGGCCTTGTAGGGCTATTTGGCTGGCTTGGGATGGGTTGATACGTAAGGGAAATCAAGCTTTGGTTGAAAATGCACTAATACATGCAAATATTCCAACGGAGTCTTCCTGTACTTCTGATTTGGGTTTTAATTAATATTTCTTTCTAGATGTGCACCTTCCATGGGTGCCCACCCTCCTGCCTTAAAAAATATATATTCAGTTCCAGCATCACTTAATCAGTTCAAGCACACAATATTAAATCATTGGGTGATTATATGGATGCCAATCAAACAAAATGCAGTATTTACCTTGATAATCTGTCCTAAGAGCTAAGAATATACAAACAATCTTTTTACACTATATACTTGTTAGGCTATAAGTTTATATAAATCCCAAGTAGAATAACCTTCCTTTTTTTAGAGTAAAAAAAGAGAGTAGCTGATTCAAAAAAACAGTAGCCTTCTTTAGTGCACTAGTGGTTACAATACTACTAGTTAAAGGTCAAGAACCAATAACGTCTTTTGAAAAGGGTTTGATTTCGTGCATCTTTGTCACCTTCAAGAGCCTAATGACCTTTCCTTTTATATTATCTCCTTCATCAACTGTAGTGACCTCTACTACCACTTTTGTTGCTTAAACACTGGATTCTTGATGATCAGATTTCAAGGCACATTTATTGAAAAGCGCTCTCGATAAGCTCAACACGTGCAAGAAAATCCGAGTTCAAATTATTCCAATGAGAAAAATAGGCCAAGAACATCTGCCAATTAGAACATGAGTTTTTGAACTTGACTTCAAGTTTCAATTCATCCCCTTTGTTAGAGTTATTTTGTTACTGGTACATTTCTCTTTATTTATTTATTGAATTATGTAACCCTTCGGGGTCTTTTATGTATTTTATGTTTTTTTGGCTTTCTTGGGCTTCACACTATATAAGAAATCCTAGACCCCTTAAATAAGACAAGTAATGCATTCTCTTCTCCACATGGTATCAGAGCAACAATCCTATACTGGACTTATACCTAAAACCCACTGCCACCACCAACCCCGTCCTCTTTGGGCCTTGTGCATGTCCTTCCTTATCTAAGAGTCCCGCGCGAGGCCTCGGTGGGTTCCCTAAACCTACCCTAGTGCTACCCAACATCACCTAGGCACCATCCAACGGTACCCTAACGTCGCCCATGCCTACCCTAGTGCCGCCCAAGCTTACCCTAGCGCCACCCAGCATCGCCCAGGCGATCTACATGTGTAGTTAATCTTAGAAGGATACTCCTTTGATATCTACATATTGGACCTATGATGCCAGACTATACTCAGACCAAACCCTTGTACATTACATCTTCTATGATGGTACAATGGAGTTCTATCAAACTCAAGGGCACATATAACTGCGTGCTCTGGTCTCGGGTCTTCAAGATGTTTGTCGACGATCATGATACTTCTATTACTCGCCCAATAAAAGTTCCACAGAATTCTACTCAAAGGAGATTACTTCTACTATGCATTTAGCTACTACCAGATACTGTAGCCAACTCTCCATCTACACTAGCATCAATCTGGATCATTGTCTCCACTCTGTCTACTCACTTGATTGGAGAAGGTAGTTTTCTACACCATCTTCTCAACCCTTTTCCACTCTGAAGTCGGTTCGGGTATTCAACAATGCTCATTCTCCTATTACGACCGTTGGGATTACGGAGTTCCCCATACTTTTTATTGTTTACTACATACCGGATTTTCCTTTGAGTCTCTTATTAGTTCTTAAAGTATGTGTTGAATTGAACTATCGAGTTATTTTCTCTCTTATATTCTAGCGAGACACTCTTTTCGCTTCCATTAAGGATTTTTGATTACGTTGCATTTGTTCATAATGTCACGAGTTCAGACACATTATCTTTTCGTGCAAAGACTTCACACAAAGATTCTTCATATAGAACCTCATGTCCTCCTGACTTGCTCCGAATGACATCTTGGATGAAACAATATCGTCAGGCCGGGTAAGAATACCAGAAGAATTAAGTCCTGCAAGAAACTTGTCGTGGAGCTCAAGCTTCACGATAGCGAGGTCGAGGTTGATGAGCATGAGGATCATCACCACATCACCACCTCCATTTATCTCCTCCCTCTTCGCTCCTTGAGCATGAGGCTTGTACGTCGACTTCGCTCCCCAATAGTTCCCCTGTCTTGCAAATCTCCAGAGCTACACCAGTTCCTTCCATCATCCGGAAGACCTGCCTCCAGCTCCGAGGCTGCATCATCTTCTAAGCAATGTCTGCCCTCCCCTTCAACGAGGCTGATCGCCCAAGGACCAACCCACCATCAATCCCCTCATGCACCGCTGGCTAAAAACCCTTCTTATTAAGATTAAGAGCCCAATTCTGTTAGGATCTGTAATCTAAACATTGATTTCTATTTCGACTCCGTGGTGGTGCTCATGGTTGCGAACATTAACACCCATGAGAACTTCAGTTCTAAAGCATCCACAACTCTCAAGTCATGAGGTGGGACATTGACTAACTAATGCCCTAGACTAATTCCTGAATTGAATAACGATGCTCGAACTAATTGAAAAAAAAGAAAATAACACTGCTGAAGGTTGGGCTTTAAACAAGTCATCCACAAAATCTTAGTCGTGGTTAAAGAAAATATAATACTAGTTTAGGGCTAGGAATTTGTGCTTACATGCACATGATATGAACTTACATGTTCTCAATTCTCAAAGGTCCTATTTGCATGAGAACCCATAACCGAAGAACATGTGTTTGACATCCTTTGCATTCCCCAAGCAGTGAGGACACATCGAGTCTGCCGTCGGAACGAACCTCGAAAACCTATCCTTGGTTAACAGTCTTCCCCTCCTAAAAGGCCAAAGGAAATACCTTCACTCGAGCCGGAACCTTCTACTTCCAAATCTGCCCGCAATCCGTCACACACCCCTTATGATCAAAGATCAAGGGGCCCTTCAAAGTAATGTATGCCTTCCCAACCGAAAAGGACCCGTCACACCTTGTTCAACAGTCGTAGTCGTTAGTGGGCCTAGCCACATCCTCCATCTCCTTAACTAAAACCATGAGTCCCTTCATGCATTGGCCAGAAAGCTTTGATCTGAACTGTGAGAAGCACAATAACCCATTGTACGCCTCTGCCACCCTGCTAATCGCCTTTAGTCGTGGAAATCTCTCTTGCAGAACCTCATCCTCACTCCAATCATCCGCCCAGAATTAGAATCCACTGCCGTCCCCTATGACAAGTCTCAAGAACGATTGCATCTCCCGTTCCACGTTGCAAATACCCCTCTAGAAGTAGGAAGGTGAGGGGCCAAGCTACCCAGGACCAAGGAAGGTGAGCCCATGCTCATACACCCTTAGGATCAGGCCGCAAACCAAGTTGTCGTATTCACCCCAGTCTTAGTTGATCCACTTGCTCAACATGGCCTTATTCATTGCCCCAAACTCTATACGCCAAGGCCTCCGTCCTCCTTCGAACATTCCACCGACTTCCAATCCACCAAAGGGAGCCCATTTGATTGTCCTGATGATTACCAAAAAAACTGCCTCATGATGGACTCAAGCCTCGTCCTCACCCCCATATGCATCAGTCGAAAGGACATGAAGAAGATTGGGATAGCTGACAAGACCGAGCACAACAACACCAATCTGCCTCCCCTTAATCAGCCATCCTTTCCTCCAATTTTTCAATGATAGGTAGCCACTTAGCAGCGTGCATCCTTTTGGCCTTCAACAACATACCAAGGTATCGCAACGGTAATGTTCTGCGAGGCGAGCACAACCAATTTGCAAACATGTCAACCTATGCATTTGTCAGTCCAAAAGGAACAAACTTTGACTTCTCTCTGTTAAGCCTCATCCCAAATGCTGCACTAAACATGTCCAAAACCACCGATATACCCCTGCAACTATCAACCCCACCCTCCACAAATAAAATTGTATTGTCTGTGTACTAAAGAATGGGGACCGTTAGGTCCTCCTTCGAGTAACCACTACAGAAACCCCCTGACACGGCATGGGCAACCATGATTGTTAGGGCATTAGTAACCTGCACAAGTGGCTAGAAATATCTTCCTTTCGACTACCCATTCACCAAGACTGCACATGATGTGTTCTTGATGCACCTCTTCATCCACGAGATCCACCTGTCAATGTAGCCACATCTATGTGAAGATGCTTAAAGAAAAGGGCAGTTGACGCTGTCGTAGGCTTTCGAGAAATCCACCTTCTAAAGAAGTGCCACGATCTCGGATGTTGTAACCACACTGTCCATGAGCTGCCTTTCAGGTAAAAAGACACTATGAGCTGGAGATATTAACTTATTCGACATTCCCCTAAGTTGGTTGGCTAACAACTTAGCCAAAATGAGATAAATCACATTGGAGAGCGCAATCGGCTCGTAGTTTTCAATTCTCGTTGCAGTGTCCTTGGGGAGCAAGAAAACAAAGGATATCCGATATAGCGAGACCCCCGTTTGGTAGGGTATGGTATGAGGGTGGTAGATAGGGTGATTTTTCAACTTGGGGAACTTCGCCCCCTTTGGATTTTAGCAACGGAGAAGAAACAACTCTATAGCTTCTACACATCTGATATAGCTTGTTCGTTTCATTGCATTTGTAATTTATCTTCGTAAATAGACCATCTTTACTGTAAGTCTAGTTTGTAATTAATTATGTAATTCACCATAACTTTGTCTATGACAATTATTTTATGAACTAAATGTTGTCTTATTAATCATTATCTACATTTAGAATCAAATGCTCATCTAATTTTATGAACAAAAGGCATCTTCTAAGTGTTGTAAACTTAGTTATTTCAAATTCTATTTCCAATATCTATCAGTCAGCTCGACGATATGTCCGATATGATCTATATGTGTGATATAAGGCCTATGGATGAGAGATATGTGTGATATAAGTGTGCATTTGTAAGCTATTGTTATTTTAAGAACTTTAGATACGATGATATCTATTTTCAGTATGGATCATGCCAGAATCAACATTAACATCGAAATGGACGATAAGAATGATATGTGCGATATAACAGCATAGCAATATGTGTAATATAAATGTGTATTTGTAAGTTATTTATTGTTGTAATAACTTGAAAGATCTTAATTTGCAAAAAAGTGGTCGAAAAACGACTTTTGAGTCATTTTCGACATTTCCACTGAAACAGTCGAAATTTCACCGAAATTTCAGTTGGGATGGGGGACCGAAGTCGAAATTTCAATCCATGTCACGGACAACCATCTGCATTTAGGCCAAACACCGTCTCACGAATCTCCAACAAAACAAAAGGCCTTGTCAGTCCCTCCGCATCTGGGTCAGAAATTGGCCTCATCCCCAACCCTAGCCAACACAACCCACTATAAGGATTCTCATGCTCATTTCCTTGAAGTAATTTATCACAGCCCTCGCGACCTCTCCCTCCCCATGGATCTCCTCCCCACCGACCTCCACCGAGTGAATCATGTTTCTCCTTCTTCTGTCATTGGCTATTGAGTGAAAAAATCTTGTATTAACATCGCCTTCCTTTAACAATTTTTGCAGTGATCGCTGCCTCCGATCAAGCTCCCGCTTTCTGTCCTCCTCCTACGAAATTAACTGCACAAAACCTCAGCTTACTAACTCCTCCTAGTCTAGCTCCTTGATGTCCTCCACCAAGTCCAACCTCACTAATTCATCCTGCGCATGCTTTCTCCTCAGCTCTCACTCCTTGCGAGTCCCTCCTGAAGCCTATCAACGTGTGTTGCAAAGTCGCCAACTTTAACGCAGATTGCACCGTAGCCGATCCCTTTACCTCCAAAGCCAACCAGAAACTGCTCACCATGTCACGAAAACCTTCCTCTAGTAATCAACACGGCTCAAACCTGAAATACGATGAGGCGCCTTTACCATTACATGAATCCAAGCTCAACGGTGTGTGATTCGAATGGGATCTAGGCAGAGAACTGACAATAGCCAGGTTAAATAAATCCAGTGCCTCAATAGACAACAAGAACCGATCAATGCGCGATCGAGACAAGGAGCTCCTCCCTTTTTGTAATGTTTGTGCCCCTAATTTCATATAAAATTCACAACTTCGCCCTTTTGTAGTATCAGTTATGCTCTTATTTTACCTTAACGCAAGGGCAGAATTGTGAATTTATAAGAAGTCAGGGGCATAACTGATATTACAAAAAAAGGAGGGGTAAAATTGATATTGCGGAAGTTAAGAAGGGCACAAGTGATAGAAACCGTATTGTTTATATCATTTTATAAAATCCTACATTTTTACTATGAAAACAAGAGAGATTGGTATATTGATAACACTCTAGCCTACTGTAGTAAGATTTATGGTTGGAGAGGGTACAAATGAAATAGCAAGTACTAGATTACCCATGAGGGGTTAAAATGAAATAGCCTACTATAGTGTCGCTGAGACGACCACTCATGAAAGTCGAGAAGTTCAACAATTAATCCACAATCGGATATAGCAAAGCAAAGCAAAGTGTGGAGTTAAAATTTATTATAACCCTACGAAATATGTGCATATTGCAAATATGTAGAATGTTGAACTCAGGGAGCAAACACGATAGATTGGAATATTAGATTCCAAAAATGTCCTCTTTGTTCTTTTTTATTGTATTTTTGTGTGGGGTTTTAATATATATTTCGATTTTTATTTTTTTTATTTTGTAAAAGTATATATTTTCTGTTTTTATTTCTTATTTTTCTCTTTATATATGTAAGATAAATATAATATATATAGATATATAATATAGATGATATAGATAATAAATATGCAAAATAGTGAGAAAATTATAAAAATACACTAAAGTGCAATCCTTTTTATTTTTTAAGTGTATTAAAAATATTTTTGGGATCTTTAATAATTATAATAATACTAATAGTATTATAAGAAAATATAGCTATACAAATAAATGCAGACTTTTGATATTTATAAAATAGTTATAAATGCTTTAAAATTGGGGAAATAGAATATTTTTTGTCTTTTTTAATATTTTTTCTCTATTTCTGGTATTTTTCTCAGAATTTTTGCTAACTTTTTCGTATTTTTAATTGAATAAGAATGTCAAAACAACGAGTAATAAAATACAACCGACTTATTTTAGATTTCAAATATAATAAAAATAGAATATTTATACTTTATTATATTTACTATATATTAAAATTAATTTTGAAAATTTTTGAGCAATATTTTGTTTATTAATCTATTTTGTAACTACAGACCAAAATCCCAAAAAATATCAATTAAAATCATTAAAATTAAAAAGCTCCAAAATCCTTGTAACAATCATAAAAAATTCTACAAAAATTCAAAAATATTTAGTGAATTTTTAATTTTCCTAGAATTTTTAGATGCAAAATGATATTTTAATAAGGAATTACAAGAAAGTAAAATTATGCACAGACAGGACCTATTTGCAAATAAATAAATGTATTCCTTGTTTTCCGAAACCTTAGAAGAAGCCTAGGGCCAATAATGCAAAATGCCCAGATTATATTCAATAAACAATGTTGGCATGGGTATTTTTGCAACTAATAAAAGAGGTAGATCCTTTGTGTAATTTAACCACAAAATATTACAATGCTTTTGACATTTAATTACAATAAATGCGAGCCCCCTTGCAAAATACCCACCCCCTCACGCGTACATGCACGCGAGGTGACGTGGCGAGAGACCAAAGTGTAAATCTCAGAAAGTTTAGGGTACAAAAATTATTGAACTGCATATGAAAGATTATGGACTAAAAATAAAAGATAAAAACCACAGGTATCGGTCAAAATTACCCCACTAGCGATGAGCGACAGCTCAGATGTCTTCACTAATCCACATGACGCGATCCCAATGGCCTATACCGGTTAGTATATGGATGGTTCTGATTAGATCGTGAGATCAATCTAACGGATGGGTGTGGTCTTTATCCAATGGCTGTTGTAGACCTGGAGCGTTCCTTTTGATCGGACGGTGGAGAGATGGCCTAGGCGAATTGGGTTGAAGCCCCGCCTGGGCGAGCTTCAATCTGGTCGTTCTCAGGTCTTCAACCATTTGGGACGCTCCTACCCTATGCAAAAACTGGAGGAGGAGCTCCTCCTCAGCTGCTAAAGGCGTCAAATGTGTTCATGCCCCATCGATGGGGGCCTGGAGCTCGAAGAAGTTTGGAGGTTGTTTCTTGTTGTTGATACTCCTCATATGGAATCTTCAGGACATGCAAAAGGGCCCAAAGGCACGACGAGATGAAGGCGAAGATTCTTGGCCTTTATTGGTGGCTGATCGGAGCGGAAATGAAGGTAGAGCGGAGAGGTCTGGAGAACGACGGAGGAAAGACCTCGACTCTTCGATCCAGATGGAGTCGAAGGGGGTTGGATGGTCAGGGAGATGGAGAAGTGACTGGGAGATGAGGTGAGGGTGAAATGGGAGTCGGAACACGACATGTACACATGGAAAAAGTGCCCAGAGCGGAGCTTCGGCGAACTACAAATCCTACAATCTAGGATACTACAGTGAACGAAAATGCCAAATAAAGGATGCAAATTAAATCTAAGAAGAAAAACAATCTAAATTACCTCTAACCTATCGCTCAAACCGTCGAAGCAGGGAGTTGGTGGAGCTTCGTTGTCGATGGTGGATCAACCACTCATGTGCCTGCAGCACATTGCAAATCGATCGACCAAGGAGCTGCCACCTTCCTCGACACGGTACACTAGGGACTTGAGGGGTTCGACGCCAGGACCCGCTCCTCATTGATCCATGTCAGCTAATAAGAAGACAAAATAGGGATTTAATCCCTTATTAAATAAATTAGAATAATAAATGTTTTTATTGATTTTAGATTAAAACATGAAAATATTTATTATTTTATGTAGTATTTTAATATGATTTTTATTTATTTTTACGACTTAATTTATTATATATTACTTTTTACATGTACATTTATAGGTATATTTACCTATATTTTGGTTATTTTATTTATTTTGTATTTTGGATTTTATTATTTTATATACATAATTTATATCTATCTAACTTGTTTAAATACACACATATATATTTATTATTTTTTGCTGAATTGAAATATACACTTAATTATAGGTCTTAATTACATAGGTATAAGTAAGTATATTTCATCTATGTATCATAGTTTACATATTTATTGTGAGGTATTTTTTTATGGTTTTATTTTTTTATGTACATATGTTATAAATAATATTTACAAAATTATAAAAATATGAAATTATAAAAAATATAAGGAGTAAATAAAATGATTATTTTATTCAGGTACAATGTACAATAGGGGTCCAAAACCTCACTTTTGCATCTTAACTTCAAATTAAATGAAACCGCCTTCATTAAATAGCTAACTAAAAGTTATATACAATTAAAGGTGATTTTTGGTGGATTTTGAGTTCATATGGAGAAGATACATCTGTGAATTTAGTGTTTTGGATTTTTATTTTGAGTGTAGAAGACACATTGTATATTATTTTTATTTGAAATAAATGTTATATTTTTCTATGTATTTTTATTTACAACTTTCCTTGACACAGTTTATAGATTTTAGGTATAAATAATAAAGAATAAATAGGTCCCAAATTGGACTTATCGATGAATTTACAAAATAGGGGTTTATTGTATTTATTGGCCCGCATCTCCCCCTACTTTATTCCTTGTCGACCCAGTCATCATGATGCCTAGGTCTGGGGATTTAGGATCATTCAATACATTTGGTATTTCATTTATTTTTATTTCTTTTCTTTATTCTTTTGTACCCATTTAATGGTCTAGTGGTAGTACAGTGTGTCTACCACACAAAAGACCAGGGTTCAAATCCCACTCTTGCAGTGGTTGCGTTAGGTAGTCGACGGCCAGCGTAAAAAATAGTCGAATCTTACAACATGGATTTGAGCAAGAATCCATGTAGCCGACCCTACTTATAGTGGGAGAAGACTTAGTACATTTATTTCTTTTCTTTATTCTTTTATTTTGACTTTAAATACGGTCTTTTATACAATATTTACACTGTTGGGAAAACTGAATGACTTGTTTATTCCATGAACCCTAGGCTTTCTTATATAGGAGAGTAGCCTATGGGTAAATTACATAAAGCATACTGTGAAGAAAAACAAAATAGAAAATAGTACAGATACTACTATTATTATATGCGTTAACTTTCCCCCTCAAGATGGAGCATAGATATCAATCATGCTAAGCTTGGAAGCACACTTCTGAAATGGACCTCTTAGCAATGCCTTGGTGAATATGTCTGCCGTCTGATTCTCTGAGGTAACATGAGATGTAGCAATGAACCCTTTTTGAATCATATCATGTATGAAGTGACAATCCACCTCAATATGCTTGGTCCGCTCATGGAATGCTGGGTTGTTTGCAATAAACAAGGCAACCTGATTATCACATTCCAAGTTCATAGGGAGTGGTACATCTAAACATAGATCTGTAAGCACATCTTTCACCCACATCATCTCTGTAGTAGCCTGGGCCATAGCCCTATATTCGGATTCAGCACTAGATCTAGCTACCACCGTTTGTTTCTTACTTCTCCATGAGACTAGGGCATCTCCAACATAGACAGCATACCCTGAGGTGGACTTCCTATCCTTGGGACATCCTACATAGTCTGCATCTGCACATGCTGAGATAGAGATCCCCTTTCCTTTCTTGAATAGCAGACCTGCACCTGGAGAAGATTTGAGATATCTAAGTATCATATGTATTGCATCCATATGCACCTGGCGTGGTTGCTCCATGAACTGGCTCACACGGCTTAATGCAAATAATATATCTGGTCTAGTGATCGTGACATACAACAGTTTTCCTACCAGTTCTCTGTATCTTCTCCTGTCCACCTCTTCTGTGTTATCTTCATAAAGCTTCATGCTGGGATCCATTGGTGTCGTAGCAGGTCGACACTCAAGCATACCTGTTTCACTCAACAGATCTGTAACATATTTCCTTTGTGACATGACTAGCCCATATGAATTTCTAGCAAATTCAAGCCCCAGAAAGTATCTAAGGACTCCAAGATCCTTAGTGACAAATTCACTTCCCAGCATTTCTTTTGCCTGCCTTATGCCCTGCTCATCATCTCCTGTAATCAAGATGTCATCAACATACACCATAATGACAATGATACCTCTCGTGGTTTTCTGTACAAACAAGGAATGATCAGCATTGGAGCGTCTGTATCCTTGTTTCTCGAAGAGATCCGAGAGCTTTTGAAACCATGCTCTGGGACTCTGTTTAAGGCCATAGATAGCCTTATGCAACCTGCATACCTTGGAGCACTCTCCCTCAACAGCAAAACCAGGTGGCTGTTGCATATATACCTCTTCCTGCAAATCTCCATGTAGGAATGCATTCTTCACGTCCAACTGATGGAGCGGCCAGTCTCGAGCAACTGCAACTGACAACAAGATCCTCAGAGTGGAATGACGTGCCATAGGCGAGAATGTGTCAAGGTAATTCACCCCATATGTTTGTGTGAAGCCACGTGCCACCAGACGCGCCTTGTACCTGTCAATAGAGCCATCTGCATTTTGCTTCACTGTGAACACCCACTTGCAGCTCACTGGGTTCACATCTGGAGGTATAGAAACCAAAGCTCAAGTTCCTCTGGACTGAAGTGCTGCCATTTCTTCTTCAATTGCTAGCCGTCATCTACTATCCTGCAGAGCCTCATGATGATTCCGTGGAATCTCTATAGCTGAGAGTGCCATAGCAAACGACTTGAAATCTCCAGATAGCTGCTCAAAAGATACAGAAGCTGATAATGGATATTTGGCACAACTCCTCGTCGACTTCCGTAAAGCAATGGGAATATCCAAATCAGCTGTAGGCTCATCTGACTCCTGCACCACATCCTGCTCAGAAATGTCGTCAGATCCATCAACATTAATATTCTCATTACATACCATAGGCGAGCTAGTGGACGAGTCATGACCATGAGCTAGTGGAGGAGGCTTGCAGGTATAATGGAACGGGAACGGTGAGATAGGCTGCTGTGGTGGTGGAGGTGGTGGTGGTGTTGTTGTTGATGGCATCTGAGGTGGTGGTGGTGGCATGTATATGGCATCAGGTGGTATAGGTGGAATATGCTTGTCTCCTGATGCTGAAAAATACATAACAGATTCAAAGAATGTAACATCTGCACTGATCATATACCGCCGACGCAGAGGATCAAAGCACTTGTACCCCTTTTGAGTTCTGGAGTACCCAACAAAGACACACTTGACAGCCCTAGGAGAGAGCTTGTCAGTACCCGGCGTCAACTGATGGACAAACGCAACCGATCCAAACACACGAGGAGTGAGAGTGAACAGATCCTTGTCAGGATGAATAAGTGAGAACGAGATCTGTTCATTCAAGACCGACGAAGGCATACGGTTGATTAGGTAACATGCAGTGAGAACTGCATCACCCCAGTAGGAGTAGGGAGCATGACTCTGTATGAGAGATCTTGTGACATCAAGAAGGTGACGGTGTTTTCGCTCAGCAATCCCATTCTGTTGAGATGTATGAGCACAAGATGTTTGGTGAATAATCCCTTTTGAGGAGTAGTAATTGGCAAGAATATTGGTGCACAATTCTAAAGCATTATCACTTCTCACAATTTTCACAGATGTGGAGAAAACATTTATTATTTCATTCAGAAAATGGATAATGATATTTCCTGCTTCAGATTTATTTTTCATCAAAAATACCCATGACACTCTAGAAAAATCATCCACAAATACTATATAAAATCTGTGTCACTGATGATCGGGAACACGACTCGGACCCCAGACATCAATATGAAATAACTCAAACCTGGAGGTACTACTCCGACCTGGACGACTGGGAAAGGACGACCTGTGATGCTTTCCCAACTGACACGCCTCACACTGAATAGGTGTGTGAGGTAGACTATAGGGTAAAACCTGACGCAACTTCGGAAGCGGTAAATGACCAAAACGCAGATGCCATAATAAGGTTGATACTTGTCCAGAAGGAGAGGATGAAGATCCAGCAAAAGGAGTCTGATTCAAGCGATAGAGGCCTCCTTGCTCATAGCCACGATCAATCACGTTGCCCGTATGGATGTCCTGAAAAATCAAAGAAGATGGATCAAAAATTGCACGACAATGTAGATCCTTCGTAATCTGGCTAATTGACAATAAGTTCATAGAAAAATCAGGTGCATGTAGCACATTCTTGAGCTGCATAGAAGATGTCAAGCTAATCTCCCCCTGACCAGTGATGGGGGAATGAGTGCCATTGGCAATCACTACTGTCCGACCTGGAGGGATCCGAGTGTATCCTGAAAGCAGACGCTGGTCGCCACATAGGTGATGTGTAGCGCCAGAGTCCATAATCCATGGTAAAGTACCTGATCTACTACTATTCAGTGCAAGTATACTACCTGAGGTACTGGTAGAAGCGGAGGCGGAAGCAGCAGCATCAGACTGAGGCTCTGTAGTCGGTGTTGGGACAGATGGTGGAATAATGCCCCTCAGACGGGCAACTAGATCGTCGAACCGCTGGTCTAAAGTAGCAGCAGATGGTGGCTCTATCTGCTCAGCAGCTCGTGCGGATGCAGGAAAACCATGCTTTGAGTAGCATGTATCTTCATTGTGTCCAACTCGGTGACAGTAGGTACATGTTGGCCTAGTGCGGCCACCCCTTCCACGGGGTCCACGTCCACGGCCCTGGTGATGAAATCCACGACCTCTGCTAGCTGCCATAGCTGACGAATTCTGACTCGCGGCTGTAGAAGAAACTGTGATTCGACTCAACCTATGAAAAGCTTCCTCAATGGGAGGAATAGTTGAGTCAGCCAAAATCTATGATCGTGCTGCCTCATACTCTGGATCGAGTGCAGCCAGGAACACACCCACCATTGTCGCATTCCTGTACGTCTTCTGCTGTTCTGGCGTGGCAGTAAGGGGCATGAAGCTATAAAGCTTCTCGAACATCCCTCTCAATGATGTATAGGGAGAATGTAACGGGCGACCATTCTGCTTTATTGTGAATATGTCATGTTGAAGTTGCAGAATCTTAGTCTCGTTCTTCGCCTGGGAGTATGTTGCTGCCAGAATATCCCACATATCCTTGGTTGTGGGTTGATGTAGGATGTCATTGGCAATCTCAATAGCCAACGTACCAGATAGCCAAACCTTGGCATATGCATCATCAGCCTCCCAAGAGGCATTGGCTCCAGTCTTCTCTGCAGGCTCAGGTTCGGTAAGAATGTGCTTCTTACCCGTTGACTTCATCATACTCATGAACTGCATTGCCAACAGTTCATAGTTTGTACCGTCCATCTTGACAATAGGCGCTGGACCACGAAAGGCGCCAATAGATGGGATATCCGCCTTGATTTCTGACATACTGGAGATAGAAGACTGGAGCAATTGACCGAAGATAAGCTTTGTCTACAGTAACATAGTCGGGATTAGTTGAATGTGTAGACCTCAAGCAACTATCCCCATGAAAATGTACACGTTAAGCCCTAACCGCACGCAGCAGTCACGAGTAGGCACAGAATATGTGCACAGGTGGTTGCGTGAATGCGCACAGGTGGTTGTGTGCATTGGTGCTACAGTACGCGCACGGATGCGTAGTGAGATACGCGCACTGGCACTGGAGATGCGCAGGGGAATGCGCGCACTGGCTCTGGATATGCGCAGGGAGATGCACGGAGGCGCAGGCGCATGCGCAAGGAGATGCACGCACGGGACTGGAGGTGTACGTGCACGGAGGCGCAGGCGCACAACACTACAGCGCATGCACCTGAGGATGCGAGGCGCAGGACGCTACAGCGCTAGGCGCTGCGAGGCGCAAGGCGCTACAGCGCCGCCCAAGCGAGCGTTTGCTGCTCGCAGCGGCGCGACGGTGGTTGGAGAGGCTGCTCGCGGCGGCGCGACGTTGGTTGGAGAGGCGGCGCCGATAGAGCAGGAAGAGGGGGGCTGGAAGGTGTGGTAGGGTTAGGGTTTCGAGAACTCCGATCTAGGACCGTCGCTCTGATACCATGTTGGGAAAACTGAATGACTTGTTTATTACATGAACCCTAGGCTCTCTTATATAGGAGAGTAGCCTATGGGTAAATTACATAAAGCATACTGTGAAGAAAAACAAAATAGAAAATAGTACAGATACTACTATTATTATATGCGTTAACATACACAATAAATAGTATGTGTTAGTTATGCAAAATAATGCTATTTTCATGCATTTAGTTAGGGTTTAAAGGTCAAAATGAAAGAATAAAGATGATGAAATGGAGATTCATTAGAGATGGTATGTAGATTTCCACTAGCTTGTGATAACTTTGCCAAAAGAAGCTTTAGAGAGTGTCCTCGTAAATATATCTATAATCTGATGTGCTAAAGGAACACCGAAACTCCATAGAAGTCATTGTTGGATGAGATTTTTTGAAAAATGACAGTCTGCTTCTGCATTTTCCCTTCTCTCATGAAACATAAGGTTGTTTGCTATGTGCATAGTAATTGTATTATCGCGTCACAACTCTGTCATAGTATCAAGCAGAAGGTGGAGATTAGTAAGCACAATCTAAATCCATAGCATTTCTGTTGTTGCCTTGCTAATTGCCACGTATTCGTCTTTACACTCAAGACCACACCTTGTTTTTCGCTTCTTACCCCAAACACACACACACACACACCAAGGCAAGTGCTGAAACTAGTTGTTGACTTCATATCTGCAGGACAACTTTCATAGTATGCATCACGATATGTTGTAATATCGAGTGATCTCTCAATTGCGAAGAATATCCTCTTTCCATAGGGAGCCTTAATGTACTTCAAAACCATTATAAACACATTTCAGTGAGATGATGTTGATTGTTCATAAACTGGCTAGTTTTTTCCACTGCAATGGAGGAGCCATTCCTAATGATAGCAAGATAAATGAGCTTTCCCACAAATCGATGATATTTCCCTTCATCTACAAGCTCCTCTTCACATATATGAATTTTATGATTCATAGGAATTAGGGTCGACTTAGTATAACATTTCCTCTAACAGATTGGCAACATATTTCATTTGCGATAGAACCAATCCTTTATGATTACAAGACATCTCTAGTCCAATAAAATTAACTCAAAGGACTAATATATTTGAACACGAAATGATTTGCAAACATCTACTTCACTTCTTTACTATCTTGTTCGTCATCACCCTTAAGAATTATGCCTTTTAAATAGCCCAATATTTATATTACTCTTCTTGGACGTATTTCACTAAAGAGGTCGTGGGTAGAACAAAGGAGTGGTTTTTTTTATGTAAAACCGGGTGAATCCCCACTGCGGGGATCACCGTCGAATGTATTTCATTAATGAAGTTTCAATTACATTATCGGGAGAGCCTGAAGTTATACAAAGCGTTACATTGGGCCATTGCGTTCTCGCTGTAGAATCTCTGGTTTTTGAAGATCAGCTCATTGCGACCCAGTCATATAGCCCAGAGAGCGGTTAACGGTCTAGAACAGTTCTGATTGGAGTTACCACCAAACCTCCTGATGGATTCCCAGAACTCTCTCATCCCTTCCCGCTGCACCCAGGGGATAGCAAGCTCCGACCAAACCCTTTCAGACAAGATGCACCTGAAAAATAGATGCTCGACGTCCTCGTCCGCATCACCACACCTGTTACACCGAGCGTCTGTAAGACGGAAAGGACGTCCCCTCCTGACTTTGTCCATTAACCTGCCATGTCTAAGGCACCTGAGAAACACCTTGACCCTTACCGGAATCCTTGTCGCCCAGACAATACGCATGTCAAGACAAAGATCGGCGTCCCGCTCCTCGGTTCTCCTCGTTAATTCAAGATATGCTTTTTTTATCGTGAATGCAGTGCCCCCCCCCCCAGCGGAAGTGATCACGGTCCCTAGAAAAGGGTTCCCGCCGCGACAGGGTTTCCAACAGCTCCAGGTATTCAGCCGCACACTGATCCGAAAGATCGGCGAGGAAAGTCGGTGCCCAGGAGTCTTCCACGACCACTGAGAGAGTGTCGCTTCCTTTATTGTCGACAAGGTGAAGAGGTGAGGAAAACGAACCTCCAAGAATCCGTCGCCCGTCCAATTGTCTCTCCAGAATCTGAAAGTCTCACCGTCGATGACGACCGGAAGAAGGTGAGAGGCCAACTGGGGCATCACCTCTCGGATACCGGCCCATAATGGGGATTCAAACCTTACATGTTGTGGCTCTTACTCGCCTCTGACCTCGTAAATTTACCCTCAAAAGTCTCACCGCCAGAGAGGAAGACGAACCCCAAATTCGGATGGCCCACTTAGACAACAAGGCCCTATTCATGCCCTCCAAATCCCTGATCTCAAGGCCACCATCCTCCCGCCTCTTGGTGACTTGATCCCAACTGACCAAGTACATACTCGTCTCCTGCTTCTTACCCATAGACCAGAAGAACCTTTTCATCAGGGCCTCCAATCTTTTTCTCACTCCAACCGGCATCAGCCTCGTGCACATGAAAAATGTTGGGATGTCGGATAACACGTGCCTCGGGAAAACCAGCTTCCCCCCATGAGACAGCGACACTGCCATCCAACCCGCCAGCCGCTGCTCCTTCCTCAACACCAGGCTCTCCCAATCCATCCCTCTAAGCTTGGCTGCAACAAGAGGTAAACCCAAGTATCGGATCGACAAGCTCCCGACCGTACACTCTGTAACAGCCGCCAAGCAAGCACGATCCGAGTCATCCATCCCAAACGTTACCACGATCGATTTTGCTTTGTTTACCTCCAGGCCGGAGAGATCGCTGAAGATTTCAGCCAGCTGCACAACGTTTTCATTCTGCTCGTTGGTACCGCCCAGGAAGAGAAGAGTGTCGTCCACGTATTGTAACAGAGGGATGGAGATGTCTTCCCGTCTGTACCCCTCGCACCAGCCCGACCTAGTATCCTGCCTTAGAAGGACCCCCAGAGCATCAACCATGATGACATATAGCATCGGGGCCAAAGGACACCCTTGCCTCACTCCGCGCTGCGGCTGGAAGAAGCCCCCCTCCGGTTTGTCATTCACTAGGATCCCGTATGAGGAAGTGGTGACACATCTCTTCATCCAGTCCACCCATTGCACCGGAAAGCCCCTCCTCCGAAGAGATGTCCATAAAAACCTCCAGTCCACCGAATCATAGGCCTTAGCGTAATCAATTTTCCAAAGCGCCCCTCTCGCCTTCGAGCGCTTCCAGTCTAGACATATCTTAGTTGCCATGACGAGACCATCCGCTATTTGTCTCCCTGGGATAAACGTTGTTTGGCCCTGAAGAATCACAGTATCCAGCACCCCCTTAAGCTTGTTCGCCAGGATCTTCGTGATGATGAGGTAAATCCCGTTCGAGAGGGCAATCGATCAATAGTCCTCCACTTGCTCGGGCGAGTCCTTCTTCGGCAGCAAAAAAAGCAAGGGCTGGTTGATCTTCTCGAAGCCTTTGTTTCCATCCCTGAATTCATTAATTACATCCAACATCTCCTCCTTCAAGAGGTCCCAAAACTTCCTATAAAAACAAATAGGGAAGCCGTCCGGTCCGGGGGCCCCATCTGAGTTCAAACCAAAGACCGCCTTCCTGACCTCATCCAGAGAGAAAGGGACGAGGAGATCCTCGGCCCGCTCCTGAGTAAGCACCTCCACACTTGAACCTAGCCACCCCCAAACCCTCGGCCCAACGACTCCACCGATTCAATCACCACCACCCCTTCCAACATGACGTGAAGGGAAATTGAGGTGCGAAGGTTCAGGGGCACCCCTTTGACGATTACACGCTTCACGAAAGAAGGTTGTTGCATGCCATCCCTACCCGTCAATCTGCACCACCTCAGACCCGTCCACCCCTCGGACCATCTCAAAAGCTCGCGGACTCAGCTTCCGAGAGTCCTCTCGCCAACACCACCGACGTGGAAAGCGGGACCAAGTCCCCTCGAAACAGAGCTGCGGAAACCATCCCCGCGTCTGATGCGCCAATGAAAGGGGCCTCCTAGGATCGCCTCCCTCACCCAGGAGCAGGCATGATCTCCTCCCTCCTCCAACCATAAACGCCCCGGCGGAGGAAGGACAACAGCTGGCCCGGTGCTACAGACCTCTACATCGGAAGCATTAGATGGTGTCCCGACATTGCCAAGCCCAATGAGAAAGTGAACCGCACCTGAAGCAACCTCTCCCGAACGGATTAGTGAACGACCTCTTGGTTCCTTCAGCCCGTTTACGGCGATATTGCTCCCTTCGACTCGACACGAGCACCCACCCATCTTCTACGCCTCCTCTCCCTCTCCCACAAGGAACCACCTCTCGGCGATTCACCCTCTCCCTCTCTCTGTCCCTTTCCCTCATTACAGTTTCTACTTACACTATCGGTTGTTCAGAACAAGGGAGTTGTTAATTTTACTATTTATCTTATTCTTATTTTTCACATAAAATCTAATATGTAACGATGCATACGAATAATTTGACACACTGTGTTGTGTTTGAGAGACAATCATGGATTATATATATATATATATATAGATATAGATATAGATTACATGATTAGGATAGCATGAATTTTGGCTATACTGTGTTTGAGAGAAACACCGACGATCATGGATTTTATATATATATGTGTGTGTGTGTGGATTGCCTGATTGGCATAGCACGAATTTTGGCTATACTGTGTTTGAGAGACAATCATGGATTATATATATATATATATATATATGGATTGCCTGATTGGAATAGCACGAATTTTGGCTATGATCCAATCCAACATGTAGTTCAGTGGATTTGAAAAATCTCAGTCCAATCCAGTCTGTTTGAAATTTGAATCATACAATCAAATCAAGTCAATCCAATAACTCCATATTTTTTATTATAGATTTTATCGTGCATCTTGTGGGGTTGCGTTAGGTAGCCGACAACCAACATAAAAAAGACTAGGATCTTTCAACATGGATTTGAGCAAACAATCCATGTAGCCGACCCTACTTAATATTGGGAGAAGGCGTCACCATTTTTTTATAGATTTTATTGTACACCTCCATCAAAGGGGTTGTGTTCGGTCAAAAGAAATTCTGAGTAGAAAATGTGGTGATTTATGCTTTGAGTCTTGGATCTCATAATACATATTTATTTGTTAATATATAGTGCATGCAATAGCATACACCAGTCTGGTGCTTGCCCTTTTTCTTTTAGAAGAAACTAATAGGAATTCACCCATTCATTAAAAAAGGTATTTACTCCTGCAGTGCACGACGCATCCCACAAGGTCGAAAATTGTTGGATCCTTCAGCGTCGTGTATGCCTTGCAAATCGAAAACTCTCGTCACACTAACTCCAATTGTCCCTACCCTCAGTAGGCCCTTTCACCCTATCCAACTCTGATATCAACATCAGAAGTTCCTTCAAACACTGATAAGAAAGCTCCGATCTAAAGTGGGAGAAAAAAGAGTGTCCATCTGACAAATCTGCCACCGAGCAATTCGGATCAATAACTGTTGGGAGAAAAGAGGAACTTACTATGGTGCTCTATGGTTCTCTTATATAGAGTTGAGAGGCCATGAGAAAATTACATGAAGAGGACAAAAGGAGTGATAAATAAATACATAAATATAAAACTCTCAACACTCCCCCTCTAGTTGGAGTGTATATATATAATGCTCAGCTTGGAACTACATTTCTCAAAAGGTCATCGAGTGAGTGCCTTGGTGAAGATATCTGTTGTCTGATCACTTGAACTAACATGAGAGGTAGAAATCAGTCTATTTTGAATCATATCATGAGTAAAATGACAATCTACTTCAATGTACTTTGTTCTCTCATGAAATGCGGAATTATTGGCAATGAACAAGGCTGCCTGATTGTCACACTTCAACTGCATAGAGAGAGTCACACTAATGTGAGGTTAGAAAGAACAGACTTTACCCACATCATTTCAGCACTGGTCTGAGCCATGGCTCTATATTCAGATTCTGCACTGGATCTAGTCACAACCATTTGCTTCTTGCTTTTCCATGATACGAGTGCATCTCCAACAAAAATACAGATACTTGAGGTAGATTTCCTATCTTTATGGTACCTGACATAATCTGTGTCTGCATAGCCAGAGATGGATAATGAGGTAGTCCTACTGAATATAAGCCCTTTCCTGGTGATGACTTCAAATATCTAAGGATCATGTAGATTGCATCCATGTGCACATGTTGTGGTTGTTCCATGAACCGACTAACTTTACTAACTTCAAAAGAAATATCGGGCATGGTAATGGTGACATAAAGTAGTTTCCCTACAAGCTCTCTGTATCTTCGCTTGTCCACTTCCTCAGTGATGTCTTCATGTAGCTTCATACTTGGATCCATAGGTGTGCATGCTGGTATGCACCCTGTCATTCGAGTTTCTGAAAGTGGAACCATCATATATTTTCTTTGTGTCATTACCAAGCCTTACTTATTTTTGACAAATTCTAGACCTAGAAAGTACCTCAACTCTCACAGTCCTTGGTGACAAATTATCGACCTAGGAATTTCTTGACCTCAGCTACCCATTGAATATTGTCACATGTGACAATAATGTCATCAACATACACGAGGATAGCCATCGTACCTTGTTGTGTCTTCTGTACAATTAAGGAATGATCAGAAATGGATCGTTTGAATCCTCTATGTTCTATTAAGACTGAGAGCTTTTGAAACTAGACCCTTGGACTCTGCTTAAGTCCATAACTGGCCTATAGCCTGCATACGTACTCCCTCTCAACAGCAAACCCAGGCGGTTGTTGCATATAGACCTCTTCTTGAAGATCACCATATAAGAATGCATTCTTGACATCTAGCTAGAAAAGAGTCCAATCATGCACCACTGCTACAGAGAGCATGATTCGTAGGGTAGAATGTCTCGTGACGCGAGAGGTGTCACTATAATCCACACCATAGGTCTGCGTAAAGCCTATGGCAACAAGCCTGGCTTTATATCTGTCAATTGTACCATCTGCCATGTGCTTCACCGTGAAGACCATTTTCAACTGACAACAGATGCTCCTTCCGGAGCTGCAACAAGTGTCCATGTCCCACGTGATTGAAGAGCAGCCATCTCTTCCTCCATCCCTAGTCGCCACTGACTTTCTTTAAGGGTATCTTGGTATGTTCGTGGGATCTTAGTAGCAGATAGTCCCAATATAAATTTCCACTGAGTCATCGACAGTTTATCCAAAGACACATATCATGTTACCGAGTACTTTGTACATGCTCTTTTTTCTTTCCGTAGTGCAATTGGTCATCCTAGATCATCCTCTTATCTGATGTCGTCCTGTGGCATTTCATGTTAATCATTCAACCCACTAGTACCATCAGTAGAAACTAAGTTCTCAGGATTTATTTGGGGCATGCTGGATGTTGGGAAAGGTCGAAGAGCATCGAGCATGGAGGTAGTGGGAGAAGGACCTCCTCGGACTCAAACGAACTTAACCTATCCCCAGTAGGAGTATAATACATGATGAACTCAAAAAAGGAACATCAGCATTAATATAATAGTTTCCTTGGAGGTGATCGAAACATCTGTGCCTTTATGAGTGGAATAACCCATAAACATACATTTGACATCCCGAGGTGCAAGCTTGTCGCAACCAGGGGACAGAAGATGCACAAAGGCAACACATCCAAAAACTTGTGGTGTAAGAGAAAACAACTCTTTCTTAGGAAACACAAGAGAGAAAGGAGTCTCTTCGCCAAGAATAGTAGATGGCATGCGATTGACTAGATTAGATAGCATGCAGTCATGACAGCATCTCCCTAAAAAGAGTGAGGAGTCTGACTCTGAATAAGAAGAGTCCTAATGATATCTAACAGATGACGGTTGATGCAGCACAAAATTAAAATATAGGGCTTGATGTTTTTATTTACGTTTATTCGAATCGTCGCATTTTTATTTAAATAAAGAGATCGTATGTGATCTCGAAATTAATTAGTCAGTTTAAATTTGATTTTCAAATTTTGAATTAGAGTCAAATTAGGATAGAGTCGATTTGAATTTTAATTCAAATCAATTAGAGCCAATTAGGATCGAGTGGGATTTTAAATTTGATTTGCTTTCTATTTTTGTAATTCCACCTCTACTATATAAAGAGGTTGGTAGCCTATTGTAAAGATTAGTTCAGTTGATATGAAAAATTGAGATTTTATTCTCTATCTCTCTCTCCTCTCCTCTCTCTCTCCCCTCACGTGGTCTTCACGTTTCTTTTCTCCATCCCCTCGTGTTCCTGACGAGCTTCTCCTCTCAACCCCTCCATTTTCTTCTCTCTCTCTCTCCCCCCTCTCTCTCTCCCCTCACGTGGTCTTCACGTTTCTTTTCTCCATCCCCTCGTGTTCCTGACGAGCTTCTTCTCTCAACCCCTCCATTCTCTTCTCAATCCCTCCATTTTCTTCTCCACCAAAATCCACCGTCAAATATTTTATTTTCCGCCGTCGCCGAAAACCAATCCGCATCAATTGGTATCAGAGCATGGCCTACAGATCGTCCTCACGATCTGACGATCCATCCAGACATTCGCGTCGACACGCGATGAAACACCATCGTTCGTCGGAGCGAAATTGGGAGATTCGACCAACAAGCCATGAGGAAATTCTCCATCAACAGCCCGAAGATCAAGTAATTCGTCGGGAGACGAATTTTTTTAAGCGGAGGAGAGTTGATGCAGCACAAAATTAAAATATAGGGCTTGATGTTTTTATTTACGTTTATTCGAATCGTCGCATTTTTATTTAAATAAAGAGATCGTATGTGATCTCGAAATTAATTAGTCAGTTTAAATTTGATTTTCGAATTTTGAATTAGAGTCAAATTAGGATAGAGTCGATTTGAATTTTAATTCAAATCAATTAGAGCCAATTAGGATCGAGTGGGATTTTAAATTTGATTTGCTTTCTATTTTTGTAATTCCACCTCTACTATATAAAGAGGTTGGTAGTCTATTGTAAAGATTAGTTCAGTTGATATGAAAAATTGAGATTTTATTCTCTATCTCTCTCTCCTCTCCTCTCTCTCTCCCCTCGCGTGGTCTTCACGTTTCTTTTCTCCATCCCCTCGTGTTCCTGACGAGCTTCTCCTCTCAACCCCTCCATTTTCTTCTCTCTCTCTCCCCCTCTCTCTCTCCCCTCACGTGGTCTTCACGTTTCTTTTCTCCATCCCCTCGTGTTCCTGACGAGCTTCTTCTCTCAACCCCTCCATTCTCTTCTCAATCCCTCCATTTTCTTCTCCACCAAATTCCACCGTCAAATATTTTATTTTCCGCCGTCGCCGAAAACCAATCCGCATCAACGGTGCTTGCGTTCAACAAGACCATTCTGCTATGATGTATAAGGGCATGAAGTCTGATGCACAATCCTACATGAACTGGAAATCTGAGCTAAAATAGTTGTACAAAATTCCAAAGCATTATCTGACTAAACACATTTTATTGAAGCCGAGAAAATGTTGGATATTTCATGAACAAAGTTTTGAATCACAGTACTAGCATCAGATTTATTCTTAAGTAAAAAGACCCACGACAACCTAGAGAAATCATCAACGGCCACAATATAGTACATGTGTCCCTGGTGATCAGGGACACGATTAGGAACCCAAATGTCAAAATGAACAAGTTCAAATAGACTATGACTACTACGACTAAGGAGACTTGGAAAACTGGACCGGTGATGTATTTTTCAATTGACATACCTCACAATAAAATTCAAACTTAACAGAAATCCCTGGAATGAGACGACATATCTTTGACAGCGGAAGGTGACTAAATCACTGATGCTAGATGTGTGGTGATTATGAACCCCCAGAAAGCGAACCAACATCAGCATATGGAGTCTGGATTAGTCGGTCTAGGCCTCCATGCTCACGACCACATCCAATCACCCTGCCCGTGAGTATATCCTGAAAAATCAGGAAGTGTGGTCAAATATGGCACAACAATGTAGGTCTTTTGTAATCTGACTTATAGATAATAAATTCATTGAGAAATCTGGTGCATGAAACATTCCGTAACCGCAATGAGGGAGCGAGGAGAACCTTCCCCTAAACTATGATGGGGGAATGCATCCCATCAGCAATCACCACATACCTATTGTCATGATTGTATCTACTGAACTGTGTGCGATCTCCACACAGATGGTGTGAGGTATCGGGGTCCATTATCAATTCTGAAATATCTGGCCTGGACTGACTAGTATATGCATAAATAGTACATGTGACACTCGTCGATACGGAAGCAGCAAAGACTGATGGACCCAAAGAGGAGCTCTGGAAAGCATTTGCATGTGGCATAATCTCTTAAAGGTGTGCAACAAGCTCATCAAAGCGTTGATCTGTAGAGCCTTCTGTGGTAGTAGTTGGTGGAGCTTGCTCAACAACTCGAGCAGATGGTGGAAACTCATGCTTGGAATAGCACATATCCTTAGAATGGCATGATCGATGACAGTAAGTGCTTGAGATCCATGCCCACGGGAGCCACCTCTCCTTCTGAATGGATAAGAACCACCTCTCCCACGGGAGGCAGCCATAGCAGATGAAGTCTAAGTAGCAACAGGGGTTGAGGAGATGTTGAGTCGACTCGGCCTCCGATATGCCTCCTCCATGGGAGGTATAATAAGTCTATAAGTATCTGAGAACGAGATGCATCATATTCTGAGTCAAGGGATGCCAGAAACACCCTAGCCATCATTGAATCATGGTACGCCATCAACTGCTCAAGCGTGACTGTCAATGGTATGTAACCATGTAGCCTCTCAAACATACCTCTGAGAGAGGTATACATCGTGTGTAGAGGTCGACCATTCTCTTTGGTCATCTTGTTCTGAAGCTGTAAAATATTTGACTCATTCCTTGCTTGAGAATATATAGTAGCGAGGATGTCCCACATGGTCTTCGCAGT
Source organism: Ottelia alismoides (assembly GCA_037367405.1). NCBI lineage: Eukaryota > Viridiplantae > Streptophyta > Magnoliopsida > Alismatales > Hydrocharitaceae > Ottelia > Ottelia alismoides. The sequence continues at coordinate 364,984 of JAZKJV010011893.1, read as the reverse complement.
CGGCTGGCTCAGTATGTCATTTACTATCTCCACAGACACGGTTCCAGATAGCCATACTTGAGCATAGGTATCATCCGTCTCTCATGAGGCATAGATTCTCGTCTTGTCCTTCGGCTTATCTTGTGTAAGGATGTGCTTCTTTCCATGGCTCTTCATTAAACTCATGAACTACATCGCCTACAACTCGTAATCCGTGCCATCCATCTTAACAATGGGTACGTGACCTTTAAAAGCACTCGAGAATATAACATCATTGTGACTTTCTGACATATTGCATGGTGACATGACGAAATCGTAGAAAGATGAAGAAAAATGTATCTGCATGTACATTAGGGATATGGTTATGTGTGTAGACTCAATCCACAATCATTCCCCTTTTAATTTTCTTCTTACATGGGCACGAGAGGTGATTGCAGTGGTTTTATTTTACTGTTTCAGAGCAAAATCATACTGTGTAGGGCGTCAAAAACCTTGCACAACCCGATGAATCAGGCCTCCTGGAGGCCATCAGGCATCCACAACACGCAACATCCCCCTTGTTGATCGGCGACAAGCTTGGGAGGGGGGGCTTGATAGAGGAAAGAGGGGTGATGATGACGAGATAGGAGAGAGAGATGGGGGGAGAGAAAGGGGCGGCGGGTGGGGTAGGGCTAGGGTCAGGGTTTCAGTGCTCCGGTATAGGACCATCGCTCTGATACCATGTTGGAAGAAAAGAGGAACATGTTATTCTATGGTACCCTATGGCTCTCTTATATAGAGCTGAGAGATCATGGAAAAAATACATAAAGAGGACAACCAAAATAAGGAGTGATGAATAAATACATAAACATAAAAATCTCAACAAGAGCCAACACCATAAGGTGCGGGAACCTTTCACCTAACACCCGTTTCTCACTCTATTCATCTGTTCAGAATCTAAAGCCATCACCCACAATTGGTCTCAGGAATGGACAGAATTCCTGCACCACACTGCAAATGCCTCGCCAGAAGTATGAAGGGACCTGTCCCAGATCCCCAGAGCCAAGGACCGTGGAGCAAGATTCGTAGATCTTCCTAATCAGTGAGCACACCGGACTATCACAATTGTCCTAGATAGGTGATCCACTTGCTGAGCAATGCTTTATTCATCTCCTCCAAGCTGCGCACACCAAGACCAATATCCTCCTTCGAGCAGGTAACAATTTTCCAATCCACTAACGACAACCCGTTTGTCTTTCCAGAAGACGATCATAAGAAGTGTCTCATTATGCCCTCCATCCTCCTTCAGACACCCGCGAGCAAGAGGCTGGATGAGGAAGAAAATGGGGATTGCTGACAGTCTCGATCGCAGTAACACCAACCTGCCACCTCTAGACAAGCACGCAGATTTCCACCTTGCGAGCTTGTACTCCATTTTCTCAATCACTGGTAACTAATTTGACAAGTGCACCCGCCCCGAGTACCAGCCACACCCAGGTATTGTATCAACATCTCCTTGCATGGAGATCGAAGCCATCCTGCATACAGCTCAACCTCTGCATCACCCAGGTTGAAGGAGATGAACTCTGACTTCTCCCTGTTAATCCTCAACTCGAAGACCGCCCAAAGAGATCAAGAACTATAGAAAGACCTTTGCAACTCTCTGAACTCTCCTTCGCAAAGAGAATTGTGCTGTATGCATATTGGAGGATGGGAATCTCCTCCCTTAAGTAACCGCGACACATCCCCTCGGATGCCGCACAACCAATCATAATAATCAAAAGCATCACTCGTAAGAATAAAGAGAAGAGGGGGCCGGTGGGTACCATTGACGATCCTTACGTTGTGCTTGAAAATACCCACCCTTTGGTTGACTAGTCATCAAAACTATGCAAGACGTAGTCGTAATGCATCTCTTCATCCATGTGAACCATTTATTCAGAAAAGCACACATGTAAAGTAGTGTCTAAATGAAATGCTAGTCCACACAATCGTATACCTTTAAGAAATTAACCTTCCATAGAACTCCTTTTATCTCCTTCTGCGTCGATCTGCAACAATCTCTGACGCCATGATCACATAGTCCATGAGTTGTTTGTCAGGTAAGAAAGCACTCTGCATTGGTGATATAATTTTGCTAAGCACCCCCCGCAGCTGATTCGTCAAAACCTTTGTCATAATCAAGTAAATTGTGTTTGAAGAAGCAATCAGACGGTAATCCTCAACTCTTGTGGCGAAATCCTTCGTGGGAAGCAAGAAAATGAAGAACTTGTTGAGCCACTCAAACCGATAGTTTCCCCCTGCAAAATCTGCCACCAACTCCATCACCTCCTCACAAATCACCTTCCAGAATTCCCTGGAAAAAAAGATCGGGAAGCCATCTGATCTAGGGCAATCATCTGCATTGAGGTTAAAAACCACCTCCCTCACTTGAGGTCTTGATAATGACTCAGACTCTTGTGAAGAGATTTGATTCACCCCAAGCCCCAGAGACCTAGAGCCACAATACGGTGATCGTCTGCTCATGCTCCCGAAGTAGCTCGTAACTGCCCTCACGATCTCCTCCTCCCCATTAAACATCTCCCCCTCGACTTCAATCGAGTGAATCATGTTGTTACATCGCCTTCCATTCACCACTGCATGAAAGAATTTAGTGTTGGCATCCATGTCCTTCAACCACCTTTGATGAGATCTCTGTTTCCACTCTAGTTCCCTCTTCTTATCTTCCTCCTTAAGTATCTTCTGCAAAACCCCCCTTCTCACCAACTCTTCCTCATTCAGCTCCCTATGATCTTCCAACATGTCCAGCTTTACCACATCATCTTGGCTTTACTCCTCCTCAATTCCCGCACCGTGCGAGAGTCCTTAAACCCCATCAATCTCTGTCGTAGAGCCGCTAGCTTCAAGGCAAGTCGAATAGTAGCCGAACCCACCGCCTCTAGGTCGGTCTAGAAGGAGATGACCATTTCGCGAAAACTATCTTCCGTCATCCAACAACGTTCGAATTTGAAATGAGATGAGGCTCCTCTCCCGCTACATGTATCCATGCATAATGGTGTATGGTTCGATATGGAAGGGAAGTAACTGCCTCCATGTTGTATTGTTCTATTGCCTCAACTGACATAAAAAAGCGGTTAATTTATGATCGAGATGATGAGCTCCTCCATGTGTACTTACAGTTAGCCACAACAACAATCTCCAATGCTAGCTCCCTCACCAGATCTGCAAAGAGGCCAGAACTATGATCTTGTACACCTTTGTCTCCAAGTCTGTCCTATGCAAACAAAGTGACATTAAAATCATTGCCCACAAACCAAATATCCTTAGGAAATCTATTTCTACTATCCTGCAACTCATCCCACAAGGTCATATTCGGCGAGGCACTCACGATGCTGTAAACCGAGGTGACCACAAAGTGAAATCGCTCCCTCGTGTTTGTCATACCATCGTAACTGAATGCACCAACATGACCTCATCAATTAAGGAGATCTGAACTCACTGCAATGGGGTCCGACAATAGAGTTCCGTCTCACTGACTCCCACGATGCAATCTTAGTTTCCTGTAATATGCCACATTCACCTTCCATGTAGCCATTAAAGAACCGATCGCCAATCATTTCTCCGGTTGACCCAACCCCTGCACATTTCAGGATAAAATTTCATTTGGAAGCAGTGAGGGAAACCCCGCCACCTTCACCCCCACTATATGTGCAACCTCTTCTCGAACGTCGAGTATTCAGAGCCCCCTTCTACTTCATTGAATTCACCGTGATTGCAACCCTCTTGACCTTTCAAGATATTTTCCTCTGACTCTTTGTCATTACTGCTCAGTCCCTTCCTCTCCCCGAGGGGTATCGCCACCATTATCGCAACCCCCCTCTCTGACATTTCTCAGTTCCCAATTGTCGAGTTAAGTTCATCCCGCAACGACTCCCAATCACATGCATCAGCGCGGAAATGTTTTTGCGAGAAAAACTTCCCTTGTTGTCCTTCATGTGAGGTTTCTTAAGTGCTTCTCTCCTCCTGTAGATGCCCACAAAATCCCTTTCGATTGATTGTTCCATTCCCTTTGTGCCAGCAATGTTTCGGTGTCGTACACTTTTGGCGGTTTGGCCTCAACATAGGCTCGAGATCCCCTCCTTTATCCCCAAAACCTCTGCCAAACCAATCGTCTTCATTGGGGATCCACCACGAGTTGAAGAAGGGATCCTCGCTTGCTTCACCACCAGCTCAGAAGAAGCATACCATTACCACCCAAGGAGGGGAGCCTCGGATCCCTCGCGGAGAGGGTGATCGAAAGCCCCAGAAAAGGCAGATTCGGACCTCCCGATTGAAATCTATCTGGACTTGTGGTCAGTCTAGAGATTTTAGTCAGGTCCAAAAAGCAGGTCTCCTTTGGCCCTTGAGATAACTTTGTGATCATCAGGAATTTAAATTTCGCGAAATTTCGATGAAATTTCACCGAAATTTTGATTTCGAGAGGTCATGGGCATCGAAACTCATATATATGTCGATTTCCCGGATTTCGACCGAAATTTCATTGATATTTCGACATATGCACTCATTTCAACCCATTCGGCTGTAATTCATGGGTTTCAGTACAAAATTTCCTAGATTTTGACCAAAATTTCGGTGATATTTCGAGATATCGACCCATTTCGGCCCATTTTGGTTGAAATTCATGGATTCCAACAAGACCCCTGTTTGGTAGGGTATGGTCTGACAAGAGGGTACATACGTCGATTATTCAACTTGAGGAGCTTCCTCCCCTTTGGATTAAGCTATGGAGATGAAACAACTCCATAGCTTCCATATATCTGATACATGATTTCAGATTTCGCGAAATATTGGCAAAATTTTGCCGAAATTTCATGGGACCGAAATTTTAGGCGAGCTGCCGGTATAGGGGCCTTCCTTCACAGATGTTGCTTTGGGCGAAATGTGACAAAAAATCATTGAAATTTCGATGAAATTTTGGTGAAATTTCGCTTCGACATGGTGTCAATATGATATCCGATATCGAAATTTAAAACCTTGATTTGATATAGCTTGTTCGTTACATTCGTTTGTCATTTATCTTCGTAAATAGATGCATCTGTATTGTAAGTCCATATTTAATTCTGTAATTCATTCGAACTTTGTCTGTGACAATTATTTCTATGAACAAAACATTGTTTAATTAATCACTATCTATATTTTAGAATAAAAAATGCTCATCTATTTTTCTGAACAAAAAACGTCTTCTAAGTGTTGTTAACTTAGTTATTTTGATTTTCATTTCCAGTATCTATCAATCAACTCAACAATATATTTAATATGACCGACATGGTTTGATATAAGGCGTACGGATGAGAGATGTGTATGATTAAGTGTGCATTTGTAAGCTATTGTTGTTTTAAGATCTTGGATTGGATGATATCATATTCCAATAATGTATCAGCCAAGAATCAACATTAACATCGTTTGGCCGATTTGACTGATATGACTGATATATGCGATATAAGGGGCATATGTGAGCAATACGTGTGATGTAAGTGTGTATTTGTAAGATATTTATTGTTGTAATAACTTGGAAGATCTTAATTTGCGAAAAAAATGATCGAAAGATGGCTTTTTTGAGTCATTTTCGATATTTCCACCGAAACAATCGAAATTTCCTGCAATTTCACAGAAATTTCGATTTTAGAGGAGACTGAAACGAAATCGAAATCGAGATTTCGAACCTTGGATCATACACGTTAGAGGAGACCGTGACCCGCAATTGATTACTGGGTTAGCATGACCCGCATCTGCCCCACTTAAAACTGGGTTCTTGAGGCATCCAGAAGGCGAGTCATTGTACGAGGAGTCGAAAAAAAACACATTCAAGAAGGGAGCGAATTGTCGATTTAGGGTTGCCTCCTTTTACCATTGCCAAATTCGCTTCGAATCCCGCTGACTCCTCGCGTTCTGAGACTTTTGTCGCAATTCTCGATCCTTGAACACTTCTGATTTCCGTTCGATTCTCCGCCGCCTTGTCCTCGTCACCTTGGTGACTCTCGTTCGGAGTCTGCTCATCCAACACCTCCATACGCAGCTGCAAATTTTTCCTCCTTATTTTCATGATTCATCTCCACATGTATGGTCGACATCAGACTGAAGCCTCCTATCCACACCACCACTTCTGTGTCTTCACCTGGCTTCATACCCAAGCACACTAGCTCCAACACATTACCTACCTTTGTCAGTGTTGCCTTCAAGACATCAAACTTTTTGCCCCTCAAAGGAACCCTTGACACTCTTAGCTTACACATTGGGGCGGTGCTTTCCGAACTACTATCCAAGTAGCACGGTCTCCTCCACCTTATCTTTCTCTTAATTTTGATGGAAGCCCCTCCTCCAACATTCCTTCAATAACTAACATCGCACCAACTAAGTGTAAACCCCTTACACACAACGAACTTCCTGGAAACTAGTCGTCATGGAGCATAGAACTAGCGGCGCACAAGCACAAATCAATCTTCCTCATGCCAGGGGCAGCCCCTTCCCCTACTAGTATGCCCTCCATACGACGTTCCAGCTAGGGGTGCACACGGATCTAAGAAATTCTGTAATCCGATCCAATTTGTTGCTATTGGATTGGATTGGTTTGGTTTTATCATTTTAATGAATTGAATCGGAGTTTTTGAAATCCATTAGGGCCTGTTTGGTTGCAGGGTTGGGCAGGGTTGGGTTGGGCTGGGTTAGGCTGAGTGAATAGTAATCTGTGAGGAGAAAGTACCCTTGTGAATAGTAACCAGGGTTGGGCCAACCCTGTCCAACCCTGCAACCAAACAGGTTAAAGTATGGATTGGATCGGATCTTTACCAAAATCCAATCCTATCCAACCCGTTAACACACACGCACATATATAGATACATACATACGTACGTATACATACATACATACACATACAAACTTACACAATTATGGGAAATATATTATGGGATTTTTACACCCATAACCATGAGTAATTTCGTAATAGCATTTATAACCCTGCATAATTGTGAATTACGGTCAGGACCTTGAATAAGTGTGTCGTCTTACACCCATAACCTTCCGTTACTTTACTTCATTAACTCAACCAGATGATTGAGTTAATCTAACCAATCAACAATCTAACGGCTAGGATTAACTTAAATTTAAAAGAAGTATCCCACATTTTTCTCTTGAGACAACATGTGCAGCCAACATGATTCTAAAATTAAAGTGAGGGGTTGGGCTATAATAATTGGTGAAGGACAGTGGCTAACGGGCTTTCACGCAGCGGGAAGGGGGATGGTGGAGGACGGCGACCGGGTTGGAAATCTTGCATGCGAAACGCAACGGGCCTGCAGCAAGGTTCGAAATCTCGATTTCGATTTTGTTTCAGTCTCCTCCAAAATCGAAATTTCTTGAAATTTCGGGAAATTTCGATCATTTCGGTGGAAATGTCCAAAATGACTCAAAAAGCCATTTTCAACTATTTTTTCACAAATTAAGATCTTTTAATTTATTACAACAATAAATAACTTACAAACACACACTTATATCATGCATATTGCTTATATATATCCCTTATATCGCACATATCAGTCATATCGGTCCAATCGATGTTAATGTTGATTCTAGGCTGATACATACTGGAAATTGATATCATCCAATCCAAGATCTTAAAACAACAATAGCTTACAAATGCACACTTAATCACACTCATCTCTCATCCGTACGCCTTATATCACACCATATCGGTCATGTTAGATATATTGTTGAGTTGACTGGTAGATATTGGAAATGGAAATCAAAATAACTAAGTTAACAATACTTACAAGACGTCTTTTGTTCAGAAAAATAGACGAGCATTTTTTTATTCTAAAATATAGATAGTGATTAATTAAACAATGTCTTGTTCATAGAAATAATTTTCACAGACAAAGTTTGAATGAATTATAGAATTAATTACAGACTTACAATAAAGATGCATCTCTTTATGAAGATAAATGACAAACGAATGAAACGAACAAGCTATATCATATATATGGAAGCTATGGAGTTGTTTCATCTCCATTGCTAAAATCCAAAGGGGAGGAAGCCCCCAAGTTGAATAATCGACGTACGTATCCTCTTGTCAGACCATACCCTAACAAACGGGAGTCTCGCTGGAACCCATGAATTTCAACCGAAATGGTTCGAAATGAGTCGATATTTTTTTTGAAGCCAAGAAAAAGGGGGATACACTCAATGGTGTTCACCCCAATATATTAATAGAAATAAGGACAGGGATACAAACAAGAAATTAAAGGTAGCGACCCAACGTAGGAGGCAAGGAGCCTCCAGAACTGGGCGCCAAAAAGCAAAAGAAACAAGAAAACAAACACACTAAACACGACTCCAGTCAGCCACCAAAGCACTCCAGTCAGAAATATCTCATGAAGACCACTCCAGAACGGAGAGCTCCCACAGACAACTCCCGAATCGCCCTCGCTAGCCCACTCTCTCCCATGAAGCTCCATCAAGATCTCAATAAAGAAGCTACCATCTCTTCCCCACACCCTACTTGCCCACTTAAGGAAAAACGCATCATTGATCAGCCTGAGGCACCTAATGCCCAAACCACCTGCCATCTTCTCCCTCACCACCTCCTCCCAAGCGACCAGGTGAATTCCACGCCCTCCGATACCCGACTTCCCCCATAAGAACCTCTTGAAGCAAGACTCAATGTCGAAATATCATCGAAATTTCGGTCGAAATACAGAAAATTTTGTACTAATTCCATGAATTTCAATTGAAATGGGTCGAAATGAGTCGATATGTCGAAATATCACCGAAATTTCGGTCGAAATCCTTGAAATCGACATATATATGAGTTTCGATGCCCATGACCTCTCGAAACCGAAATTTCGACGAAATTTAAATTCCTGGCCTGTAGGGAGCGAGGCGTTGTTGGAGCTTGACGATTCTAAAGGGCAGCAACGAGCGGGTGCAGAGGAGCAGTGGACAGCGACGGTGGCAGGATTGGGCGGGACATCGAAGGGCGGGGCCCGAGGGCGGTGGAACCTTCAGAGGTAGGGGGGTCGGTTGATGTGTGGGGCAAGAACATTGCTTGCAGAGGTGGGGTGTGACACGCATGGGCGGAGGGGAGGCTTTGCTTGCAGCAGAGGGCGGGGCCCGGGGGTTGAGCATGCAGAGGTGGTCAGTCTGCGCGGTAGGGGGGCTTTGCCTGCAATGGAGGGCGGTGCGGAGGGACTTTGTCGGCAGTGGAGGGCGGGGCCCGGGGGCGGTGGAGCCTGCAAAGTCGGTCGGTGGTCGGTCCTGCAGAGGTCGATCGACTGGGGGTGGTGGAGCCTGTAGAGTCGGTCGGCGGTCGGTCATGCAAAGGTCGATCGGCTGGGGGGCTTTGCCTTGGATGGGGGCGTGGCGGGAGCAGAGGACAACGGGACCCACGAGGCTTTCCCTGCAGACGACGACATGTTGGGGCCATGGAGGTTTCTCTGGTCGGTGCTTAGGAGGAAGGGATTCACGATGTTGTGGATCTCGTGGATGAGGCGGTGTATCACCACTGCCTCTTTTTCTATCATGGTGAATGGTCGTCCGGAAGGGGGTGGATCCAGCCTCGGAGGGGGGTGCGCTAGGGGTACCCTCTTGCTCCTATGCTCTTTATTCTGGCGGCTGATGTTCTCTCGGACTTTGCGACTCATGTGGTCAGCAGCGGCCTCTCGAGGGGTTTCTCCAGGGGGGGTGTGTGTGCAGGTCCCAATCTTGCAGTACATCGATGATACGCTGTTTTTTATGGAGGGGGTTTGGAGGAGGCGAGGGGTATGGCCTTGGCTCTGGAGATCTTTGGCGAGTTGCCCGGGTTGGTTAAGAACGAGGGCAAGTCCAAGTTCGTACCATTCGGTCCTGCGGTCCTGGACAACGGCACGTATGCGGTGGCTTTGGGGTTGGCTCGTTCTTCTTTGCCGATGGACTACTTGGGGATGCCCTTGAACGTAGGGAGGATGCGGCTGAGAGATTGGCTGAGGGTGGTGGAGAAAGTTGAGGCGAGATTGGCTAGCTGGAAGTCCGCGATTTTATCGAGATGGGGCCGTCTTGTTCTACTTAAAGCGCTCCTTTCGTCTATTCCGATATATTTTTTGTCCAACCGACGGATGCCCAAGGGAATCAGGTCTCGGCTAGAGAAGCGAATGCGTGCTTTCTTGTGGGGGAAGCGAGGGGGTGGGTCGAGGGGGATCCACTTGGTTGGGTGAGAGGATATTACTTGCAGGAAGGATCAGGGGGGGCTGGGTATCAAGTCGATCGAGCATATGAACGACGCCTTGCTCCTTAAGTGGGCGAGCAGGATTTGGGGGCCGGGGGAGGATCTATGCTGCAATGTGGTGCGGAGGATCTATGATGTGGGGGGCGACTTGCCTTCGCAGATCTCCCGTATTGCCTCCCCCACCTTATTTTGGAGGGGGTCGTGGAGGTGTTCTTGAGGAATATCATGCTTTTCAGACCGGTCCTTGGTGGGGGAGAGTCCTCCTTTTGGACAGACGATTGGGCGGGGGGAGCCCTTTGTTCTCATTTCCCACGGTTATTTGCTTTGGCCGACGATAAGTCGTGTTCGGTTGCGGCCTGCTGGATGGATGGGAATTGGTGCCCAAGGTTTTCCGCGAACTTCTCTTATCAGAGGTTGGAGGATTTCTTGGCTTTGCTCGATGCTGTGAGGGAGGTTGGCCGCCCTACGGGGGGGGGGGGGTGGGGGGGGGGCAGGATCACTGGTGCTGGCGGGAGGCCCCGTTCACGGTCAAGGGGCTATCTCTCGGCCGTCGCAGTCGGAGATTATTATCCGAGATTGTGCCGTTCTGTGGGCTCCCAAGCTTCCTGAACGAGTTGGATTCTTCTTGTGGCTACTAAGAAGGCAGAGGCTGATGACGAGAGACCGTTGTGCCAGACTTTTAGGTACCATTTCTGACAGGTGCCTGCTTTGCAATGCGGCGATTGAATCCGTGGAGCATCTCTTCTTCTGGTGCCCCAGGGTGATTGTAGTGTGGCAGGGGGCTGGTCTGGACTGATGCAAAAGGTCTGGACTGATGCTGCACTAACGACCTCCAAACGTTCTGGACTTCGTTTCAGGCTAATAAGGGGAGGTCGATGAAGGAGGTGCTTTATCTCGTGGCCATCCTGTGGGCGATTTGGCAGGGAAGGAATGATTTGTTGTTCTCGGGCCAAAGGTTCTATAAGGAGAACGTGGGGATCTTTGTTAAGCACCTAATGGGGGATTGGGCGTTGTAATGGTTTTGTATTGTCGGGGTATGACTGTTTCTTTTCCCTCTCTTTTCCCTTTCTATGTTGAATAAATTTTTGGGGCGTGCACCGTCGAGTGTATCCCCCTTGCTTGTGGATTTCAAAAAAAATGTTGGGGTCGTGGTGGAGCAGAGGTGGGGGGGAGTGGGTGTGTTGCTGCAAACGGGAGCGGGGCATGGGGGTTCGAGCGGGTCTTCGAAGCAGGGGACGAGAAGGTGGCCTGCTCGGGGGTCTTTGAAGTAGGGGACGAGAAGGTGGCACTCTCAACAGGGGGGAGATGGACGGGCTTCGATGTGGGGGAGAGTTAAGCGTCGATGTCGGGAAGGAGAGCTTCTGCAACCTCCCGTCTGATGATGAATAGAGAAGGATGGCATATTTTGCAAATAAGAATGAATATTAGCGGCGGTTTTGTCTTTTTAAACAGAAACCGTCAAATATAACGGGCATCTCAAACGGAACATAACGCAGGGTTATGCCATGTAAGAGTTAGGCATTACTCGAGGTTTCTCATGTAATTCGTGATTATGCAAAGTTATGAATGTTATTACGAAATTACTTAGGGTTATGAGTGTAAAAATCCCATATATTATAAGTGAAGGCTATTCATGACGGTTAAATAATCGTTATATTCATGATTTTTTTCCCGACGGACTAATCATTGGTAATGAAGATCAACTTTTTCTTAGCATTCAATAGTCCAGAAAAGTTGGAATGGCAACTACTTCTCTTTTCCCTCCAATGTCGTTTCCGCCCGCTTAAAATCTCACCATTCGTTTGGAAAGCCCCCCAAATTCCTTCCCGGTCTCCACCCAAAATCACAACCTTCCCCTCTCCTCAATCTCTGTACCCTACTACCCCCACCTCCTTTACTTGTACACTTGGACAATACATGCTCCCCCTCTCTGTACCCTACCGCCCCCTCCCTTCCTCTGTGCGTCGCCCCCTTGGCATGTGTGCTTGGGCAAAGCACACTACCCCCTCGTTGTACCTTACTGCCCCCGACCTCCTTCCACCGTGTGCTTGGACGAGGCAGTGGGCCACCGCTCCTACACTACCATGGAGGAGCTTGAGCGCGCCGCCCACACCCCTCCGACGTGCTTGGCAGGATGGTGGAAGACTTCCTTGTAAGATACCTCTAGGCGGTTCTCGTCTACTTCGTTCAGGTAGTATCTTTAAGTTTTTAAAAACAACAGTTTTATTTAATAAAAGGGAATAATCTTCTTAATTGTCTATGGCAGATATGTGTGTATAAACTTTTCATGGCTCTCTTATAGATGATCGTTATTTCTTCCATTCTATTTTCATATCATTTTTTTTCAGTTCGTGAAATTACTTGTCATATTTCTGCAGAAGTTATGCAAGGCACATTGGGTAAAATCGAACCCATTGCCTTCACAGCTATCATTGAAGCATGTGTTGTCGTGGATGTGCCTCCTTATTGAGTGATCTATCTACATTAATATCCTCTCCAAGCATAAGTCATATATGGATTTCTTTTAAATCTCTTATCAATTTATGCGATTAGTGGGTGATGCTTTAGTTGAGTTAGATATAAATATCATTTTTTTCATCAGTGATGACCGATGGTGGGCTATGAGCTAAAATGATGTTGAGTGTCCTAAAGTTGGTGCGTATCTGATTTTTTATTAGTTTCAGTCTGAAACGAGACTATGTTTTTAAAATATGCATCATCATCACACATCAATGAAGACACCAATAATGTGTTAGTCTCCTACATCAAACTCTTCCATTATTAGTTGTCGTTCTTATAAGCATCTCCATTTTGTCAACTGTATATTTTCATTGTTTGTTAAATTCAATTTTGCAAGGAATATAAATTTTATAATCATGTGATCTTGTATTGTTTGTTAACTTGTCCTTGTATCCTTTTTTTTTAATTTATATTTTTCTTATTCGAATCATTTGGAGGAAATCAATTACAAAAAATAAATTAATACATTATTTATTAAAAAACTTAAATTTCAAATTTAATGTAATCCTTTAGTTTGAATGTATGGTCTTCAACTTTTCATAATGGATTCACGGAATTCTTGAACTTTCATTTGATTATGTGATTTTCTATATATATTAGTATTCTCCATTTTTAAGTCATTATTTGAATGTTCGAGGGCTAGTATATGTAAAATGTAAACATGCAAGAGTAGACTATTGAGAGGGAAAATGTAAGTGTAAAAATCCGAATCAATCCGATCCAATCTGTAATCCGATGGATCGGATCGGATTGGATTTAGATATTTGATGGATTGGATTGGATTCCAAAAAATAAAAATCCATTAAGATTGGATTGGACACTGATTAAGCTAAAATCCAAACCAATCCGAACCATGTGCACCTCTAGTTCCAGCGGTGCTCTCTTTGCCAGCCGCTTCAGTACATCGGCTAACCCCTCGATTGGTATGTACGTTGAAGCCACCAGCATTGTACAAATACACTATGATGCTCTTCCTGAGGGATACACCTGCGCCAAATGCGGTCCGCTCCTTCCTTGAATATGAGACGATCTTCCCATTGGTAGAAATGGATAGTGGACAAGAATTTATCCTTCTGGATCTTAGTCCAATCTTGTGGAACTACACCTGAGATGAGGTAGTTTACAACATCGGCATACCAAGGGAGTGAATCCACAGCTAGAATCGATTTATCAAGAAAGGTGTCCGTGATGGGTGTGCTGCTCAGTGGAGGCTCTTGCTGTTCAATTCTGGAGAGGTGATCTGCTACCACATTCTGAACCATAGGCTTGTCCTTGATCTCCAAATCAAACTCCTGGAGGAGAAGAATCCACCTGATCAGTCTAGGCTTGTTCTGTGATGCCATCGATCCGGACATCCGTTTACGTTACATTCGCGACATTACATTTGTTAAAAATCGCATTAAATAGGGAAATTTAAGGGAAAATTTTTGCCGTTCGAGTTTCCAACGACCTCGCCCTTCGCTCCAGGCACTCCTTTCTACAATGCCTCAGGCGACCGCACCCGAAGAGAAGTTGTTGAGAAGTAGAGTAACCCCTTGAGATGTGATCTTTGGCATCACATCTATAGCACTAAGATTTTCCCCTGCTTCTGCTCTTGACTTGCCGAGTACGTTGCTTCACCACGTTCCATGGCCTTTCTCCGACGAGGTCCTCCATGGCGACATCCTCCAGCTTCTCTTCCTCCACGGGGGCTGCGAACTTCTCTCCTTCTCCCTCATAGGTGTCCCTTGGCTCAGTTGTAAGAGGATGTCCCTCTCCTCATCTCTTCTCTCTCTTCCCCCACCATCGCCCTCCCTGCCTCCCTCCCTCTCATGATCCTTTGGTTTTATGTTTGCATGGAATCGGGAATTTGGGAGTTAGAAATGACCAAAAGTTATTATGGTTAACATTGATCTCTCTATGCTTGGAAAGAGAGGGTTGTGGACCGTAGTTGACTTTTGGCTTGTGCTTGTAGGGTGAGCCGTGGGATTGACTCGTTAGTGAAGATGAAGGCATCATGGAATGGAGTATCCAATGTAATAATTTGTGGTTGGGTTATTAGTTGTGTATGCGATCCAGGATGCATGATTGCATCAGGAAGGAAAATTAGCAGGCAAGTCTCTCTACCTTTTTAGATGCAGTTTTTCTTGAAGTTGGAGTAAACCTTTTTTTTTAAGTGGGGGAAAATATTATACGAAGGAAATTGTGTGTGGTTAAGGAGATTGAAGTTTTTGTCTTACAGCAGATGCTTTTGGGTGTGCTCATATTGCATGGTTAATGCACTTTGCCACTTTGGGCACCAAGTTTCGTGCTGCTTCCATGGAATGGAAACAAGCAAGGTTTATTTGAAAGAATGTGGAGACCGTTTCGGATCATCCACTTGTTTTTGAATACGTGGATCTTAAGGAGAGGGGGAGAAAGGAACACCACTTCTGGTGCCTGACCAGGAACCCACATGCAAATGTTTTGCGTCTATGACAGCTGATCGAAGCGACTTCTTTTGCATCTTTGGCTAGGATATGCGATTGTTTTCTACAACCTCCAACTTTTTTTGATGTCCCATAGGAGAATGACAGAAATCTTTTCAATGTATAGTGGATACTTGTGCCTGCCTTCCGATTCTTTGTGCCATTAGAATAGATAGGATTCGAAAGAAACGAGGATATCATCAGCATGGTTGCCAACATTGCAAATATTTAAGGGGATATATGAAGATTTCAGCATTGGCAGGTTATACGACAATTTTGCTTGGCTAGGGAGACGTCACCGTCATCTTCTGTGTATGCACCTTCATATTGGTCTCACTAAATGTGTCCTTGGTGTTGCATGTATTATCTTATTGATTTGAGTAGTAATGGAGTATATTTCTTCCCATGCATGGTGGAGCAGGTCCAACTTATTGGTATCACAATGGGGTACTCCATTGATGGTATTTCTATCCATCTCCTACAATATGCAGACGACACAATCTTCTTTATAGGGTTGGGGAGGGGGGGGGGTAAGGACGGGGCTAGCAGAATGGCAATTACTTTGGAGAACTTTGATGAAATGTCCGGGCTTGTTCTCAATCATAGCAAGTCCATTGTTATTCCTTTTGGTCTCTCAGAAGTTGAGGCTCGTCACTCGTGCCTTCATCGAGGAATTGGGTACAAAATGGGGCTCCCTCCCGATACGCTACCTTGGGCTCCCCTTAACTTTATCATTGAGAAATTGGAGAAGTTATCGAGATGGAAGGCAACTACTTTCTCGCGATGGACGTATGATGGTGGTTAAAGGCAGTTCTTTCAGCTATTAATGTTTTCTTCATGTCTTCCCGTCTCTTACCTGTTGATATTAGGAGGCGCATCGAGAAGTTAATGCAGAGATTTCTTTGGAGCAAATCTGGTCAGGTTGGTCATGGAGTGCATTTGGTAGACTGGGAAACGGTATCTTTACCAAAAGCATATGGTGGCCTTGGAATCACATGTCTGGAGACCATGAACGAGACGTTATTTCTTAAGTGGGTGAGCAGAATTCGGGGGAGAAGTGAAGATATCTGTTGCAGACTCGTTCATAGCATTTACATCTTTAGGCAACCAGATAGCATGCCCCAACATCCTAATTTTCAAGCTTCCGCCTTCTGGAAAGGAGTCTTCACAGTGATGCCTCACTTCCACAAGCTCTTTCATCCTGTGCTGGGTAATGTCAGTTCTTTCACTTTTTGGACGGATAACTGGACAGGGGAGGGATCACACTCACTCAGATTCCCATGTCTCTTTGGTTTGCTATAATTCATGTGTGTGGTAGATTGCTGGATTGATGGTAATCAGATGCCTTCTTTCTTGACGAAATTCTCTGACCAACACTTAGAGGATTTATTGCTGCTCCTGGAGTCTCTAAGACAGGTAGATAGACCAACTGATGGGCGTGACCACTGGGTGTGGAAGGACAATTCCTACTTGGTTAAAAGCGCTTACAGAACAATTTGCAGACGGCCACTGCCGAGAACAGATGCTTTGGTCCGCGATTGCAACTTTATTTGGGAGCTTAAACTGCCAGGAATAATTGGTTTTTTTGTGTCTGCTTAGAAGAAGTATCTTGACTAGGGACCGTTGCGTGAAACTCTTTGCGGATATATCCAATAGGCGCCCCCCGTGCGAAGTGCAAATTGAGACGGTAGAACATCTATTCTTCAATTGCGCAAAAACATCACCCATATGGAATGAAACTGGTACGAGATGGATGAATCTCCAGAGTTTGGATTTGTTCCGGAGCTCGCTGATTGAGTCCAAGCATCATCCCAGAGAGGATCTTCTTAAACCGTTGGCTACAATTTGAGCTATTTGGTTAGCTAGAAATGGTGTACTCTTTTCTTCACAGCATTTCTATTTTGAAAATGTTTCTTTCCATTCTAGAACTCTTCTTGAGTCTTGGCTTATGTAAGTCTTTCTGTATCCCTTATTCTTCTCTTTAATATACAGTAATCTTATGTTTGCCCAGGTTTTTGGTGAGAAATCCTTTGAGAAGTTGGGCAAGGGCTTCATTTCAATGCACTTCTCTGATCAACAATCAGGCTCACGCAAGAAGGCGCTCATGTTTAAGTTCCTCCTTCCAGATATTAACAATATGGCTGACATGACAAGGCTGGTGGCTCTTGTGCCCTATTACATTGATTTGATAGGACGCTACAAGCTCAGCCCGCAGGTTTGTATGATCTACGTATCAGACATGTCGGTTGCGATGCTTCCTATTCCATTATTTCACTCTGATCATCTCCATACCTAATGCTATTATAGGCACGTGCCAAGACTGAGGCTGCGAGAACGAAGGCTGCACAAGAAGTTTATAGGGAGCTGCAGAATGCCAGACAGGAAGCACTGCAGAAGAAGAAGGCGGAGAAAAGAAAGCAATTGGAAGAAGCTGAGGCCAAGCTCAGTGCTGAGACCGTTCGCAAGAGGGAAGAAAAGGAACGTGCTCGTCAGATGAAGAAGTCCATGCCAAAAGTTAAAATGCTCCGTTCTTGATTCGATGGCATTTCTCAAATACAGGTCTCTTCAGCCATCTTCGCCGCCTTGTTGTGTCTGTCAGTCTCCATCACACGATGGTTACTTGTTGCCTGTATTCTTTTTGTCACTTGTCACCGATCTTTGAACACAACCAGCATTTGATGTGATCTAGCAGGGATGGAATTAGAAGTCACCAATTTTAGTTCACGGGTTAGTTACCTGGACAGCTGCTCTTTCTAGCTCTGTTGTGATATCTTTTTCATGTCGTGTGTGACCTTATAGGACTTTACAGAGAGCAAATGCCGATTTCTTTACTTTTCTTTTGGTTTTTTTCTCAGTTATTGCATTCGCTTACGGAAATTATATCTGATTCTGTATCATATGCATGTTAACTTTGTTTCATTCCTCCAGATAATTTTAGTTTGAAGAACTATATTTTGCTTTGATCGAGTTGCCTGGTATCTAAGTGCCGTTTTCATGCTTGAACCATCCTGTAAGAAGCTAGTTTTAAAGGAGATTAGGATCTGGAATTAGTGTCGATTTGCAGTCGCGTAAGAAATCCTAGTCGATGGAGGAAATGAATGAGGCCATCTGCTGATCAGTCTTTTTCAGCCATCCATGTTTTAAGAGAGACACTATCTTGTTTTCGACCATTTTCTGCATTGAATGTGAAGTATTTCACCAACAGTTTATTAGAGGCGCATTATCTATCTCTTGCCAGTGGGTGCAGTCTGATCGCACTAGCAGCCGACAAAATCAGATGCGGTCAGTCTTGGTGGTAGAACAACTACTGCAGTCTAAACTCATTGCTTGAATTGATTTTAGTGCCGCAGTTTTCAAGCAGGAGCTAAGGGATCATGCCTTTCCATGTCTTTCAGAAAATTCAAATCAAGGGACACTTGTAATATTGATTAACTTCGTATAAGATTTTTAAGCCCGTCTCCTACGTAGCCATCTACAGCGGAAAGTCGTCAAGTTTTGTTATACCTGCGGATGATCTTAAATATTTGATGCTGCTTCTCTTCTTTTGCACTAGGAGACTAAAGACGTGTGTTTAAGTATCAACCATTTTTTAGTTAATGCGAGCTGCCTGGATATATTGTACTAGTTGATGTCTACTAGATTTAATTCCAATTGCTCGAAATCCTAATAATTAAATTAACTATATAATAAGAATTTGATTTGTTTTAATAGTTGTATTCCACTGATTTTCTTCAGAAAGAGAGGATACTGAGCTATACACTCTTGATTCCTCCCTGCTCTTTTTCTTCTCTGCTTTCTCCCACACTCTTTCTAGATTTCTGGTCATCTATAGCTTTCCCCTCCATTCTTTCTTGAGCCTTCTTTCAATATACAAAAATCTTGTTGACATAGTTCCATATTTAACTAGCTTGATTTTCACCCTCACCTATGTCCTTTTCAGCCAGGTCCCCGAAGGATGTAAAAAATCAATAAATAGAGAGGCTTCTGTAAGAGTGTCGCAATGACTTGTAATTATTGATAAAGGCTGTGGATATCTGACTTGATCAAGGTGACCAGATCAATTTCCCCCTCCCTTCTTTACCTGTGGAGGGTTTTCCTATCTATCTGAGATTGGATATCCTGCCTCAATCCTTTTCACAGTTGATCACGTCCATCGGCACTTATCCTATCTTTCTTCTGTCTGCTAAAGAAGGAATTGAATCTCATGTCTCCAAGATGACACGGTCGAGTATGTCATCGGATAGATCCTTCTTTCAAGATAAGTGAAGGATTTACCATATGCAAGCAAGTCCCTTGCTCGGTTGCTGGAGAGTGCAAAAATTAGAACCTATACCTCTAAATAGCACCTTCAGTTCCACCCTCCATTCCAGGTTATGTGGCCAAAGAGGGAGATGTGCACTTCGGGTTTGTGTCGATTCAGGCAGCAGTTATGACACTTTAAAGTGACCAAGCTTGCTTGTGGACCAATTAACTAAGGAAATGTTGGAACAAAACAAACCCTTTGGTACTTCCTTCTGGATGTAATTGTATACTTTATGCTTTCAACTCCAATTATAATCCAGTTAAGCAGCTGATCCTCCACCCCGAAAGTACAAACAGAAGCTATACCCCCTCTGAACTAATCTTTGGGGAACATCACTATTATTTGAGGAAAGCACGAGAGCGCAATTGTAAGCTGGATTTCCGAGATACTTGTATATTTCCACAATCAGTTAAAACTGATCTAACCAGAGAGACCTGTATGGCTAGATGTGTTTCAGCAATCGATTTTGATTAAAATAACTTGAAAGAGCAAAACATTACAGGCAGCAGTTGAAAAAACAAAACAATAATGGTAGCAGTTACAAGAAGCCTGGGAAAACAAGTGTCCAGGTCTATTTCACCAGAGCAAAATTCCGAAAACCGCAAATCAACGGCTCAAAGTTGCAAAACAAATCAGTGCATTCCGAAGAAAAAGGTTCATTACAAACATGGGTATATATACAATGCTGAAATTTGGTTATCACGAAGCCGCAGGGATTCGAACACGAGTACAATCTCCACACAGTCGACTAACCACGGACAGCACCATCGTCGAAGTTCCAGTCCCGAACGAGATCCCTCGTGACAGCACGACTTCGAACCAACCGTGGAGATCCAGTAATGCCGCTGCGTGGAGTGCTGGAAACGGGGACTACTTTTGATGCGCCTGCATTGTTATCCGAATGTAGCGAAATTTTCTTAGCCAGACAGCTGATGATTGCAGAACAATGACCATCCTCTGAACTTGAAACGGAGTAGTTTGTGAGAGATTCGGATGAGCTACTTGAGCAATGACGAACTAGACAGGTGAGTGCCATCGTCCGCAACTGCTCTCTCCGTCAGCGACTACAGCTAGAAAAAGAAAAGGGTGCAATTTTTTCTTCAATCCTACCATATTTTGAGGATGAAGCAAACAGAAGTTAGCCATCAGTGAAGGTCAAGCTGATAATTCGCATTAAAATAAGAAGAAACTTCCATCATAACTCTGAGAAAAAAACTCAAAGCAAATAGGGCGTGAAATGGATGGGCCACTTCCTATTCCCCTTACAATAGGAACTTTTTCGATTTCCTTGAGGAAGTCCTTTTCTTTTTGGTTTTTTGTTCTCACTTTTAAGGCCATTTCTCTTTTTTTCAAGGACATGTCCAACTTTGTTGGTATTTCTCTTTTATAAGGCCATGTTGGCCACCTCTGGTAAGGATTAGTCCTTCATGTTGGGCTTTATGTACACATATTTTTATTAATAAAAAGGGTTACCCAAACCCCCAAAATTATGGGACAGTACTAAAAAAAGGATGGGCCACCTATAAACCACTTTGGCTTTTCCACATCTTCAAATGTGAGACTATTCTCTGAGTATAATCCGTGATATGATGCCTTATCTGAATCTAACATGTGGACCAATCAGTTGGTGATGTGAATATACAAGTCAATCATGGTTGTTAACAGACGTGCCTCTAATGGCATGTCAGTATACAAGTCAAAACTAACTGGCTAGAGAGTTGAGCCCAACTACCCTCGCTTTCCACATGTTTAGATGTGTTAAGAAATAGGAAGCGGAAGCGAAAACATGGAAAAGGAATAAACATCAACGAAGAACAGCGGGATTTACGTGGAACCCTACTCCGTGAGGAGCGGGATGAAACCACGGGAGAAGCCCTCAAATTGGGTGTGTTTGTCTGTTGATTTTCTCAATGGATACAGGAGGTCTATGGCTCCTTATATAGCCTCTTCAGAGCCTCCAAGTCCCACCACTAGGCGATGTGGGACTAAACACATGGATGGGGTAAATGGATCTTCTCCAGGATCCATTTACCCTGCTACAACTCACGACGCATACAACCAAGTACTCCAACAAGATGCGAAACTATTGTGCTACCTAACAACATTAAAACAGAACAACGTTATTGAGTTTAATGACCATCGGTGGTATAAGGCAGAACCTGACATGTATAACTTGCATTCCTGACCTGTCATTCATGAATCCTAATCGAGGTACCGCTTCCACTATATGGAAATAAGTGCAAGGTACAAGATGGCTCCTAGAAACCCTAGGAGGTGGCTATGTAAAGACCCAGGACTCCATGCCTAGTCCTAATATATAATGTCAAATAGGTAATCAGAGCTCATTCAGGTTAAAATATTCAAGGCATAAATCAACACCCTCGATGTCCTCAAACCTTGATTAAAAGAAACTCCCTTGTACTCTCTGTTCTACCACAAGTGACTTAAACTGTTGATCTGTTGGCAGATCTACATTCTTCTCATCAACACTCACTCATTTTCACTACTGACATAATTTTATTTTTACGAAATTGACTGATCAATCAGTTCTGAGATACTGCTCAAAGCAATCAATTATATTGTCCATCCCCCAAGTAGTCAAAGCCAACCAGACCATCATTCCTTAATGCTAAGTCATCTGGTCTTGTATTGAAAGGAATAGTTGCCACCTCCCCTCTGAGATGCCACGAGCTCCTCACTATTTATCTTGCCCATTCACCCTTGCCATCTCTAGTTCTTATCTACTAGGAATTTCTGCCCACCCACATAAGTTAAGAAAATAATGCATCTTAAAGATTTGGAAAATGATGATAAAATATAGAATGCTATCTTTGTCAATAATACTTATTGACTGCTAGATTTGTTCTTTTGTTGTTAAAGATAAACTGCTGCAATATTAAATTAATTTCAAAGTAAGAATAATACCTAGTTCAGTGCCATGAAATCCTCATATGTATAGGGAACTGCTAGTTAACACAACACAAATTAGTTAAACGTATGTATTTAGGAATTACAGAAATATGACCACTTTATGGGAAAAAATCTTTTTCATGCCATTTTAAGCACCAGATGAATGTATTATAAATTTATAATGAAACATTCCAAATACTCCGATCAACAAATGTAGTATAATGACTGTGCCTTCTTCAACTGCAATTACATTGCACTCAAATTTTCCATGTAGTTCGGCAGACATTTTTCACCGAGGCATACAGATTAGGACTCAAAATATTACAAAAACTCCTGGGATTTGCCGCAATTAGGCATGTTTACTAATAAATGTTTATTTAGTTGTAAGTTTTTAATGAGAAACTACTTCCTAATACCTGTACCGAGAATCAATACGTGAAATAAGATCAACGAGTATCATGGCCATTAACAGTTGAAAAGACAATTAAAAATCCATACAGTTCAGTTTGCCGTAGCAGTGCCTCCCTACTGGATCACTGTCTTGCCTGTGCCTCAATATGCCGAGATGAATGTCCCGCGAAAAGTGTGATGCTATAGCTTCAATGTGTTTTCCCTCTAAAATAGCCTCAAGCATACACCTCGGCACCACGAGACATGTTTTTAAAATCACAATGAAAACTCCACGTTATAACTGAGTAACGGAGTTCAACTATGGAAAGGATGCCAATATCTTGTTAAGGGGGACAATGGCACCTCAAATCTAGTCATTTACATGTTAGAGAAATTTTCACCATTACAATGAAGAACATGCATGTCTAGGTTTAGTTCTATTAAATAACTAGGCTATATTCTTTGTTTTGATATATACACCAAATTACTGTCGTTTGCATACCGTTTTGCATCAACATAATCTATTTAGAGAACAAATCCAAATGGCAATCAAATTGATTGTATCTAAGTTGGCTAAGCTAGAAAAGATGAACAATGTAAATTATGACATGTGGAGCCATAAAATATTGTATGTTCTAATGCATGACAATCTAACTAGTATTATCGAGACCTATGTTGCCGAGTTCTCTGCGGAAGCTACCGAGCCAGAAAAACTACCCACAAAAAGGTGTTTGAGCAGTGGGGGAAAATCAATAAGAAAGTTCATAGTTCTATCATTATACATATGCATGATGATTTAATAAGGAATTTTGAGACCCATAAATTGACTGCAGAGAGTCGAAGACGACTTCGAGATAGAAGAAATGTGCAACTTCTTCTAGCTTCCATCATGTTGGTGTGTGCCCAAAATCTTCACCATTAATAACAAGATTTACAGTACAAGGCTAATATTAGCCCAACATAATTACAAGCACCAACTTTTGGCTAATGCCCTTGCCTATGCAATAACATTGTCACAATAAAAATGCCCATTGCAAAATACCACCCCCATTCCTGGCTAACCACAATGCCCAGAAAATTGTGATTATACTTGTTTCTCACTCTCCGATCCCCTTCAGTTAGAGTCAATGGTTTCCCAAAAAGATGTGCCACTGTCTAACGCAACATTTGTGAGCCCACCCCTCATCCAGTCCTCCATGGAACTGTCACAAGTGAAGAAGAGGTGATATGAATCCTCCACACTACCAGAACACCGCACACATGCAATAGATGCATTAGGAAAAATATGAGTAAGCCTCGCCACCGTCATAAGGCAACCACGTCTAAAAATCTAGAGAAATATCTTAACACACAAGGGGATGTTCCGTCTCCAAATTCTTTTGCAATCATCAACTACCATTGAGATCAAAGGGCATTTCTCCCATATAGGTCTTACGAATCGAAAAACGGCTACTGTACCAGCTCCAACAATCACGACCCACAGTTGGGCTCTCCTGGTCCTCCAACATGGAAATGATTTCTCAAATCACCCACCCTTTGATCCGAAAGTTCATAATGGAACACATGGAAGGACATACCATCCCAAGCATCAACAACAGTAACATCTGGATCTACGGTTAAAGCCACCAAAACGGGGAATCTCATTGCTAAAACCCCCTTCTCTGACTAGTCATCATGCCATAAATCGAAAGCCATGATCATCACCAAGCATGTGCCTAAAAATGGTCTCACATCCTACATCACTGAACAAATTTACCACGAGAAGGGCGAGGGGGCAACCCCTAGTTGACCAACGCCCGACAAAGCAACGAAAGTCTCGTAAATTTTGTGCGCCAAAGTACATACAAAACTATCACAATCACCCTAGATACAAGCAATCTACTTGGATATCGGGACCGTATTCAACTCCTCCAAACCACGGACCCCAATGCCACCCTCCTCCTTGGGCCTCGAAACAGTCTTCCAACCAAGGTTTGAAATATCGATATCGATATCACATGGGTCTGCCGAAAAGGGATATATAGAGGATATATTTAGATATATCGATGACATCAGTGGAAATATCAGAAATGGTGTAAAAATGCATTTTTTTTCAAATTAAATTCATATTAGTTTTTAAATCAATATATAACATACCAATAAACACATATATGCAAGAATAAGGTGTATTTAGCGACTAATACACATTATATCACAAATATTGATGGTGTCAATGCTAACTTTTGATTGTTGACTGTTGACTTTGAGAGGTATTGGAAAGGAAATGATGGTATTTGAAATATGACAATTTAGATATATAAAGGACATGAATCTATTATATTAGTTTTATATCATATTACATATTATGTAAATGTTGAGTTGTATCTGATATCAAATATGTAAGAAAATGAGCATAATAACATATGGTATTTAATGAACATCATTCATAATTTTGAATGAAAGAAGATGAATTAAAATATTTTAAAAACAAAACTTTCTAGCCGAACTAATAAAAATCAATGTTGATTGGAGTAAGGTTTGAACCATTGACGTCGATATCATATCGATTGGTCTTGAAATGGATATATCAGGATATATCACATATTACGGTGGAATCTTAAAAAATGGGTCAAAAGGGAAATTTCTCGTGAATTAAAATCATCTTAGTTTTTTTAAAAAACTAAGTAATGTACGAATACACTCTTATAGACACAAAGGAGATGTATTTTGCATATTAACAATATGTTACATTGTATACAACGTATAAACAAAAGTATTAACAATATCTGAAATGAAATAAACAAATATTGTGCAATAGCATGTATACTATAGAGTACATCAACCCATGATAACCACAAATTTGAAAGAGGATGATCTAATAAATATTAGAATACAATATTTCTCATAAACTAAGATAAACAATAATAAGGCTTGTGTTAGATCCATGTTGATTGATTACTCATACTTACTAATTAGAAATTTTGTTACTTGGTCGTGTCAAATTTGTATCCACGTGTGTCAATACAAGAGCAATTATGCAACATATTAAATAAATCAAGTTATAAACATTGGGAAGTGAAAACTACTTTCCAAGCTCCTTACCTCATAACAAGTAGTGAAATCAACCATCAAGGTTGACATTGATGATATAGTATTGATATTGACATGATATCGATGTTATCAATCAAAATGATGGAAAGTCTGCACTAAATACATCAAATCGTGTTGATATTGATGTTATTAGATGAAATATCGATATATATCGATCACCTGGTTGATATTCATATCGTTAGCTTGCTAATATGGATATATCATGGATATATCGATGATATTTCAATCCATGCTTCCAAGCAAAGCCATACCCTTGGAATTTCTGGAAGATGACCCAAAAAAGCAAAATGTCGTTGGGCGCCCCTTTCCTTCTCCAGACTTCGCTCTCTTTCTTTCATTCTCTCTCTCCCCTCTCCCTTTCTCTCTCTTTCTTTTCTTGCAATGTATGCTTCTCCAGAGGATCGTGATTCCAATGCCTCCACCAATAAAAGAAAGTGATCAATGCAAGATCTGGAAGATGCATTTCTCCAAGTGTATCTACTATTTGTAGCATCCATAACTTATAAGGCAAGATCCTCCACCACCTCAGCAAATAGGATTGAACTCAGAAACTACGCCCCTCGCTCCCCTGGCCTATCCGCCAAATAGAGGGTCACATTGAAATCATTGTCGATGACCCATGGCATCATTGGGAATATTGCCCTCAATCCCCTCGACGCATCTCACAACCAAGATTCTGAGAAGAACCACAAATGCCATACACGAGAATCACCGCGAATTTTGAACAGTTAGCTCTGTTCTCTAGGACGATCGTGATGGATCACTGCACCACACGCTCTTCTACTAAAGTGAACATATCTTCATTTCATGCCACTACAATACCCCTTGAACTACCATCAGCTAAAACAGATCTCATCTTCGTAAGGAACGACGTCGAGGTGGAGCTCCACTTCATCGATTCCCATGAGTCCACTTTCGTCTCCTGCAAACATAAAATGTCCACCTTCTAGTGATACAATAGGGCCCCAACCGCCATCTGCTTCTCTGGCTGATCCAAGCCCTAAATATTTGAAGTTATATTTTTCATTGGTTAACCAAAGGGAGGTTCCCCACTACATGTAGATCTCATGTAAGTACCCTTGTATTGAGCCACCACCAATTAGAATGTACCCTCCTCTGATTCTTCTCTTAAGACCTTATTTTCTCTACAAACACCAACTTATGTTAAGTCCACACAGATGCCATCAGACGACCTGGTAGCAGGATCATGTTCCTCCGCAACCTCAAGCAGCACCAATGCTCCAACCAGATTTTGTGTAGCCTCCCTTCCCTGGAAACCCTCCAGCCTAAGCATCTCCCAAGATGGTGCATTGATGCAATGTCCCTTCCTCGAGAACAATAGGTCTCCCTAAGAAAACATCTCCCTCAACTTGCACGGCATGGTGACATGACGTCACGATCCCGAAGCCAACCCTGCAAGTGAACTCTTCAACGGGAAGTTGTTAGTGTGAAAACAATATATAAGTGATTAAGGTTAGGGGCAAGGGCATATAAAAGAAAAATAAAATAAAAATGGAAGCTCCATCCCCGGCATACATACATCTTCTCCTCCTCCATCTTCATACAAATAATACCAAGCTGATCACCTTAAGAGAATATGGCTTTCAAGTCTCATGCAAGTAAACCCTCAAGGACCTATGAAATGTTAACATGATCATCTTGGATTTTTTTTCACAAGGTCCAAACGTTTCTTGGTTTGTTCTTCGCTTGTCATTTAAACACCAATTCCTAGAAAGACTTAGATCCAATAATTAAGCCTCTCAACCTTCTTTGCATTGTACGAACTAAGCATCAACCTTAAAATATCTATAACCTCCTTCTGAATTCTAACTACACATGTTAAACATTCATGACTTGTAAATGCACGTAACGCAAATGAGATAAGGAAACGAAACATGCTCACACTTCTCCAATCGACAATTTACTGGAATTCCCATATTTGCAACCCATCAAGAAGTTCACTACCCGATGCTTCCACTTCTATCAGACAGATCCCAAACCATTCTTAAGAAGATATCACTTGTTGCTCTTTTTCAAAACAAGTACGGTAACCGGCCTCCAACCGGCATAGTCACGTCGATCAATTCTCGACAAGTCACCGATCACATACACAAGACACACAAAACCAAAACTAACAGACAGCTACAAGAAAACGGATAAATAGCGGCTATTCTACAATCAATTCACATGTAAAAATGTAAACCTCTATCAACATCAAGCATCTAACTAAAAACATTCAGAAAAAACAGCAGATACTGAAATCCGCCGTTTAAAACGACAACTAAATTAACCGGATAAGAGGACAATATATCCCAAATTCCAACTCCCCCAAATCCCAAACCTATGCGATCCAACGGAACCGCAGCAACCAGTGGAGCAATCTCTCAGAATTTCAGAAAGGGGAAAGCAAAGAATGGCGGAGATTACCGGAATCCGGAGGCGATGGAGAGCGATGGAGGGCGAAGTGGCGCGGAAGGTTTGACGGAAGGGGGAAGTAGCGAGTGGTTTTAAAGGTGGAAGGGGGGGTTTTATTTTCCACGGAAAGAGAAGGGAGGGGACCATTTCGTTTGGCGCTCCCACCAGACCAGAGTCCAGAAGGACACAGTGCTGCGCTGCCCGGTAGAAAAGTTTTGACCGGATACGGATCTCGAGGCGGATCGTCCTCGCGGGCGGGTGTGCTCCGGTTTGGATTGGACCACGAGCGGGGGGGCAAACGGGTTGGTGGAGTTTACTGCTGCCATTCACTCCCGCATGTCGGCTTTGCCGTTTGGGAGGAATAGGATGTCATACTTCGTTTTCCTTAAGGTCCATTAGGTAAAATACCCAATCGGATCCTGTTCCCCAACGGGTCTTGCCTGGATATATTAGGTGCACACCAATGACCGTACGTTCACGCTTACCCTGTTATCTGTTTTCAGGGGTCTTTTATCTGTGTGCCCTTCCGAATTTCGCATATAACACTTCTTCCCCTGCCTATTTCATTTTTGCATTGCCATCCTATTAGATATCTCCGTAAATACTTGTGTCCATATTGTTACAATAAGCGTATCTAAAAGACTTATTTATCTCTTTCATTATTTCTAACATTTCTGGTAAATAAAATAAATTTTATTTTTCTTTTAATTATAATTTGTTTTTCAAAATTTCACTTGATAATTTAGCCTCATGGAC
The DNA here is from genome assembly GCA_037367405.1 of Ottelia alismoides. Classification (NCBI taxonomy): domain Eukaryota; kingdom Viridiplantae; phylum Streptophyta; class Magnoliopsida; order Alismatales; family Hydrocharitaceae; genus Ottelia; species Ottelia alismoides. The sequence goes on along the minus strand of JAZKJV010011893.1, from coordinate 335,940 downwards.
ATATTTAGAAAGTTTGAATTATAAGATCTATCAAAATTTAACATTGAAAATAATAACCATTTGAAAATCTAACCTTACTAGTATATCTAAATAATATTTCAATTGCAATTTTATCAAATATAGAATACGTCATTTTTAAAAAGTCAACTTTTACTTAAAATATCATTTGAAAACATGATGATTTTTAAATTTTTTGATATATTTGGTCCCTCTTTGCTAAAATCCGTGCTTTCTGTCCTTATGCGTGCCTCCATCATTAGCAACGAATGTAGGAGTTTTTCATAAGCGGAGCCATTCTTTTAGTTTTTTTTTTACTTGTTGAATGGGGAGGGGATTTGAACCTATTCCATTTAAAGTGGAGCCACTACTTCTACCACCAAATCATTAAAGAGATTAGTCATTCTTTTAGTTAATCTAATGACGTGTAGAGATAACTTTAAATGATATCAATGAGTTATACTTTTTTTAAAAAAAATATGGATAGAGGGGGTGTCTCTTTTATGTACAAGGGTCACAACTCACAACTCTTTGATTCAAAAATAGGATGGGTCAGAGTAAATTAACACATCACTCATTGTTTCTCTTCTCCATCAACTGGAGTCTACCGTTAAGATTAAATAGATCATACCCGTGCATTGCACCGCTTAAAAAATAAGGTTTTTATCAATTGTGTCCCTCCGATATATTGCAATTCAGTTATGCCCCTCCCTATTTGGGAATATCAGTTGTGCCCCCCGACTTTTTACCATTATCACTTGTTCCCATCCATTACTTTAACCGTCACTGAGTTGAACTTAACCATAGTTTAATCAAACTATGGTAAAATTAAGAGGGGCATATCAGGAAAAAAGCCTGCATGGATCCAAACAAGGCAAAGATCATATCGACATCACTGGTGCTCTCCCTCAACGTCACCATGGTCGTGCTCGGCCACTGTCTGGGGCCCACCTCTCGCACGTTCCTCGCCTCGACCGCCATCTGCGTCGCCGCCATCCTTGCTGTCTTTGTCTTCCTCCTCCGCCAATTCTCCTCGCTCGACCGACATCGCTAGCTCTCCATGAAGCGTCGAGCCACGCTCGACGACGCGAGGCACCAACGCAACGACTACAACTTCCTGCGCAAGGTTGTCGAAATCCCCGTGCGCTTCAAGCTCGACGTGATCGCCTACGCCACTGACGGTTTTCGCTCCGTCGTTGGCCATGGCTCCACCTCCACTGTCTTCCGGGGGATGCTCGAGGACGGCACGACTATCACCATCAAGCGACTCGAGGTAGCAGATGGTGACGCTCATGGCGACTGCGACTTCCGCTCGGAGCCCCAAGTGGGAGAACCTTGGGGCGGAGGGAGGGCCTGAGGGTAGGGGAGCACGGGAGCGGTTGGTGGGAGGACCTGGGGGCGGTTGCAGGGGGAGGTGTGAGGGGAGGGGGTGCAGAGGGCAGGGGGTTGGAGGGGAGGACTTGAGAGCATGGGAGGAGGCGGGGAAGGTGGAGGCGTGGGGGCGGCAAGTGGCATGGGGGGAAGCTCAGGGTAGAGGAGGCAGCGCAAGGGGGGGAGGAGCTCAGGGCAGAGGAAGGACTACGGACCGAGGGGAGAAGGTGTTGGAGGAGCAGGAGGCTGGGGAGGAGGAAGAGAAGGGGAGGAAGATGATGTGGAAGGAGGAAGAAGAGGGTGAGAAATGACCTTTTTCACCTTTATTTTTTATTTAATTCCTATTATGTCCTTAAAGTTAACTTCTGTTTTCGCTGGGAATGAACGGCAACTAACTTGAGGGATACAATGATAGAACGGCAAGAAGTCGGAGGCACAACTGATATTCCCAAAAAGGGAGGGGTATAACTGAAATTGCATTATCTCATAGGGGCACAATTGATAAAAACCCTAAAAAATAATATTATGAATTGTATCTAGAATGATGAAACTATTTCCCATTGAGATTTTTTTTCAGAACTTGGTATTGACAATGAATGTCACTATCATTCCTAAGGATTCACATAAAAACAATTATCCATAGAGTTTTAACTCTAATATGTTAGAAGATGTAACAATGAATCACGTAATTGTTCATTAACATACCATCATTTGTTGTAGCATTAAATCCTAAAGATCAGACATCTATACAATGTTTTTTTTTTGATAAATTTAGAATAAAACAAAATTGGCATACGACAACCAATAAATATCAGCACATTTATTAACTTACGACAACGAATAAACAGTAACACATTTGTTGATGCTAAATATACAACACTCCATATTATTCGTTGTAAAATTCTATTTTGATCATGTAATTCGCAACAAATGTAATATTCGATGCATAACTTTCATATGACAGTACTTTTGTTGACTTTTACTTTGAAATTTTGTTCTAATCGCTATATGATTTGTCGCTAGAAATATACCTATGACTATAATATTCTTTGTGAAGTAAAGGAAGCAAACACCGAATAATATTAGTTGTTTTCTCCCTAACTGGAGAAGATATAACAAAGAACGTTAAAGTACTCACTAAAATAGCCCAACATGATATTTTTTATAATTTTGTATTAATCGTTGCTACTTTAGTAACAATTAGAACAACAAATTAACAGATAACTGTAGTTATAGGATTTCTCGTCAGAAATACAACGATGACTATAATATTCATTGCGAAGTTGAAGAAGCAAGCATCGAATAATATTAGTTCGTAAAAAATATATGACACCAAATATTAAACTATTCGTTGAAAAAGCCCAAAATTGATTTTTTTTTATTATCAAACCCGAGCTTTGACATATTCTGAAGTAACAAATGTACAAAAATTCGATATTACGGAGACATTTGAGCATGCATGTTCTAGATCGATGTTATTAACATGTCATATATTAATCTCTAACATGTATAAGTGTATATACATAGGGAAAAATGGGGCTGCCCCTTAGGGGTAGCCAACATGGCTGCCCCCACCTCATTTTTCGCGAAATTTTTTTATTTTTTTGGGAAAATATTACCATGTATATTCATCCCTATATCTCTCATATATGTCATTCGAATTTCGTCAGAAATAGAGTCTCCTACGGCCTCCACCCAGATGTCGTTTTTTAATGGTCACAGGATTTTTTAAATCGACCATGTCTGGATGGAGGTCATAGGAGTCTCTGTTTCTGACAAAATTCGAATGGCATATAGGAGGGATATAGGGATGAATATACATGACGATATTTTTCAAAAAAAATAAAAAAATTTGCTCAAAAATGGGGCGGGGCAGCCATGTTGGGGGCAGCCCCATCAACCCCATATACATATACATATACATATAGTGTATGAGCGCATGCACAACATTGAAGACTAAAAGATCTTGGGATTTTTATCCCACAAATACTATGGACTTTGTAAATTATCTTCTAGACCTTTGAAATAACATAATTCCCCCCCCCCCTCCCCTCTCGATTCAATAAACTTACTAACTCTTACCTCATAAACCCTGTGGTTAATCTGTTTGAAGCTTGTGGGGATTTAAAGGTAATTTACGGGGTTGATGGGGTAATTACGTTATGCAAAAGGTTGTAAAGGAAATATTAACATGTTTCTAAGGTTCGTTGGGTAAAAATAACAATCCTCGTGAGGGCTTCCCATTCTATCCCAAAAACCCGAAGAAACGAATAATAACGCATGTTGGATAGAGAGAGCAGAGGGTCATATGCATTTTATATTGACATGATGAGGAGATGATGAATGGAATGAAATCACAACATGAGAAGCTGCAACATCAACATGACAGTTGCAACTATGTGCACATTGATGTCTTGCAGCAGCAACCGTCAACTATTAGGCCAATACAACAATGTAGCTCATGTGCAGGAAAGGATTCCTAATAAATACATGACAAATTAGTGTCGGCATATCGAAGTAAAAATAGATAAAAGTATGATGAACTTGGGCATTCGAGATATGCCCATATGCATATCTACTAGTTTCGCAACGTTGCATTTTTTGACGAAGACTCTGGTGAAGTCACATACGGAGCATTCTGAACAGAAGTTCTCATTTGTAGAGAGGTGAGTGAGAGATTTGACAAGTTGGCCAGGAGACATTGGAGAAGGGGGCACAACCGCACAAGGGATACTGTTTGACAAAATATATTGTTGTCTTTGAACATCGATTGGGACTGCAATCAGAATTTTCAGAGAACGATTCAGGTATTTGGCTGGATACGTAACAAAGTTCAACAAGTTGGTTCGAGTGGGATAAAGCCGACGTTGATCGTGATTGTAATCAGAATATGTATATGCACTAACAACATCGTCATCACATTAAGGTACTAATACAAATTGAAAACGTATAGTTGAAAGTTAGCTACTGACAACAACAAAGGTAAAGCATAAGCAAACATTCCATGGCATGTAGGCATGGCCAAACATGTTCCTGCAAGCGGAACAAAAGCCATGGTGTTGTTGCAATGGAGGAGAATGCCCATAGGGAGCAGTGGTTTGATGGAGAAGGGGGACATGTGTTTACATTTAGTGGGATGCAGCTGTAATTTTTGAATTTGGGAAAAGGAAAATATGCGAACTCCGAACAGTTCATGGAGGAGCGATCCATTGAGCCTATTATGCACGGATTGAAAGATCCTAAGACTAAAAAAAGCATCAAACTCTGGAAACTCCCTGCGATGTGATTGTAGCTCACATCTAAAGTCTCCATTTTTTAAACACCCTCTTGCAAACAGACATGACACTACTAAAGTTTACCGGCTTAGTCCCATCGTGAAGCACATGATTATTTGCAATATTAGTATCAATGAACAAAAAACAAAGTACTGAGACCAGTTCAGTTTCCAGAATGGATATCTTTCATGAGGTTAATGCTGGAGTGGGAAAGACGAACTAGGCATGGTGTCATGGAAAGCCTCTATGCCTAAACATGCAACTGCACCTTGAATGTTTAGGCACCCAAAGCTGCTGAGAAAATTTTGTAAGGGCTGCAAGTGTTGAAAATTATTGGCTCTCGACGATCGCAAACATTTTATTTTGTTATTGTTTATATGACTTGAATCCCAACCACTTGTTGGGTTGTTGATGTGTTGATCTATGTCCCGTCTTTTGATTGGCTGAGAGTTGTTTGTCCAGGATTGCTGACATATTTGATCCACCTCCTGAAACCTGATTGATTGAGAGTTGTTGGGCCATGATTGCTGACATGTCCGATCCGCCTCCTGAAATCTGATTGGATGAGTGTTGTTGGGATGGATTGTTGAATAAAAATAGTATTCTTCTGTTGCAGTATAAAAGGGATCCTAAAGCCACCATATACTACAATCCTCATTCTGATTCTGATTCTCATCTCATATCTCACTACAAGAAAGAGTAGAACAGGCGACGGTCAACATCCGTCGCTACAGATAACATGACTGTCCCCATTGATCAATGGGGACGGTCATAAGACCGTCTCCAAAGGTCGCGTCCCATTCGGTATACGCGACGGTATTACAAACCGTCCCCGATACCCACACATAGGGGACGGTCAGGACCGTCCCTAAAAGTCTGGCATAGGGGACGGGCGTGACCGTCCCTTAAAGGATCTTATTGGGGACGGTCATGACCGTCCCTTGAAGTTAGTCAGGGGGACGGTCGTGACCGTCCCAAAAGAGAGAAAGTGAAGACGGTCATAACCGTCTCTAGGAACGAAGGGGACGGTCGCAATGACCGTCCTCGTTGTTCATCTGCTACCAAAAAAAATTTCCATTGCCCCCTATTTGATCCTCATTTTGCCCTGTTACAAAAAATATGTATTCATAATAAATATTACGATCACCAGACAAAAAAATGCAATCCACATTCATAAAGTCATCGTCCAACAACACATGCATTCAAAATACTACAGTATCCTACAATAATTGTTCAAAATAGTTATACAATATACTAAAGTATCCTACAAACTAAGTAAGCTATCCTAGTCGTCGTCCTCATCCTCGTTGTCGTCGTCGTCCTCGTCGTCATCAGCATCATCTTCTTCTTCGCCGTCATCGTCGTCGCCTAGCCTCACAGCGGTATTATCATCAACTGTTGGGTGGCTAGTCGACGCTCCACCTTGATGTGCCTGCATGAATGCATTGAAAATCGCCATTTGTTGGCGCAAATCCTGAATCTCCATATTCATGCTAAACACCTGACTCTCTAGTTCCCTCTCCCTTTGTGTCTTCTGAGAGGTCGAGCCGGTCCCTACTCCATACCAATTCCGTATGGTGGCACCATGACCACCACAACGGATGCGTCCCTGATGCTCTGGACCGGTCGCCTGGAGGAAGTCCGCATCAGGAGTAAGAGGTGGATGACTCGTTCCGGTGTGGTCTACAGAGCCAGTGGTTGTGAGCCTCACCATCTCCTCCTACAAATTTATTTAAGTAAGTTCAAATTCATTTAATTTGTAAAAAACATGCAAATATGTTACGAATAACTTACATGAATTAGACCATAGGCAGGATCCACCCAATGAACTTCCCCGCCTATATCGCGGCTCTTCGACCTCTCGAAGACTTCCATTCGGCTGGGCACTCGCTCGTTCTCAACTTCCTAATGGTAAAAGATTAGTAAACTTACGATACCATTTTAATACATATATAATGGTTACAATTTTAACACTAATCATAAAGTAGATTACTTATGAAGTCATCCTTCAGTTGATTTGTGTTTCTTCTCCCCATTCTATGGGTAGACTTGAAACCTTTCCTCCGATTTTCAGCATTTTTCCTTGAGATGCCCTATACGAAGATAGTAATTTTAATAAAAGAATTCCAAATGATATATGTATAAAATGACCATATATATGTCACATACCGTATGTTCTTCTCCCATCCAAATAGTGACCATCGCCCTCCATTGTTCTGCGGGTACATTCGGAGGACAATTTGCCAAATTGGTTTCCAATGGAAGCTCCGGGTCGAAGTACTTTAAAATATTAAGAAAATTAATTATATACTTAGATGATGAAAAACAAATTTGTACTTAACTATAAAGAAAGGTACTCACTCGGGCCTTCAGACGACCTCGATATTTACGTAACATCTTCCCCCCATGGCCTAAAATCAGAGCATCAGTGGCCGGGTCACGGTCCCAGGAAAAATTAGACTGCAAAGTGAGGAAAATAAAATTAAATAAGTTTATATATATATATATATATACTGAAGAAAAAATTTGGTTTGTTAATATTATAAATACCTCCAAATCATGAAGAATGGCATCTTTTATTGACCGCTCCACTAAACCCCAGTGTGTAATGTGGAGAGGGACCCTGGCTCTGCACACCTGTCCCAAGAACTCTGGAAAACAGCTGAGTTCTCCTCCACCGCATCACCTCCAACTATCTGCACCCTGAGTGTCTCACCAAGACGAAGACGGTCCAACACTCGGCACTGAGATGGGCCTCTACGTCTGCCTGAGCTACTCGATCCGTCAGGATCGGAGGTCTCACTCCCTCGCTGTGGTGCCGGCGGTGCATCCCAAATGCGTCTAGGACGTGGAGGCATATCTGCATATTATGAAACATTTAAATTAGATATAACAATAACGATATAATTCACATATTACATCAAAAGATTGGAAAAAAAATGATGGTAAACTTACATTTTAAAAATCCGCATCTACAATTTCTGTTGGATGTTCTTGTATTTCAGCTTGATATGCCTCGTTTATATTTAGCAACTCATCATCGTCGTTGACATCAAAAAAATCTCTTGGTACTGTTCTCACGGGTATGATCCATCCATCACTTAAGTTGTCTGGAATATAGAAAACTTGTTCTACCTGACTGGCTAGTGTAAAAGGCTCATTTGTTTGCAAATTCACAGATTGTTTCAATGAAATGATCCCATTTCTGTCTCTTTGGTATCCTATCCCCTCGCGACCAACATCAAACCAATTGCACATAAACACATCGACATTCATGAGTAAAACTGATCTCTATTATGTCAAGTATTTCCCCATAATAGCCGTCTAAACCTGAAGGCAGATCTGTTTTTACTATAACACCAGACATTTGCGTCGATTTCATCTCGTCGGCGGACTTTGTTCTAAATCTGTATCCATTCACAATATAACCCTTGTAAGACATAACTTGAGAATACGGTATGCTTGCAAGAATGTCAAGGTTAATGTTCCACCTATCATCTGCCGTTTCCCGTAAATATTTCATACGTGAACGGAACCATTTGAGGAATTCAGATTTATTATGCGTCTCATTAAATAATGAATTGTACTCATCAAAAATTCATCTATTTCTGACTACTGCATCAAGACATAGTATTGTATGAGATCTCTATCTTCATCGGATATTACGCGGCGTAAACCACTGAATATATGCCTGCCACAAGAATGAAAGACCCATAATTTGGATTCGTCCTCTTCCTCCACGACCTCGCCTTCATCATTTCGTTCATAACGGTTAAAACGCACGCTTTCACCGTCCATATACATTTCACAGAAATTAATGCACTCTTCACAAAGATAACCTTCAGCAATGCATCCTTCGGGTTGTGCCTTGTTAAAGACCATATTTTTTTAATTTTCGAAGGAATCTTTCTATTGGATACATCCAACGATATTGAACCGGCCCACTGATTCTTGCTTCACCTGCTAAATGAACTATTAAATGAACCATGACATCAAAGAAGGCTGGTGGGAAAATCTGCTCCAATTTGCATAATGTGATAACAATATCTTCTTCAAGTTTTCTCAAGATCAACGGATCTAAAACCTTCGAACACAATAATCTAAAAAAACCACTCAATTCTGTTAATGATTGGAGGACAGCATCGTCAACAATTCCACGAATAGCTAATGGCAGTAACACTTCCATGTAAACATGACAGTCATGATTTTTTAATCCAGTTATCTTACGTTCTCTTTCATTTACGCACCTCGACAGCTGTGATGAGAACCCATCAGATACCTTCAGACTTTTAAGGAAGCTGAAGATTTTATCACGCTCAGCATTGGATAAAGTATATAGTGTTGCAGGTACAGTAATCCGTCCATTGTCTAATTTAATTGGATGTAGTTCTTCCCGTATACCAAGTTGAACTAAATCTCGTCTCGTCCTTAAATTATCTTTTGATTGACCCGAAAGATCTAACATTCCGAAAATATTTTCCAATATATTCTTTTCAATATGCATGACATCCAAATTATGACGAAGCTGTAAGTGTTTCCAGTATGGTAACTCTCTGAAAAAATACTTTGTTTCTTCCAACCGCCGGCTGCACTTTTCTTGGTTGTCCGTCCTAGGCAACTGCTTCGTACAAGTAATTGTTGTTCTCAAATAATGTTGCCATTCACACGAGCTAAGTCAACTCGTTGTCCATAAGGTATCCCGTCGAATTTCTTATTACTATCTGCCCTTTGCCATCTATGCTTTGGTGGAAGGAATCGACGATGACCCAAATAGCAATGCTTCATACTTCCAGACAGCCATGTCGAATGTGTTTTTTCAAAACAGACCGGACATGCGAGTTTTCCCTTGGTACTCCAACCAGATAAATTTGCGTACGCGGGAAAGTCATTTATAGTCCACAATAGTGCAGCTTGTAATTTAAATATCTCTTTCCTACATGCATCATATGTAGGTATTCCAGTAGTCCATAAGACTTTTAGTTCATCCATTAACGGTTCTAGGTACACATCAATTGCGTTGTCAGGACCTTTAGGACCAGGAATTAGTAGTGTCATCATCATAAATGATGAACTCATTGACATCCATGGTGGTAGATTGTAAACAATCAGAATCACGGGCCAAATGTTGTAACTCAGACTCATATTACCAAACGGATTGAAACCATCTGAGGCTAATCCCAAACGAACATTTCTCTCATCATTAGAGAAATGCGGATATCTCTGATCAAATTTTATCCATTCTTCTGCATCGGATGGATGTCTCATAGCTCCATTAGCATCTCGTTTATTTGAACGAGAATGCCACGTCATCCACTTTGCAGTTTTTTCAGACATGAAGAGACGTTTCAGTCTTGGAATTAATGGGAAGTATCGTAAAATTTTCACCGACTTCTTCTTTCTCTTTAAATCATTTCTTTCTTCTTTATACCTGGAAGCCTTACAATATGGACAAAGAACTAAATCCGAATTCTCTCCTCGAAAAAGCATACAGTCATTAACACAAGCATCGATCTTCTCGTATTTCAGACCAAGCGATCGGAATCGTTGCTTCACCTCTTTCCAATCCTTAGGATAATTCTGAGGATTATTTAATAACTCCGTATTAAACCCAGCACATCTGTCATCATTGCTGCAGTTGATCCGTTTCTTACTTTCATCTTAAACAGCTCTAATAAAAACTGTAAATGCGTCATTTCCACCCCAGGAGTCAATATATCTTCTGCATCTGGCAAACTGCTCGAGAACCTATCATCTAAACCACTGTCTTGTGCCTCAGGTCTTCTTAAATCGTCCATTAGTTCAAATAGCTCGTGACCAACATTATTCAAGGTTTGTGTACTGACTCCTGCATCTACGTCCATATCCTCATCCATTCGCAAATCTACACCCTCTCCATGTTCAGTCCAAATGGAGTAATGTAACCAAAATCCGTTAAGTATAAGATGGTTATACACTGTCTCTCTAACATCCCACTTAATATTCTTACATCTCACACATGGGCAATAAATCTTAAGACCACCAAATTTCTTATTAACTCTTTCTATTTCAAATGCCCAATTCAAGAACGTGATCACTCCTCTCTTATATTGTTGAAAATCATCGTATCTCTTATCCATCCATGACTTATCGATTTTACTGCACAATCAGAATAAAATCCACCACCATTATGTTATTATAGATAACAAGTTATCCTCTATCCTACAATATGTTGTTTAACATGTTCCATCCAGTAACATGTTATCCTCTATCCTATAACATGTTGTTTAATCTAAATCAAGTTCCATCCTATAACATGTTGTTTAATCTCAATCAAGTTTCATCCTATAACATGGTTCTATATACAATGTATTCCTATTATTAGAGATTTCATCCTATTATTATACAACAAGCTATTACATTAAACAACATGTATCTCTAAATCTCTATATTTTATCATAAACAACAAGATATTTCATCATAACATGAGGAAAAACATATTACATTAAACAAATCTAGCAACCCTAACTTAAAAACAAAAAACCCCATTCACATGGGGAATAACATTCCAAACAAGAATATCAAGCAAAATAAACAAGAATAAACACAAAGGAGTGTTACTATATACCAGAAAATAAGATTGAGGACGACCGGAACCACGAAGAGGGCGGAGGGCCGACGTTGGCCGGGAGAGGCGACGTTGGGCGGCATTTTTGGGAGAGGGCAAAGTGAGGAAGAACGAAGGCTGAAGGGGTTTTTTTCGATCTAACCAATGGGGACGGTCGTAACAACCGTCTCCATTGGAGACGATCGGCGACGGTTCACTTAAAATCGTCCCCTTTGGTGGGTAAAGGGGACGGTCTTCGGCGACCGTCCCCTTTGATCAGGCCACTGATCTAATGTGACGCCGACAGACGTGTACTGGAGACGGTCAGAACCGTCCCCAAAGGAAGCAGAGGAGACGGTCCTTGGTGATCGTCCCCTCTGTTCAGCCACTTAAATATCAACGGATGGAGGCGACGCCAACAGAGGCGTATTGGGGACGGTTCAGAACCGTCCCCAAAGGACCTGTTAGGACAGAGGGGACGGTCTTTCGTGACCGTCCCCTCTGGTCTCCCTTTAAGGAAAAAATCGGAGGAGACGCCAACAGAAGCGTATTGGGGACGGTCAGAACCGTCCCCAAAGGAGCTGCCAGAGCAGAGGGGACGGTCAACGCTGACCGTCCCCTCTGGTTGCTCCCTTAGGATAAAAGACCAGAGGCGACGCCAACAGAGGCGTATATGGGACGGTCATGACCGTCCCCAAAGTCCCTCGCAAGTCAGATGGGACGGTCGTTGCTCACCGTCCCCTCTAGCCATCCACATAGATCCATTACCGGAGGCGACGCCAACAGAAGCGTATTAGGGACGGTCAAGACCGTCTCGAATGGGTCCCCTAGGCAGAAGGGACGGTCTTTCTGACCGTCCCAATTAAGCTATTACAAAAGGGGACGCCAGCTCGCAGAGCGTTTCCTGATATTAAGTATTGGGGACGGTTATGTGATGACCGTCCCTAAAAGCTTTCATTAGGGACGGTCATTCTATAACCGTCGCCAGTTGTCATCTCCAAAGTAGGAACTTCCTGTAGTGTCTGTACCTTCTCAGTTTCCTCTGTATTATCTTTTCTTCACATAGTGAAACAGATCACCGCCACCCAAGGACATAGACAATTACGGGTGAACCTTGTAAATCAATGTGTTTTGCGTCTTACTTATTTTATCATGTTTGTGTGTGTTTGCTTCCGCGATTTACATCAAACTGTTAGCAGAGCTTTGAGTTCCGTTCAGATCATTCAACAAGATGGCGTCACACAATCTGAAGATCGAGAAGTTCACAGGGGAATGGATTTAGTGAGCAAGATGCATGCCCTTCTAAAGCAGCAAGGCATCTGGGCACCGTTAGATCTGGAGCAGACGAAGGCACCCGAGCCCTCTGAGTTGATGGTGAGGAAGAGAAGGTGCACTCGACGATCATGTTGTGTTTGAAAGACGAGATTATTGCGGAGGTTACCGATGGGGATTCCGCATTTGGTTTGTAGTTGAGACTCGAAAGTTTATACATGACGAAGTCTCTGACCAATAAGTTGCTCTTGAAGCAACTTTTTTCTCTCTCCGCATACATGAAGATACATCTCTTAGAGAACATCTCGATCGTTTAAATACATTACCGATGGATTTGAAAAATATAAATGTTAATATTGAAGACGATGATGATGCCTTGATTTTATTGATTTCTCTTACATTATCGTTTAAGAATTTTGTTCAATCATTTATTGTGGGAAGATAATTGATAACTCTAGAGAAAGTTCACGCAAGTCTGCGTACACGTAAACTTTGACATATGGTTGCCAGAATGCAGGACTCTAACGTTGTAAGTTTCCTTATGACTCATGAAAAGAGTCATGTCAGTTCTAAATACACGAAGAATGGAAAAATATGTCAAAAAATCACAATTCTAAGGACGTCTGAAATTATGCAAGGAATCTGAACATTGGAAGAAAGATTGTGCAAAGAAGGACACAATTGCTACAGTGGATCAAGGAGGCAGAGATTATGAAGATGATTCCGTTCTCACCATCATAGATCAGAAGATGATAGATAGTACATTGGTTCTTGATTCATATTATTCTTACCATATGACTTCCAATGAAGATTGGTTCTGCACATATGAGAAGATAGATGGTGGAAATGTCGTCACAGGGAGTAATGTAGCATGCAAGATTGTAGGATCGACTCTATGAAGATCAAGATGCATGATGGAATCATGAGGATTGTGATAGAAGTACGACATGTTCTTGATCTAAGGAAGAACCTGATATCCTTTGGAGTCTTGGACTCTAAAGGATACAAGTATAACGTTGAAGGTGGAGTCATGAAGATTGCCAAAGGTAGGGTCTAGTAATGGTTAATTTTGCTAGTGGAGAATTCAACTCATGGTGAGGTATAATAGTGGTTAATTCTTCTATATGAGAATTCAAACACGATGGAATCTAGCAGTGGTTAATTTTGCTAGTGGAGAATTCAACTCATGGTGAAGTATAATAGTGGTTAATTCTTCTATATGAGAATTCAAACATGGTGGAATCTAGCAGCGGTTAATTCTACTAGTAGAGAATTCAACTCATGGTAGAGTATAGTAGTGGTTCATTATGCTATATGAGGATTCAATTCAAGGTGAAGATTGTTGATATGACTTGAATCCTAACCACTTGTTGGATTGTTGATGCGGTTGATATACATCCCGCCTTCTGATTGGATGAGAGCTGTTTGGGCAGGATTGCTGACATGTTTGGTTTGCCACCTGAAACCTGATTGGCTAAGAGGTGTTGGGCCAAGATTGTTGACATGTCTGATCTGCCTCATGAAATCCAATTGGTTGAGAGCTGTTGGTATGGATTGTTGAATACAAATGGTTTTCTTCTGTTGCAGTATAAAAGGGACCCTAAAGCCACCATATACACAATCCTCATTCTAAACCCGATTCCTGTCTCATATATGTACCTTCTTAATATCCTCTGTATTACTTTGTCTCCATATAGTGAAACCGATCACTACTGCCTAAGGACTTATCCCAATTGCAATTAAACCTTGTAAATCCGTATGTTTGCATCTTGCTTGTTTTGATCGTATTTGCGTGTGTATTTTCTTCAGTGATTCGCAACAGTTATGTACCGTAGATAAGACATCTCTTGAAGAGACACAGTCCCGATGTTCGGCGGAGCCTATTCTAACTCAAATCCACCACCATGAGATGCTCCAGCTTTCGGATCCTCTTAGACAGCTTGTTGGCTTTCTCTTCAATGTATCCGTTGGGATTGAATGACTCACCATCAAGAATTGTGCAATCCTGGAGGACATAGAGCTGGAGTAGACATTAGCCGATGTTGTATCCTGAAATGCCAATTGCGGGCACTGCCGAGGCAAGCATCGTCTTTGATTTAAGATTTGGGTAAATAAGGAAGATTGGAATAGGGACATGGCTACCGAATGAGACCGGGCCGGGGATAGCGACACGTACGGTGGATGGACAATGGAGATGATGAAGGAGAGAGCAGACATATGAGATGGCGTAAAGATTGGATGAGGTGACGAGAATATAGATTTGTGAATTGGGTAAAATCCACTAGCACCTTGGGTGCGTGCACTCGGAGGAGGTCGTCGGCAAGGGTGTTGTCGCAAAGGTCTATTGGTGGGTGATGACGTCACCTGCGCAGACTATATGCATGAAAGAGGTGTGGCGGCCAGGTCAAGGTCTGCGAGGGGTCGATGGGTGTTGTGTTCGCAGCTAAGACAAGAGTAGGATACGTTGGAGGAGGTGATTTGTGCTATGATGAAGGGGAGGGAGCGCCAAACACAAGGTATTAAAATTGATGCAAAAAGTTATCTTTTTCTATTTCTAGTTTTCTATTATTTTTTGTTTTAAATAGTATTTGCTTGTTTGTCAAGTTTCAAGTAGTGGGCCACGTTTTGTGTAAGTGAGATGTGGTGTGTGTTGTGGGAAGAGTTGTACGTAGTGGGAAGTTTCGAATTCTATTTTTAGAATCCAAGTTGTGATATAAGTGTGTGGGGTACGAGTGTTGTTGGGTGTGTTAAAAGTTTTTTGTTCTCATTTCCACCGTTAATAGAGTTGAAAGTTTTTTTATTTGTGCCCTCTCTTTGTGAGATTTTTAGTGAGTGCCCCAAATATTTGTGTGTATTTCCAACATTTCTGGTATCAGAGCCAGGTTACGATTTTGGGCGTATCTCGAGGCTACAGCAGATTATCTCAAGACATTTTCAGAGTTGCGACTTCTCTCCTCACAAAAGGTTATCTCACAGTTGATTTGCAATGTCAGGTGGTAATGGTATTCTGAATATAAATACCATTGATCTATCACATGCGTTGGTGCCTATTTTTAATGGCGAAAATTATGAGTTTTAGTGCATTAAGATGAAGACTTTCTTCATATCTCAAGATCTTTGGGATCTAGTTGAAAATAGTTTTCCAGATGAGAAACAGACTGCGGAGGCCATGGGAAAGCCACGGAGAAAGCAACAAGTGAGTTGAAAGAAATGCGAATGAAGGACGCGAAGACATTACTTGTTCTGTAGCAGGTTGTGGCAGACAGTATTTTTCCTCGTATTGCGGGAGCAGCGAAGTCCAATGATGCTTGGAATATTTTGAGGGAAGCATACCATGGAGATAGTAAGGTAACCATGGTAAAACTTCAAACTCTCCGTAGATAATTCGAAACCTTACTTATGAAAGATAATGAGATAGTGCAAGATTTTTTACAAGTGTTTCTACTACAGTCAATCAAATGAAAATATTTGGAGAAGATATTGCGGATAAAAAAGTAGTAAAAAAATCTTGCGTAGTTTACCTCGAAAATTTGATCATGTTGTTACCGCTATGGAAGAGTCGAAAGATATGGATCATTATTCTGTTAATGAGTTGATGGGTTCACTTTTAGCACATGAAGTTAGATTGAGCGGGTCCGTTGAGAAAAATATCGAGCAAGCTTATTAAGCTAAGGCAGATATTTTCGACAAGCAAAGGGGCAATGAAGCATCTTCCGGATTCAAGCACGCAAGCAGAGTCAGAGGTCGAGGTGCATACCGCAGACGTGGACGTGGTAGCGTGAGATCGGATTTCAATAACCAAATGTTTGAATCCAGACAAAATTTCTATAAGAATAAATAATGCCATTTCTGTAAAAAAATGGTCACACAGAGGCGTATTGTTGGAAAAAGACAAAGAGGCAAGCTAACTTTGTTGAAAGGAAAGAGGATGATGGGAATTTGTTTCTCGCACATGTGACTCCATCAGAAAATTTTGCTAATGTTTAGTATCTAGACAGCTATTGCAGCAATCATATGACAGGTTAAAGACATCTTTTCAGAAATTTGGATGAGTCGGTGAAGTTGCAAGTTCGGCTTGGAGATGATAAATGTGTGCAGGTTGAAGGTATGGGAACAGTTGCCATTAACACAAAATCAGGTATGGAAAGAACGATTTCCAATGTTTACTATATACTTGGTTTAGCGCATAGCTTGCTAAGTGTTGGTCAATTAATTAGCAAGGGGCATACAGTTTTATTTCACAATGGCAAATGTGAAATCCGAAGCATTTTTTCAGATAAAGTCCATATTATTATTAATATGACTAAAAACAAAATGTTCCCATTGGATATTTCGACCTTCGATGATTGTGCCTTAGTTGCTAATGTAAAAGATGATTTATTGATTTGGCATCTAAGATATGGGCACTTGAATTTCAATGGCTTGCGATTATTGAATAACAAAGGCATGTTGTATGGGTTGTCTACAATTTCCGTAGAAAATGATGTTTGTGAAGGGTGTGTATACGAGAAGCAATATCGTAAATCATTTCCTGTGGGAAAATCATGGAGAGCCAATAAACCCCTTGAGTTAGTGCATGCAGATATATGTGGTCCGATGAGAATGCCTTCTTTGAATGAGAGCCGATATTTTCTATTATTTACAGATGATTTTTCACGCATGAGTTGGGTCTTCTTTCTTACAGAAAAATCAGATGCTTTCAAAAAAATTATTGAGTTCAGGGTCTTTGCAGAGAAAGACAGCGGGCACATATTGAAATGTTTACGAACAGATCGTAGAGGAGAATTTTGTTCTAATATTTTTGATGATTTTTGTAAGCAGAATGGTATTCGCAGGCGGTTGACGGTGAGAAAAACTCCAAAACAAAATGGTGCCGCCGAACGAAAGAACCGAACCGTGGTGGAAATGGCTAGAAGCATGCTCAGTGGAAAAAATCTTCCGAATGATTTTTGGGTCAAGGTAGTAAATACAACGGCGCATCTTTTAAATATCTCTCCAACGAAGGCTGTGCAGAATATAACCTCATTCGAAGCATGGTCGCAGCGCAAGCCTAATGTGAGTCATTTAAAATTTTTTGGTTGTCTCGCATATTCATTGATTGAGTCGTCTGATCGTTCCAAGATGGATAAGAAAAGTGAGAAATGCATCTTCATCGGATATAGTGATGAAACAAAGGGTTATCGTTTGTATAATCCAGTTATGAAAAAATTAATTATCCGTAGAGATGTTATTTTTGATGAAGGAAATTCTTGGGTGTGGAGGGTTGAACACCGTAGTCTCTCTACACTTGGTGATCAAGAAAGTAAGACTGATGAAGATCTCAACATGCCAAGTTCTCCTTGCAAGAGCACTCCCATGAAACTAACAGACGAAGGTGGATCCTCTTCCAAATACATGGGTAGGACACATGCTTCTATTGATGAGGCACACGATGATGATAGTCCTCCGCAAAAGGTACGATCTTTACATTATATTTACGAGTCTACATTTGCACTTCTAGTTGTTGAACCGATTTCATATGAAGAAGCATGCAAAAACGTAGAATGGGAGAAATCAATAGAAGAAGAAATACATGCTATTAAAAAAATGATACATAGGAGTTGGTAGATTTACCTGAAGGAAAAAATCCCTATTGGTGTGAAATGGGTTTACAGAGTCAAGTATGATGCAGATGGGCATATCAAAAAATTTAAAGCAAGGCTTGTCATCAAGGGATATGCACAGAAAAAAGGGGATTGATTTTTCTGAAACTTTTTCTCCCGTTGCTATATTTGAAATGATTAGAATGCTATTAGCATTATCTGCACATATTAGATGGAAGGTTTATCAGTTTCATGTCAAATCATCATTTTTAAATGGCTCATTATTTGAAGACGTGTATGTTGAGCAACCACAGGGATTTATTGCTCACGGCGAAAAAGAAAAAGTGTACAAGCTTAAGAAAGCTCTTTATGGACTTAAGCAGGCACCAAGAGCATGGTATGGAAGGCTCGATAATTATCTGCATCAGAAAGATTTTCATCGCAGTGAATATGATCCTACTTTATATGTTAAGAGAAAGGTGAAAATATTCTCATAGTCTGCGTGTATGTTGATGATATAATATATGCAAGTTCCTCCGAAACATTTACTGCAGAGTTCAAATCAGACATGATGAATGAATTTGAAATGTCAGATTTGGGTCTTCTACATTATTTTCTCTGGCTCCAAGTTATGCAAACAGATGAAGGTATATTTATCTCTCAAGAAAAACATGCCTTGGATTTGCTTGCAAAATTTCATATGCATAATTGCAAGTCGTCATGGACACCTATGAATGTAAATGAAAAATTAATCTTTAATGATGGAACCGTAAAAACAGATGAGTATCTATTCCGCAGTTTGGTTGGTAGCTTGAAGTATCTAATGCACACTCGGCCAGATATTATGTTTCCAGTCAGCTTGATATCCAGGTTTATGCATAATCCATCTATGCATCGTTTTGGCGCAGCAAAACGAATACTTCGTTATATCCGGGCAACAAACAATAATGGGATTTGGTATAAATCACTCTCTGATTTTAATTTAGTTGGTTTCACTGATAGTGATTGGGCTGGATGTGCAGTTGAAAGGAAAAGCACAAGTGGATATATTTTTAATTGCGGATTAGGTGCAATTTCATGGAACTCGAAGAAGCAAGCCACAACATCATTATCATCTTCTGAGGCGGAATATATTGTTGCTTCTGCAGCAACTTCTCAAGCTATCTGGATGCGAAGGATTTTTGAGGAAATGAAGCAACCTCAAGTCCGTGCAACAAAAATCTTCTACATAACAAGGCGACTATTTTAATGACACAAAATCCAGTGTTTCATGGACAGACCAAACACATCGAAATCCGTCATCATTTCATCAGAGATTATGTCAACGAAGGAGTTATCAAGATGGAGTATCGTTCTACTACAAAACAAGTTGCTGATGGCCTTACAAAAGCATTGCCTCTCGGCAAGTTCGTAGAGTTTCGAGACAGTCTTGCTATTTCGGATTTTGCATCAAGGGGGAATATTAAAAAGGGTAAATTACAAAAAAGGGACTGAGCTTTACATGGATTCCCAAATTAGGGACTAATATTTAGTTTGTAACAAATAGGGGACTAAAGTTTAACTTAACGGTCTGGTCCCCAATGTCGTTGATGGACGGCTCAATCCATAATTTTACTTGACGAAAATACCCCTCCGACCTCATTTCGTCTTCCCCGTGCTCGAGCGCCATTCTGGATAGAAAATGGGTTAGACAAGAGATCGAAGGTGCACGCAAATGGCTGCAGGTGGACGAAGAGGGGCAATGGAGCTGGAGCAGTTTGCCGTGGCTGGAGACCGTAAGTCCGGTAATCTCTCAGTCAATGAAGCTGGGACCCGTGGAGCAAGTTCCTTGGGTGGCAGAAGTCCCCCCCTCATGCACATGTCCATGATGCACAAGCAGTGGTCCTTGTATCGGCACCGTTGTCACTGGTGCCACAAAGGGCGTAAATGGAAGCTGTGGTTTTTTAGTGACAAGCTGCCCTTTTGGGCGTGCCGAAGGTGTAGCGAGCAAGCTAACAAGCTTTTGTGCCTGCTGAGGAGAAAGCTCGCAGCTGAACATGCTCTTCCTTGCATCGAAAATCTCTACGAACTTCTTTCTAACCTCACTCGTAGGCATGGGTGCACAATCCTTGTCAACTTTGAAACGCACCTGTGCAGGAAAAGATCTCCCAAATGCTGCACGCTCAAGATGTACGCTACCTTCACTGGTTGCTTCGTAGATTCCATGTAGAAGTTTGCTATCATAATCATAAAGGAACAGCTTCGCACTAGGCTTAACTCTCATCACAAGTTCCGTCCTGTTATTTGGAATCCCATAACCATGTATCTGAAAATGTTTGGCTTCGTCTTTGCATTGCATATGAAAATCAATCCCCCGATATGGGAGTTATCCAGTGAATTCCTCCATCATTTTTCTTATCCTTGCCTGTCTCCTTCTAGTTATCCCCATCTTTACCTTTTTGGACCTCTGACTCTGCTTTCTTCGTTTTACCTTTCTGGACCGCTTCCTTGGTTTCATCTTTCAATCCCCTAACATTAACCTCGGCTGCATTATTTTAGCTGATTCTTTTTTTTTGTTTTCTTAGGCCCTTTCTTAGAATCAGGGGTCACTTTGGGATCTTTCTCGAGTGTCTTGTTCTGAATTGGACTTTTAGTTGTTTTTGCCACTGGTTTTAATGCACCTTTTGTTTTTTCTTCAGAGGGTGAATCTTTCTGTCCAGCAGAATCATTCTTGGCTTTCAGCTTATTCTTCTTCCCCATCAAGCAAATCGGATCCTGCGGCACCGGAGCTTCTCCGAGCACCGGCGTTGGAGGGGGTTCGGCCGGGTTGGCGGCGAGCACGGGGAAGACGAAATGAGGTCGGAGGGGTATTTTCGTCAAGTAAAATTATGGATTGAGCCGTCCATCAACGACATTGGGGACCAGACCGTTAAGTTAAACTTTAGTCCCCTATTTGTTACAAACTAAATATTAGTCCCTAATTTGGGAATCCATGTAAAGCTCAGTCCCTTTTTTGTAATTTACCCTTTAAAAATTGATGCAAAAAGTTAATCTTTTTCTATTTTTGGTTTTCTATTATTTTTTATTTCAAATGTTATTTGCTTGTTTGTCAAGTTTCAAGTAGTGGGCCAAGTTTTGTGTAAGTGGGTTGTGGTGTGTATTGTGGGAAGAGTTGTAGGTAGTGGGAAATTTGAGATTCTATTTTTAGAATCCAAGTTGTTATTTTAAGTGTGTGGTATACGAGTGTTGTTGGGTGTGTTAAAAGTTTTTTGTTCTCATTTCTACCGTAAATAGAGTTGAAAGTTTTTTTTATTTGTGCCCTCTCTTTGTGAGATTTTTAGTGAGTGCCCAAATATTTGTGTGTATTTCCAATACAAAGATGGAGGGCCTCAATCAAGCAGGTGGATGAGGATGGACACTGGACAAGGCATGCACGGAGGAGATCGGGGTGATGTTTGGGGACCATGAACATGGGGGATCCACGGAAGATGGTACGAAGCGAGGGGAAGCGCCGCAACAGCGGAGCAAATCCATTGTCAAGCTAAGGGAGAAAATGGAGTAAGCGGAACGTTGATCAGACATTTGAGGGTAAAAATGGAATATTGGGGATAAAAAGTAATGGGATCGGTGGCAAGACCCCTCTTAATGTATAGTAAATAATATAATTAGATGCGTCAACGTATCAATTTTCTTCGTTTTAATCCTTTTACCTTCGGATATAGTGGTTTAACTCAATGGTCTTAACAACATCGGCACACCTATTAATAGAGATACTCTATAACTGTAATCATGTAGTTATGAAAATAGGGAGAGTCATAACTGCTATTAACGAAACTCAGAAGGACATATGCGCACAAGTCCCTTGTTCTATTTAACTTGATTAATTATGGATTTGGATCATCTTCCGTAGCTTTGGTAATTTCTCAATTTCCTTAGTCTTGATAAGTTAATCTATACGTATTTATTTATGTTTTCCATTAAAAGCTTTACTTAAGATCGAAAATAGATAAGTATTCGATCATGTTCCGTAATGATTTTCTTTTTGTGAAATATTCCATGTGGATGAGAAAAGTCGAATACATACATAAATATACATGTTACATATGGACATTAGTTGACTACATATAACAGGAAAATATACTTTAGACCAAGATTTTAAAAATTGAATAAGACATCAAATCGAGCAGATTTTTATTTTGATTTTTATGTTCATAATAATGAGAGCGACCATTCGAACCAATGATGATGCCATCAGTTCATAAAAAACGAACTATTATATTGTTGCTTTAGTTTGTATGGATCAACTGGGTCGAACCGAGTTTAACAGGTAGTATCATACAAATAAATGCGGAAAATGATATTATATTTTTAGAGAATTTGTATACATGCGTCCTTCCAAACTTTTCCTATAATACTTATACTCCTATTTTTTAGAAGAGATTTTTACATGATAGACTCTATAATCTTTATCAGTTACCTTCATGACCTTTGAAGCGACCTAATTCCTCCCTCGACTCCGTAAAATTGTTCCATCTTACCCCACGAACCATGCCGTTAAATTGAGGCTTCTTGGGTTAACTTGCTTTTAGGATTGGGTTAATCAAACTACAACAAATCCAACGGTAGGATTTTCCTCTCTTACTCCTCCCTTCTGTCCTCCTTCCTCTTCCTTTCCCTTTCGACGATGGAGCATGAGGAGGGGTTGCTGGAGTACGAGGAGCGGGCACTGGAGCACATCGGGGTCTCTACAGCCCACGAAGAACTCCTGCGCATTCCATGGATGGCGTGTGGAGAGGAGTCAAGGTCGGGGCGACACAGGGGAAGCCTGGGCAAGGTGGAGGCTGAGCCACTGAGGGGTGAGGGGGATCTTGGCAGAGGTCGGTGGTAGGAGGATGGGGGTTAGGGAGGAAGCCTGGGCGGGGCGGAGGCGGAGGGGATGAGGGAGGAGGCCTGGGCGGGAGGAGGCATGGGCGAAGGTCGGTGGGAGGAGGCTTGGGTGGGAGGAGGCCTGGGCGTATAACCTACATATTCACTTCCCTGCAGCCGAAAGCATCTGCCAAGTCTATGTAATCTGGCTTCTTCTCCATGATCTTCTTTGCCATTTCTGCGCTAAGTAAAGATGCATCTCATAGTTAACAAAAGGTTGAACTCACTGCAATGATCAGAACGTTGCTCAAACATCACAGATTACAATTTCCTCAAGTTGTGTCTCATGAATAAGATTGTTGTCATTCGTTTGAAATTTTCGGAGTATTTCTTGCTATATATACTTTTTTTGCAGCAGTGGTGATCAAAAGCGAGTGAGGAGGAGGATCCATGTCTCGTTTTTGTTTTTCTTCAATTGGATTGAGATACACGGAAGAGATGAGATATGTAGGCAAAGATATAGTCGATGATCTAATTAGGATGTGATAATCACTTTATCACAGGATAACTTATACTGAAAAAAGTGTCTCATTCCGCATCGAAATAGAAAAGTTGATTATAATAAAAGAGAGTAACATTACATGCATTATCGTGGAAGTTTGTCTCATTTATCTCTTTGAATAAAGGAGTAAAGTTAATGAAGATCCTCTCATAAAAAAAGATTTTAAAATCACTGCATCGATTTTGTGCTGCTTGAGAAGGTTTTCTGAATTGAATTAGGACATTTGATTATTTTATTGAGTCTTAAATGTGAACATTTTCATTGAAGAATAAGTCGGATGACCATCTGGCAATTGACCACCCTTCTACTTCCTTTTTAAGAATGTTTTAAGTAAATCTCTATGATATCTTGTGTATACATGTTTTTTTGCAAATGTAAGACTTGATTTCGGATTGTTTTGTTGAAAAAATATAATGAATCAATTGTATATTCCTTTTGGAAGAGAGAACAACATCAAAACTTACATTACACGTTTGATTAGCACTTAATAAATTGTACTTTAAGTTGTTAATCTAGCCTTTGTAAATGCTCCATCTTTTGGCTCCTTCTATTAGATAACTTCCCCTGATTGAACAAAGAATAGGAGAACACTGATCGTTTGTTGTGGTATTGTGCCTGTTGTAGGCATGGGAGCTGCTCGATCTTGATCGAGCGGTTCACATGATTTTGCACGGTACGGGCCCACAAAAAGTGCAAAATCGTGCGAACCGCTCGATCAAGATCGAGCGACGCACACGCCAACAACAGAGTCTGATGCACTCCCTCCTACAGCAGACGATCCTCTCTAAGAATAAGAGCGGTAGATGCATGAAGCGTGTGCATGTAAAATATGTCATCTTTACAGTAGTGTTCATTTTTAAACTATGCTTGCTTATCCATGTTGATTTTCATTTTTTGATTTTTGTACGATCACTAATCAATATTTCAGAAACAAATTTTACGTTGGCTATGTCTCCAATAAAAGTGATTATAGCCTTTGTAGAGTTAGATTTTTCAAAGCATTCTTTTCCTCTTCTATTAACTTTATTTTTTCTTACTTGAATAATGCCATGATTAGAGTCGTATTGGGATTAGGATTCCTAGTGGGATATGACTCCTAATCCTAATAGTAGTTGAGTTGTATTCCATTTATAGTCTTAAAAGGAATAAGACTATGGGGTTGTAATTGGACTAAATATATAGAGGGGGCAAGAGGCATTACCTCAACACCGTCGCAAGAATAATGTAACCACTAGAGAAGGGGAGGAGAGAGAAGAAAGAGATAAAAGAGCGAGGGACCAGAGAGAGTTGTACTCATTCCAATTTATAGTGATTTTTCTTCTTCGGTAATTGCGAGATGTAACCGATCATCATTATTATAAGATTGTTCTTTCTTCACGTATTTCCGTAGTGGTGATCAATTGTGTATCAGCATCCACATACAAATCATCTAAAAGTTTAACGTAAAGCGACTTATTTATGTTATCCTTGATAGTTGTGAGATCGATGCAAGCACTTTCTTCTTTATTTAAATCAAAGTCAGGAGGCGGATTGTCTGTTGTGGTGTTCTTCCTGTTGTGATGGCGTGAACTGCTCGATCGAGCGGTTCACACGATTTTGCACGGTACGGGCTCACAAAAAGTGCAAAATCGTGCGAACCACTCGATCATGATCGAGCGGCGCACACAACTACTGTAGATCTGTTGCATTTCGGTCTGCATTAGACGATCCTCTCTATCAAAATCACAAGTAAAGTGGGAAGAGTTGTCCCATGTTGCTTGAAACACTTTCTCTTTTAAGTTCTCGTTGAACCTCTTACTAGTCTAGAAAACACTTATTTTTAACTTGTGCTATTTTTTCCCTCGAGAAGTGGGAAGTTCTTGTGCATATGCTCCTTCCTCCTTAGATTCATAGGAATGCATAAGTTCTTCTTTTCCATATGATTTTGTTCGAGCAATATCATATCTTTCTTGTAATATCTCGAATGTTTTCAGATACTAATCTTTGGTTACTCGAAACTGATCAAGTATGTTTGACCAACTTGTTATACCAAGACAATGTGTCACATATGTCATTTTCAAACCATCTTGGCCTTTTAGAAAATATTTTTTGTCCTTGAAGGCAAAAAAAAAGATTATTGGATATATAATTGTTACTCATAGTTAGATTGAAAGATAACTGTTGGTGTATCTCATGGCTGGTCAAGTTGTAATTATTGGATATATGATTAAATTTTTAAAATCTTATGAATATCATACATAGGAAGTCATGGGAATTCTTGCTTAATGCTTGAGGTTATTTCATTTGTGATGCCAACTAGAGTTAACAACTCAAAAATATCGAGAGATTAACCGGAATGTCATCATTTTATACAGTCCAATTTTTATACTCCCATTTAATAGCATGTAAATATTCAACATCAATATTGGTGGACGGGGTTTCTTAATAGTAATTTAGATTACTTCGCAATTTATTTGCCTTATCATATCAATTAGCTTATGTGATCTGCATTACACTGAAAATCCGTGTGGTCATGAAATAAGTGATATGAACTGAATATAAAGATGGATATATCTGATTTGTCATGGATGCATTCCATGCATGCTTTGTTTGTCAACGAGTGTCCTTTCTCATGTTGAGGTTTTGCACACGGATGGAGTTCCCATGTTGCCTTGGGTAGTTGGATTTAGCACCTGCAAGGGTTGATCATGAACCCTTGAGTCCCTGGGCAGACGACTAGACAGTAGCGACCCCAACAATTGTATTGGCTGGAAGACACGTAGTCCGACTGTGCTGCAATGTTGTTCGGTGGTTGCGTGACGACATTCGAAGACATGTAGCTAGTAGTATTGCTTCGCTCTCAGTCATACGATTAATACTTGAGGTCAATTAGAGCTGATCACTTGAGTTGGTTTCTCGTATTGGTTATATGAAGGGGGTTCTAGGATGTGGTTAGTGAATGATGTGTTTTATCAGTTTGCCCTATAGCTAGAGAAAAGCACAAGATCGTCAAAGGACTTTTCCAACTACAATAATGAGTGTTAAATCAAATCCTATAATCAAATCTTGATCTCTACCTTATGCACTACCATCATGAACTCTTACCAACTGATGAATCATGAATCACCATTCTTTAATCTATCATTTTGGCCTTAAAAATCCCAGCAAATGCATGTAAATAACATCAATTTGTACATATTAGCACTCATTATTTATTGTATTTATTGTACATAAAATAAACTTTTTAATGCCAAAATTATAGAATAAAGAGAAGAAAAGAAAAGGGAATAAAATATTGCAAATATTTTATGACCCTAACCCCAAGACCAAGGCCAGAATGGAATTGGTCGGCAAGGAATAAAGTAGGGGGAGATAAGGGCCAATAATACAATAAATACCTCATTTATTTATTCATTTATGCATTTAGACACCTATTTTGTATTTAGTTATTTATTCATCGAATAAAAATATTTTGTACATGAAAGTTTTAAACAAAAATACAAAATTGAGTTTATATAAAAATAATATACAGTGTACATTTTATACACAGAATAAAAAGCCAGAATCTCAACTTCACAGACCCATATCTTGCAAATAAAAACTCAAAATCCACCAAACTCACCTTTAATTGTATATAGCTTTTCAAAAACTATTTAATAAAATTGGTTTCATAATTTTAGGAGTTCATCTGTGAAAAATAGGTTTTTGACCCTCATTGTACAGTCTACCTAATTAAAATATTCAATTTATTCATCATTCATTATTTTTATAAATTTATATTTTTAGAATTTTGTAAACATTATTTATAACACATGTGCACCTTAAAATTATAATAAAACTAAAAAGAATTTGTAAAATAAAATAAGTCTATGCAATACATAGGCAAAACACCTATGTTATCTATATGTATATAAATAAAAGGGATTTTATTCTTTTATTCTTTATTCATCTATATTTTTATAATATTGTAAATATTACATAATATTTATTAAAAATATAAATCCAAAATAAAACCAATAAAATCATTTAAATAAATAAAATGTATATAAAATATAGGTAAAATACCTATAAGTATACTTATATATTACATATACCTATTTATTTAAAAATGTAAATAAAATCATAAAAATTAAATAAAAATATATTGATACTCAAAAAAATAATTTATAAATATAGAAAACAAGAAAATAAAATAATAAAATAAAATACACAAAATAAAAATAAAATATACAAAATACATGTAAATACACTTATAAATACATCGTTAAAATAAACTCATAATAAATAAAGACAAATAAATAAATAAAAATTGTTAAAATACTACAAAAAATAATAAACAATTTTTATTTTATACTCGAAAAATAATAAAATCATTTACTGTTTTAAATTATTTATTCTTTAATAAAAAACTTTGTTTTGTCCTGTAGTGACCCTAGGTGGACCAATCGGGACGTGGCCTGAGTTGACCCCTGGTCAACTGTCCCATCTGGGACCTGGCGCGCCAGAACCGTCTTTTCCCCGATATTCCTCCATTTTTCCCGTAAGATCCGTCGCTCAATCACATTCGAATCCTTCACGAGATTTGTTCTCTGATCATTGTACATCCACACCCCATCTTTTACTCTCTTGTACATAGCTTGAATCGCCACCTATTTGCATGTCAAATAAGGGCGCCAACCATGTTTATAAATAACTCCATCTTCCTCCTCCGAATTTTTTGGGCCATTTCCCTAGCCCTAGAGCCCCCGCCTTCGGCCTAGCGTGCATCCAGGTGACAGCTGGAGGTCCCCTGAAGGTTGTGGAAGTTCGCGGAGGAAGGAGATGCGCCCAAGGCGGCGCTCCGGCAGTCGTCCTGCTCCTTGGCCCAACCGCCAAGTTTGAGCTGCGCATTTACGTTTCTTAGGTAGGTTTTCATTTCTGCATTTCATTCCCGCATTTTATTTCGCATTCAGATCAGTAGCATAGCGTAGATTAGCCAAATCGAAGTTCGCCGGAGCTCAGCTCCGGCGACTCCTCCACTGTAACTCCACTGTTTTCCGACCGCTACGACCGCCCCATTCTATTCTCTTCCAGTTTCTTCACCTCGCAGCCACCTTTGTCCAACCGGGTCCCTCTTGGATTCGCGACCCGAAGCTTCAACTCCGCCGCTCGCCGGAAGCTTCGCCACCTCATCCATTTTTATGCTAATAGCTTCAAACCCCTGGTCGAGGAGCTTCGCCTCGAGCCATGCGACCGTCCTGTGCAGGTTAGGTGCGTGCTATAGCGCCAGGAGACGAAATCTAGAGTTCGCCGGAGGTACTCTGGAGTCGTGTTTCTTCCTCGAGCTCACGGTGGCGCTCCAGCGTACCTCGGCCCGATCTGACACCTCCAGACGATAGAGGAACCTGCCATGAAGCTTTTGGGATACTTTGGAGCAGCAAAGGCCGGCGGAGAAGCGAGATCTCACCGGAAGAAACTCGCCCAGGCGAGCGTTCTTCCCAGTCCTTCCACCCGTCTTCCTCGCCGTCGGATGAAGAACAAGATCCCAGGTTGAAGATCCACCATCCGATTGAACGAGGCCTTCACCGTCAGATCATCTGGGATGATCTAATCTCACGCATCCATCGACGAACCGGTGCCAGCCGCTGAGTGCATGCCACGTGTCTAAGTGAAAAGGATCCAACCGTCCATCCAGCGTGCCTTTTGGGGGTAATCCAAATATATATATTATATCTAGTATATATTGAGTATTCATATAAATATATATATCCTTTTATTATTTCTCTCTCTCTTCTCGTATACATATCTCTTTATACATATATATAATATAATTTAAAATATAAAAAGGAAATAAAAACATATAAAATACAAAAACAAAATAAAAATCATCAAAACAAAAATAAAAAATATATATAAAATCAAAAACCCACAAAAATAATAAGAATTGGACATGAACCAAGAATTGAATAACTGCGCAACCAATTTCATCACTCAACCATTCGCCTCCCAGTGTTCGACCTCTACTTGTGCTTACACCTATACACATTTGCATGTAGAGTTATAATAAATTTTAAATCCACATTTCTGATATTCATTGCATATATTTCATTGTGGTTTAATTGTTGATTGATTTGGGAATTTTAGAGTGGTCAAATCAGCGACTGGATCTCTCGCCTTGTGAGACATCTAGACCCTCTGAAAATCCCTCTCATCAAATGGCGCCGTTGCCGGGGAGGCAACGGATTTTGTATGGTTGATCATTTATTTATTTAATTCTTTGCTCATGTCCAGCATTCATTTCTTTATTTGATCATTATTGAGATTATTGATTGATTATTCTGACCCATCTCTTTTATTTGTCTTTGATGCGAGGGACCGCCAAGCGAAGGAGGACCTCCTAGGAGGACCAATGCACCCAAGCGAGGCGGAGTTGGCTCTTCTACACCAGCCAACAGGAGAGAGCATCGAAGGCAGACAAAGGAGAATTTTGGAAGACAATCTATACTTTTTATGCATTTTATTTCATTATGTATATTTATGTGAGAGAGTGACACTTGACATGTAATAATACAGGACTCTCAGACACTCCGACTCCTGAGGTCCATTGCCCGAGGGATTGTTCCCTTGGGGGCCTCGACGGTTTTGACGCTTTTTCCTTTTTTTATTATTTTATGTGAATGAGCCCTAGCTTAGGAATTGCTTGCTGATAGATTAAGGTCCAAAGCCCCTAATATACTTGCATGTACCTATAGATGCGCTTCTGGACTTAGTCAAATTAATAATTATTGGGTATTTAATTTCGAACCCGCGTGCCGCGAGCCCACCCTGTCAAGCGCTACTCCCGAACTCAATGTGTCGAGAAGAGGAGGGGTGAGCCTAGACTGGACTTCAGGGTTAGACTTTGAATAACCAACATTTGGTGCTTCACGATAATAGCAGTTACTATCCTAGGGCGATTTCTTTGGCTTGCATTTTCATATAGCATAGGGTTTCAATTCTGTTATGCATCCCGCATGGAGAGAGTTGGGAAGCGCTGTAAGTCTTCTTGCTTAGCATGCATCATCGATTTCCGACTTGCATAGCTTTTCCGACCTTCTCCCTCTGTTTTTGCCAACCTAGGATGCTTAATGGAAATTGGAACCTCGATAGGCATGTGCATTGAAAATACCCAAAAAAGTGATAACAGAAATAAAATTGGGACTGTTAACTCTATTGAACCTAAAAATAAAACATAATGACTTCCTTGTCTTGGGGAGAGCGACCCCTCATTGTATGCATTTTAAGTGCTCACGTACACGCTAAGGAGTAGAGCCCAAATCCCATCAAGCCTCCTAAGTGTGGTACAACTTTGTGATTCTCACCCCACTCTAAGACTGAAAAGATAAATGATCGTCACCTGACAGTCTTCACTGTGTCGAGTAGGTGAATCGGGGGGTTGGCCTTGTGTATTGAATGTGACTTGGAGTTCGTTGTGTTTTTCATTCATTATTAGAGTAGTTGGTCACGTCCGTGTGAGTCACACATTTTTCATCTTTGAGTCTCTCTACCACTCTTATATATATATATATATATAACTCCTCATCTACATCGAGTCGTGATATTGGCGCTTAAGCTCAATCATTTCTTCGCCAAGTCCTTCGTTTCCCTCTTCTTCACCATCTTCCTCGTATCCACCGTACCATCCCCATCTTCTCAGGTTCAAGGGGAGCATGCTCTTCTCGAACCACCATTTTGACGGTGTCCCCGCCTTGTGTGGAACACCCAATTTTGTCTATGTCCAGATCTTCTCGCCCACCCTCCTCGTCCCCTCTGTATCATTCTTCTGCCACCCGTAATATTGGCACGCAGCTCAAACAGCTTCTCCACTCCATTATGTTACCCTTCTTATTCACCTTCCTTGTGTCCCCCGTATCACTTTTCTATTACCCGGGAATGCTGTGCACATCGACGAGGCCCGCATCGAGGATTGTATGATTATCCTGATTATTTGTGTAAGACGGGCCAATGATGTTGAGGATGTTGAGATTGATATACGTGGTGGATTTGACTTTGGATACGTGCATACGAACGTATTGAGGATTTTTGATGATGCATGATCGTTAGGTGTGGTTATTTATTGGGATATTTTGATCAAGCACACCGGATTGAGGATGTGACGTACTTTGATGATATGATGTTGATTTCAGGAGCATTTGTTGATTTATCTATCTTGAGGTTCCACCCATCGTGATTTTTGAGGATTGACTGATTATTCTGATTCGAACTTCCCGATAAAGGTGTGAGGATCCTGCATGATCTCTCATCTTCCTGATCGAACCATCCTTGATCTCCTGACTCTTTAATCCACCTATGGCACTTTGAGGATTTATGATTATCTTTCGTGCCATCTCAGCCAGATTGGATTGACCTGAGGGATGTTTTGTGAATGATCTGATTATTTGCTCCCTCACATGATCTTATGCCCTCCGGATGATTGAATGATTGAATGCTTTTGAGCACATGCCCTACATTGATCTAGCTCGCATTCATCCCCGAGGACTATCTGCGGGAGAATGCGACAATTTTTAGGACTACGGTTTCATCCACTGCTTGGGTCGCCATTTTGGTGGAACCCAGAACCGAGTCAGATGGTATGCTTGATTGGCCTCCCCATGTGATTGTGTACCTGACCTATCAGTACATGAGGCCACTAGAATGATCGCTCTCCTTGACGGTCCTTGCAGGGATGAGCTCTTTTCTGATTATTCCTTGACTAGCTCATAGCTCCCCGAGGGTTATCTGCGGGAGACGACGACATATTTCCGATCTGATTGGCCTCCTCTATTGGTAGCCGATTTGTCGACTATTGAGATCATTATGTGGGTCCATCTGATGGATCCGGCTCCTTTGAGCCTTCTCTCTCCTTGACAACCCTCGCAAGTTAGAGACACTTCCTGACTATTCCTTGCCTAGATTGCATTACTCCCCGAGGACTATCTGCGGGAGTATGCGGTACTCTCTTTACGCTCGGTTTTCCCCTTCTGACTGTGTCTCCAATCTGTGGAGCACGGAACCGAGTCGTTTGATATATATGATTTTGGTCCCATCCTGAGTTGCATATTCGATATGTGGATCATGGACCCATCTGTTTAGACTCCTTTGGGTCCGCTCACCTTGACGGTCCTCGCAAGGTTGAGCTCCTGATATCTGCTCTTTCCATGCTAAGCTGGCAGCACGTTCCCCGAGGGTTATCTGCGGGACACTGTCACACTTTCTTGATTTATCGGTCTCTTCTGCTGGTAGCCGATATGTCGCCTACCGAGACCATTTCTGAGATCCGTCTGATGGATCACTGATGCCTTTGCGTCTGCTCACCTTGACAACCCTCGCAAGGGTGAGCTCCTGTTCTGATTATTCATTGATTAGCATGTGCCACTCCCCAAGGGTTATCTGCGGGAGAGTACATCATTTTCTAGGTACTCGGTTTCACTTCTGGTGTCTCCTGTCTGTCGGGGCACGAAGCCGAGTCTTCGGAGCTGTCTACTCGGTCTCCTTCTGATTGTGTCTCCGATCTGCGGAGCACGGAGCCGATTTTCCTGATATATGTACTTGGTCTCTTCTCTGATTGTGTATCCGATCTGCGGATTATGGGACCAAGTCTTCTGATCATGGTATGAGCCTCGGCTCCTTTGAGCCTGCTCACCTTGACGACCCTCGGGGGGTTGAGCCATGACTTGCGGTATTCAGTGTGTCTCCTGTGATCTTCCGACCTCATGACCACTGAATACCACGATGTCTCTTGTTCCTTACTTTTCCATATCTTTTTAAGACTCTGATTGACCGGAGGAATCTGTACTGTTCCTTCTTCCTACCAGTCTTATAGTATCGGCTCTGTTTCCTCATGCTGACCCTACGGGCCGATTGACTGCTACCGATCCCCGCTTTACTTTCTGACCTGTTTGTCCCCGGTAGCCGACACCCACCTGACTGCATATCCGGGTGTCTTTTCACCTTCTGACTGCGTCCTCGTTCTCACAGGGAGACGAAGACAAGAGTATGGTATCCACTTGTCAAATACCGTCCTGTACTTCACCAGTCTTCACCACTTGTATATATGTGTGCCTTGTTCATTCTTTCTCCCGCATGTTATGTGTGCCCTTGATCTATCGCTATATCTTTGTGTCTACACTTAGGACATACCTTGTCCTAAGTATGGGGGGTACACACCGCGTTGTTCTTTCGTCGTCCCGTTTCGTCACTCCTGTCATTGCCTATATTAGGGATATCTCACCCTAAGTATAGGGGGAGTGATGCGTATATTCTTCATGATCTTTTCGTCTATCTGTATATATCTCCCTTTTCTTCTTTTCTTCTTCTATCTTCTCTATCTAAATAAAAGGTGTCGCCCCTTGTAGACAGTTTTCTGTACTTAGGACGTACTTTGTCCTAAGTATAGGGGGGGTGCACCCCTGATTTGTTAATTCTTTCATCTGTTTATTCCCACCCTTGACCCTCCCTACTTTGTGTACAGTCTGCTATATTTAGGATTACTTGATCCTAAGTATAGGGGGGACGGTCAACTTCTCTTTCCTTCATCTCTTATTCGTATATTCTTTAGACTTGTCTATACTCAGTACGAGTTATGTCTTCTCTTTCTCTTTTCCAATCTATGAGGACATAGCTCATGCTAAATATAGGGGGGTCGTATATACTCTGTATATACTTTAGCCATAACTCGTACTTTCGTATAATTATTAATAAATATGGCTAAAAATAAGATATAATTCATTGAAAATTAATTAATAATGCTTCTTATTCCTCAAATTCTTTTGTATATATTGATTAATAAATCAGGTTAAAATCTTTTTGCAAAATGATTTGAAAAATGGTGTGAACCGTTTGGAAAACTTTTTGTGAAATATATTTCAACCTTTGTAAAAATATTTTGATTACAAAAATTCTTATATTTGTGTGAAATAAAGGATTTGAAAACATATTTGCAAATGATTTTGAAAATGTTTGTAAAAATATTTTGAAAAATGTATATAGTGTTTGCAAAATCTTTGCAAAATGGCTTTCAAATATTTGTAAAAAATATTTTGTACTATAGTTTTCAAAATGATTTTTAAATAAATTTGAGGAATAAAATCATCATAGTAAATAAAATAAAATAGATCACAAATAAAATACATTAAATTCTTTATCAATTGTGTATACCCCTAAATAAATCACTTTGATAAAACCCGTAAATTCTTTAAGTCTTGCAAAATAAAGCGGCACGCCCGTGTAAATAGTTGTACATATGTTATACTTTGAGTGCCAAATTTCTTTTATTTGCAAAATTCTTTGTTTTCAAATTCTTTGAAAGATTGCATTATTCTTTGCATATTTGTAAATAGCATTTGCATAGCATTCATATATTTTTTATTGTGCTTGATGATTGAACTAGTCCAATAAAGTCGAAGATTGGAGCTTGGTTGGACCTTACTGCACCTAATTGCACTGGAACCTTAGGGGAACTAGGTTTAAGGTACTTCAGGTCTATTCAGACTTAATTCTTTGAGAAATCAGGGCTGGGTTCAAGTCACCTCAACTGACTAACTAGAACTTTTCGAGACACACGCATGACTCTTGTCGGTCGTGACCTAACTTGGACATTTGCACCTTTCACTTGGCTCAACTCAGTTGGAGTGGTGAGGGGATTGGATTTGCCAGTCTGAGACGCACACGGGTGGAAACATTCATCCTCGTCTAGGGAGGGAAGTGCACCGCAACCTAGTCCAGTTTCAATGAAGTCGAATGACAGGAGAGTGCGGGTTGCAATAAAGCTTCAAAAGAGGGATAGTCTTCTGGCTCAAGAGGAAAAAGTGCTTATGTAAATGTTGTTGTAAATAGTATGTTGAAAAAAAACTCCAAAAAAGTGGACAGGCTTGTAAATAAATTAAAAAAATAAAATACCTACCGGAGTATGTATATATGTTGTATAGAAAATAAGCAAGCTTGAGCATCAAAGTTATACCATGTGAGCCTGCAGCTGGATGACTTGACTACACTGGTCTTGCATCCCAGGATAGATAGCTACACTGGCTACCGTCCATTCTTTTCTCCACCCCCTCCTCTTGAGTTAGATGCCATTTGAACTTAGAAGGGAATACCCCGCTCCTCGACGACATAGGGTTGGATCGGGGAATCATTGGGTTGTCATTCTGGAGAAGTCAGTTCCTTTGTCATTTCAGTTGGGGAGAGTCACTATCACTTACACTGTACAAGTCAGCTTCATAGTCATAAGGGTTTGCGTATGATGTAGGCTAGTTCTGACCTGGCTATTGAGGTGATTTGAACCGAGTTCTGTGACTATCGAAGGCTGTTGTGTTTTAAATTTGGTTCCCTACCAGGTTCTACACACATTTTCACACCAAGGTCTAACCTGAGCTCCAAACTTTGATTTTGTACAGATAAGTTTAATAATCATGATCAGTTCAATTTATTCTTTAAATTCTTTATTTTTACTTTTTCTTTTCTTCTTATTCTTTATTATTTTTACACTTATTGCATAAATATTTGCTAGGGACTAGCAAAGGCAAGTATAGGGGGATGATGGATCCTGATTCATCATTCTTTATTCTATCATTTTGGCCTTAAAAACCCCAGCAAATGCATGTAAATAACATCAATTTGTACATATTAGCACTCATTATTTATTATATTATTGTACATAAAATAAGGTTTTTAATGCAAAAATTATAGAATAAAGGGAAGAAAAGAAAAAGGAATAAAATATTGCAAATATTTATGACCCTAACCCTGAGACCAAGGCCAGAATGGAATTGGTCGACAAGGACTAAAGTAGGGGGAGATAAGGGCCAATAATACAATAAACACCTCATTTATTTATTCATTTATGCATTTTGACACCTATTTTGTATTTAATTGTTTATTCATCAAATAAAAATATTTTGTACATGAAAGTTGTAAACAAAAATACAAAATTTAGTTTATACAAAAATAATATACAGTGTACATTTTATACACAGAATAAAAAGCCAGAATCTCAACTTCACAGACCCATATCTTGCAAATAAAAACTCAAAATCCACCAAAATCATCTTTAATTGTATATAGCTTTTCAAGAACTATTTAATAAAATTAGTTTCACAATTTTAGGAGTTCATATGTGAAAGATAGGTTTTTGACCCTCATTGTACAGTCTACCTAATTAAAATATTCAATTTATTCATCATTCATTATTTCTATAAATTTATATTTTTAGAATTTTGTAAACATTATTTATAACACATGTGCACCTTAAAATTATAATAAAACCAAAAAGAATTTGTGAAATAAAATAAGTCTATGCAATACATAGGCAAAACACCTATGCTATCTATATGTATATAAATAAAAGGGATTTTATTCTTTTATTATTTATTCATCTATATTTTTATAATATTGTAAATATTACATAATATTTATTAAAAATATAAATCCAAAATAAAAACCAATAAAATCCATTAAATAAATAAAATGTATATAAAATATAGGTAAAATACCTATAAGTATACTTACATATTACATATACCTATTTATTTAAAAATGTAAATAAAATCATAAAAATTAAATAAAAATTATACTCACAAAAATAATTTATAAATATAGAAAATAAGAAAATAAAATAATAAAATAAGATATACAAGATAAAAATAAAATATACAAAATACATGTAAATACACTTATAAATACATCATTAAAATAAACTCATAATAAATAAAGACAAAAAAATAAATAAAAATCATATTAAAATACTACAAAAAATAATAAACAATTTTTATTTTATACTAAAAAATAATAAAATCATTTACTATTTTAAATTATTTATTCTTTAATAAAAATTTTTGTTTTGTCCTGTAGTGACCCTAGGTGGACCAATCGGGACGTGGCCCGAGTTGACCCCTGGTCAACTGTCCCATCTGGGACCTGGCGCCAGAACCGTCTTTTCCCCGATATTCCTCCATTTTTCCCGCAAGATCCGTCGCTCAATCACATTCGAATTCTTCACGAGATTTGTTCTCTGATCATTGTACATCCACGCCCCATCTTTTACTCTCTTGTACATAGCTTGAATCGCCACCTATTTGCCGGTCAAATAAGGGCGCCAACCATGTTTATAAATAACTCTGTCTTCCTCCTCCGAATTTTTTGGGCCATTTCCCTAGCCTAGAGCCCCCGCCTTCGGCCTAGCGTGCATCCAGGTGACAGCTGGAGGTCCCCTGAAGGTTGTGGAAGCTCGCGGAGGAGGGAGATGCGCCCAAGGCGGCGCTCCGGCAGCCGTCCTGCTCCTTAGCCCAACCGCTAAGTTTGAGCTGCGCATTTACGTTTCTTAGGTAGGTTTTCATTTCTGCATTTCATTCCCGCATTTTATTTCGCATTTCGATCAGTAGCATAGCGTAGATTAGCCAAATCGAAGTTCGCCGGAGCTCAGCTTCGGCGACTCCTCCACCGTCACTCCACTGTTTTCCGACCGCTACGACCACCCCATTCCATTCTCTTCCAGTTTCTTCACCTCCCAGCCACCTTTGTCCAACCGTGTCCCTCTTGGATTCGCGACCCGAAGCTTCAACTCCGCCGCTCGTCGGAAGCTTCGCTACCTCATCCATTTTTATGCTAACAACTTCAAACCCCTGGTCGAGGAGCTTTGCCTCGAGCCGTGCGACCGTCCTATGCAGGTTAGGTGCGTGCTATAGCGCCAGCAGACGAAATCCAGAGTTCGCCGGAGGTACCTGGAGTCGCGTTTCTTCCTCGAGCTCACGGTGGCGCTCCAGCGTACCTCGGCCCGATCCGACACCTCCAGACGATAGAGGAACCTGCCAGTAGACCTGGCCAACGGGCTGGGGGCCCGCCCGCCCAGCCCGCTCATGGGTCGGGCTTGGCTTCGAAATTTAAGCATGGGCCGGCCCAGCCGCAAAAAATAAAAATATATAAATATATGTCAAATTATACATATATTAATATGATATGCTTTAAGTTTTTCATTTATGACGCTAGTTTTAAATAAAATTCAATGAATTACATGTCAAGTAACATGTAAACTACGTATATTAGTTATATAAAGTATAGATGGTATTAATAAAATCATTTATACGTATGAAATACCATTAAAAATCAATGGAAAATGACCAAAATGGGCCATGGGGGCCCATGGGCGGGCTTTGGATAGAGGTTTTTTAACCTCGGCCCGTTCGTCCCGGCCCATGGCCCGGCCCGGCCCGCAATTTGGCCAGGTCTACCTGCCAGGAAGCTTTTGGGATACTTTGGAGCAGCAAAGGCCAGCAGAGAAGCGAGATCTCACCGGAAGAAGCTCGCCTAGGTGAGCATTCTTCCCAGTTCTTCCAACCGTCTTCCTCGCCGTTGGATGAAGAACAAGATCCCAGGTTGAAGATCCACCGTCTGATGGAACGAGGCCTTCACCGTCAGATCATCTGGGATGATCTAACTCACGCGTCCATCGACGAACCGGTGCTAGCCGCTGGATGCATGCCACGTGTCTAAGTGAAAAGGATCCAACGTCCATCCAGCGTGCCTTTTGGGGGTAATTTTCATATATGTCCCCCGCCTTTTTGTATTTATATTTTAATTCTGTAAATAAACTTTTACGTTATAAAATAATTGTAATTTTTGCAGTAGGACCCATGTACTTCTTTAAATTACACTTTGGTCCCTCCGCGCCTCACGTGCAATCCCACGTGAGGCACGTGAATTTTGCAGATATACCCTGGCGCCTTTTGCGTATTTGTAAAAATAGTTTAGAAATTTCAATAAATGTCTATTTATGTTGGTATTTTTGCACAGAGCCCCATGTTCTTTATTGTATTTGCAAAAATGCCCCTGCTAGGCTGTTTAACTTTTATGTCTTTTATATATTTATTAAAAATACCTGTATTGCTCCTAAAAATCCACAAAATTTAGGTTAGATGCTTCATGTAGTTTACTTTCACGTCCACTTTTTATTTTATATTTTTTGTATTTAACCTAACTATAAAAAAATGAAAAGGAGCCATTTTTGCACTGTTTAATTTATAAAATACAAAAAAATAATATAAAATGTTTTTGAAAAATTCCAAAAAATATATATGATATATTGATATATGTATTGAGTCCAGAAATCGAAAAAACCCTAAAAATAGAAAAAGAAAATATAAAAATTTCAAGAAGCTCCAAAATCCTAAAAAAATATAAAAACCCTTCAAAAATACCAAAAATATGTTTTCTTATTTTATAATTATCTATATATTATTATTTTTGTATTAAAATTAATTTGGGTAATTTTTAGAATTATTGTATATTTTTAAAACCCAAATTGGATTCGGCCTATTTAATTAGTCCCATAGTAGGGACATTTTTGGAATCAAAAATACATAAAAATTAGAAAAATCCCAAAAAAATAACAAAAAAATAAAAATTTAAAAAGCCAAATATATATATTATATCTAGTATATATTGAGTATTCATATAAATATATATCCTTATATTATTTCCCTCTCTCTTCTCTTATACATATCTCTTTATACATATATATCTATATAATATAATTAAATACATAAAAAGAAAATAAAAACGTATAAAATACAAAAACAAAATAAAAATCATCAAAACAAAATAAAAAATATATAAAATCAAAAACCCACAAATACAATAAGAATCGGACATGAACCAAGAATTGAATAACTGCGCAACCAATTTCATCACTCAACCATTCACCTCCCAGTGTTCGACCTCTACTTGTGCTTACACCTATACACATTTGCATGTAGAGTTATAATAAATTTTAACTCCACATTTCTGATATTCATTGCATTTATTTCATTGTGGATTAATTGTTGATTGATTTGGGAATTTTAGAGTGGTCAAATCAGCGACTGGATCTCTCGCCTTGTGAGACATCTAGACCCTCTGAAAATCCCTCTCATCACCAACGAGTAGTGTATAATAGTTGATTATGTTTCTAAGTGAAGCATCTTATCTCGTCATGTTAGACATTAGGTTGGTACAATTGAAATGTGATTAATTTTGAAGACAGGAGAACTATCAATGAAATGAGAATGATAATCTAGAACAAAAAGTTAGTAAAGTGTTGGGAACATAGTTAGGGTGCATCTATTTCATGCATGCCTTAGGTCCATAACCCTAAAATATGATGCATATTGGAGTCATAATGTGAGTCCCTCTTGGTCAAGAAACATACTATTTTCAGTACTAATACTACCATGTTCCGTACCATCATGCACACTTACCAATGAGGAGCGGATCTAAATTGATCATGGATCAAGTCAAATACTTATCTCATGTGTAATGTATGGAACTTAGCTGTGAGACATATAAATAACAATAATAGTTCTTAAATAATTTTAAATGTGGTAACCTAAATGACAACTACATTGTAGGTTGTTCGCTTCTTGTTGAATACTTGATAGTAGTTATTTTGTTTCTTATGGGCAGTTGCTTTCCTTATAGCTAGTTTCTTGAACACACTAAATACCATTTTTAGTTGTTGTTTTATATTCGTACTGGATGCTTTGCTCATAATCCTATTTGCAAGAAATTGGCAGATTCTTAGGAGAAGAAGCTAAAACAATAGGAGGTTTATGGGTTCACTTCTGGCAGATAAAACTAACGATGCAGTAGTTTGCCTTTCTTTTGTTTTAGTACTTGTAGTGTTGTACAAGTTTATAGAGAAATCATGTTATATACATGTTGTTGGAAATGTGATCCCACGACGAGCCATTATGCAATAATTGTTATTGCAAATATCATTCCCTGATCTGAAATGAAGAATAACTAACTTGCATAATAGGTCCCTTAGTATAATTAGAGTTATGTACCATGGCCATCTTAACGATCATACAGTTTTTTATTCAATAATTAAATCATAGAGGTTGGTTCTTGGATGAATATCTAATGAATTAGATCGAGGACTCGTCAAGCACTGTCAAATGATTGTTAAGAGATGATCTCCAGCCTGAGAAGGAGATGTCAATCTTTTCTCTATAGGTTAATATCTAACTGACCTCTTGATGCAGGTCCTCTGCTTAGAATAGAGATTCTGAGGTGTTAGATAAGTTAGGTCAAAGTGTTGACTTAAATGAGATCGAGATAACCAAAGTCTTATGGCATATGCTGTCACGATATAGGCACACATCCTTTGACCAGAGGTAGATGTGTACTATATGGTTATGTATGTATACTTGGCAGACAATTAGGTTTATGACCTAATCAAGATCTATACATCGGTGCGCTGGTGTGCATGTAAGGGCGTATGAGTAATATGATCTCTCAAAGGGATCCTACATGTTCAGTTACTGAACTGGAAGACATGAGCTCACTCATGAGATATTGGGAAGAATCAAATTCCGTGCACGGGCGTCTTGCTTTGGAAGCTTGACTGAATTTGTAGGTTTGATATATACTTTTGGAAAGTATATGATCAAGACCTATGTATGATATATGCTTTTGGAAAGTATACGATCGATACCGACTCTCAATGATCAAATGAGAAACATACTGATAAAACTGATAAACGATTGTATAACCAAAGTAGATAGTGTAAAATTGATCTAATACTTCGGGTTTATTCCGAGTCTTCCAGTATGCAGGATATACATGTATTGAGAATACCCGAGGGTGATGTGATCATAAACGATTGTATAACCATGATGCTTCCATTCCTAGGGAGTGATGAAACGAGTCTCGATTTTAGTGAGTCCTCTCAGTAGAGAAGTAATCTGATCTCGGTCGAAACGTTGGACATTGACTTGAATGTGATTCAGATGCAATGAGAAGTTTAGATTTGTGGTCTTGATTTAATCAAGCATCTATGGAGACTCGAGACCTGGATTTAAGATGTGATCTCAAATCCAAGTCACTATATATGGAACAAATACAATCGCCCTGTCCTTATCTCCAAGTATTCGTGGAAAAAGCGAATTATCCTTGAAAGAGTTCATGATAATTTCACTGTTGATATTATGTATCCAAGCATTTAGAAAATTAATAATTAAGTGTGATTTAATTATCATGAATAATATGAATTTGATTCATATTATAAAGAGAGTTATCTAAGATAATCAAATGAGATTTAATTATCAAAGATGTGAATAATGTGAATGTGATTCATATTATTTAGGAACAATGAGAATAGAGATCCAAGATGATTAAATATGATTTAATTATATTAGATATGAATAATGTGGATATCACTATCTATATTATCATATATATTATAAATGTGATTTATAATATATAAGAGAGAGTTATTTGTAATTTATATTTGTTAATTAAATATTAATGTGAATTGGATTCACATTGGACATTAATTTAAAAATGTAATTTACATTTCATTTAGGTTGTGAATGTGATTCACAAGTTTCCAATGACATGATTGCAATGTTCACAAAATAATTTTGAATTATTTGTATGAATAATTTGTGAATCATGGAGATTTTCATGAGATATGAGATCTCATGAAAAAGTAAGAGGAGTGCCTCCTTCCTTTTAAAGAGGATGGACAACCACCTTGAATTGGAATTCAAGGTGTACCACCCTCCCCTTTATGGAAGGGAAGCATGCCTCCTTCCTATTATATCCTAAGTTGATTTAATTTAATTAATTTATATACTGATGATTTATTCAATATATATATTGATTTAATTAAATTAATTATTGTTGTAATTTTAATAATAAGATCACGGGACATTAAAAGAAATACAAATCAATGCGAGCCATTGGATCCGTGTTGTCCATGGATCCCAAAATATTATAAAAGGAGAGACACCCCTTGCTCTTCTTGGTTACAACACAACATGAGAACATAAAGTTCTCTCTCTCATTCTCTCTACACGCCCTCTCTGTCTCTCATATGGCCATCCACCATGGAAGTCCTAGAGAGAGTCTCCATCGCCGCAGCGTCGTCGTTATGCTTCCCGATCGTTTGCTCGTGGATCTCCGTCTACTTCGGCGCACCTTGCTCGTGAAGAAGACGTCGTATCTCGTGTGACGAGATCATGAGATTCATTGCTTGGATCATCAACCTGGGATTGCGAGAAGCACACGTTTCATTAACGTGCTCGTAAGCTTCTTCTCCATCGATCGGACTTGAGACAGGAGGTCTCTTCATTTAGAAACTCGATCATAACCACACTTCAAGAGGTAATCCTAATACTTGTTTGTGGTTTAGATGAAATGATCTGAGAAGCGTTTTTGGATTATGTGGTTTCGTCGCACGAAAATTTTAATTTCTGCTGCCTCGAGCTACTAGTGCGACTAGTCGCTCCCGATCGCATACGATGCGATCCTCACGTTTCATTGATGCACTTACGGATCTTATCATATCCTTCATTTGTTGCATTACATTGATAATTTTATACATCTTTTGTGGACACTAATTTGAATGGAAATTAAATGAAAATATGTAGTTGGTTTTTCTTTCCTTACTACCCTTTTACATGTATTATACATCTTGGTATTTCGAATGTAGAATCGTATGTCGTGGATGTGTATGTTGAGTATTTGGGTCCTGAGGGTACGTGACACTAGTTGTCACCATGAAGTGGGATAAAAGAAGGGAGAAGAATGTGAGGACATGTATGTAACTTTTAAAATGATGGGAAACAAATCTAGGACCTATATCATTGTTTACACAACTCAATCTTGAGTAAACCTCATTACCGGATTTAACCCAATGCGAATAGATACAAGTTTTTCTCAACTGATAAGAATAAGCTCTTATCATCGGTGTAGTATGATTAATTCCTCGCTCAAAACTTATGAATATAATTGGGCAAGCTGCAAGGTCAAACTCAAAGAAGTAGACTTCGGTGTAATAAGCTGTGTGGTCATTCTAGACTTGTGATTAAGAGTATAGTTGTATATATATGCAAAGGTGAATATCAAAGATGTATGTTTTTAAGGAGGAACCCAGATAGAATCTTTTGGAATATGGAGGGAATATGGAGCTGTTGAGTTTGAAATCTTAAATCCAAAGAAGTCTTGATAAATTATTAATCCAAAGACCAAGTTAAGCTCAAATTTCATCTTACTGTTCCATGAACTTATTACGAATTCCAACTTCATTTCTCTTCCATTTTGTACTCAATATTCACATATATTATTCTAACCATTCTCCCTCCTCCTAAACATTAATTATTACTTATATTTCTTTCTAGCTACTTCATCTTATGGTAGCCATCGCTTATCTCACAAAATATTTTATTATCTACTCCTACCTCTAAAAAACCATAGTTGAAGGAACATGTTTCAAACCTCACTATCATCCTTAACTAAGGGTGCAAAAGATCATATATAAGCATAATTATAAATATATGTATGTGATGTTGTTTCCACATCAGTTTTAAATGCAAATATGACTCTAAAAGCATATATTAACAGATGTCAACACTATTCTATCACAGGGATATAAATACGTACAAATCTCATAAAGAAAACAACATAAATATTTTACAAAATAACTTAATCATAGATCGCATGCTTACCATGAGAAGA
The DNA here is from genome assembly GCA_037367405.1 of Ottelia alismoides. Classification (NCBI taxonomy): domain Eukaryota; kingdom Viridiplantae; phylum Streptophyta; class Magnoliopsida; order Alismatales; family Hydrocharitaceae; genus Ottelia; species Ottelia alismoides. Next base: position 290,964 of record JAZKJV010011893.1, on the reverse strand, counting down.
ATATATTAATCACAATTATATCATTATAATTATGCCAAATATAGTTAAAAAAAGAAGATATTAAATGTTTTTATATAAATTTATAAAGAAGAAACTTATACATAACAACCCTGGAGCTTCAGCAATTACACGATGGCAACCATATAATCTTTGTAATTATGCCACCCCCTCGTAAATGAGCCATTCAATCATACAAACTCTTACATCACAACACTTTTGGTCAGGGACAAGACTCTATTAACCAGAGAAAGATTACAATGGGCGAATTGCAATTATAAAGATTACAAGGGTTTAATGCAATCAGACTAGATTATTGCAATCATAAAGATTACAAGGGTTTATGTAATTCGACTAGGTTTTAAAGGCAATGGTATACAAGTATATAAATAAGGAAAAAAATGAGACCGTCGCCCTAGGGCCAACCAACATGGCTGCTATCGCCTCATTTTCCCAACATTTTTTTTCAAAAATAAAGTCATGTATTTTCATCATTATATTCCTCTAATATCTCATTCCATTTTTATTAAAAACAGACGCATGTGCCTTCCATCTAGAACATGTAATTTTAACAGTTTTAGAATTGCCGTAATCAATATATTTTGGATGAAGATCATAAAAATCTTTGTGTCTAATAAAATTGAAATGATATATTAGATGAATATACCGATAAAAATATGACTTTATTAAAAATAAAAAATAACGGAAAATAAAGCAGGGGCAAGTGATCAGCTCTATTAAAATGAATAATAGTGATTAATCTTGTTCAATATCTGAAGTTTTGCCCTTTTTCCTCGAACTGATACCATTTCCCGGTTCTTCGAGGAGCGACTACTTCTGGCTTCCCCCGCGAGTTTGGCTTCGCGATGAACAGGCTGTTAGGGTTCGGAAAACGGGCATTGTTCACTATCCGGGTCATTTCCGGGTACGAAGAGTGGAGGATTAGGTCTTCCAGGTTGCGGATCCAACAGATACTCCACCAGGTATCTGATTACTACTTTGCGGAATCTCTTGTAGTTTTTTCGTCTTCCCATTTGATCCTGATAGATGAAGGCGACACGAAAATTCGGTTTGTGAGATTGCTTCGTCCGATGTGTTGATATGCCGCTGTCCAAATTATTCATCAGATTAGGTTTTGTGCTTTGGCAATCAATGCTCAAGTGAAAAATAAGGCATAGATCTTTGATAGTTGTTGTTTTGCTAATTGAATTAGGGCTAACCTGGATCTTTTACGTGGTTTCTTACCATCATATTTTAGTTTTCAGAGCATAAATTAATGTGTGAACAAAGGAGGGATGCGCATTTCTTGGACGGTATTTTGGTGGAGAAGCATATAGGTCCGCGGGGATGAGCCGATGACAAGAAAAGATGATATGGGACCAAAACCCCAACTTTTTATCTAGAAGTTGTTCTCAACCAAAGAAAATTTAGATATGAAGATCAAATTAACTTCTAAATAAATCCTAATATATGGGCTCCTGAGATAATCTAGTCATAATTGATTGTTTCTAAATCTAATTTCTTCCGGAGTTGGAGATCCTGATCTCCTAATTCAAAATAGGAACGATATAACAAGTAGACTAAAAAATGACGAAACGGCTTATTATTTGTACATTGTCTGCATCAAAAAATTATTCTTTATGATATCTTTCCAATATGTCTTTGATACAGTTTGACCAAATTTAGCAGTAAAAATCACCCAAATTGTCACACTGGATGGCTTTCTGTGAACTTCTTGAGCTCAGGTTAAATGGACCATTTTATTCTCATGTTCTCTTTTTGGTGGTATCATTCTGAGACACCTTCCTGGAAGATGGATTGCATTTAACAGTCCACTGATTGAATCTTGGATTTCAATTGCAACTTGTACTAGATCTTGACGTAGACATGCAAATTGCTTTTTAACAATTGAAGATCATCTGCTATCTAAGTATTGAGACTTTCCATGGGAATCTGATCGGTGAGGATCACCAATGTATAGCATTGGATAACAAATCACACATTTACGGGTGCACTTTAAGAATACAAAGCTCCTTGACATCTTATACTTAATATGGTTGCAGCGGGTTGTTGATGTGCTTCCGATGGTTTATCAGAGAATCAGATAGAAATATATTGGCATTTGTTAAACAATAGACACCTGGTTAATTTGAACATATTAGGTTGTTTGGAGTCGCATGACGTTTCACATAGTCTCAGCATGGTCCGAGCTTGTTTGTCATTTTTTGGAGAACATTTCTGGCTCTGTTGTGCTACTTCCTGCAGTGTCAGCATGTTTTTGCCTGTTCATTATTTTCTTGAGGAACAAGTCCGGTGCTGTTATTCATTTTGGTTGTTTTGAATGTTATGAGTTCTGATTCATGTTCTTCCATCATGTTTTTTGCGTTTCCCTAAAAAAAGATGCATCATTGATATGTTTTAAAGAAAAAAGTAGATATAATTGATGCCATCATATGTTTGTTCCCTTTCACTTGGCAATATTGGCATTATATTCACAGTAATTGATTGTGTTTTTCCATCATGCTCACTCCAATCAGCTCTTAATGGGCAATGTGAAGATGCCAAATTTCGAGTTCTTTTATCTTATTAGAAAGTACTATTGTCTGAATTGCCAATAACATCAATGTATGTTTCAAATCTAAAAGCAAGAAGCTTTCTTTTCCATTGCCTGAGAACTATATTAGCTATTATGCAGCTATTCAGTTTCGACATATCGGTCTACCTTTTTCTGAACCAAGTCTACTTTCTTCCTTGGACCCCTTTACAAAGTCATAGACAGCCTATTAAGGAAGGAACCTATTGCATGACGTGATTGCATTTCATGGAAATGATTTAGTTTATTTTATATCTATTAACTTCATGGATGCAATACTTGATTACAAGGCACAAGAGAGGAAGAACTTTAGGCTGAAAATGATCCCAGAACAAGTCATCTTGTCGGAGTTCAGAAGTCTCGTGGATTCTATGAAAGAACTTGACTTGACACTTCAACATACGGTAAGAGCAATCCAAGGCTCATCATTCTAAAGAACACTTAGTCGTTTGAATATTACACATGGCAAATATATCTTTTCTTGATTCTTCCATCGAATGTAAATTTCAAATTGATTGTTAAATGTGACATAATCATAAATGTTTAGTAATTGTGTTTGTGGTTTTCTTAGCAAGAATAATATCGATTACTTGTTCTCTATATTTAATTAGATTGTAGTCGTATCATAATCTCCTCTTTAATTAGATTGTAATCCAATCATAATCACCACTTATATCCTCTTGACTTTGTGTGCGTGGGTTTGGGGGGGGGGTGTTGGACTAATGAAATTTGAGGACGAAAGATGATAATGCACTTGACCAAGTCTTTTCTTGATTATCTTCGTGAGAAAATATTGTTTTGTGCCTAAAATGAACATTTTTTTTCGTTTCGTGCCATAATTGAATTATTGTTATTTGCCAATTGCCATAATACTAATTGACATTAAAATAACTCCTTTAGGCACAGTCTAGTTAGACATGTTAACTTTTGAAGTGATGTTTAGAAAGGGAAAATAAGTTTATTCCTTCCCATTTAACATGCATCGGGATTATAGTAAGGTGTGAGTGCCAAATTAGATTGTGGGATGTGTGTGTGAAGGGGTGGTGCACAAGACTATATGTACATTCAAACAATACGTTCTAAGTTTTACGCCATTTGCTAATTGCACATTGAGCGGCAACTATCTAAGAATTCACAGGTGTAGAAGGGGAAGCCATCATGTAAGGATCTTCGAGCGAGGGAGATGAGGGTGGATGGCAGGGGGTGAAGAAGAGGTGACGAACATTAGGGAGAAGTTATGGTCTGGGCACATTGATATATTGTGGTGGGTTCAAAATGCCATTCTCGACACATCCAATTACTTTGTTACAGCAAAATAGGCATTTCACAAAGACTTGTAGAGACATAATGACGGGTTTTCGTTGTAAGGTGGGATAACGCCAACGGGGTCCCTCTTGTGTGTAGTGTAGGGTGTGAATTAGAGTTGGGAAGGTAAGGACCTAAGCGATGGATGATCTTGTGGTGCAAAGAGGTAGTTATATTATGAGGTGATGAAGTGAATTGGGAAGGAGTCACGGTGTTTACCAATTAATTGTTTCTTTATCATAGAATCATTAGCAGAGAATAATTTTACAAGAAGACATCAACACTAGTGCCAGAGACATCTAGGCGTTCCTTCTCTGCTTACATTGTGGTTTTATTCCTAAGAAAACATATATTGCGGATTTTGTTTGTTGATTGTTTATGTAGGGGATTGTCTGAGGCGCCACATGATGTGGCGAAACGACAATTTTCGGGTACGGAGAGGCAGCTGCATGAGGCTGTGAAGTGAGCTGGGAAGGAGTCATTTGATCATTTGGAAAGAATACTTCGTTGTTATTTCATAGAGCCCAAGGGTTCTCTTATATAGAAGAGAGAAACCCTATTGGGCAAATTACATACTATAGACAAACAAATAAATAAACTCTAAAATAGTAACATAACAAAAAAATCTTCAACACTCCCCCTCAAGCTGGATCATAGATGTCTATCAGGTTCTGCTTGTAACAACATCTTTGAAAGGGTCCTTGGGCTAGAGCCTTGGTGAGCATGTCTCTTGTCTGCTCACTTGAGCTGACACGAGATGTAGAAATAAGGTCCTTCCGAATCATGTCTCGAGTGTACTGATAGTCTACCTCAATATGGTTGATTCTCTTATAGAAGGCTGGGGTTGTTAGCAATGAAAAATGCAGCTTGGTTGTCGCATTGGAGGTGCATAGGAAGAGGCACCTCAATAACTAGGTTAGTCAGATAGGATCTGACCCACTGATTACTCGTATTTTGGGACCGCATAAAATGATGGTGTCGGTTGTAGAAATCGCTCCGGATCAAAATCCGAGTTGATCAAACAAAAATCAACGAATAGGAGAGAGAGAGAAACATGAAAACAAGTAGCTTTTCTCTCCTATTTCATCTACACTATATTATTTATCCAGGTAAGTGTGCCTGGGTCGAATTCGAGAAGGCAGAATATCAAAACATCGGTTTTTGATACAAGAAAGAAATCTCGAAAAATTCACTATATTCTTGGTTTTACAACAAACTTAAGAAACCAATCGAAAATGACACGAGGTTACACAAATCAAAGCGAAGAAAATACTCAACGGAAATCCGTGAAAAAATACAGGAAAGTCGCTAAAAATGATGTCCAAATCACCCCTACAGCCCAGGGGTACAAGTGCAAAGAAAAGATAGCAGTTCTGTTATAATTTGGTCCCTGCCAGGGACTGATTTGCAAAGGAAAGTAATTTTATTGCATTTAGGTCCCTACGGGGGGACCTAAATGCAATTCTGGAATATATCTGGAGCGGAGTTAAATTCTTGAAGCTCGTTGGGTTTATAATGCAAATATTCCATCGTTTTGATCTTAACAACATGGATTAGAAGAGGTCACGCGATCTGGGCCGCCTGTACGGGACATGTGTCAGCAAACTGTGCTGTCCCGTGTTCTTGAGGTTCTTCCCCTCCTTCCTGCGGCTGGAGACAAGGACGTCTTCTTTGGATTACCACCGTCAAACGACGATGATCTTGGGCCTCCGGAAGGGCCAAGAGGGAGACTCCTTCTCCCTTCGAGCTCGCATGCGGTGGATCTTCTCTGAAGATGGTCGAAGACGGCGGAGTTCGGGGTTTGAAGATGAAGTTCTGGCAAGGTTGGAAATCGATGCAGACGTCTCGCGATTTGGAATATCCTTGATCTTGGAAGCTTCAAATGGATCTTGTTATGCTCCAGATGATGAATGAACCTGCCTGCAATTGAGTATTCACGTGCTCGATTCTGAAGGAATCGACCAACAAATTTAAGAGAATCGCAGATCAAATATGTCATTTCTAGAAAATGTATAGCAAAGGAGATTAAAGATATGGAAGAAGAATTGGTTTGATTTGAATTGGATTTGAGGGGATAGAGTAATGCGCGACTAATTATGATGGTTGAGATTTCTAACTACACGATTAACTATGCTAATTATGGCACGTGTATCGAGAATAAAATGTAAATGGTGGATGACGTACCTGGAAACTCGAAGGTGTATGACCTTCTCGGTTGTGGCTCGACGGGTCGGCGTCCCGGAGCTTTACGCGGCGGTGAGGCTGCGACGCAAGGCGGCTAAGTTCTTGGAACCCTCCTCCGGTCTACCCTCTTTCATGCGGGATCCTTCGACGGAGCTGTCACCTCCAGAACGGACGGATGCATGACGATGAAGGTGGATTGACGACCAAATTAGTTGTGGAAGTTAGAGCTTAGGAGAAGTTTGTTTGGAAATGGAGAAGTTGAATGGCTTTTATAGATGAATCTGGTGAAGTTAGGTATAGGATCAACGATGGGCGTGGAAGTAGGTTGTTAGAGGTAGAGGATCAATGGTTAGGATCGGAGTTAGGAGTTAAGGAGTGGCTGGTAGAAAATAGAGAAGTTGAGTAGTTAGAACTAACCCGCCGGCCTGGCTTCTTGGGGAAGAAGCTCCAGGTGCTGACGCGTGTCAACACCTGGTTGGCCATATGGATATTAAATATTATAAATTAGATATTAAATAGTAAATGAAGGAATTTTAAATAGGTATAAAAATGGAAAGTATAGGTAATCAAATTATGTATATTATGGAATAATTACTTTTAATAAATAATAATTATTTTACAAAATATAAGTATTATATTAATAAATAGGTATATATAATACTTAATAAAGAAGTTTTAGTTTTTTAATTGGATAAATTAATAAATAGTATATTGATTTTATATTTTATTAATTAATAAGATTATAAATAGAGTATTTGAGAATTTTTGTGAATTTTAATAAATTAATTTAAGTATATTAATAAATACGCGCATAAGTTATACAGTTCATTTATACCTATAAATTAGGGTTTTTGATTTATTTAAAATAATAAATAAGCTCTAAAAATTATGAAATAAAATAGGGTTAAAATAAAAGATCAAGAAAATAATTAGAAATTATAAATCATTAAAATAATGAGTACTGTGTTCTAGATAAAATACATAGCGCAGAAACCCAATTGTGGTTAGGTCCCAAAATTGACTTTTTGCAAACGGACTCTGATTTTAGTGAAATCTCTTTTATTTATTAGGGACTATTATTTTATAAACTGTAAAGGTGAGTAGAGTGAAATTGGAATTCACATGAGAAGGTCTTGGTGTTCGGAAGTTGGGATTTTGACAATTTACAAGACGGATTTTTAGGTATATATAAGGTAATATTTTTAACTTCATTTTTATATTTTTCTATACATTTTTAGAAATAATTAAGAGAAGAGTTTGGTGAAAAATATATTCATATGAATTAATTAAAAATCTTTAATGTTTTGGTATTTATTGAATAATTAGTGAAGAATGTCTGAGATGTGAAATTAATTATTTTTATTTATTTTCTTCCTTATCTCCTCCTACTTATTTATTTGTCGACCAATCCATGCTGAATTGGTTTCGGGGATTAGGTTATAAATATATCTTTCAACGATATTTATTTTCTAAGACATATTGTACATATATACATATCTACAATTTGCCTTTATTTTTATTTTTTTATTTTTATTTTTTTTATTTATTTACATGGTTTTAATGCATAAAAGTGCATTCTTATTCATGAATATGCTTTTGTTAAAAAGTGGAAATTAATGGATATTTACATGTATTTGTTAAGGGTTTTAAGACAAAACGCAAATGTACTTAAACTTTGCTAGTTCTTTAGAAAACACTAATTTGAAAAATAAGGAAAAAGAAAGAAAGTTAGAATGAATTTATTTTCCTAAACTAATTCATGAGAACAGACAAAAGACAGAGCTCGATCAGGCCTGAAACAAGAATTTTGTCAGAGCCTTAACTAGGATTAGGATTTTAGCCTCAACAACCCTCAAGTTCCACAAATCCTTGTTTAAGTTCACATCAACAATCAGTTTAGATTCACTCATTCATATCGCAAACTCTATCCAGCTACTCTTTCCTCGGGGAGGGAGGTATTCCCTTCTGAGGTCAGCTCGTGCTATGTCCATAATCGAATACAGAGAGGAAGTAGAAGAATGAGAAAAGAACTGGAGTGCGACCAGTGTAGACGCATCTCCTTGCGAAGCCCAACTGGTGTAACTAAGTCTCCACTAAGATGTGCAGGCTTTTTGGTGGAAGTTCGGACCATTGTGGTCGTATTTGTATTTGGTGGCTTCTTTTTTGAATTGGCTTTGTATTGTTGCTTTTACTGCATTTATCTTTTTGTGCCTCGACGGATATAACATCTTTTCATTCCGTCAATTTTTTGAGGTCTTGGAAAAATTGTGTCAGCAGATCCTTCCCTCATCCGAAGTGATTATTGCAATCCCAATCTCCCTCATCTTTAGACGTCAATGTCACCGGATAAGGATTGAAACGCACTACCAAGATGGATGCCCTTCGCAACTCCATGCAAGTCGAGCTAAGTGCAAAGTATATGTGTCCAAAATCGGTTCACTGATGAAGAGTTGTGTGAATGACTCCAAGTGTTCTACTTGGCACTTTCCGAGTTGACTTCCTGAAATATGGACTCATGGAGCCCAAAGATTTAAAAGTCAATGAGAGTCTAAATTCGAGTTCCTAATAAGGCTCCTTACAATGAAAGTTTAAGACCTTAACCAAGCTCCATTCTTTAGGCTTTTCTCAATTTTTAGTTCTAGAAATCAAACTTATTCTGAAAAATGCTAATGCAAATACAACCATGTTTTTGTGAAGTATATTTTATGAATTTTACTCATTTTTATGGGTTTTAAGGATTTTGTAATTTTTATGAATTTTAAACTTTATATTTTTTTTACCTATTTTGTGATTTTCATAAACAAGTTTATGTACAAAGATCTTACAAAATAATTACCCATATTTTATTTGAATTAAATAACTAATGGATTTTACAAATTTTATATACAAAGTATTTTACAAGGATTACATGATTTTTACACATATTTTAATATATAGGATTTTAAATAAGTGTTATACAAGTTTTAAGTTCGTATTTTGAACACATATTTTAATTAAGGATTTTAAATAAGGATTTTAAGCATATTTTATTTATTTACAAGGATTTTATAATAATTTAAATAGGTGGATTTTAAGTTAACTCTCACCCACTTTTTATGGATTTTATAGATAAAGAAAATACATAAAAGTACGAGTTATGGACAAAAGATATATACAATATATACGCACCCCCTATACTTAGCTTATGCTATGTCCTCATAGCGTCAAAAGAGAAAAAGAAGACATATCTCGTGCTAGGTAAAAGTGGGTGAAAAAAAACGAAAGAATAGAAGTCAGTCTACCCCCTATACTTATGATCATGTCGTCATAAATATAATGGAAGACAAAAATGGGGCGACTGAGGAAAAGGAATATATAAACGAAGGAACAAAAGGAGTAAAGAGAACGAAATCATCGAAATCACTCGGTCCCCCCTATATTGAAGATAAGGCATCCTAAGTATAGAAAAGAGTATGGCCAAAATTAGGGACCAGTGATTAGAGTAAAGGATAGGATATACAAGAGAAAATTAAAAAGATAAAAAATCGAGAATCGAGAATCAACGGCAATCAGTCCCCCTATACTTAGGATCTGGTATCCTAAGCTTATTAGATGAGCAAAAATGGGGACAATTTTGGTCTACGAAGAATATACAAGTGTGTACTCTAGAAAAAATCGAATGGCTTCACAGGTCTTTGTACATGATAGAATGAAGTGGAAGAGTAGTCATGCATCACGTACAAAGTAGATCATCTCAACCTGGGTCGTACGGAATCATCTGATATACATGCGCGTGCTGATCCCTGGCTGAACAAGTAGAGATGCCTCTGTAAGTGCTATCTGTGCATGGCATATGTCTCTCTACTGAACTACGCGTCTCTGGAGGCGGACTACAGAAGGTGTCTATATGTCTAATCATCACACCATCTGACTCTTTATGCTGAATAAACCATATGATATGCGAAATATAATTAGCTGACTCTCGTGCTGGAATATGTGTACTCTCAATTTGCGGCATTGAGATGTCTACTTCTATTGACTGCTCATTCGGATCTGATGTGAACTCTGTATCTTTATATAAACAATCGTCTGAAGAACTAGGTACCATGTGATCTACCCTATCCTCTTGTAGGATATCATGGGTATCGAAATAAACGCTCTCGAGGTTAATAGATTGTGTCTCATCTATATGCTGGCAATCCTCTGCAAGACTGCTGTCCTCTGATGTGAATGATAATACTGATCGGGGACTGTTACATCCTCTCGCCATCTCAATGTGTATCTCTTTACTGTCTGTGCGGTACGATACTCTCCCATCATCATAATCAAAGAGTGCTCTTGCTGTCTGCAAGAAGGGTCTCTGAAGAATGATTGGAGTAATGTGTAACTGCGTAGCACATGTCATATCTAGGACAGTAAAGTCCACGAGAAACTGCAAGCCCTGGACGGTTATGATAATGTTCCTCAACACACCTCTAGGTTTCTTCACAGATCGATATGCAAACTGAAGTATCGCTTGTGATTTGTAAAGAGGACCTAGCTTGAGCTTATCAAGTAAAGTAGATGGAATCAAATTAATCGAGGAACCATTATCTAAGAGAGTACGATAGAATGCGGCATCTTCAATCTGACATGTGACATAACGAGCTTCAGAATCTCTCTTCTTCTTAGGTACCTTATTCCGAATAGCACACGAAGTTGCCTTGTTCAATACATGTTTTTCAACTCGTGATCTCTTTTTCCTACGTGTTACGCATCTGTTCCTCAACTGATTCTTGAGCGTAGGAAAATGATCCAAGGCATTGTGAAGTGGAATCTTTAGAAAAATATGATCTTTCAATAATCGTTCGATCTCTGGAGTGACATCATTCTTTTTGTGTTTTTTATTTCCGTTTCCATACAAAGCATCGTGAAAAGGAACAATTTCAGGAACAAAATTCTCTTTTTTATTCAAATCGGGATCAGCTTGTACATCGAGAGTCTCAGAAGTATGTACAAAACTCTCTAGTATTGGAGAAGAAACATCAGCTTCGGGAGTATCTGCATTATCATCTGATTCGCCTAAGTCCATATCGATCTTCTCGGCATTGCTCCCTTCTCCCTGATCGTCAAGTGGTTGATCCCTATCATCGTTGCTTGTGGTGATCCACCGCTCCTGAGGCGAATGAAGTTAGATAGAAATTCAGGAAAAGAGATTGTACCTGTCGTGTTATCTACCTGATCTGGATGCCTCCTCTTGTTATTCAGGTTCATCCGAGGCTGTGCTGGAAGAGTGGCCTTTGACGCGGTTAACTCATTCAAATGATGGTTAACTCGTTCCATCTCAATCTTATGTACGACCTGGAGCGTGCTCAGCATGCCCATGATCTGGTTCAATGCCAGAGCTCAAGGCCCTAAATGTCGGTTTCGGTCACCATTTCGGTATCGACCAAAATAGAATTTCGAAGGAATTTCGATCGGAATTTCGATCGTTTCGATCATTTTTTGTACTAGGACCCCCATATTTCGGTCATTTCGGTGTAATTTCGATTTCGACTGAATATCGATATTTGACAGAAATTCGACCGATTTTCGCTGAAATTTGAGACCATGCCAGAGCTTGCGAAGATGTCTCAGGTTCAACGTGGTAAACCTGGCTTTCTACTCTCTCCTGCCTCTACATCTGCTGTTGCGGAGCGTATTGTTGAGGAGATTGTTGTGTCGTATATGGAGACTGCTACTGCTGCTGGTAGTAGTTAGGCTGTGATTGCGAAGGAGGATGATGAACAGAATGTGGTGTCTGATAAATATTCTGGTGAGACTGTTACTGCGTGTATTGCTGTCGGTGCTGATAATGTTGGCGTCCATGCTGTGGATGAGTATAATGCTACGACTGTTGTTGGTGATGTACGCTCTGAGAAGAAAACTGTGATGGTAGCTGAATTGGGGCGTACCATATCCCATTGATCTTAAGAGTGGCTTGAGGCTCAACATCAATGTCTCCAGGGCTGGTGATCTGGCTGGGATTGGCATAAGTCTAGTCCTCATGCCAATCAATCTGCGGAGTCTCCGTAGGCTGACCCGGCTCGCTCTGGATGAAGTGGATCTGTCGGGTGGGAGGAGCGGTAAAGATCTCCGAGCAGGTTGCGAGGTCGAAGAGGCTTGACACTGCTGATACTGAAGCTACAGGTCCGTCACCTTCTTCGTCAGATCACTCAGCTGTTAAGGTGGTAGTGATGAGAGTTTCTCCAACTCTCGCAGCGGCTGCAGGTTCTGAACTTGCTTCTGAATCACATCTACCAACGTTAACTTTGCACTGATATGTCCCATGTCGGTATTGGATTCAGAGTCTAAATGTTTGCTACCTTATGATTTTCTCGGTGGTATGGTGGCTGCGGGGCCTTCTGGAATGCCCGAGTGGAGTCGACGACTCTCGAGTTCTTTGCCATTCCCTCAAAGATGGGCCAGACAGACTCGACATCCCGATTCAGGTAACTGCCGCCACATGCGACACTCACAAGCCCCTGGTTGGAGTTCTCTAAAGTAGTTCTGTACTAGCACCTTCAATGGTATCTTATGATGAGGACATCTCTCGGTAAGATCCTTGATCTGATCCCACACCTCGTGAAATGATTCGTTCGACAACCGAGTGAAGTTAGAGATCTGACTCCTCATCATGTTCGTCCATCCCAGAGGAAAGAATTTACGTAAGAACGTGAACTTCAGATCAACCCACGTAGATATCTCCCTCCCCAAATGACTAAGACAACAAAGTGCCTTATTTGCTAAGGCGAAGGGGAAGGCTTTGAGGTGAATGGTCTCCTGCTTAACTCTAGGGTAATTAGCCGTACCACATATCATCTCGAACTGTTGTAAAAAGGTAAACGGCTCCGCTGCGGCATTCCCATAAAACTTAGGAAGCAATGAAATGAAGGACAGACGTAGCTCGTATGGCCTTTGATTCAGTGGTAACTGAATCTAGTGATGTAATGTTCTAGCGCCAGGGTCATACTCATCTCTGAGTGTTGTGGGAACCACAACAGGCAGTAGTGGGTTCGCGGCTCCTGCTCTGAGCGCAGCGATCTCGGCCCACAACTCGTTTTGGACTCTGAACTGATCTCAGATATGTATATTCATCTGCTGTAAGGTGTCCAGAATCTCGATTGTAATGTCTGCGGTTGGATTTGATCTTTCGTCAGCGTATTGTTCCTCAGCTGATCGCTCTTATATTGGTCCCTTCTCGCGAGCCATTTGCTTCGAATCTTCTGGGAAGGAAAACTTTTCGTAAGAACTCAGTGAAAAATTGGCAGGAGAAAACGACGAAAAATTGAGGCGATGGTCTGCCTCAAAAGATGGACTGGGAGGCGAGGGAGTATGAGTCTGACTCTCTTCGGGATTAGATAGGACCAACTCGGGAAGAGGGTCATCCCGAGTCTGTGAAGAAGTACACCGGACGGTGAATGACCGAGAGCTCACAGAGTCTGAGCGAAATAGCCGTCGAGTCGTCATCTTCGATGGCAAGAGGATAATTGGGAGAATACAGTGTCAAATCAAGAGAATGGGAAAGACGTATAAGATGCGGTAATGTACGCCTCACAAGTAAACACAAAGCAAACCCCGAATTCTCCAAACAACCCGATGATGACCGTAAGAGTTCGATCGTTTATCTTGTCAGTTTTAGGGTTATTTTGGCAACAAATCTTTTTATAGATTATTGCGAGCTGATAGGTGCCCTGAATTTTCCTTCAATACTGTCTCGAGTCCTTACAGAGAACCACTTATTCTCAGCCAGTATGGGAGTAAGTACAGACTATTTCCGGCTATTCGTGTTACTTGAGGACGGAGCCTTACGCAATGTCCTCTAAACCTCCCACTCTACTAAGTAAACCCGAACCGTTTTCGGCTATCCGAGCGTACCTACTGAAGAACAATGATTAGGTGTATGTACTAGGTAGTATCTTGAGAGAATCTTGGACTTTGGTTCTAGCCTTAAGTGCCGTCCCTCACTCACAAAATCTGGAAATGTACCTACAATTGAAGTGCGAGGGTTGCTCTCCCAAATCAAATGATCCTTAAATTGATTTTAAGTCAGATAGTCCCGATTTTATTTTTCAATTTTCACTTTTTTTGGATTTTTTCAAACAAGTCGTCTAACGATTTTTTCTTTTTATTTATCTTAGATTAGCAAGTACCTAGGTCGCGAGTCCTAGAACTAACTACGAAGGCGCAAGTAGAAAGAAAAATCGAAAGTTCCTAACAAGCACCTAGCCTCGAAAAAGCCGCGGAAAGACCGACGATGCGAAGAAATTGTGATGGGTGCCCTGCTCCAAAATGCACGATACTCGGTGAAGTAGACCTCGAGAAAAAAAGGAGGGATGTACAAGTCAGGATTCCCTTACGGGGGTCCCTTTTGACAAAATACTGAAAAACAGGCAAGTGCCCTTATTTTTTACAAAAATATTACACGAGAAGTCCTAACTAATTCTGCCCTCTGCAACCGATTCATGAGAGAAGGGGTCAGTCTCTACACTTTCAATTGAATCGGCTTCCGAAGAAGCTGACTGATCCTGTAGGCCCTGCAAAAATTAGCTAGAGAAAAACAACATACAAAAAGCCTTAAAACCGAAGAAAAAGTCGTAAAGCAAAGATCAAACGAAAATCGAAAAAGAATCAAAATATGTAAAACCAAGAATATCGGAAAATTTCGAAATTAGGTCAAAAACCGAGCTAAAAATAACGCCTCCCCGACAACGGCACCATTTTGATTACTTGGATTTTGGGAGCGATAAAATGTCGGTGTCGGTTGTAGAAATCGCTCCTGATCAAAATTTGAGTTGATCAAACAAAAATCAATGAAATAGGAGAGAGAGAAAGATGAAAACCAGCGGCTTCTCTCTCCTATTTCATCTACACTATATTATTTATCCAGATAAGTGTGCCTGGGTCGAACTCGAGGAGGCAGAATATCAAAACATCGATTTTTGGTACCAGAAAGAAATCCCGAAAAATTCACTATATTCTTGGTTTTGCAACAAACTTAAGAAACCAATCGAAAATGACACGGAGTTACAAAAATCAAAGTGAAGAAAATACTCGACGAAAATCTGTGAAAAAATACAAGAAAGTCGCTTGGGTAGTTGTGTAACTACCTTAAAAAATTCAAAGAAAATTACAACAAAAATAATGTCCAAATCTCCCATACAGCCCAGGGGTACAAGTGCAAAGAAAAGATAATGGTTTTGTTACAATTTGGTCCCTGCCAGGGACTGATTTGCAAAGGAAAATAATTTTATTGCATTTAGGTCCATGCGTGGGGACCTAAATGCAATTCTGCAAAATATCTAGAGCGGAGTTAAATTCCTGAAGCTTGCTGGGTTTATTGTGCAAATATTCCACCGTTTCGATCTGAACGACCTGGATTAGAAGAGTTTACGCGATCTGGGCCGTCTGTACGGGACATGTGTTAACAAACTGTGCTGTCCCATGTTCTTGAGGTTCTTCCCCTCCTTCCTGCGGCTGGCGACGGTAATCTTGGACTTCCTGTAGGGCCAGGAGGGAGACTCCTCCATCTGAATCGCCTGCTGTGGATCTTCTCCGAAGATGGTTGAAGATGACGGAGCTCGAGATTTGAAGATGGAGTTCTGGCAAGATTGGAAACTGATGCAGATGTCTCGTGATCTGGAATATCCTTGATCTTGGAAGCTTCAAATGGATCTTGTTATGCTCTAGATTATGAATGAACCTACAAATGAGTATTTATGTACAGAGCAAAAAAAGTGAGTATTTATGTGCTCGATTCGCAAGGAATCGACCAACAAATTTAAGAGAATCACAGATTAAATATGTCATTTCCAGAAAATGTATAGCAAATGAGATTAAAGATATGGAAGAAGAATTGGTTTGATTTGAATTGGATTTGAGGGGATATAGTAATGTGCGACTAATTAGGATGGTTGAGATTTCTAACTACACGATTAACTACGTAATTATGGCATGCGTATCGAGAATTAAAATGCAAATGGTGGATGACATACCTGGGAACTCGAACGTGTATGACCTTCTCGGTTGTGGCTCGACAGGTCGGCATCGTGGAGCTTTACGCGGCGACAAGGGTGCGATGCAAGGCGGCTAAGTCCTTGGAACCCTCCTCCGATCTACCCTCTTCCACGCGGGATCCTTCGGCGGAGCTGTCACCTCTAGAATGGGCGGATGCACGGCAGTGAAGGTGGGTTAACGACCAAATTAGTTCTGGAAGCTGGAGCTTAGGAGAAGTTTGTTTGGAAATGGAGAAGTTGAATGGCTTTTATAGATGAATCTGGTGGAGGTAGGTATAGGATTGATGATGGGCGTGGAAGTAGGTTGTTAGAGGTAGATGATCAATGGTTGGGATCGGAGTTAGGAGTTAAGGAGTAGCTGGTAGAAAATAGAGAAGTTGGGTAGTTAGAACAAACTCGCCGGCCTAGCTTCTTGGGGAAGAAGCACCAGGTGCTGACACGTGTCAGCACCTGGTTGGCGAGATGGATATTAAATATTATAAATTAGATATTAAATAGTAAATGAAGGAATTTTAAATAGGTATAAAAATGAAAATGTAGATAATTAAATTATGTAAATTATGGAATAATTACTTTTAATAAATAATAATTATTTTACAAAATATTAGTATTATATTAATAAATAGGTATATATAATACTTAATAAAGAAGTTTTGGATTTTTAATTGGATAAATTAATAAAGAGTATATTAGTTTTATATTTTGTTAATTAATAATTAGAAGATTATAAATAGAGTATTTGGGAATTTTTGTGGTTTTTAATAAATTAATTTAAGTATATTAATAAATACACATATAAGTTATACAGTTCATTTATACATATAAATTAGGGTTTTTGATTTATTTAAAATAATAAATAAGCTCCAAAAATTATGAAATAAATTAGGGATAAAATAAAAGATAAAGAAAACAATTAGAAATTATAAAATCATTAAAATAATGAATACCATGTTTTAGATAAAATAAATAGCCCAGAAACCCAGTTGTGGTTAGATCCCAAAACTGACTTTTTGCAAACGGAATCTGATTTTAGTGAGATCACCTTCATTAATTAGAGAATATTATTTTATGAACTTTAAAGGTGAGTAGAGTGAAATTGGAGTCCGTATAAGAAAGTTATGATGTTCAGAAGTTGAGATTTTGACAATTTAAAAGATGGATTTCTTGGTATATATACAAGGTAATATTTTTAACTTATTTTTATATTTTCTATATATTTTTAGAAATAATTAGGAGAAGAGTTTGGTGCAAAATATATTCATATATGTTGAGATATTTCTATACTCATTTGTACCTCTATAGCTATTTTATTTCTTTATGTCTATCTTATGTAATTTACCCATAGATCTCTCTTATATAAGAGAGCCTAGGATTACAGGAATGGACATCTCTTTTCACTTTTTCCAACATGGTATCAGAGTGGCGGTCCTAGGCCGGAGCTCTCGAACCCAAAACCCTAACCTTACCTTCCAGCTCTTCCCTTCAGTGGGCCGCCGCCCCTGCCGCGTGTCGCCGCCCACGAGCAGCTCGCGCACGCAACCCCCTTCTCTGTGCAGCGCCGCCAGTCCACGCGTGCACCACCGTTGTCGCAAGCCATTGCAGCGTCATTTGCGCGTGCACATCCGCTTACGCGTGCGCGCGCTGCCTCCCTCGCGTGTGTGAGCCGCCTTCTGCGTGTGTGTGCGCCGCCTCTCGCGCATGCGCGCGTAGTTGTCTTGTGCACCACTTGCTCTAGTTGCAAGTCGGTCTCTTCGTTGGATAATGGATTTGAGTGCGTAAGTCTACATATACACTCAAATCCACATATGTCTGTGTAGACATTCAATCTTTGGTCTACAAAACCCTAGTTTCTCTTCATCTGGCAATACGTCTGAGAACAAAGTCGATGTATCCGCCACTGGCGCATTCAGAGGTCCAGCGCCAATCATCAAAATGGACGGGACGAACTACGAGCTTTGGACTATGTAGTTCATGAGTCTGATGAAGTCAAATAGTAAGAAGTATATTCTTACCTAGGAGGAACCGGTGGAGAAGATTGGGGTAAATGCCTCGTGGAGGGCAGATGATGCTTATGCCAAAGTTTGGCTCTCTGGAACATTGACGATCGAGATCGCCAATGATGTACTACATCAACCTACTGCTAAGGCGATGTGGGATATCCTAGTGGTAACATATTCTCATGCTAGGAACGAGACGAAGATCCTTCAACTCCAGCATGACATATTTACTGTTAAGCAGAATGGACATCCTCTGTATTCACTATTTACATCTTTGTGTGGTATGTTTGAGAAGCTTTACAGTTTCATGCCTCTAACAACAACTCCAGAGCAGCAGAAGACATATAGGATGCTATCGTGACAGGAGTATTCCTAGTAGCTCTTGATCCTGAATATGATGCTGCTCGTTCTTAGATTCTAACGGATGCTACTATCCTTCCTATGGAGGAAGTGTTCCGCAGGCTTAGCAGGATTACTATTCCTTCCTCAATCTCTAGTCAGACTTCCTCAGCCATGGCAGCCTCTTGAGGAAGAGGTCATTCTACCTCACGTGGACGCGGACCTCGTGGTAGAGGAGGTCGCACTCGACAGTCTTGTACTTTCTGTCATCTCCTAGGTTACACTGAGGAGACATGCTATTCTAAGCATAGATTCCCGGCGTCAGCCCGTGTTGTAGAGCATATCGAGTCTCCTCCTGCTTCTACTCTAGAACAGAGGTTTGATTATCTTGTAACCAGACTGAGGGATATTATACCTCCTTCTGCTTCACCATCGTTATGAGATCATTTAGATGTAGCAGCCTTAGCCTCTGCCGGTACCTCTGCTACAACCAACACTTCAGGTATTTATGCCTTTACATCTTGTCATGGATCTGACATTACAGAGTGGATTATGGACTCCGGTGCAACACATCATCTATGTGGAGTCAGACATCAGCTTATGTCATATACATAGGTTCAACCAGGGAGAACAGTCGTGATAGCTGATGGGACTCCTTCCCCGATCACAGGACATGGGGGAGATCACTTTAACGACTTCGATGCATCTGCAAAATGTGCTACATGCTCTTGATTTCTCTATGAATTTGCTTTCTATTAGTTAGATTACAAAGGATTAGCACTACCGAGCTATTTTTGACCCATCGTCTCTTGTTTTTCAGGACATTCTTACGGATAAAGTGATTGGGTGTGGTCGTGAGCAGGGCGGTCTTTATCGCCTGGTTCGGACTCCCTGTGCAGACATATCTTCTCATTCATCTGGATCAATCTCTCTATTCACTTGGCACCTCCGGTTTGGTCATCTCCCTCTTCAGAAGATGTGTCATATGCTGCCGCAAATTTCGCCTAGTTCTTCTTTTCAGTGTGAAGCTTGTCAGTTGGGAAAGCATCATCGGTCTACCTTTTCCAATCGTCAGAGTTAGAGCAGTAGCTCCCATTTTGAGTTATTTCATATTGATATTTGGGGTCTGAGTCGTGTACATGATCTCCAGGGATAGATTTTATCTTGTAGCTGTGGATGATTTTTCAAGATTGTCTTGGGTCTTTCTTTTAAAAAATAAATATGAAGCAGGGGATGTGATCAAAACCTTTCTTACTGAAGTGCATATGTTTTCTCTACCCGTGTGAAGTTTGTGCGGACTGATAATGCTTTGGAATTCTGCACTCGTGATCTATCTCATTTTCTTTCATCCAGAGGGATTGTTCACCAAACATCGTGTCCTTACAACTCTTAGCAAAATGGTATTGCCGAGAGGAAGCATCGTCATCTTCTTGATGTTATTCGGACTCTGCTCATTCGAAGTCATGCACCACATCCGTTTTAGAGTGATGCAGTTCTAACTGCATGTTATTTGGTGAATCGTATGCCGTCATCTGTCTTGGGTGAGAAAATTCCTTTCTCTGTGGCGTTTCCTGAGAAAGAGTTATTCTCACTGACTCCTCGCGTGTTTGGTTCTGTTGCCTTTGTTCATTAGTTGACTCCTGTTCTCGACAATCTCGCTTCTACAACTGTCAAATGTGTGTTTGTTGGATATTTCAGAACTCAGAAGGAATACCGGTGCTATGATCCTTTACGCAGGAAATACTATATCAGTGCGGATGTTACATTTTTCAAGTTTGTGATGTACTTCTCTCCTACAGGTGATAGGCTGGCTTCATCGAACTCAGATGATGAAATCTACATGCCACCTCCTCCCGTGACTGCTGTTCCACCTCCACCACCTCCATCATCTCCGCCAACATCACCTCCTCCACCCTCTCCTCCACCACCTCCTCCTACCGCTCAATCCCATGCGCCAGTTGTTCCATCTTTACCTAAATTCTACACTTGTCGGACTGTTCTACTCATGGCCGTCACCCATCATCCACGGAGCCCCATGTTTATTTTGATAACATAGCTTTTAACAATGGGTCTGGAGATATATCTGGACATCTACACTACTTTCTTGGGTTGGAGTTTGCCAGGAACCACCGGGGTTTTATGATGACCCAAAGGAAGTATGTTGCATATCTTCTTTCAGAGACAAGTATGGCAGATTGCAGACCTGCCACTACTCCTATTGACTCGGGGGCATGATGCTATATGATGATGACACTGAGGAGGTCGACAAGAGGAGGTACATGAAACTTGTTGGCAAACTACTATATGCGAACATTACAATGCTCGACATATCCTTTACAGTGAGCAAAGTAAGTCAGTTTATGGAGCAATCCAGACATGCACATATGGATGCTGTTTATATGATCTTGAGATACCTGAAGACTTTACCTGGTACATGACTTCTTTTCAGCAAGGGCACATCCCTCTCAGTTACATCGTGTGCAGATGCAGACTATGCCGGATGTCCAAAGGATAGAAAGTCTACCTCGGGCTTTGTTGTGTTTATAGGGAATTCCCTAGTTTCATGGAAGAACAGGAAGCAGACTGCGGTTGCCAGATCAAGCGCTGAGTCAGAATACAGGGCCATGGCACAAGCAACCACATAAATGATATGGGTCAGATATGTTCTTACTGACCTGATGATAGAGGTGCCTCTTCCCATGCACCTCAAATGTGACAATCAGGCTGCTCTTTTTATTGCCAACAACCCCGCGTTTCATGAGAGAACGAAACATATTGTGGTAGACTGCCATTATACTAGAGATATGATCCGAAAGGGTTTGATTTCTACTTCTCATGTTAGTTTAGGAGAGCAGACATCAGATATCTTTACCAAGGCCTTACTCAAGGGACCGTTTTAGAAGTGTTTGTCCAAGCTGAGCATGATTGACATCTATGCTCCATCTTGAGGGGAGTGTTGAGATATTTTTATACTCATTTGTACCTCTCTAGCTATTTTATCTCTTTATGTCTATCTTATGTAATTTATCCATAGGTCTTTCCCCTATATAAGAGAGCCTAGGGTTACAGGAATGAACTTCTCTTTTCACTTTTCCCAACAATATGAATTAGTAACAAATCTTGAAAGTTTTGGTTTTTATTGAATAATTAATGAAGAATGTCTGATATGTGAAATTAATTATTTTTATTTATTTTCTTCCTTGTGTCCCCCTACTTATTTATTTGTCGACCAATCTATGTTGACTTGGTCTCAGGAATAGGTTATAAATATATCTTTTAGTTTATTTATTTTCTAAGTCATATTGTACATATATACATATCTACACTTTGCCTTTATTTTTATTTTCTTTATTTTTATTATTTTATTTATTTACATTATTTTAATGCATAAAAGTGCATTCTTATTCATGAATAGGTTTTTGTTAAAAAATGAAAATTAATGGATATTTACATGTATTTGTTAAGGATTTTAAGAGAAAATGCAAATAGAATGTCAATGAATCATGGATTCATCACCCATATCATCTATGCTTCCTTGTACCATAGCTCTGTATTCTGATTCAACACTTGATTTGGCGGCAACTGTTTGCTTCTTGCTCTTCCATGATACAAATGAATTCCCTACAAACACTATGAAATCGGAAGTAGACTTCTTGTCCTTGGGACATCCTGCATAGTTTGCATTTGTACAAGCTGTAAAAGCAAGGGATGTGCCTCTGCTAAACAAAAGACAAGTGCCAGGTGAGGTCTTCAAATACCTCAAAATCATATGGACTGCATCCAAATGGGTCTGTCTTGGTTGCTCCATCAACTGACTCACTTTGCTCACCGCAAAGAATATGTTTGACCTGGTGATGGTTACATATAGCAGCTTCCCAATGGACCCAATCAGCTCCCTGTATCTCCTCTTGTCGACTTCATCAATGTCATCATCATATAACTTCATGCTCGAGTCCATAGAAGTAGTGATTGGCTTGTAGTCTGCCATCCCTGTCGCTGAGAGAAGGTCCGTCACATACTTCCTTTGAGTCATCACAAGACGTCGCTGGTTTCTGGCAGAAATCCAATCCAAGAAAATAGCGTAGACTGCTAAGGTCTGTGACAACGAACTGTTGTGCTAGAAAGGCCTTGGCTGCTTGAATGCCCTATGCAATATCTCTTGTAATAGTGATATCATCAACGTACACCAGTATAGTAACAATCCCCTTCTGGAACCTCTAAACAAACAAGAAGTTATATGCAGTTGATCTCACGAATCCCTTTTTTTCTATCACATCCAAGAGCTTTTGAAACCATGTTCTTGGACTCTACTTCAGGCCATAGATTGCCTTGTGAAGTCTACACATCTTCTGACACTCCCTCTCAGTAGTGAACTCTGGTGGCTGCTGCATATAGGCTTCCTCTTGGAGTTCACCATAGAGGAATGCATTCATCACATCAATATGATACAACGACCAATCCCATACGACTGCAATAGATAGAAGACCCCTGAGTGTGAGTGCCAGGTTACAGGAGAGAAGGCGTCCTGATAGTCCATCCCATAAGTTTGTGTGAACCCACGAGCCACAAGCCGTGCCTTGTAGCGATCGATGCTTCCATCTGCTTGATTCTTGACAGTGAACACCTACTTGCATCATACAACAGACACATCTGCATGGGCTGTAACAATGCTCCACATGCCACGAGTCTGTAAAACCGCCATCTCTGCTTCCATTGCTAGACACCATTGGCTCACTTTGAGAGTCTCCTGATATGTACATGGGTTTCAATGGCAGACAATTCCTCAACAAATTGTTTGAACTCTGGTGAAAGTCGCTTCAAAGACACATGGCCTGCAAGGGGATATCTGGCACATGAACGTTTGCCTTTCCACAATGCAATAGACCAACCCAGATCTCTCTCCTGAGGTGGTTCTGTCTCAACCCGAGTATCTGCATGCTCATTCTGTGATTGACCTTGTACATCATGCACACCAGTAGTACTATCAGTCTAAACCAAGTTCTCAGAATTTACCTGAGGCATGCTGGATGTTGTGGAAGGTATCGGAGCTTGGAGGACATGCTGAAGTGTTTGTGTGGGCGGAGGTGGAAGAACAACCGCATCTTTAGACTCAGGGGGATTCAACCTGTCACCTGTTAGAGAGTAATACATGATAGACTCAAATAAAGTGACGTTTGCAATGACTTAGTATTGTCCCTTTATAGGATCAAAACATCTATAACCCTTTTGGGTGCGTGAGTATCCTACAAACATGCACTTGACAGTTCGGGGAGCGAGCTTGTCACGACCATGACGCAATGGATGGATAAGTTCCACACAACCAAATACTCATGACGTGAGAGAAAAGATCCTTCTCTGGAAAAGCAAGAGAGAAGGGTGTCTTTCTCCCAACATAGTAGAGGGCATCCGACCAACGTCTTGACGAGTTTCTACTCCTGCTTGACTCTCTGCGTGCTCTTGGAGGCCCTTCCAGGGAGCGGGACCATTGGGTGTGGAGGGGGGATCTTTCATGGTCAGGAGGGCGTACTTGGTGATCTGCAGACCGCCTCCTTCACAGTCGGCCAAGCTGGTTAGGGACTGTCATTTCTTGTGGGGGCTTGGGCTCCTAGAACGTATTGGTTTCTTCATGTGGCTCCTCAGGCATAAGAGATTGATGACGCGCGATCGTTGTGCCATACTACTTGAGACAGTCTCTGACAGGTGCCTTCTTTGCGGCAATGGGATTGAATCTGTCGAGCATCTCTTTTTCCTTTGTCGCGAGGCAAGACCTATGTGGGAGGGTTCGGATTTGGCATGGGTTGGATCGGAGAGCCTGCTCTTCTTCTGCAAGACATTAATACTCGCCAAGCAACACCCAAGGAGAGAGTTGCTCGAACCGGTGGCCATCGTTTGGGCTATCTGGTTGGCTGGGAATGATCTACTTTTCTCGGGACAGAGGTTTTATAGGAGAATGTCTGTATCCAAGCGAAAGGTCTCGTAGAGGCTCTTGTAATTTGCTTTCTGATTTTTGTACTTTATTTTCCCCCCTTATTAATGTATTTCTGGGGCGGAGACCTTTGAGTGTTTCCCCTTGTTTGGCTTCATAAAAAGTAGAGGGTATCCGATTAATAAGATAGCATGCTGTCAGCATAACATCACCCCTGAATGAATGTAGAGCCTGACTTTTTATGAGAAGATTCCTGATGATATCCAGAAGATGACAATATTTGCGTTCTGCAACCTCCTTTTGTTGAGAAGTATATGGACAAGCAGTCTGATGAATACTCCTCCGAGAACTAAAGAAATGAGTCAGTTGTGTAGTATAGTACTCAAGAGTATTATCAGAACGAATATATTTAATGGAAGCAGAGAAAATATTCTTTATTTCAACAATAAAATTTTGAATCACAGTGCTTGCTTCAGACTTTTGTTTTACCAGAAAGATCCAAGATAATATAGAGAAATCATCAACACAAACTAAGTAATACAGATGTCCCTGAAGATCAGGTACACGACTAGGACCCCACATATCTAAATGGATCAGCTCAAACAGACTCTGACTCCTACGACCTTGTCAACTTGGAAAGCTAGACCGATGATGCTTCCCAAGTTGACAATATTCACACGAAAAACTAGACTTGGTAGAGATTTTTTTTGAATAAAAGCACGGGGGAGCCCTCTCGAGGCGGGAGTCACCACACCAAAGCATTCATTAATAAAGTAAAGTATACATCAGTTTGATACCCAGAAATTGTACAAAACATTACATTGGGCTACAACATTCTCAGAGTAAAACCGTTGCCCCTTGAAGATTGTATCATTCCTACCCAGCCAAATAGCCCACAGTGCGGCAAAAGGCTTGGAGACATCATCGAAGACCCATGGCCGACCCGACGAATCGACCGCCAAAACTGATCAGCATCAAAGGCCTGGACCCACGTGAGCCCCAATGACTCCCAAACCTCTGCGGAAGACTTGCAACCAAAGAAGATGTGGTCCACATCCTCCAACTCGTCCTCGCATCTGTTACATTTTAGATCCGTCCCACCCAGCAGTTTGCCTCTTCTTACTTTGTCACAAATACAACCTCTCCTCATATACCAAAGGAAGACCTTAACCAGCGTAGGAATCTTGGCTACCCAAATCATCTTCACGTCAGCACATAGCTCTTCATCACGCTCCACCAAAGCCGCAACAATCTTCCAACAGGCTGCCTTCACCGAGAACCTACCCCCAGTCCACTCAAAACGGTCCGGGTCCCCCGACAGCTCCCCGACAGGGGGAATCGCAGACAACATCCTCAAAAACTCCTCCAACCTCTGATCCGATAGATCCGCAAGGAACCTCGGCGCCCACGTCCCAGCTTCGACGACCTCCGCTACCCGCGCCCCCTTATCAACGACCAACGCCAACAACCGAGGGAAGCGGGAGGCCAATGCCCCATCCCCCGTCCAGTCATCCAGCCAAAACCTGAAACGGAACCCATCCCCCAAAATCGGCCTAAGAAGCGGCCGAAGCACCGGAAGTACGGCACGGATCCCACTCCACAAGGAAGACCCATGACGCTTCCTCTCTGCCACTAACTCCCCAGTAAAACAATAAATCTTTCTCAGCAGCTGCAAGACCGGCGAATCGGACGAACCCCAAATGCGCACCACCCACTTGGCTAACAGAGCTTTGTTCATAGATTCCACGTCCCTAACGCCAAGGCCCCCCTCTGCAACAGGAACAGCCAGGTCCTTCCAAGCCACCAGGTGCAACCCCCTCTTTGCCTGTCTTCCATCAGACCAGAAAAAGGATCTCATCAAGGTCTCAATCCTCCTTCTAACACCAACATGCATTAACCTCATCGAAAAGAAAAAAGTCGGGATGGCCGAAAGAACGTACTTCATCATTGTAAGCTTCCCACCCTTGGACAGAGTGACAACCTTCCAACCTTCCAGCCGCTCCTCCATTCTGCGCAACACAAATTCCCAATCGGACTTCCTCAGCCTGCCTTCAACCAGAGGCAAACCCAGATAGGTTATCGGCAGTCTCCCAACGGGCATCCTGCCCACTCCGCCAGCCTGATGCTCTCCTCGCCACCCAAACCCATTGGAACAAGGACCGACTTCTGCCTGTTAATCTGCAACCTAGAGAGGCACCCAAAAACATCCACCAGCACAGCTGCATTGCGGTTCTGCTCCTCCGTCCCTCCCAGGAATACCAGCATGTCATCCGCATATTGCAACACTGGGACTGAGGTGTCCCCCATCCGGAAGCCCTCGCACCGGTTTTCTTCCACTGCCCGCTCAAACAATACCGCAAGACAATCTGCAACCAATACAAAAAGCAGTGGAGCAAGGGGGCAGACCTGACGCACCCCCCTCTGCGGTTGGAACCATCCTCCCTCAGGCCTCCCATTTACCAGCACCGAGCATGAGCAAGTGGTGACACATCTCTTAACCCAGGCAATCCAATCTTCCGGGAAACCCCTTTTCTGCATAACTAACCAAAGGAATCTCCAACTGACACAGTCATAAGTCTTGGCGTAGTCAATCTTCTAAACTGCCCCCTTTTTTGAGACCTCTTCCACCCACGACAAATCTCCAAAGCGGTCACGATTCCATCCGCCGTAGACCGACCCGGAATGAAGGTAGATTGGACCGGCAAAACCACAGAGGAAAGGACCCCTCTAAGTCTGCTCGCCAACACCTTGGCGACAATAAGATAAATGCCATTGGAGATAGATATCGACCTGTAGTCCCCCACCCCCACCGGGTTATCTTTCTTCGGCAGCAACAAAATCAAAGCCCTGTTAACTTTCTCAAAACCCAAGTTGCCCACCCTGAACTCAGTCAGAACCTCCAAGATGTCCCCCTTCAGCAGATCCCAGAACTCCCTGTAGAATGATATGGAGAAGCCATCCGGACCCGGAGCCCCGTCCACATTTATCTCCCAAACCGCCTTGCGCACCTCAACCTCCGTGAATTCGGCCACTAACGAATCAGCCTGGGCACCACTCAAGGACCTCACCCCCCGACCCGACCAACCCCAGCCATCCTCCACCAGTACCCTCCTCGAGGTACTCACAAAATAACCCCGCAAGGCGATCCCAATCTCCCTTTCGCTGGAGACTCTTTGGCCCCCGACCTCCATCTCATGCAAGAAGCTCCTTCTCCTCCTCCCGGAAGCTACAGAATGGAAGAACCGCGTGTTGGCGTCCCCTTCCCTTAGCCACTTCTGCCTGGCCTTCTGTCGCCATTGTACCTCCTCTTTTCTGTCCTCCCGAAGCACAGTCTCTAGCCATGCTGCCCTCTCCTCCACCTCCTTCGGAGACAGGCCCCGATCATCATCAAGCTCGTCTAACCTGTTGATCCCAGCCACTGCCTCTGCCCTGACGGCCCGTCGCCTCCTGGCAACATCCTTCCCATAACTCAACAGCAACTGCCTCAGTGAGTCGAGCTTGGCCGCAAACCGCGACACTGCTGAGCCCGCCACCGCCACACTCCGCCAAAGTTCGTGCACCATGTCCCGCAAACCATCCTCCAACAACCACTTCTTCTCAAAGTGAAAAGAGAACCGAGCCAAGCGCTCCTCACCAGAAAACCATAGAACAGGAGTGTGATCCGAAATAGTCCTCGGCAAAGCCCAAGCCCTCGCCAAAGGGAAGACCTCCCCTGCCTCAACCGACATCAGGAACCTGTCGAGTCTGGACCTCGCCCTCACGTTCCTCCAAGTGTACTTGCACCCAGCTGCATCCACAACAGACAATCCCAGAGATCGAACCACCTGCCTCATATTTGTTGAACCCTATCAGAGCCTCCGCTCCCCCCCGGCTTGTCGTCCGGTAGCAACGTGACATTGAAGTCGCCACCGATGATTCAAATACCGTCGCCAGCCTCAGGCCCAGCACTCTCCAGATCCCCAGCCAAGCTACCATCCTGCAGCCGACACTTGCCATAGACATTAGTAACGCACAGACAGATCCCATCCGCCCTCCGCCGCAGCCGTACAGACAAAGTGAACTGGGAGGCGGACATCCCCAGCAAAACGGTTCCGCACCACCAACGGGCTTGCCGCCCTCACGCTCACAACCTCAGCATCTGCCCCCGATGCCAGAAATGCCCTTAGAGCAGCCCTCGCCTCCTTCTCATCCCTCCTCCGCTTCCCTCTCCCCCTTTCATACGCCACACCAAAACGTCGCGGCAACTCCCCGCCCAAACGTTGCAAAGACCCTCCCTCCTGCCCCACCCCAGCCGGATCAGCCCCACCCCCAGCTGGAACCTCCCCACCCAACGCACCCTCAGACGAACCAGCCACCCCCCATAACAGCCACCCCTTCGAGTTGAAAATCCCGTCCCCCCGGAACAGCAGCCCACTCCCCCAAAGATACGTCCACCCGTGGAGAGTTTGCAGCTCCCCCCCTCTCCGAAGCGACGCTCAAAGCAACCCCCTCCACACCTCGGGCCAAAACCCCCTCCTCAACCTCCTCCACCAGACAAGCGGCCGATGCTGACCGAGCCCCACCCCCTCCCAGAGCCTCCCCTCCGCCAGCAGACCGTGCCAAAGCCGCCAGAAACCAAGGCAAAGAAACAGCCGCCAACCTCGGAAAACCCACCGCCGAAATGGAACCGAATCGAAGTCTATGAGTCACATGAGATACAAGCGATGTTAGGGCGAATGGGGGTGCGACGCGCTCCCCTCCTCCATCGCGACGAGGGCTTGCGTCGCGAGTCTTCCTTCGCGCAGCGTGAGATCGGGCGACGCGGTTCTTCCTTCGGGCGACACACATCTTCCTTCGCTCCGCACGGCGACGTCGGGCGACGCGCTTCTTCCTTCGCTCCGCACGGCGACTTAGGGCGACGCGGTTCTTCCTTCGCTCCGCGCGGTTCCACCAACGGCGTTGGCGACTTAGGGCGACGCGGCTTCTGCTTCGGGCGACGCGACTTCTGCTTCGGGCGACGAGACTCTCTCTGTGCGCAAGTAAGGGGGATGGGGCTAGGGGCCTCTCCGATTTGATTCTGAGCGCCAATGAAGGGGATGGGGCTAAGGGCTTCTACGCTCTTGCTGCTGGCGCGGGCGTGCAGGCTGGATGGAGGTCTGGGGACTGGAGGCGTCGTGCGAATTGGGAGGTGGGGCCTCTCGGTGGTGGCGTGCGTATGGTGCCGGCTGCGGTCGGAGCTTCCGCGCCTGGCTGCCAGGTCCGCGGATGGGAGCAGGTGTTGGGGGGAAGGTCTGGTGGATGGCTTCCGAACAAGGGTGGCAGCGAGGGCTGTGGTGCGTCCCAGGACTGGCAGCTGGTGGTTGGGCGTCGGAAGGGGAGGAGTGCTGCTTCTGGGAGTAGGCGTGGGCCGTCGAAGGTCTCCCCCTTCAGACACGGCTTTTTTCGGTGCGGTGGGCTGGATCATTGGGTGAGGCGTGTCGGGAGCCTTTGCGTTGCTTCTCTTGCCGGGGTTTCGGTCATTCTCGGAGGTGCTGCCCGAAGGCGGATGCGGGAGCATATGTGCTGGTTGCAGAGAGCGGGGGAGACGGGGCGTTGTTTTCGGTGACGTTGGACGTGGGCCTCGTGTCCAAGGCTTCCTTTAAGGGCGATGTGGCTCGGCTCTCTTCGTGGAGGGCGTTGTCGAGGAATGAGACGACCAATCTTCTACAGCGGTAGATGACCAAATCGGAGATGCCACGTATAGGGAGAAATAGACTCAACAGAAAGAGACGTGGAACCCGCAAAAGGAGACAGTGTCAACATGTACAACCCCCCATGTTCATGACCACATCCCATCACCCTGCTTGTGAGTATATCCTGAAAATAACGGAATTGGAGTCAAATATAGCACGATAATGTAAATCCTTTGTAATTTGACTGATAAATAACAAGTTCATGGAGAAGGCAGGTGCACGAAGAATGTTTTGCAAACGTGTAGAGGGAGACAAATGAACCTCCCCCTGTCCCGTAATCAGGGAATGTGTCCCATCTGCAATCACCATTGATCTACCTTTCTGTGCTGGACTATAAGTACCAAACTGCAAGCGATCTCTACATAGATGGTGTGAAGCTCTAGAGTCCATTATCCATTCTGAAGGATCTGGTCTAGAGCGACCAATAAATGCATGAGTAATACCTGAAGTGCTAGTAGAGGCAGAGGCCGCAATATATGGAGAACTGGAATTGGAGGGTCTTGCGACTGGTGGCATGATTTCTCTCAGACGAGCAACGGAGTCGTCATAAAGATGGTCGACAGGATCAGGAGCAGCCTGAGCCTGCTCCGCATCACGGGCCGATGATGGAAAGTCGTTATTGGAGCAGCATGTATCCTTCGAGTGCCCTGATCGATGACAATATGAACATTGCTGACGAAGGTGCGAACTGCCTCTGCCACATGTGCCTCGTCCTCTGAACGGAGTCGAATTACCTCTACCACGGGAGGCTGCTATAGTCGACGATGTCTGAGAGGATGTGGTAGATGAGATACTCAATGGGCTTAGCATGCGATGCACTTCCTCCATAGAAGGTATAGTAGCATCGTTGGGAAGCTGAAACTTGAAAGCGAGCCGAATCATATTCTGGGTTATGAGCAAGCAGAAACATCCCCGTCATTACAGAATCTCTAGTATACGTCTTGTGCTGCCCTGGTGAGGTTGTCAGGGGTATGTAGCTATGGAGTCGCTCAAACATACCCCTCAGAGATGTATAAAACACATGAAGAGGACGATCACCCTGTTTGGTTGTGAAGTTATCATGTTGGAGTTGCAATATTTTCGACTCATTCTTCGCTTGGGAGTATGTTGCTGCAAGTATCCCATATCACCTTTGCTGTAGGTTGGCTCAAGATATCGTTGGCTATCTCAACAGAGACAGTACCATATAGCCACACCTTAGCATATGCATCATCTGCTTCCTACGAGGCATTGGTCCTAGTCTTATCCACTAGCTCATCATGTGTCAGAATGTGTTTCTTCCTGTGTTTCTGTAGTAGATTCATGAACTGCATCACCCACAACTCCTAGTTTGTACCGTCCATCTTGACAATAGGTGCAGGACCCTTGAAGGCAACCGTAGATGGTGTATCAACTTTGCTTTCTAACATCGTGAACCATCATTGGGACCTTAGGCTAATCGTAAGGTGTCTAAATGGACATGAGAAGAGATGTTGCAGACTTAGACTCATACCACAACCATCTTTAGACAAAATGTGGTCTGATTTTGATCTTAAATGAGGTTAATCAGACCTAACTCTATGAAATCATGTTTAAAAATACGGTTTTAGGAAAGCAGAATCACATGGACCATGTTCACGGTGTGATCGGACGATCGTTTGGGAGGCAAAGGCCTGCTTGGGTGGCACTGCCAGGCTCTCTCCGTCACTACAGCAGTAGCGCAACTGCTGGGTTGCTATGCGATGGTTGCTGTTGTGCGGAAGGGGGGGGGGTGCTCAGCGTTGGCTAGGAGACGGGGAGGGCTTCTGCCATGTGGAGGGGAGGGTGAGGGGGGCTGATACGAGCGATCACATGGAGGAGAGGCTACCGCACGGATGGAGGAAGGAGTCAAGGAGGTAGGTTTTGGGTCTTAGGGCTCAGAGCTCCGATCTAGGACCGCAACTCTGATACCATGTGGAAAGAATACTTTGTTGTTATTTCATAGAGCCCAAATGCTCTCTTATATAGAAGAGAGAAACTCTAATGGGTAAATTACATACTATAGACAAATAAATAAATAAACTTTGAAACAATAACATAACATAAAAACTCTTTAGCAGATCACAAAACCATTGATAGAAAAGAATGAATACAAGCAGACATCACCACTAGTGCTAGAGATCCTTCGTTGCTTTTTCTCCGCTTAAGCGGTCTCGAGGGTGTCTCATGTTGTATGACGCCTTCTTCCCCCTCTTGAGAGAAGTGACTTTCTTGGAGTGTTGTTGGTGTTAGTGTACATAATGTTTCCCCCTAAGATGCATGGACATGGGGACGATCTCTTTTGCTCTCGCATCTTTAGGGTCGATGATAATGTTGGCTGTGAGCATGCTTCTGCGAAGGAACTTATCATAGGCCATGACAGAGTTTGAAGGAAACCCATGCTTAATGCTATTGGTGACAATTTACTAGTGTGCGATTTTTCCTATCACAGTTTGCTGCCTTGATGTAAAGGAGGAGTCGAGTAAATTCCTTCCGCAGATGATTGTCGGTGTGAGATTGACAACAATCCTTATCTTTGGTCAAGAGATGATTTGGAAGCTAAGGGGTTTTCTTTTAAGGGACCAACGACTATAATGATTCAACTTTTGGATAGATGGTGTGAGACCATGTTGGGATAATATTTCTTGGTATGGGCCACATCACAACATCTCCTCATGTGGCCATGCAAGCTGTTTATTCGTGATCCCACACAAGGCCTTAAATGTCGGATTTTGGTTTTGTTTCGGTAAGCCTGGAAAGAGAAATTCATTGAAATTTCGATGGAATTTTGGTGAAATATCTAAAAATTTGAGAAATTATTTGAAAACTCATTTTTTAAAATAAAGATATCTAATTTCTTTAACTCAATAAATGAGTTAGAAAGATAGTTTTTTTCTTATAGTAAGATATTAATATGATATGTTACATTAAATTTCCATCCAATCGTCGCAACAGTAAAAAAAAATAGTATGCTGCGTAGAATTAGAACCAGATTTGGAACCGTAATTAGAAGCCATTGGTTTCTCCTCTTGAACATGAAGAGAATGGTGACATGTGAGCACCTCTTCAATAAGAATGATGTGACAAATATGATAACTTATAATTAAAACATATGTATCAAAATAAAGAAAAAAATAAAATATAAATATCTTCAGTTAAAACTTTAATTTAACTCTTAAATCTTATGTCTAACTGATTTGATTTGGATTTAGATACAAAATATAGAAACTAACTAAAGAAACTTCTTTAAACAATGTAATCACTCTAACAACTCAACATATTAGCGAATAAATAAGTGAAAATCATTGATAAATGCAAATTCCGATGAAAGTGAAGGGTTAGATTCCCTTATTTTTGTTGTTTCGCCGAAAGGACATGTAATTTCGATGAAATTTCATTGACATTTCGGTGATATTTCGTTGAAATCCTGGAAAAAGAAATAAGAGAGCGTTTCAATTTCGGCAACCTAAAGAAATGGAAATCTTGGAGAATTTCGGTTGAATTTCGTTGAAATTCGAGGCCATGATCCCACATACAACGAGAGACTAGATCTTTGGTTTGCTTGGATGAAGCATTTCATTATTACTCTTCAATTTGGATCAACAAACATCCTGAAGGAGGCTTCTTTCAGATATAAAAACTGGTTTGACAAGGATATTTGGTGGCTTCCTCATGTTTGTGTCTGTCGTAGATGCATTTGCTGTGGCAAATTTGCATGAATTCTAAGGTAGTTTTTTAAGGGATACTTGGTTCAGGAGGTTTCTATCTCGATTTTAGGACGTACACTTGATATTTTATTCTTCGAAGGGCATGGTTTATGAAGTTAAAATGCTTTTAGTTGTGGATATTTTCGGCAGATTCTATTGTTTATGGATAAATAACCATAAATCAAATTTTATGTATTTCTACGTTATGTATTTCAACATACCCTATGAGATGAGCTTTTGTATATTTCGACATGTTGATAGGCTTTGAGTACTCTTGGATGTGGAATACTCTATCTTGTATGGATTTCCCCTTATTTGGGGGTAAGCTCAGAAATCCAGATTGGAGACCTTTGATTCAAAAATTGGAGCGGAAAATGTTTCTCGACCGGATAGGTTTTATGCTGAAAACGTCATGGCACATGCTAAGGCTTTGGTTGAGATTTGGACTTTGTAATTTTGTTTTGGTCAAATGCCTGTTTACATGGGTGTAATTATGGCTTGGTGATTAATGGTGAAGGTTTTCGGCACACAGCTATATGACGGAAGGTCTTTTTTCTTTAAAAAAATAGAGCCGAAGCTAGCAAAGTCCAAAGATTGGTACTGGTCACAGTATGGAAGGTTGTGTGATTTCAGGGTAGTATCTATATGCTACAATCACATAATCTCAACAAAGCAAATATGGCTACAGGCAACAACTTTTCAATCTCAATGAGAGTGACATAAATCAACCTCATCATACAAGAATTATAATGTCAAAACCCTCTTGGGTATGAAACATGACTCGAGTCTCCCAACTTGAGATTTTAACAAACTGAATCACGCCACACGTTCCTTTCCAGGGAACAAGCCATTTATGCGTGTAATGCACCCCAATCATATTAGAATACTACTCTAGTCGCTCTACAGTGAACTTCACTTCCTCGCAGGATAAACTGGACTCTTTACATCTTGTGTAATAGTACACTACATCTATGTAAACCTTAAATATCATAATATATAATACAATGCTTGGGATTAAAACGATTTCATAGAGCTAGGAATACACATGCAAGATGATCATCAAAACACTTAAGTTGTTTGAGTGAAGTGCATGACAAAATGTAGTTCGAAAATAGTTTCACAAAAATAGGAATAGAAGCTTGGAAATAGATAATGAATTCTTCACTTGGATGATAAGAGTAGGTGGTTAGGATATTTAAGCGGAGTTAGGATGTAGTTGGCAACATTTCGAATGGAGATGTCTAGGATAAACATAATTAACTGAAAAATAGTAGTAGCATGGTCAACGAAGGAGTCAATTGAAAGGCCATATCTAGAAAATTCAAGATTCTCTCTCAATTGGATTAGCGACTGGATAAAACGATGAGTCAACTGAAGTAGTCGATTGATTAGAATCTTTTAAAAGGAAAAAGGATGACCGCCATACATGTGTGCGTCCAAAAAACTTCACCATTTCCAAGGTTATAAGTACGGAGCTTTGTGAAGCCAAATAATTATATGAGCCAACTATCTGCTAGTGCTTTTGAATGCGCAATTACATTTTCACCATAGTACTGTTCATGCTTGATGATTACCCAGTTTCTTGCTAGACATAACACCCATATCACAACCACGATCCTGGATGCATCATCTTCCAGCCCACGCCAATCAGACCCGATAGATTCCCTAAAACTTGCTGCGCAGTCGGTCCTAAATTGTTATCAAATCTTGAACAGACATCTACAGAACCGATGCATGTGAAGAATAAATGACTCGCATCTTTTTGACCTCCAAACATCGTGCCCGCATCGGACTGCCCTGCAAGAAACGTAAGAGCCTGTCTCCTGTGAATAACCGCCCTCTTCTTAGAAGTCAAAGAAATACTTTAACATCGTGCCCACACTGACTGCTAATAATACTTTCTAGTTGTTTTTGGACACTTGTGGGGAGAAGCTTGGAGGAAAGGAAAAAACAAGGATAGCTATTAGGATCGACTTCAACAGCACTAATCATCCACCTCTAGATAAGCAGGTGGATTTACAGCTGCAAGCTATTTCCCCAACTTCTCAGTCAAAGATAACCAATCAGTCTGCCGCAATCACCCATTGACCGAAGGCAAACCCAGATATCTTAGAGGTAGGCATGCATAAGGAGATCTCAACCAGATCACACATATATATCTATTCTTCATTTTGGCCGAAAGGCTTCCTAAAAAATCAGGCCAAAAGGAACAAATTCTGACTTGGCCCTATTCAGTCTTAGTCTAGAAACATCACCAAATAACTCCACGACCACAGACATACAGTGCAGCTTATCGGGTCGCCTTCCGCAAAAATGACAGTATCATCTGCATACCGAAGAATAAAAGCATCTCCTCCCTTGAATAGCCGCAACAAAATCCACCTGCTATCGCCCGATCCATCATCATAGACAAGGCATCTGTAAAATAACAGAGTAACGGTGCCAACGTACATCCATGACGAACCCCTTTCTGAGGTTGGAAGAAATACACCTCTTCAGCCAGACGATCAAGGTATATTGAAAACCTCCCTGATGCATCGACACCCAAAGAAATTACCAATCAAAGCAATCACATGCCTTGGAAAAATCAACCTGCACGTCTCTTTTTGTGCCTCCTCCAGTCGGCCACAACCTCTAATGCCAACACCAAACTGTCCATCATCTCCCTTCCCAGTAAATAAACACTATGGGTGGGCGTAATAACACTATCTAAAACTCCACGAAGCCAGTTGCCAACGATTGCGCAACAATCTGGTAGACCACATTGGAGAACGCAATAGGTTGATAATTCTCCAATCTCTGAGCGACCTCCTTAGGCAATAAAAACAGGAATGAACGGTTCAAGAGGTCGAAACCGAAGTTTTCAGTAACAAACTTTGAAAACATGACCATTATCTCGCTTCCGTCCAAATCCCAGAATTCCCTGAAAAAGAAAACAAGAAAATCATCCGGTCCAGGACATCCATTATGGTTGAGATAAAAAATCACCTTCCAAATCTCCTGCAAGTCAAATTCAAATCATTGATCATTTTCTCAACATTATCATCGGAATTCCGAGTGACATTTAGACTAAGCCACCACGAGTCACTGGGGGGCAAATGACGATTGAAATCTCTATAATGTCATGTTATTGCTCTAGCCACCACCGCTTCATGATAATTTCATTTCCGACTTGAATCATGTGTATGCGGTTTTTTCCTCGATGACCGCTAGCAACTGCATGAAAGAATCAGGTGAAATTTTGGTCCAATTTTTAGTCGGAGGTAAAGTAGTTGACTGATTAAATTTGATCAGTTAACTAAACAATTTAGTCGAGTGACAAACAGAATGAGATGATTGATAAGGGAATTAATCGGTTGCTTAAGAAGTAAGTTGACTAAAAATGCTCAGACATAAAGTTTGGCTATTGGCTTTAGGTTTAATCAATTGACACCTTTGATTAGTTGATTGTAGAGCTTGGTAGTTGGCTAGATTCTCAATGAGTCGACTAATTCAATGTTGGAACTTAGTTCTTAGATGATAATGCATGTTTCTTTGAGGTTTTACAGATTTCTACAGCACAGACAAAGTACAACGACTTGAATAAAAGGTCTTTGGCTCGACTTGGTCTTCTTAAAGTCCTTAAAGTTGATTTCCTTGACACGAAGTTCTTGGCTTGGTCCTCTTTAGTCT
Organism: Ottelia alismoides; assembly: GCA_037367405.1. Lineage (NCBI taxonomy): Eukaryota > Viridiplantae > Streptophyta > Magnoliopsida > Alismatales > Hydrocharitaceae > Ottelia > Ottelia alismoides. The sequence goes on along the minus strand of JAZKJV010011893.1, from coordinate 253,523 downwards.
CCTTTGATAAAGGTTCTTTTTGAGCTTAAGTTTGAGCTCCTTATTTCTCCTTAGACTTGGTCCTTAAGCTCGAGCTTTTTTGTCATAGACTTGAGCTTCCAATCTCGGTCTTTCTGACGTAGTCACAAGCAAATAAATTTAAATGTTGTTATCATCAAAATATGCATGCCTATACATGATCCCGCAGGGTGGTGCTGCTGAAGTCAGTACTATTGATTATCCTACTTTTTTACTTGTTGGGTACATAGAATGCCATCGGGGATTCAACATAGATTGGAAGGACTAATGAAAGGTTTCTTCCAAACATCCTTTGGCCAGGAGAGCCCATGTATGGTGCTTGCGGGAGCATAGTTACCTGGCTTTTGGTGGATGGAGGGTTGGGGTACCTGGAGATCAGGGAGTTTAACAAGGCATTTATCATGAAATAGGTTGAGATAATGACGATCGGTTGTGCATGCTGTTCTGAGACATATATGAGGCATCTGCTAACCACAATGCATTTCCGGTGGGGTTTAAATTGTCGTCTAATTTTTGGGGGTGCTTTGCTTGGTCATTTGGGATACTACCCCCCACCTTCGTCTTGATGGTAGGTGACGAGAAGTTTCTCTGGGCTCAGGCTTGGCAGGAAATTCTGGGTTTGCCATGTCGCTGTATTTCTAATGTTTGTCTTTGATGTTATCACTCACCACTTTCTCAAAAAATTATATTAAATTGTGCATTACATCAATGACCTGTATATCAGATACAAAAACCCGCCTGTATTGTTTTTAATTCCTATTTTATTATTTTCATTTTTGGGTAATAAAAGTGAAACCTTATTTTGTTTTTACAAAAGAAAACTGTTAATACATCTTGGGCTTGGAAAGAGGAAAGGAATCAGTTCTAAATTAAACATATTCCAGTTTTTATTAATCTTAATCGTCTGATGATGATTTCACATCGTTATAACAAGGCACTGGTGCCTGCAGGAACTTACCATTGAGAAGTACTTTACACCGTTTGACAGACGTGCAGCAGCTATTTTGACCATGCAAATGCTCCTGGAAGAAAATAATGCCCTGGAGATGATGAGGATTGCCCAGAAGCAGACTGTTCCTCACATTGCCATTGGCAAAAAAGTTGAGGACACTTGATTTAATTCAAAGACATTGGTAAAAAGAGAAATATGTCTGCAGCCGGCAGCTGTTGTGGTTCCTTGCTCTATGAGAGGATACCGATGCTGGCTGTACCAATGGCATTGATGCCAATTCGCGGTCGCTGCTTCTTCCTGTTCACTGTATATGCAATTTTTTTAGAAAGAGGCAGGGAAAATGCATTGACAGAACTTGAATATATTAGAAATCACCAGTTTTTTTATCTACGTTCGATTGATTTACAGGATATTTGTTTCTACCTTCTTATCTACTGAAGTTAAATTGATCTCGTTGTAGGGTTACAAAACGTTTATGTTTTAAGCCGATTAATTAGGAAATGGGTTTTCAAACTCAGAGGGTACCTAAAAGCCGACCCATCTACATAGTATGACACATCAATAACCATGCAAGATTTGGAGTTGTTTATTAGATAACTAATGCATTGGAAGTTGGTCCATCTCTGTGTGTGATGCGAGATACCTATGACAACCATCATCAAATTTTGGAATAGTTTTCCTTGTACTCTTGTCCTGTAAGCTTATTTTTATGTCATGTCTTTAGGGGCTGCCATGTATTAGTTTATGTTTTTATAATTTTTAAGGTCGGGGTATTCCTCTTATTAATAATAAAGAAATATATTACAAGAAGCTCCTGGTGAAGGTCTGCAGGTCCCTTGAACTGCTACGGAGGACACGAAAAGCTCTTCACCATTGACTTCGTCCTTTGTGTCCGTGAGATCCTGCTGATGTTCCTCAATAGAACTTTTTGTTTTGGATTTCTTCAACAATTGCTGAATTGCCTTCCCACTACGAAAACCCTTCTCTATCATAGTTTGCTCTTTGGAGCCCTGTGTTGATGTGGCTTCTGTGGAGGCACAAAAGTCTTGGGCTCTTCTATTGACACTGGTTTTTGGGCCTTTGGATCCCTGTTCTCTACTTGAGGAGAAGACTTCCCAATCTTCCCTTTCTTTTTTGATACCACTTTTGTCCAACCGTTATCTTCTTTCTCCTTGGAGTGGAAAAATCGAGGCTTGGTAGGGAATGCCACAACTTTTTCCCTAACACGGCTTTTCTCGTTGATATCTGCCATGAGTTTATTTTTCTTGGTGGTAGGTTCCTTTCCTATCTGTCACGAGGGTCATTCATTTTGATAGCAAATGCCCCTCCCATGTGCTATGTTGATCATTCATTTTAATGACAGGTCTTCCCACTTGCCACTAGGATTGTTCGTTTTGATGACCGGTGAGATGCCCCTCCCACCTGTCATGGAGATTGTTCTTTATGATGACAAGCCCTCCTCCCATCAGCTACCATAGGACCTACCGCATTCTCCTTCGTCCCATCTACCATCTCACCATTGAATCCCCTGCCATTGTTGCTGCTATCATCGCACCACCACCACTATTGGTGCCACCACTACCATCACCTCCTCTCATACCACCATCGCTGCCATTACCATTGATGTTGGTGTCATTGCCACCACTCGCATCACCACTACCATCAGCATTGCTGTGTGCGTCATTGCCACTATTAATACTATCAATACCACTACCACCATTACCCTCACCACTACATGTACTACCACCACTATCATCATAGCATTGCCACCACCACAAGTTGCTCGTCATCATGCACCATCGGTCATCGTCGCAATGTAGCAATGTCGCATTGAGATGCTATTACTTTCTAGGGCCTTTTTCGTAGAGAAAGAGAAAATCATCCAAAAATCCAATCTTCCATATGAGAGGCCAATCCCCCAGTCATCTCTTAGATCGAGTGTATTTGCGATGTTTGCAAGGCCCAATTCGCTAATGTGCTTGGTCGAGTCGTAGGGCTCCTCGAGGACTGCCCTGAATCACATGTCTACCCCCTGCTCAGGGGTTGATTGATCCGCAGAGTAGGAAGACCTCGTAGCCATGGCATGTGTTCATTCCTTTTTCGACCTCTTCTATTATTGGGGAAGTGTAAATTAAACCTATTCACCACTTAGTCTTCAAAACACCACCTTTGGCCTTGATCTTGGTGCCTATGACTCGCTGGCCTGATCAAAACTCTCATGTCTTTGATTCGAACCAAGGTGATGATTTAGCTCTATCCCTCGAGGGGGTAAAGGAGGAGGAAGATAATAAAACTCTCTCTTCTTCGTCAACTGTGCAAAAGAAAGGGTGAGACGTGCTTCTGTATATCATTTCTTTAACCGGCTAGTTTTGTGTTCCTCAAAGACAACCGAGAGAGGGGTTGGGAAATAATCGTTGTTAGCTACGGATATGACGACCCCTGGCCTAATAATCTCTTGATTCCTCATTCAAGATAGGGTACAATCAATGGCCATGCAGGGCGAGATGAGTCAAGCACTAAGAGATTTGTTGAATACAACATATGCGATCGGGAACGGGATATGGAATGGAAAGCAATGATCGAAGAAGTGGATGGATTGACCAATGTGCATATGCCAACTACATGCCTTCTAATAATGCTCTATTTCTTGCCTTTTCACCTTTAGTGCACTCGCGTCACCCCTCACCACCACCATCGCACACCACAACTGTGTCTCATCGGCTTCGCTGCACGCGACCATCTTGGCTATGCACCACCTATATGCACTTTCCAATGCTCATCATGTTGCTACAACCATTGGAACAAAATGAGAGGTGAGGTTGTCACATTTACCAATTTATATAGTGATTCTACTTTTTTTATTCCCAAAATTGGGGGTGGCAGACTTTGCTGGGTGGCATATGGGAATGTGGGTGAAAGGTGGAATCAATGTTTTAATAATTGAACTGAAGTTGAATCGATTAGCTTTTGATTTGGTCAGACCGGGTCAGACCGTTGGTTCTAACCGATTAGACTTTCAATGATGTCATCATGGCATCATCATTCCTATCGATCTGGAAAAAATCAGATCGAACTTAATTTACTAGTCGACCCGATCAGATCGATTTTCTTAATCGAGAAAACCATATTTATATATGTGTATATGTGTGTATATATAATAAATGTTCAGAATTCAAATCAGTAGTATGCTGCAAATCAATAACAAATATACACATTATAAAATGTAAACATGTGAACATATCTCTACTCTTTCTTATCCCTAAGAAAGAGGTCTCTGTAAGGGTTGATGATTTCATATCAATTGCACTTAGAATTCAAATCAATAATATGTTGCAAATCAATAACAAATATATACACTATAAAATGTAAACATGTGAACATATCTTTACTCTTTCTCATCCCTAAGAAAGAGATCTTTGTAAGGGTTGATGATTTCATACCAATTGCACTTTCCAATGCAATTTACCTGATAATAGCAAAAGTTTTGGCGAACATACTCAATGTTGTCATGGACCGCATTATTTCGCCTGTTCAATCTGCTTTTATTCCAAGCAGGCAAATTGGTGATAGTTTAACAAAGTGAAGTATATGGGAGAATCTTTAAGCGCATCACGGAAGCGTGAGGATCGCATCATATGCGATTGTGAGCGACTAGTTGCACTAGCGCTCGATGCATCGGGATTTAAAAATTTTAATCAATGAAATCACATAATACAAGAATACTTTTTAGATCGTTTCATTTAAACCACATATTAGATAAAGGAATACCTCTTGTAGCGTGGTTGTGATCGAGTCTCTAAGAGAAGAGACCTCTTATCTCAAGTCAGATCTATCGGAGGAGACGCTTCTGAGCACGGAGATGAGTCACGTGCTTCTCGCAATCCAAGTAGTTGATCCAAGCAATGTATCTCATGATTTCGTCTCATGAGATTGAACTTCTTCTTCACGAGCGAGGCGCACCAAAGAAGACAGAGTTCCAAGAGTTGTCAAAGTGGCAACACAACGACAATGCAACGACAACGACAACCTTCTCTCTAGGGTCGGAGTGGACGACCACTCAAGGGAGAGAGATAGAGGTGGCGTGAGAATGAGATAGAGAGAGAGCTATTGATGTTGTCAATGTAGCTTGAAGAGCAAGGGATGCCTCTTCTTATATAGGGGGTTTTGAGTATCTATGGATCTCAATCCATGAACACAAAACGATTGGATGAGATTGATTTGTGTTTCTTTCAATGGCCATGATTTTATTATAAAAACATAAAAATAATCAATTTAATTTAAATTAATATATAGTGATAAATTAATATAAATTAATTCCAAATTAAATTAATTAATCTTGGAGATAAAGGGGAAGGAGATTGCCCTCATCCCTAAAAAGAGAAGACAACCACCTAATCCCTTTAGGATTTGGCAGCCATCCACCGCCTTGAATTGGAAGGAGGGAATCTTCTTCCAATTCATGAGATCATTATCTCATGAAATATCCAACATTATCTCAAAAAAATAATTCATAATTATCTTTTAAATATTGTAATCATGCTATTGGAAATATGTAAATCACATTCACAATCCAAAATAAAATGTAAATTATATTTTTAATTAATTATCCAATGTGAATCCAACTCACATCAATAATTAATCAACAAATATAAATCACAATAGGCTCTCTTTAATACATTATAAATCACATTTATAATATATATATGAATAATTCATATAATTCTATCCATATTATTCTTATCCATAATAATTAAATCATATTTAATTATATTAGATCATCATTCTCATGCATCAAAATAATATGAATCAAATTCACATTATTCATGATAATTATATTATATTTAATATATTTCTCAATGCTTGGATATAATTAAATATTGAAATTATTCTTGAACTCTTTCAAGAATAATGCGCTTTCTCTCCAGATACTTAGAGATAAGGACGAGGCAATTGTACATTCTACTTATAGCGACTTGGATATTTAGATAACATCTCAAATCCAAATCTCATGAACCTCTCAAGATGCTTGTTTAAATCAAGACCGTAAATCTAATCTTCTCATTGCATCTGAATCTCATTCAGATCAATGTCCAATACTTGGACCAAGATCAGATTACTCTCTACTGAGAGGAGTCACTAAAATCCAGACCTGTTTCATCATTCCCTCAGAATGGAAGCATCATGGTTATACAATCATTTATTATCACATCACCCTCAAGTATTTCTAATACATGTACATCCTGCATACTTGAAGACCTATGATAAACTCGAAGATATAGATCAATTTTACACTGTCATCTTTAGGGTTTCATCACTAAGTTTCTCATTCTTGGTTATTAGGAGTTGGTATGGATCACATGCTTTCCAAAAACATATATTATACCTACAAATTCTTGTCATGCTTCCAAAGCATGACGACCATGCATGGAATTTGATTGGTTTCAATACCTCATGAGTGAGCTCATATCTTCTGGTTCACAAGTGAACCTGTATGATCCCTATGAGAGATCGTATTACTCATATGCCCTCATATGCACATCAGCTCGTCGGTGTCTAGACCTTGTTTAGGTCATCAACTTATTGGTCTTTCAAATGTACATACTTAGACATATAGTAACACATCTGTTTGCGGTCAGAGGGTGCGTGCCTATATCATGACAATATACGACGTAGGACTTTGGTTATCTCGATCTCATTAAGTGAACTCTTTGACCTAACTAATCTGAATTCTTCAAATCTCTATTCTCATACAGAGGACCATCATTAAGAGGTCGGTCAGATATAAACCTAATGAGAAAGGATGGCCATCTCCTACTCAGGCTAGAGACCATCTCTTAATAATCATTTGACAGTGCTTGATGAGTCCTCAATCTAACTTCATAGATATTCATAAAAGCACTAGCCTTTATTATTCAACTATTGAATTAATAACTGTATGATCTTTAAGATGTCCATGGTACATAACCGTAATTGTACAGAGAGACTTTATAGTACATTCATTCATATAATCTATGATCAGAAGTGAAATAACCAATAACTTTTATTGATAAATTAAATATTACAATAACATTTATTGTAGGAATGGTTCGCCTCGGGCTCACATGGCTAACACTAAGGCTACTGAGATCATTGCCAATCTAAAAAGAAGAAAAATTGGTTGACTTCTCAAAGGCGTATGATACTATTGACAAGCATTTCCTTTGGGTTGCCCTTATTAGAAGAGGTTTCTCCTCTATTTGGATCTTTTGGATGAAAAGATTTGTTACTACTACATCATACTGAGTGTCGGTAAATGGTCGACCTGAAGGGGGTTTCTTTCAGTCCCAGAGAGGTGTTAGGAATGGATGTCCCCTAACACCTATGCTCTTTGTCATTGCAGCAGATGTACTTGCACGTATGGTGGAATAAATCACAATGCAATGTCTGACATTGGGCTACACCTACGGTGACATCTCTATTCATTTGTTGTAGTATGTCGATGACATGATTCTTTTTATTGAAGGTTGTCGTATTCATGCAAAGGGTGTGTCACTTACTCTGGAGATATTTAGTGGGGTTTTTTTGGTTTGAATCTCAACTGTAACAAATCAAATGGTTGCCACATTAGGGCTGACAGATGAAGAGGTGCTAGCTTGCACTGAGGAGTTGGGGAAGGAACGTGGTCCATTGCCAATCAGATACCTTTGTTTACCCTTAACTTGTGGAAATCTTAGAGTTACAGATAGGCTACCAATTATTGAGAAGATGGAGCGACAATTATCTGTTTGGAAGGCAACAATCCTATCTTGATGTGAAAGACTAGTGCTCCTGAAGGCCGTTCTTGTGGCAATACCCATATTTTTCATGTCCTCTTGTCTTCTTTCGATGGGCATCCATAGATGTCTTGATAAGATCATGCGCAGATGTTTTTAGGGAAGCTCGGGTCAGAATGACCCATCCATATGATCAGTTGGGACACAGTTACCCTCCCTAAAGGGGAGGGGGCTTTATTGTGTCTTGGTTGGAGACTATGAACAAGATGTTGTTGTTAGCCATGCGATCCTGATGCGAACCATTCTTACAATAAATGTTATTGTAATATTTAATTTATCAATGAATCTTATTGATTCTTTCACTCCCTATCTGAGATTAAATGAATGAATGAATGCACTATAAGATCCCTCTGTACAATTAGGGTTATGTACCATGGTCATCATAATAATCATACAATTGTTGATTTAATAAATGAATAATAGAGGCTGGTGCTTGGATGAATATCTAAGGAGTTAGACTGAGGACTCATCAACCACCGTCAAATGATTGTTAAGAGATGATCTCTAACATGAATAGGAGATAACACTCCTTCTCATTAGGCTGATATCTGACCACCTCTTGATGCATGCCCTCTACATGGGAATAGAGATTTGGAGGTGTCGGATTAATTAGGTCAAAGGGTTGAATTAACGAGATCGGCATAACCAAAGACCTATGTTATATACTGTCACGATATAGGCATACATCCTCTGACCAGAGACATATGTGTTGAACAATAGATTGATGACCTAACCAAGGTCTACACACCGACGAGCTGGTGTACATATGAGGGCATATGAGTAATATGATCTTTCAAAGGGATCATACAGGTTCACTTGTGAATCGGAAGACTTGATCTTACTCATGAGGTATTGGGACCAATCAAATTCCATGCATGGTCATCGTGATTTGGAAGCATGACAAGAATTTGTGGGTATAATATATGCTTTGGGAAAACATATGATTGATACCAACTCTCAATAACCAAGATTGAGAAACTTGATGATGAAACCCTAAAGATGACAATGTAAAATTGATCTATTTTTTTGGTTTTAACATAGATTTTCCAGTATGCAAGATGTACATGTATTAGGAATACTTGAGGGTGATGTGATCATAAACGATTGTATAATCATGACACTTCCATTCCGAGGGAGTGATGAAACATGTCTGGATTTTAGTGAATCCTCTTAGTAGAGAAGTAATCTGATCTTAGTCCTAGTGTTGGACATTGATCTGAATGAGATTCATATGCAATTAGAAGATTAGATTTACAACCTTGATTTAATCAGGCATCTATGAGAGGTCCATGATATCTGGATTTGAGATGTGATCTCTATATCCAAGTCACTATACTTGGAACATACAATTGCCCTGTCCTTATCTCCAAGCATCTGCGGAGAAAGCTCAATATTCTTGAAAGAGTTCAAGAATAATTCATTATTGAATTATATCTAGGTATTGAGAAATGTATATTTAAATACGGTTTAACTATCATGAATAATGTGAATTTGATTCATATTAATGCATAAGAATGATAATCCACTAAAATCAAATGTGATTTAATTATTATTAATATGAATAATATGGATAGTACTATCAAATTATTCATAATATATTATAAATGTGATTTATAATGTATTAGAGATTAGACCTGGCCAAATTACGGGCCGGGCCGGCCCATGAGCTGGGCCGAACGGGCCAAGGTTAAAAAACCTTTGTCCAAGGCCCGCCCATGGGCCGGCCCATGGCCCATTTTGATCCTTTTCCATTGATTTTTAATGGTATTTAATACATATAGATAATTTTATTAATACCAAATATACTTTATATAACTAATATATGTAGTTTACATGTTACTTGACGTTTAAACTATTGAATTTTTATTTAAAACTAGTGTCACAAATGAAAACCTTGAAGCATATCATATTAATACATGCATAATTTGACATATATTTATATATTTTTTTATTTTTTGTGGGTCGGGCCGGGCCGGCCCATAAATAAATCTTGAAGCCCAAGCTCGGCCCATGAGCGGGCTGGGCAGGCGGGGCCCCAGCCCTTGGCCAGGTCTATTAGAAATAGCTTATTATGATTTATATTTGTTGATTAATTTTTGTTGTGAATTGGATTCACATTGGATAATTAATTGAAAATATAAATCACATTTTATTTTGGGTTGTGAACGTGATTCACAAATTTTCAATGCAAAGATTGCAATATTCACAACATGATTATGTATTATTTTTTGTTGAATAATTTACAACAAGTGTTGTTGTGAATCATGGAGAATTCTAAGGAATAATGCAATCTCATGAGATTGCATGAGATTCACCCTTCCATGTTGGAAGGGTGGACGACCACCCGACCCTATTAGGAAAGGGTGACTGTCCACTCTATCACATGGGAGACTATAATCTCCATTACATTATCTCCATATTTGATTGACTTTATTTTAAGATTAAATTGTGTTGATTTATCAATATATATTTAATCTAAATTAAATTAATTATTGTATTTTTACAACAAATCATGACCATTGAAAGAAGCACAAATCAATCTCATCCATTGATTTTGTGTAGTCCATGGATTGTGATCCATGGACTCCCAAAATATTATATAAGAAGAGACACCCCTTGCTATTCAAGTTACAACATCTATTGTGACATCAAGCTCTCTCTCTCTCTTCATTCTCATGCCCTCTCTCTCTTCGGTAGCCGTCCACCGAAATCCTAGAGGGAAGACACCACCGTCGCATCGTCGTTGTGCCGTCGCTTCAACTTCCCTAGCCTCTCCGTCTTCTTTGGAGTGCTTTGCTCATGAAGAAGACGTACGATCTCATGCGACAAGATTAGGAGTTCTTTGCTTGGATCAATTACTTGGGTTACGAGAAGAACGCGATGCATCCTCGCACTCTCAAGCGTCTCCTCCTCAAATCGGACTTGAGACAGGAGGTTTCCTCTCTTAGAGTCTCGGTCGCAAATATGCTACAAGAGGTATTACTTTACCTATTACGTGGTTTAGATGAAACAATACAAGAAGTGTTCTTGGATCATGTGGTTTCATCACATGAAAAAAAAATTTAAATTCCCCAGAATCAAGCAACTAGTGCGACTAGTTGCTCTCGATTGTATACGATACGATCCTCACTTTTGTGATGCACTTGAGGATTATTCCATATCCTTCAAGTGGTATCTGAGATCTAGGTTGGAGGTTATGGATGCGATCCATAGACTTAGGAAAACTTGGGTTTATTAGGGTTTACGAAAAATTTTATCGCATTTCATTTTCGCATCCCTATTTAGTGAATATTTTCAGCCCTGTTTAAAATATTGAAACACAAAATTATCATTGTATTATGTTCTCCATTAAATAAGGAAATTATGGGATTTGAGTTTGCATGATCTGGAATCCGATTGCTGAAGTTATGATCATTTTAATGAACATGTATCTACTGTTTCGAGGATGGTGAATATTGAAGAAATTAAAGAGTTGATTACTATTATGTAATACCGAGAAATGCATGCTAATCACTTGGATTCTATTGTAAATCTAATTAGCAAACTTTGAAAACTTATTTTGCATGATTTGGATTTAAATTGATTGAGATATGCTAATTTTGGTAAGTGTGGGTCACTGTTGGAAATTACATTCCTAATCAAGAATCATGCAATTGTCAGTTAATAAATTAGTGAAACTAATATCTAATTTTCTAGAATAATTATGGATAAATATTTGAGAAATATTTGATGATAATTATTTCCTTAAATGACATTGCCTTAACTAATAATTAATTAGATATGATCTTGATCACAAATTGGTTATATGATCTTATTTCCCACAAACAAACTTGCTTGGATAGGATTGGGAATTTGTTTAGAAAATTCTCTTGTAATATAAATCAAAACGGTTTTGATTATTATATGGTATAAATTCGATTGAAAACCGATTATCATCTCAAGTACAAAGTGATCAATTTGGTATTATCCTTTCCTGAGGCGGATATGATGTCTAGTCGGGGAGTGTTGGGATAGCAGGTTGCATCGTGTGCAGTCTGTCCTACTCCCATCGGTACTAGCCATGATATCGGGTAGGGAAGGGATAATGTAAAGAGATGGTGATATATTTTTTCTAGTTATTAAAATTCGAATAATACATACTTTGAGATCATACTGTCCTTTCAAGTAATAATCAAGTTTGTTGATAGAATTAGATTAATAATTGATTTATTGTTATTAAATTAATTATGTCCAATTAAAACATTCTATTATGAATAGATGTGTATTTCCCTTGGAAGAACTAATTATAAGAATGTGATTGGTGATAATTAATTAGAATTTGAATATGAGGTAGAGGATCACATAAGTAACATCCATGGTCTCCTGTCAAGGCGAAGGGTTCTGTCATCAGAGATTGTATGTAGGAGACACCTGTCTCAAGTGACAACTCCTACATACAAGCTCATCTGGATGGGGTTCTTTGCTTCTCGAAAGAGTAAAGTCGTATGCGTAATGACCCAAATATCATGTCCTCATATTATTGGAGTGATATTGGATTGCACATAGTGAGTACTAATCATATTGTCGGTTGGTTTAATTAACAACGGTCAACATCATCTTAGGGGTGGTGGGCTCGGCCGTTAAAGAACAAATTGGAAAATGCAAGTTGGACTTGCAAGGTCGTATGTGTTCCCGCTTCTCTATATCTGAGTTACAGGTTCTCATATTATTGGGATGTGAAAAAGGTAAAGAGAAGATCCCAGTTCTTACTAGAGATATAGTGGTAAGTATATCTCTTGCTTTGAAAGTAATTAAGGGAATGAACTTTCAAAGTTGAAAAGGCAAGACTACTTTGATTAAAAATTCCTTAATAAAAAAATATGATTGAATATATATTATTATATATTCTAATATAGTACCTTATTAGTTTCAGTAAATAAGGTTCATGAACCTACTTAGCAGGCTCCTGGAGGTCAATCAGTTGACCGGACCAAATATTCGGATTGTATCTGAAATTTGGATCTTGTCCTTTCTACTGAGCGCATTTTCTATGTGCTATCAAAGGACAAGTACACATACCCTAAGAATTTGGAAGATTTTTTAATGAGAAATATGATGAAGATCATAATTTGGTAAGGTGTTGCATTCTGGGTTCATTGTCCAATGTGTTGAAGAAGCAACATGTGGAAATGGACACTTGCCATGCTATTATGGTGAATCTGAGAGAAATATTCGGTAAGTAAACCACACACAATGTTACAATATAATGAGAGAACTTATTCGCTGCAAGATGCAGGAGGAGATCTCTGTTAGAGAACATGTACTCAAAATGTTTGGGTACCTTTCTGAGTTGGAAACCCTAGCAACTGACATGGATGCAGATATGCAGGATGACTTCATTCTGTTGTCGCTCCTTAAGTCTTTCAATAACTTTGTTGTCATATTTCACATGAGCAAAGTTGATTACACTAACACTGAATTATTGGCTGCATTAAAGTCTGTTGAATACATAATGAGAAAGGATGACCCCTCTAGCAGTGCAATGGTTGCACAAGTCAAACGAAAGCGCAGTGAAAAGCATGGTTCTCGGAAGGATCCAACCCATAAGAGAAAGGAGAAGAGTCAAGGAGTTGACTAATCTTCTAATGCATCTACTTTGACAGCATCAAAGAAAACTGATGTCTGTCATCATTGCAAAAAGCCGGGGCACTGGAATTGCCCGGAATACCTGAAGTCTACCGAAAAAAGTAAAGCCCCTGCAGTATGAAATCTACTTTCATCATTGAAACTATCTTTCTTGTGTGATGCGAAGGAAATTGAGTTGTTGATTCTGGTGCTTCTATTTATGTATGCAATTTGTTGCATCTATTTCAGAAAACTAAGAATCTCGATGAAGAGGAGATAGTCATCCTTATGAAAACTGATGCAAGTGTTGCAACAGTCGTCGTCGGGACCCACAAACTATCGTTATCTAGTGGAAGAGTCCTTATACTTAAAGAGTGTCTTTATGTATCTTAATTCATAAGGAATTTAATATCTGTATCTAAACTTGTTAGAAGTAGATATTCATTCATTTTCTACAATAAACTAGTCATAAATAATTATGATAAGCATATTACGGATGGTGTTTTGACTTCTGACAGGCTCTATGAATTGTGCATTGATGAACAAGTCATGAATATTACTACCACTAATAAAAACCCTAAAAGATTCAGGGAGGATGAAAATCATTCGAATATGATTTGGCATCAAAGGCTTGGTCATTTACCACTTGAAAGGTATGGACTCCATGTGTCTGGCGAGACTGATAACGATCCTGTTTCATTTGAAGAAGCACTCGCAGATCATGATATGGATAGATGGATGCTAGCAATGAAGTCAGAGATTGACTTAATGCATAATAATGGTGTATGGATCCTATAGGATCGACATAAATAGGTAAAATCCATTGGGTAAATGGATCTTCAAGAGAAAGATGGGACTTGATGGGAAAGTAGAGACTTTCAAAGCACGACTCGTAGCCAAAGGCTACACATAAAGAGAAGGCATCGACTACGATGAGACGTTCTCTCCTGTGGCTATGCTTAAGTTCATCAGGACACTGCTAACTATAACACCGTCTCTTGACTATGACATCTGGCAGATGGACGTCAAGATGAATTTCCTTAATGGATACCTCTTGGAGGATATATATATGTAGCAACCACTAGGCTTTATAATTGAGTAAGGTAAAGTATGCAAGCTGAAGAAATCCATCTATGGGCTCAAACAAGCTTCTCGTAATTGGAACATCATGTTTGACAAAACCATAAAGAGTTATGATTTTGTGCAGAATCCTGACGAACCTTGTGTGTATAAGAAGCTTAGTGGGTGCACCATTGTGTTCATCGTGCTTACGTAGTTGACATCCTTATCATTGGGAATGATATAGGGATGATGACCAGTGTTAAGATTTGGCTATCCCATACCTTCGAGATGAAAGATCTTAGAGAAGCCTCTTACATCTTGGATCTGAAGCTATTCAGAAATTGAGAAAAGAGGATATTGGTATTATTACAACATAGGTACATTAAGAAATTCTTCAACATTTCCATATGGAGAGTTCCAAGAAAGATTTCCTCCCCTTAAGACATGATATCCACCTATCTAAAGGGATGACTCTTCAAAGTGTAGAGGAAAAGAAAGCATGGCTGAATGCCCCTATGCATCAGCTGTAGGAAGCTCAATGTACATCATGATGTATACCTGACCAGATATCTGCCATGCAGTGGGAGTGGTAAGTCGTTACTAATCCTATTATGGAGAACAACACTGGAATGCAGTGAAGAATATTTTCAAGTATCTAAGAGGGACGCAAGACTACATCATGATCTATGGAGATGGTGATCTCCAAGTCTTGGGATACACAGATTTAGACTTCCAGTTTGATATTTATGATCGAATGTCGACATCAGGGTTTGTGTTCCTGTTGAACGGTGGTGCTGTGAGCTGGAGAAACTAGAAGCAGGACAATACAACAGATTCAACAACAGAAGCCAAATACATTGCCGCACGAGATGCTGTAAAGGATGTAGTGTGGTTGCGCACGTTCATCCTAAAACTTTGCATAGTTTCCTCTGATATGCCCATCCCATTACTCTACAATAATACATAAGCCATTGTCCAGTTAAAGGATCCCAGATGACATCAAAAGAGAAAGCACATGGAAAGGAAATACCACATCATTCGGGAGATTCAAAGAGTGGTGGTATCATCACCACCAAGGTGGCCTCTACCGAAAACATTGCTGATCCTCTTACCAAACCTTTGACGTAGAAGGTTTTCAACTATCATATAATAGTATAGATTTAAGGATTATACCTGAATGGCTTTGAGGGATAGTGGGAGATTAGCCATGTGAGCTCCAGGCGAACCATTCTTACAATAAATATTATTGTAATATTAGATTTATCAATAGTGTTATTGATTCTTTCACTCCCTATCTAAGATTAAATGAATGAATGCATTATAGGGTCCCTTTGTACAATCAGGGTTATGTACCATGGCCATCTTAATGATCATACATCTATTGATTTAATAACTGAATCATAGAGGCTGTTTGCTTGGATGAATATCTAAGGAGTTAGATTGAGGACTCATGAAGCACCGTCAAATGATTGTTAAGAGATGATCTCCAGCAGGAGTAGGAGATGGTAATCCTTCTAATTAGGCTGGTATTTGATCGACCTCTTGATGCATGTACTCTGCATGGGAATAGTGATTTAGAGGTGTTGAATTAATTAGGCCAAAGGGTTGACTTAACGAGATCGAGATAACCAAAGTCCTATGTCGTATACTGTCATGATATAGGCACATATCCTCTGATCGGAGACATGTGTTGCTATATGTCTGATTGTGTACATTTGACAGACCAATAGATTGATGACCTAACCAAGGTCTATACATCGGCGAGCTGGTGTGCATACGAGGGCATATGAGTAATACGATCTCTCAAAGGGATCATACATGTTCACTTGTGAACCGGAAGACATGAGCTCACTCATGAGGTATTAGAACCAATTAAAGTCCATGCATGGTCATCATGCTTTGGAAGCGTGACAAGAATTTATAGGTATAATATATGCTTTGGGAAAGCATATGATTGATACCAATTCCCAATAACCAAGATTGAGAAACTTGATGATGAAACCCTAAAGATGATAGTGTAAAATTGATCTATATTTTTGAGTTTATCATAGGCCTTTCAGTATGCAGGATGTACAGGTATTAGGAATACCTGAGGGTGATGTGATCATAAACGATTGTATAACCATGATGCTTCCATTCCGAGGAAGTGATGAAACATGTTTGGATTTCAGTGACTCCTCTCAGTAGATAAGTAATCTGATCTTAGTACAAATGTTGGACATTGATCTGAATGAGATTAAGATGCAATTAGAAGATTAGATTTACAACCTTTATTTAATCAAGCATCTATGAGAGGTCCATGAGATATGGATTTGAGATGTGATCTCAATATCCAAGTCACTGTATGTGGAACGAACAATCGCCCTGTCCTTATCTCCAAGCATCTGCGGAGAAAGCATTATTCTTGAAAGAGTTCAAGAATAATTCCATTGTTGAATTATATCTAAGTATTAATAAATAGATAATTAAATGTGATTTAATTAACATGAATAATGTGAGTTTGATTTATATTATTTGAAAACATGATAATGATAATCCAATATAATTGAATGTGATTTAATTATTATGGATATGAATAATGTAAATAACACTATCCAATTATTCTTAATACATTATAAATGTGACTTATAATGCATTAGAGAGAGTTTATTACATGATTAATTGGTGTGAATTGGATTCACATTTGATAATTAATTGAAAATAGAAATCACATTTTCTTTTGGGTTGTGAATGTGATTCACAAATTTTCAATGGCAAGATTGCAATATTCACAAAATAATTATGAATTATTTTTTGTTGAATAATTTACAACAAGTGTTGTTGTGAATCATGGAGATTTCCAAGGAATAATGCAATCTCATGAGATTGCATGAGATTCACGCTTCCATGTTGGAAGGATTCACGACCACCCAATCCTACTAGGAAAGGGTGGCCGTCCACTCTATTACATGGGAGAGTGTAATCTCTATTACATTATTTTTATATTTGATAAATTTAATTTTAAGATTAATTTATATTGGTTTATATACATATATTAAATCTAGATTAAATTAATTGTTATTATGTGATGAATCCAAGATCCACTATGTTATCTCATTTAATTTATACAACATTCTTCCATATTTGCATTCATTTCATCGCACAATATGCATAGTTAACATCTCATTCATTCCATACACATTGCATATAGAAACCATCAAAAGATAAAAAAACAACTTACAAGTATTCTAATATCTTAGAAGAACATATAAAACACATCTTCACGCATATTTCTATATATATATATTCATACTATATCATGATCTTCCAATATATATTCCTCTTTATATCCACTATTTTTTAATACAAGTAATAATTATCCTAGATAATTAATATTATGCTAATACAAGGTATATCATCAGGAATTAATTGCTTATAACCTTCATATAAGTATTGCACAAGTTAAATAACCACACTTACATTAATCGGAAACAAACATGAACTAATATTACAATATATGGATCATTTTTGATAATACACCTAGGTCCAACTTCATACAACACAAGATACTATTTATGAGCTTATGTAAAATCTATCTTGATTGAATACTCCTGGGAATACATGACCACCCATATTAAGTATAAAATATACTATCTATAAGTCTTAATACCTATTGAACTAGAATATGTATGTATTAACATTTACATCAAAAGTATCTTGATGTACAAGGGACCAACGACCTTTGATTCTGTTCATCAACATTTCCTACCCCTTTTTATCAGAATTAAAGTGGTTTTTCTTTGTCTCCTTAAACTCTCTCGAGGTCCAAGACTACAACTAATGGATCCCATTCAATCTTAATACCCACGTCCATGTAAATGAATGTAGAGCAATAATATTTTAATCAATGATATTTTGTGTGCAGACACATATTACATGGAAAGTTCACATGATCATATTTTCGCACGTAACCTTTTCGGAAGGGGCGTACAGAGATTTGCACACCCTCGGGCAGAAGTCTCGAGGGATTTTATCGCTTCTCACCACGCTACCTCTGTGCACCGACCAATATCTGAGACGATCCCCTCGTCTCCTCCCCGAAGCACGCCTCTTCACATCTATAAAATGAGCTGAATGGGGAGAGCAACGGGAGGCGGGGTATACCACCATCAAGGGAACAACAACTTCAACAATCCATCTTCTACCATCATCTTCTCCAAGAAGAACCCATCTCCAACTCGTGCCGCCTCACGCGTGCTACCACCGCCGTGCACGCTTCGCCGCTGCCCACCGGCCCATACACATCTACTCACATGTGGTGCATCACGCCCTCCGCCTGGGCGCCTCCCGCACCCTCCAGCCCAGCACGCACCATCACACGTGCTTCACCGTTGCACACGTATTTTCGCACGTCGTCACCCATCATCTCCCACACTTGTTTGTGCAGCCTCCATCCGCCTCCGTGTCTTGTCATCCCTCACTTGCTCCCTACTCACTGCCATGCTTCCTTATTTTGTCGTACGTCAGAATACTCTTTAATTTCTTGTATCTTTTTTATTGTGCCATGGTTTCTCTTTCTATTGTTATTTTAACATTTAAGGAAAATTACAAAAAATAGTTTAGTTTTGTTCAGCCTGTCCGAATTACCTATCACTTCATAAGTTTTAAGTTATTTATAGTCCAACCCCTATCTTTCTAAATTAATTGCAAAGAATTCCTCGCCTTCTTATTTTGAGCATTAGAAATATACAATTATAATCTGTCAAGTAGTTTAGGATCAAAATTAAGCTTGAAAATTGAAAACATTTTATGCAAATTTACCTAGTCCATGCGGATTCGAACCTCAACTTGTCCTTTACATTCTTTTATGTTCATTTTGTGCAAGTAGTTGTAATATTATTTATTTGACCTTGATTATTCATGGTAACACAATGACTTGATAAAATCACTATTTTAAACCGTGAAAAATCTTGTCAACATTATACTTTTACAATAAAATCTTGACCATTGAAAGAACAAATCAATCTCATCCATTGATTTTGTGTAGTTCATGGATTGTGATCCATGGACTCCCAAAATATTATATAAGAAGAGGCAACCCTTGCTCAAGTTGCAACATCTATTGTGACATCAAGCTCTCTCTCTCTCTCTCTCTCTTTCTTTCTCTCTCTCTCTCTCTTCATTTTATTGCCCCCCTCTCTCTTTGGGTGGCCATCTACCCAAACCCTAGAGAGAAGACACCATCATCATCACATCACCATTGTGTCGCCATTTCGACTGCCCTAGCCTCTCCGTCTTCTTTGGAGTGCTTCGTTCGTGAAGAAGACGTACGATCGAGATCAGGAGTTCTTTGCTTGGATCAACTGCTTGGGTTGTGAGAAGAACGCAATTCATCTCCGTGCTTGCAAGCATCTCCTCCTCAGATGGACTTGAGAAAGGAGGTCTCTTCTCTTAGAGACTCGATTGCAAACACGCTAGAAGAGGTACTCCTTTACCTATTATGTGGTTTAGATGAAACGATCCAAGAAGTATTCTTCGATCATGTAGTTTCATCGCATGAAAAATTTTTAAATTCCGCTGCATCGAGCAACTAGTGCGTTTAGTCGCTCTTGATCGTATATATGATAAGATCCTCACGTTTCCATGATGCGTTTGAGGATTATTCCATATCCTTCAGTTGTTGGTAAAATGGGTGGACATAAGTTGGGGAATGATCAAAGATCTATGCTATAGGCTCATCTGCCAAATTTATGAGATTAGACCGCAATGTGTGATTACACAACCCTCCTACTCATCTACATTTTGGAAGGGTGTCAATTCTCTTATTTCTCAATAGGGCCTTGTTTAGACCTATTGTTGGAGATGGATGATCTCTCCCTTTGGACTAATGGTTGGACTAATGGAGGTCAACTAGCGGTTCAATTTCCTTGTCCTTTTGCTTTACTTGTTGATCGGGATGTCACTGTTGCTGAGTGCTGGGAGAATGGGAATTGGATGCCTACCTTTGTTGTGGACTTCTCTGACCCCCATCTCTGGACCTGAAGGTGGAAGAGATCATTGGACCTAAAGAACATGAGATTTTACTATGAAACATGCTTATAAGATTCTGGATACCCCAAGACCACCCACCTATGAATCTAGAAATCGTGACTGTCATTTTCTGTGGATCCTCAAAGTGCCTATCCGTGTTGTTGTCTTCCTGTATCTTATGCATAGAGGATGTATCCTGACCCGTGATCGATGCTTCAGACTCTTCCCTGGTACTTCTTAGATTTTCTTGCTCTGTAATGAAGAGGTGGAGACAATTGGTCACATTTTTTCATATATGAGAAGACATTGATTGTTTGGAAAGAATATGAGCTTATGAGAAAAAAAATTACAGAACCTTTTAGAGCTTTTGGGAAACTCTTTGGCTGAATAAACATTGTCCAAATGGAGATTGCTTTATCCTCTAGCCATGATATGAGCTATTTGGTTGGCTCATATTGGTGTTATTTTTTTGTCAGATCATTTGTATGTGGAAAATGTAATTTCTCTTATCAAAGCTCTCATTGAGTCTTGGCCATTGTATTTTTTTATCTTTCTTCTTATAATATAATATATCTAAGATGGGCATCTTACGTATTTTCCCCTTTTTTTGATTAAAAAAACATGTTGTATACATATATCCCCATGCTTATTGTTAGAGTAACTTTATTATGTAGTTTTTGTTTGTCCTTTTTATGTAAATTACCCATAGAGCTTTTCTCCTATATAAGAGAGCTCTAGGGTTAATGGTAATGTATCTCATTCGTTCCCTTCAACATGGTATCAGAGCGACGGTCCTAGGCCGGAGTTCTTGAACCCTAACCCTACCCCACCCGCCGCCCTTCTCTCTCTCTCCTATCTCGAGATTGGCACCGCCCTCCTGTGCGCCATCGCCACCACCATCGCGTCCCTGTGCGCCATCGCCATCGTCTGCGCCCATCGCGTGTCTGGCGATTCTTGTAGCACGATCTTGCCATCCTCTGCGCCTCTGCGATCTCTGAGCCTCTGCGATCTCGCGCCTGGCGATTCACCTCGCCATCTCGCGCCTGGCGAATCACCTCGCCATCTCGTGCCTGGCGATCCCCGAAGGCTGCCACCATACTCTTCATTGGCCAGCCCCATTCAAGGCCCCACACCACCGACCACGTGAGCCGCATCCACTAACCACGAGACCCGCCGACTGCCAGGGTGTGTGTCGCACCGTCGCTACCCATCGCGAGCACCGTCCTTCGCAACCCCCCGTGGTACCTGTGTGAAGGAGCTCGTGACCACCAACCATGGATCTGCCATGTAAGAGCACCACCCCTCGCCAGCATCGCCTACCTCATGAAGCCTGTAGCGTACCTGAAATTTTTTGCCTGAAGTCATATGCAACAAGGTCAGCGTGCAAGTCTTGTGCCCTAACAGTGCTGTGCAAGTCCTGTGCAAGTTCTGTACACGCAAGGTATGTGCGTATGCACTATATGCCCTAGTTATGCTTCCTTGAATGAACATGTTCTGTACACGTGACTGATGGTTTGAGTCTATGTACAAATAGACATTGTCATCCGATTTTGTAACCCCAGTTACAGGTTACTGTTGTCGTCATGTCAGACAACAAGGTAGATTTTCCATCTGTAGGTGCCTTCATAGGTTCCGCACCCATTGCCTTTACTAAGTGTTACAAGGCGGATCTATCAGAATGGATCATGGATTCAGGTGCATCACATCATCTCTGTGGCGACAGAGGTCAGTTTAGTGTCTTTCATCCTGCTCAATCTGAACGATCGGTAGTGATAGCTGATGGTATATATTCCCCTATTACTGGTCAGGGGGAGGTACAGTTGACTCCTACCTTGAGACTGTCCAATGTTCTCTATGCACCGAAGTTCTCGATGAATTTGCTGTCTATTAGTCAACTCACCAATGATTTACATTGCCGTGCTATATTTGATCCATCTACTCTTGTGTTTCAGGACATATTAACGGGCAGAGTGATTGGGACTGGCCATGAGCAAGGGGGTCTTTATAGACTGGTGCAATCTCCTTATGCTGGTATCTCTTCTATGAGGGCTGGATCAGTGTCACCCTACACTTGGCATCTTCGATTTGGCCATCTTCCGTTGCAAAAGATGGTCCATATTCTTCCACAGATTTCTCCCAAATCTAATTTTCAGTGTGAGGCATGCCAACTTGGCAAACATCACAGGTCGTCTTTTCCGAGTCGTATAGGTCCAAGTCCTCATGGTCTATTTGAGCTGCTACATTTTGATATTTGGGGTCCCAGTCGTGTCCCTGATCTTCAAGGGCACAGGTTTTATCTTGTTGCTGTCGATGATTTCTCTAGACTTTCTTGGGTCTTTCTTCTTAAAAATAAATCTGATGCTGGTCATTTTATTCAGTCTTTTCTTATTGAAATAAAAAATATTTTCTCTGCTAAAGTGAAGTACATACGGTCTGACAATGCTCTAGAGTTGTGTAGTACCCAATTGTCCAAATTTCTTATGTCTCATGGGATTGTGCATCAGACGTCGTGTGCTTATACCTCCCAACAAAATGGGGTGGCTGAACGGAAGCATCGTCATTTGTTGGATATGACCAGAACCCTTTTGATTCAGAGCCGTGCCCCTCACTCCTATTGGGGGGATGCGGTTCTCACTGCCTGTTATCTTCTTAATCGTATGCCTTCGACAGTGTTAGGGGAGAAGATTCCGTTCTTGACTGCGTTTCCCGAGAAGGATCTTTTCTCCCTAACACCACGTGTTTTTGGGTCTGTTGCATTTGTTCATTGTTTTTCTCCTGGTCTTGACAAGCTCTCTCCCAGAGATGTCAAATGTGTTTTTGTGGGTTATTCCAAAACCCAGAAGGGATATCAGTCTTTTGATCCAGTTAAATGAAGGTACTACGTCAGTGCAGATGCCATCTTTTTTGAGTCCATTATGTATTTTTCTCCTACAGGTGACAAACTCACTCACTCAGAGGAAGGAGATGACATCTATGTGCCGCCTCCACCTCCTTCTGTTCCATGCTCTAATTTACCACCACCGCCTCCACCACCACCACAGTTTACACCACCACCACCATCACCGCCACCACCAGCTACTGTTTATTATCCTCAGGTCTATCAGCGACGGCCCTTTGATCATGTGCCTCCTCCATCATCCAGCACGCCCGAGGTATGTACTGATCATTTGAGTTCTACTGATGGCACAAGTGATTTGAATGCGCAGATGGATGTACAGGGTACTGATGTACATGGTACTGATGGTATTGTCACTCCTCCAGTCGATGACCTACATATACCTATTACTCATAGATGGCAGAAGCGTGCTCGGACGATGAATCCCAAATATGGGATGGATTTTCGCTCTCAGGCGTCGTTGGAGCGTTTGTCCCCGGACTTTCGCAAGTTTGTTGTTGGGTTATCGGCAGTACACATCCCACGGTCTTATCAGGAGGCCCTACAGAGCAGCCCGTGGCATTTAGCTATGGAAGAGGAAATGGCGGCGTTGCAGTCACGTGGTACGTGGAGTGTTGTGAATCCTCCACCAGGTACGTCCATTGTCGGAAGCAAATGGGTTTTTACTATTAAGCATCGGGAAGATGGTACGGTTGATAGATACAAAGCCAGGTTGGTTGCTCGTGGGTTCACCCAAACATATGGGATGGACTATCAGGAGACGTTTTCTCCAGTAGCCCGTCATTCTACCTTACGGATTCTCATTGCAGTTGCTGTTGTCCGCGACTGGCCCCTATTTCAGCTTGATGTCACGAACGCCTTCTTGTATGGTGACTTGCAGGAAGAGGTCTATATGCAGCAGCCGCCAGGGTTTGCTGCTGAGGGGGAGTCCAATATGGTGTGCCGTCTTAATAAGGTCATATATGGCCTGAAGCAGAGTCCACAGGCTTGGTTTCAGAAGCTCTCGGAGTTGATTGAACAAAAGGGCTTCGTCAGATCTACAGCAGATCATACTCTCTTTGTAAAGAGAGACCAACGAGGTACTGTGATCATCTTAGTGTATGTTGATGATATTGTTATTACTGGCAACAATGAGCAGGGCATTCAAGCAGCCAAGGAGTTTCTTGGTGAGCAGTTCGTTATGAAGGATTTGGGTACACTTCGCTACTTTTTGGGGCTGGAGTTTGCACGAAACAGGCAAGGTATGGTAATGACACAAAAGAAGTATGTTACAGATCTCTTATCTGAGACAGGTATGGCAGGATGTAGACCAGCTGCTACTCCTATGGATTCTAATGTCAAACTTTATGATGATGACTCTGAGGAAGTAGACAAGAGACGATATAGAGAGCTAGTGGGAAAGCTCTTGTATGTCACTATTACCCGACCGGATATAGCCTTTGCGGTTAATAGGGTAAGCCAATTCATGGAGCAACCCAGGCAGGCCTACATGAATGCTGTTTTTATGATCTTGAGATATCTGAAGTCGTCTCCAGGCACTGGTCTTCTGTTTAGAAGAGATACCTCGATATCCGTCATAGGTTATGCTGATGCAGACTATGCTGGGTGTCCTAATGATAGAAAGTCAACTTCAAGCTTTATTTATTTGTTGGCAGCTCACCAGTAGCTTGGAAGAGTAAGAAGCAAACTGTAGTTGCTCGATCTAGTGCAGAGTCAGAATATAGGGCAATGGCCCAAGGTAGTGCTGAGATGATGTGGGTTAAATCAGTTTTAACTGATTTAACTATTGATGTACCACTTCCCATGCATCTGAAATGTGATAACCAAGCAGCTTTGTTCATAGACAATAATCCAACCTTCCATGAGAGGACGAAGCACATTGAAGTAGATTGCCATTATACACGGGACTTAATTCAAAAAGGGCTTGTTTCAACTTCTCATGTATCATCAGGAGAGCAGGTTGCAGACATGTTTATCAAGGCACTTGCTAGGGGTCCATTTCATCTTTGTTGTTCCAAGCTGAGCATGTTGGATATATATGCTCCAGCTTGAGGGGGAGTGTTAGAGTAACTTTATTATGTAGTTTTTGTTTGTCCTTTTTATGTAAATTACCCATAGAGCTTTTCTCCTATATAAGAGAGCTCTAGGGTTAATGGTAATGTATCTCATTCGTTCCCTTCAACACTTATCATAACGCATAAACAACGTAGTACAACAAAGGTCCATTGCAGGAAAAGAGTGAAATACAGAAGTGTAATGGTATGGTATATCTCAAAATTTCAATGGTCAACAATATCTAAATCATGTTGAATCATGCATTACCGAAGAAAAGACACTTGCGCCCTAAATGTCATACTAGGCATTGGGCATGTGGGGGCTTCCACATAGGAATGTGAACATATATGGATATATCTGTATCTGATCAGCCACCATATCTGTTTTATACAAATGTTGACATCCATATCCTTATCCATTTTAAAATGATTACGGATATGGATATTATTTTGATATTTGCAAACATTCGTATCCATATCCGTATATATGTTTTCATATATTTAAAATATATATAATTTTATATATTCTTTCACCCCATTTGGTTTAATTATTATTATATAAGCATGTTCACTGTATTTATAACATGCATATTCCTTCTAATATATGTATATCTAAACTAATTTATAAAGTATTTCTAACATAAATCGTATGTGATAACTATAAGCTTTTACATATATTATCCATTTTTTAAGAATGTGGGAATACAATTTTCATATTCACCAATACCAATATCCACATTCGTATTTCTATTTAAAATAAATAAAAATATGATAACACTTGTATATGTATCCAATTTTTTCATGTTTGCATCCCTACGTCCATCACAATTTTCGTTTTTTACCTAACATTCAAAATTCAAAGTGGAACCCATCAAATCGGTTCAATCTGGGTCGATCGGGTCCGCCGGTCCAGGCAATTGGTTGAATCTGATTTTTCTTTTTCATTTTGACTTTTATAGAACCGGTCAAACTGACTAGATTGGGCATGGTTCTTGGTTGGACCAGTAGGACCAGCCGGTCTGATCTGATTTTTTAAACCCTGGATGTAATGTGGATGCCACGTGCGAATCCCGTCGGATTCGGGTGAGATTTTGGGTACCTTTTTTGGAAGATACTATTTCTCATTAAAGATACTATTTCTCATTAAATCATGTTATAGCTTTCTCAGGAATAGATAACTACACTACTATTTATATGTATATGTCCTTGTTGAATATAGAGCCCCGGCATTAACTATGTTTAGAAAGTTCATTTATGCCATCGTTCTCTAGTCTACAACATAGCTTTTCTAGTGTCAGTTAAATACTTTAATGACCTACCATTCAGTTTAAATCTTATATTATCCCATCACTGTCGTGCCACACCATCTGCATTATTACTGATAACATCAAAGAAAGTTTCTTGCATATATGATAACAAAAAGCATTCTCTGCTCTAGCACAGGGATCTGTCCGATGAGGACATAGGGGCCTGGGGATACAACAGGTGCTGTAATACAACAGAGGATCCATCCTCATATGATAACCCTTCGATCAATCACTTACGGATCAAATAGAGTTATCTCAGTCGAGTCCTCTGTGATGCACAAAGTGGATTGCTAAATGACTAAAAACCATGAAAAGGATGACCTATACTATATTTTTCTCATGCAAAAGTGACTGCCGTATTGGAACTAATTGAGATTTGTCTTCCTCGAGGGAGATTCGAGTGCGACTCCAGCCTCCTCCTTGCACCGCGATCTTCATGCTGCATGCCAGCCCCTGCACTAGCGCACCCTAGCACCTGTGCGCCCAGCCCTAACGCCTCCAGACCAAGTGCCTCCAGTCCAGCCTAGACACTGTGCGCCCCCAGCCCTACGCGCCTCCAGCCCCCTGAACTTGCGTGGTCAGAATTACGGTAAAACTCAGCCCTGTGGCAACCTGTTTGCAGGGAACCTCTTCCAGTGCCTTAACGCGAGTTGGCTTAAAGATCAAATGGTCATTTCCTCCAAGGCCTCAACAAAAGGATAAATTATCTCCACATGAGAAAACCTCTCCAGATTGTGTAACAAAATATGCATGGTTATGGAAAGCTGAAACGTTGACTGCGTGAGAAAGTAATGGAAAATCGATCCTTCTAAATGATGCACATTGTGTTGTATCCGGACCATGTCCAAGAACTCCACATAAACTGGAACCGCAAGAATACACTGATGAGCCAAGGATCACGAGCGTATGATATCTTCCGGTGGTAATCTGCATCTTTCCTGCAGATGTATCGATGATACCAGAATACTGCTCCACATAGTGCAGGAACCTTAAAACCTTCTTCTAATTCCTATCACACCATCAGACAATATAATTTTGGGTATAAGGAACTGAAAATCGAGCTATTATCACAAAGATGAAATGCTGTGAACTCCATTGATCTAAGACAGTGTGCATCTTGATGTTGATTCACAAAGCTACAGGGCCGTGAGTTCTTTCTCTCCATGTGATCAGGAATGGATATACTCAAGTGAATGGAGACCATACTCTATTTGTGAGAAGGAATGATGACAAAACCTGTATTCTTTTAGTGTATGTGGACGACATAATTCTTATAGGTGATGATGAGGCGGAACTTCTTAAGATAAAGAAAACACTTGCAACTGAACGTGAATTGAAAGACTTGGGAAAGCTAAAGTACTTACTAAGTATTGAGATGGTCCGATCTCTAGGGGGTATGTGTCTAAGTCAAAGAAAATACACTCTTGATTTGTTAAAGGAATATGGCATGTCGGGATGTAAACCTACCACTATCCCTATTGAGACAAATCATAACTTGCTAAAGAAGATGGTGAGCTTCTTAATGAGGTCGGAAAAGGAAGATATCAAAGATTGCTGGGTAAATTGATTTATCTTACCCTCACTAAACCAGATATTACCTGCACGGTAAACGTGATGAATCAATTCATGCATGCTCCAACCACCTTTTTATGCTAATACAGTGAATATGTTTCTAAGCTACATAATAATATCACCAGGAAAAGGGCTAATGTTCAAGAAAAATCCTGAAGTTACAATTGAAGGATACACCGATGCTGACTGGACTGGTTCTATAGATGACAGACGATCCACTTCAGGCTATGCGATATATTTGTATGGAAATTTGAAAGAAGTACAAAAGTAGAATGTGGTTTCAAGATCAAGTGCTGAAGCTGAATATCATGCTCTTACAAATGGTCTCATTGAAATTTTATGATTAAAAATTCTGTTAAATGACTTAGACATCAAAGTGAATATGCCGATGAAGATGTTTTGTGACAACAAAGCTAATAAACTTGACCAATAATCCTGTAAAAAATGATAGAACAAAGCATGTGGAAATAGACAGACATTTCATCCGTGAGAAGATTGATGCTGGATTGTTGTGCCTTCCTTACTTGAAGTCTTTCGATCATGTTGCTGATCTTTTCCCAAAGGGACTTCCTACCGTGCAATTTGAGATGAATGTAGGAAAGTTGGGCATGGCAAACGTGTATGCCCAACTTGAGGGGGAGTGTTGAGTGGTTCTTTAATGGGGAAATGGATCTTGAGATGAGGGACCATTTACCCATCGTTTATATATTGTACTCATCCCCCCTTGTTGAAAGAGACAATAGTGAAGAGAGATCCCTAATCTATGGTGAGGGAGATTAGGGTTTACTTGTGCCTCCGTAGTTTTTTCCTCTCCGTAGGGGTTTCCACGTACATCATCATGTCGATCTTCTTATTCTTTACTCTTTGTCAAACACAATTACTGTTAACATCAAAGAAAGTTTCTTGCACATAAGATAAACCATTACATTATTCTTTGTGTAACCCTTAGACCAATCACTTACGCATCAAATAGAGTTGTCTCAGTCTGAATCCTCATGTGATGCGCAAAGTAGATTGTTGAATGACTAAAAACCATGAAAATGATGACCTATGCTATATTTTTCTCATGCAAAAATGACTGCCGTATTGGAACTAATTCCCCTTTGCTATGGAACAATCGAAGGAAAGAAATGAGATATTTTTTCATGAAGAAAAATGAAGGAGAGCATAAGAATGATGACTGTTGCCTCTTGGAAAAAAAATCCGAGGCCGTTTCTACTTATCTGTTACTGCTGCGCTGTCGATATGCATACCCAAGTATTTGTTCTCGAAATTCCACCATTTTCTTTTCTCTCGTCCTCGAGTGAAATCAGTCCAAGATGGGTAGGGTTGTCCATCAACATCCTGGCAACCAGATATCCTGCAATGGACCATGTCTGGAACATCCTTGCCTGTTTCCCAACGAACGTCCCGAGCTTCCCGTCATAGTACTCAGGCCAGTTGTCCTTTGGCAAGCTCTTCTCGGCAAGCCTTAGTGCATCACGTGCCAGGCTTAGTCTTCTCATCTTTAAACAAGCAGCTGTGAGCATCCAGATGAGAACTGCAGAAGAACAACAGACAATTAGATGGCGCCATATCATATGACTTCTTCTTTGCCTCCAATCAGAACTATACTTGATAACAACCCAGTTTAGATCCAGAGTTTCAATTAGTATTTTCGCCAATTCCATAACCGACATAAACAACAGGTAGCAATTAAGATGACTATTTGACATTCAGACAGTTATTACCATCCAAAAGGGATGGATGTTGTATTCCGAAGAATTGGATTTGCCATCCAAAAAGGATTGACGGCGCAACTTGTTGCTCGTCTCCCAACAGTTTCTTTGTAATCTTGTTCTGAAGTCAATCAGGAATAGTATTACCATCGGATGATTCTGTTTTGGGAGTACTTTTCTCATCAAATAATTATCTGAATGACACATCAATTAATCAAACTCAACTTCTCCTTATATATCAGCTTCGTTAAAATCCAGACATGGAAATTTCACATAGTTGTGTCCTAAAAGAAGAATAATCACAGTGAAAATTATGGTGAAGAAATATGTGATAGTTTTGGTTATCAGAAGGGGTAAATAAACACCAAGCATTGCTAATGCAGAGCTGACCTGGCCAAGATCCTCCATTGTGGTAGCTCCATCTAGTATTTTTTGGGTCATAACCGGTCACGATTCGCCATTCATGGCCGTCAATTGCAGGATAACATACTTTGAGAGGCATCTCCCCAATCAGCTCACTCCATCGTGCTTCGATTAGATCCATGATGGCCTCTGACTGTTCTGGGGTAGCAAGTGATGATAAAATCGCCATGCAGTTGCCTACAGCAAACCATCTGAAGTCCATTCTTGACGGGCTAACATTGCCAATGAAATAACCCCCGGAATTGGGCATGAAATCAAATATCCAGTCTGGAATCGAATCTGGGATGACATTGAACTTGTTGACGGCTGTTTGTGAATACTCTTCGGTCTTGTAGCGATATATGCTATTTAGCTGCTGGAAGTCAATCCAGAAGTACGTACGTATGTGGTAAGTCAAGGCATTCAAGCGCTTCCTAAGCTTCTCAATCAGCTCTTCGCTTACTGAATCTTGTTTGACGAGTGGGAAAGCGCACTTCAGTGCCATGTAAAAGAGTGCCTGAATCTCAAGCGGATAACCGTACACTCCCTGCAACACAATCTCATGTTAGAACCAAATGGCCCAAGGAGGAGTATCAGTCCAACTCATACAAGGCCTGACTTACCATTCTTCTGTCAATCATGGAGCATCCATCTGCACATAGCAACGTCGGGAACGTGTCAAACCCCTCGGCTAAGCATAATGCAAGAATGAGTCTTATTCCTTTCTGGCATTCATGTGTTTCAACAATTGACCTGTCTCCAGTATGCTGTACGTAGGCATGAAGAAGAATGATCCACCAGAATCCAGAGTCAACAGGAGCTACCCTACCGATAGCACTCCCTCCGAAGTCGGCCCTCAGAGTATCCACTCCGTTGATGGGGTCATGGCCCACTTTGAAACTGGCAGGCATGACACCTTCGCCGAGATGAAAGACGTCGATCCTCTTTTCCCACCCTTGAAGTTGAAGGGTTTTCAGGAGAAAGTTCTTAACAATTTCTGGCTGATCAGCCATCAGAAAGGCAACTGCACTTGGAACGAAGTCGCGCACAAAGACCTGCTCTTAGAAAAGACACATTTAGGTGCACAATAAGATGTAAGTTATAAGATATCCCTTATCATAACTCTCCATTGAGGTGAAGGCCCTGAGTTCGAATTATTTGATGTATTAGTCACCCTCGATTGGAGCATTAGGGCGCCTGGGGAGTTTCTGTGGTCCAATGGAAAATATGTAAATGAAAATAATGGAAATTCATTTCATGCCAACTGATTTTCATGCGATGATGATATATTTTTGATGGAAAATGAATTGTTAGATGGTATAGCTGTCATGTTAAATGGAAGTGACGGAAAATAAATTGGTACGTTTGTGCTTTAATTGAAACACACAAAAACAAAATATATCTTAATTAGTTTCTACCAAGGTTTTAAAAACTGAACCGGACATCAAACCGGATATGTATTGGTTTTTGGTTGTTATGATCGGACCAATGGGACCGACCGGTCGAACCGGTGATGATGTCAGCAGTTCATAGAAACCGAAAAAGACCGAACCATTGTATTATTGGTTTGGTTTGTGCGGTTCAACCGGGTCAAACCGAGTTAGGCCGATATATCTTACAAATAAATGCAAAAAATATTACATCATTTCTTTCGAGAATTTGTTTACTCTTATCCTTTCAAGTTTTTCCAATAATACTTATACCCCTATTTTCTATACAATTGCATGTGTCTCCTATATTTTTACAAAATCAATAGTAGTGGCCTTTTATTAGTACACTTGTGCTCCCATCTTATACCAATATAAGGACGATAATGTGAATTTTTAAAGAAAATATAGGATCACAAGTGAAATTACTTAAAAGTTAGTGGTATAAATGTTCTTAAAAAACTCGAAAGTACATAATAATATTTCGTAAAATTTATGTACATACATATATATGATGTAATTTTAAAACTAATGAAATTGTTAATTTGTTGCTTCTCATATTATGGCTATGACAACATCTTCTTCGTTCGTTATTGTTATAAGTGGACAACTTCATACATAATGTCGGAAGAGATATGCAATGTTCATATTGAATGAATGGACAAGTGATGATGAGTCATTGTCACATGTGAAGGAGAAGAGATAAATGGGTACTATTGTGGGTTAGAATGATGCTAGATTATGAATATTTCTGAAAAAGTTTGTATAGTTTATTGGAAATTATTTTTTTGTCAAAAAATGGATGGTTGAACCGATGGTTTGGTTCAATTGGTTCAACCGGGTTTGAGCGGTCCAACGGGTTTTGACCGATTTTGATTGGTTTTTATTTTCCAAATGAAAACCGGATGGCTGGACCGTTTTTCCTCCGGTTCCTGGTTTAATCGGTTCAACCAGCCGGTTCGGTTCAGTTTTTAAAACCTTGATTTCTAAGGTAATATATTTATAAAGAAAACTTGCAAGGTGGAAATAAGGACATTAGTTAATGTATTTGGTGGAAAGTAAATACCTATGAAATTTATAGGTGAACTCGAAATGATTTTATTTCATTTTATTTTCCGTTGATTTCTAAAAGCACCACCACCTATTAGATGCAACTGAATCTCAACAAATTACTGTAAAGCAAAAAGTATAATACATGAAAGCCCAACAACTTTCAGAGGAAAATACTAGTTTGATTTGGACTGGACTGAACAACAATCCCGCAACAAAACTTTCTAGTTACTTTCCATATCTTCATAATTATTGCCATTTAAATGAATCGCAAACTAAAATTCGACTTTTAAAGTAAAATTCCTACTTACTAGGGGATGATGGGATCGATCATATGCATTGAGAAAAGCTAAAATGTCATAAATTGAATCCTTAGGCAGTTTTGTACTACAGTCCCGAACAAAACTCTAACTAGAACGAAAGCTAACCAAAAGAGAGCTAAAAAATGTGATTCTAACAAACCGAGCATACATTACCTGATCATAGTTAAGCACATCTGCACCAGATTGATCAGCCGCTGCGATCGTCCCCACAGGCTGCCCATCGTGGTACACGATCGATCTCCACAGCGCCTCCCACGCCTGCAGCGCCACCTCATTCTGACCAAGCTGAAGGCAGCTGGGGGTTTCAATCTCGGTTCCCCATCCCCTCGGCGAGAAGATCGTCTCCAACCGTTCCTCGTGCCGTCGCTTCTTCTCCGCCTCGATGTCATCCAATGCCTTCTCGTCCAGCGACCGGTGCCTTTCGATCCCTGTCTTCGGAGGCTGCGACCGCGGGGATGTTCTAGGTCCTGCGGGCCTCGGCATTGTACTCCATCCGGGAATTAGCTTACCGGGTCGTGGGAACCTCCTCGGCGAGGGATTGCTCGGCTCTCCCATGGCTCGATCTGAGCGCAACGATGCCGGTTACAAAGTATGATGTGGAATTTGAATCAAATCCTCGATATCGAGCACGATCTGATCATGGAGAAGATCGCTCGCAGATGAGGAGAAGAGCTCCTCCTCCGCTCTCGGTGCTCCGTGGAGTAGAAGAGGAGGAAGAGTGATGGCGGGAAAAGGAGGTGAATTCTGTTATGGGTGTATTTATAATGGTGGGTTGGTGGGGTCAAGTGGGGCCCACACAGAGCGGACAGGCTGCTGTCCCCTCTATTACGTCTAGATATTTTTTTTATCAAATTTCCATTATTGCCCTTCCATTATCATACTTGTGGCCCTACATTACACCAACGAAAGGACTACTGTAAAAGTTGTGAAAAATATAGGGATACACGGGTCATTGCATAATATTGGAAACACACGGAAGGTTACAAGTGCAAAGTTCCTATAATATAAAGTAAATATTTCACATTGATCCAACAATATGTGGATTTTAAATTCATTTTTTAAAAAGCGGAGGAGTTATATAGACTTCGAAACAACACAAAATTCGACATATGGAACAAAACATATACTTCAAATATATAAAGTTGTTCATAAAATTAGATCTTGCAAAAAAAAAGGCACAACAGTGCTCGTAGTGGAACGAATCCTCTTTTGATGTAGGGACTTGGTATAATTTTACAAAAGTTTAGGAATCATGACATACAATCCCGAATTATAATTAATGTTTGCTTTGTTACGTTGGATATGGATATGTATAATATTGGGTTGGATGATCTTGTACTTCGACTTCCTTAGCCATGGGTTTCTTGTCTATTGAAAACATGACTCCTCCTACCAATGTTGCCTTGAAGTCGCTAGTCTATGTCCTTTAGTTTAGGGCATGCTTGGTTATTGGGATGCGGTAGATTGAGGTAATCTCTGTTGATAATTTCTTTTATCACTTATTTTAAATACATTTTATTTCTTTATATTTTTCTCAAAAGCAATGAATTACCTTTATGCGTGGTCTTTACTTCTCCATACAATAAAAAACTGCATGTTAATTGTGTATTGATGTATTTGACCAACGGTTAAAAAAATGGGCCTATGCACGTTCTTTGATTATCATATAATACTAAATCTCTATTATTATGTAAACGTTACATGCTTTCAAAAGTCCAACGGATTTTTTGAGATATTCAAATCCCACGTCAGGTTTGTCTTAACGTTTTGTATGCATTGTATATAACGTATATTATTAATTGATTAGTTTTAATATGATGATTAAAGGTAGTTTTTATTGGGATGCCCATTGTTAACGGCAAATCATCTCTATATATTACGAGATTTCTCTTGTCGTAGGAGACACGATCTCAACCATTTACATTTCCTAAAGTCCTATCTTTCATCACATGGCTAGTGTCTAACTTGAAGGAATGATCTATTGTTGCTCAACGATCTTGATGTTGGTACGTGCATACCCATTGAGATCTCGCCGTTGTATCCTGGAGAGTAGTCGTACCAATACCGATTGCACCATCGGAATTTCCGTGGGGGTACGAATCTATTCTTAAGGTCAGTGCTTTTGCACGCCTCGGCAAGTTGATTCATATCGCCAACATTCTGGTATCTCATCAAATACGGTATTATCTAACCCTCCTTATATTATATATTTATATTTATACTCTTATCTTAAATTTCACCTACAATCTCATACGAATAATAGTTGGATGGTTATTAAGGTTGGAATAGGGAACATGATATGATGTTACATTGATTTGTGATGGAATCCCAACCAAAAAATGAAAGGAGGTAAACCTGAGTTACCTCGAGGTAACCTTGGGTAACCTGGTAGTATTTTTTGTCTCATTTTGCTCTGTCTACATCATCTTGTTTGATCCCGCTCCAACCTGTGGGTCGTGGTTTTTTTAGGTTGCTAACCCCCTGCCATTTATAAGTCGATGAGCATTGGGTATTGGATGATTTTAGTCGCTAAGGTGCTTAATGCAATTTACTTGCCATAATAATAATAATAATGATGATAATAATAATAATAATTCAGATTCGCTTACAATACACACCGATTGTGACTTCGATTATTTTTGAATATGATTATCGGATATCCGATTATATGCCATTTGATTTTGTCCTTAGGGTCAGTTGCATATCATTGACAAGAAAATCGAAATTGACGTGTATTTATATTATTCCGCAAATGATATTTTTTTAATGACATGGATAGTATTTCAAATTTTTTGATGGAAATGGCATGGATTTAAAATTTTCGATGGATACTTGGTCGCTTCCGTCTCCTCCACTGCGCGCACTCGCTATTTGTTAATTTTTTGCTAATATGTTAGTAAAGTTTTAAATTAATTAATTTTATACAGTTTTTTAAATACTTTAGATATTGTTAAACACGTGTATTTCCAAATATTTGAAATGGTACGTAGGAATGAAAACGGTCGGATACGGATACGAATATATGCATAATC
This sequence comes from Ottelia alismoides, assembly GCA_037367405.1. Classification (NCBI taxonomy): domain Eukaryota; kingdom Viridiplantae; phylum Streptophyta; class Magnoliopsida; order Alismatales; family Hydrocharitaceae; genus Ottelia; species Ottelia alismoides. The sequence continues at coordinate 217,285 of JAZKJV010011893.1, read as the reverse complement.
ATATCCTTATTCATTTTAAAATACGAATATGAATGCGGATACAAATATTGACGAATGCGAAAAATTTGTTACCATATCTTTAAAATGAATACGAATGTAAAATGAATACGAATCGGATACGAATAATAACAGAAATAATTTACTAATATACATATTTATGATGCTTTAAACATAAAATAGATATACCAGATATTGTAATTTCATAACAATTTTTTTTGAAGAAAAAGAGGGTGAGCTCCCGAGATGGGAGTCACCACACAATGTTATATTATATCAAATCCAGAGAAGTGTTACATAGTATAATTAACTAGACTCCCAACAACACCAGAGAGCCTTACAATAGGAGATAACATTTTCTGGGTAGAACCTCTGATTTTTAAAAATAAGCTCATTTCTCGCCTGCCAAATTGCCCATAGCGTCGCGAAAGGTCTAGCCACATCATCCGAGGAGCTGCCTCCCACCTTCCTTACCCCCTCCCAGAATCTTGAAAAGCAGCTGGCATCTACCCATGGGATCGCTAGTTCCTTCCATACCTTCTCCGAAGTCCCACAAGAGAAGAAGATATGCTCTGTGTTCTCCTCCTGCTCCCCACATCTGTCACACATCACATCCTGAAGATTCAAGAGCCTTGCTCTCCTAATCTTGTCTAGTAACTTGTCTCTCCTAAGGAACCAGAGGAAGATTTTTATTCTGTTCGGGATCCTGCTTGCCCAAATGATCTTCACATCCTGACACAAGTCCAACTCCTGTTCTTCCTCACCATTTCTCAGTTCATTGTATCAACAATATAAAATGTTGAATTATATCAACAATGGTGAATGCAATCATAAAATGTTGTTATGCACATTTATAAATAAATACATTATTATAGTTATGTTTGAAAACGAATATACGAATACGAATGCGAATATTAACGAATGTTAAAGTGATATCCATATCCGCATCCATTTTAAAACGAATACGAATACGAATGTCAAAATATGTATAAAACGAATACGATAGCGGATCGGATACGAATGTATTCATATTCATTTTCATCCCCTAGGTATGAGACGTCCCAATTGGATGGAGAATTTGTATCCGTCCATCCAGTATCCGCACCCAAAATCATATATATTTGGGATTTTTACATCCATAACCCTGAGTAATTCTACAATAACATTCATAACCTTGCATAATCGTGAATTACATGGGAAACCTCGAGTAATGCTTAACTCTTACATGACATAACCCTGTGTCGAGCTTCCCCATCTGCTTAGCCGCCCTCCCCACCTCCCACCGCATCTGCTAGCTAGCCAAGCTTCTCGTTTATTTTTTTTCATTTGGATTTTTTATTCTGGCTAATCGTAGTCGTTAGATCATTACATTGGTTAGATTAACTCACTCATATGGTTGAGTTAATATATTAAATTAACGGAAGGTTATGGGTGTGAGACGGAGTGACTATCCAAGGTTTCTCATGTAATTCACGATTATGCAATGTTATGAATGTTATTGCAGAATTACTCAGGGTTATGGGTGTAAAAATCCCTATATATTTTCGATGATATTTTCACAATTTTCTGCATTGAAGAAACATATGTATTTTGTAGCAACTTTAAATACATTTGTGTATATATATGTACATATGTAGACATATGCATACCTACATGCATGGAAACATACATAGATTTGTATTTGTCAATTTTAAATCATATAGAACATAGATTTGTATCTGTCAATTTAAAATCATATAGAATGCTATTAGTATCCGTACTTTTTATGATTATTATTGAGAAAATCAGAATCTTGACGTGGCGCGGCTGGATTATATGTTATCCTTGACGAAGATTGGATTATATCTGATCCAATCTCATTGACTAGTTGAGAGTGTGCCATCTTGTTTAACTGAGTTCGGTTGAAGTTCAACTGCAATTAATTTATGATTTATCTACACATGTAAAAACGAAGATGAACGGCCATGAGGGGGGATAAAGGGTGTTGAATTTGTTCAGTTTCATAATGAATTTTCTTTTCTGTTGGTCATAAGAACTGATCGACGACTGTTGTATCATGTATCTTTTTCTTGTACTTTCGTGGTGATTGATTGCACATCTGTTTATTCCAATATATTTGCACTATAACAAAATGACTCTGCAATGGTTTTTTGAAGCTCTTCACTTATATCGTGTGTTTTGATTATATAGTGATGAATATTATTCACAGCGAAATAATTTTTTCCTAAAAAAAATAGTGACAAATATCATATCCATTGCTATTTCACAATTTTTGCAGCCTTAGGAAGAATACAAGCGATATGTAGATTGCTCACAAAGAGAACTTGAGCATACACACAATGAAGGCTTGAGATTCAATTGCGATGAGTCAAAATGAACTATCAAATCCACCTACACCTCTTAGGGCCTGTTTGGTTGCAGGGTTGGGCAGGGTTGGCCCAACCCTGGTTACTATTCATAAGGGTACTTCCTCCTCACAGATTACTATTCACCCAGTCCAACCCAGCCCAACCCAACCCTGTCCAGCCCTGCAACCAAACAGGCCCTTAGTATCATATGTTAGAGGGAGGCACGACCAACCAGATAGTGGACATACATTATTATTTATGAAAATCCAGTATGACAGTGGAGAGTTCCTACTCTGGTTGGGTTAATGGGCAGTTCATATTCCATGTGCTAAGTAGACTACTCATAATTTATAAATTACACATATACTTCATTGAGCTTTATCTTATGGTGTACGCACATATCTCAAAAAAAGTACCCGTAGACAATGATGGCTTTATGAATTCAGTGTAACAAGGTCCATTCAATTTATTTAGATTTGTAGTATTAAGATTTCATTTTTATAGTTATCCATCACAATTTTTTTAAGTGTTTTTCAGTCACAACTTAATGATTATATCCAATTTTCTTTATTTGTATGAAAGCTAAAGAAAATAGAGGTAGAAGTTGGAACTGAAATGAAGGCAAAAATCTATGATGGATACAAAGTCAGAAAAGCTCAATTTACTTCCCATCAATCTCCATGTGTTATGCAAGACTAAATTGAAATTGCACTAAAATTCATGCCTGATGATATCACCATAGAGCAAAATTTTACTAGCGATGAAGAATGTATTTGTTTGCTTTGATTCCAAGTGCATCAAGATCTCCGAAGTTAAGCTTTTACATGCACAAGTAAATTAAACCTAAGTTAATCTAGCAAATGCAAAAAAATCAGGAAAACAAAAGAAAAGAAGGTGGTGAAAATAACCAGAAAACAATTTATCCCATGCTACTTAATTGGGGGTCAAAAGAAGCTCTAATATTCTGTTACAGACTTCAAAGTTATCACACAAATATATTATACTATTTATTGAAACGAAATCTAAATTTCACAAATGTATTACAACACTAAGCTCCTCAACAACCTTTTCTTGTGACCCCCAATTGGTTCGCTTGAAGATAGGCTAAGTCCTCAAGTTACTTGATTTTCACGGCTTTTTACAAAGCTGACGGAGTCATTCAAATCCTGTAGAAGACAGTCAGTCCAAGTAAAAATAGATCATAAGAAACTAAAGGAACAAAATGAAAGATAAACCTATGATAACAATATGAAATCTAAGTGACTAATCCCACTTAGGTTCATCCCCAAATGCCAGCTACAAACGACAGGATGAATCTCGATTGTGTGCTGCTTCGATCAGATGCTCGAGGTGTTAGTTCCGTAAGACGGTCCGATTGGGTAATGCTCCAAGCTCCAAGAGGTGTTGCTTGTGTTTGATGCTCAACTTAGAATGTGTTGTTAACATGATTAACTATGCATATAATAAACAGTAATTACACGGATCCAAATGGATTGATAGAAAAGTATTACAGATTATGAAGATTAATAACATGCAGTTCCAATCCATTATCCGATTACATAATGCAAACAGGAATCGATTAAACGAACGGAAGCACAAAACCGGGCGAGATCCAGGAAAGGTAAAGCAATAAATAAATTGCGGCAGACAAATCAAAAGAGGAATTAAGTTAGAAGTCACCGAAGCGTCCATGAAATGGACTGTCCTTAGAGAGGATATCGCCTCCACAATACCGGTGCGTAGGGTATTGGCGATCCGCTTCCAAGATACGATGGCACACGATCTTTGTCCACGTACACTGACGAGATCGTCCTCGAATGTACCTTAGAGAACTGCAGCCGAGAGAAAGAGAGGGTGGTTCGTCCGCGAGAGGAAGAACCAGAACACGAATAGAGACGGCGTGAGCGAGTGTATAGAACACGACGCGAAGGAAGGGATTTATATAGACGGTTGCGTGCCCTAGCACGGTGCCTTCCGAATTCCTAAAATGCCCCCAACGGGCGCGCCATTTCGGATGCTGAAATCGTAGCCAGAATCGCGTCCATAATGGGGACTCGAATTCCCATTTTAGTCGACTTACCAAATTAATCGTGTAATTAATTTAATTGACTTACCAAATGAAACCCACAGCAAAAGTATCGAGATCCGAATTGACTCTCCTGAGCCGGAGCTGGAGCCAGAGTGGAGCACGCGCGTGTGTGTGGTCCTCCATTCCTCCTCTCTACTATTGCTACAAGAGCTTGGGGTGTGGACTGATATATAAGTCCATCAAAAGTTTAGAGCTCCAAGGTATGATACTAAACTTCCACCCAAACTTTTCCATGTTTCAAATTTGGGAATTCCCAACTTTCCATGCAAGCCATTTAGTTTCCCAATTTAAACCAAATTAACTCCAATTGTAATTAAATAGATTTTTCAATTAAAATCTAATTACAATTCTTAAATACAACAATCCCCCACGAATTCACCAATTTGAAAAAGAGATTCAAAAAAGAGTTAAAAAACACAACTTTCGGCTGCCATATTTTACTTTCAGTAAAGTTACCTTCCGGTTTTAACCTCGACCTTAGTTTACTACTTTCACTTTAACAGGAACGAAGTGAACTACCTCAGGTCTTGGTGTTAAAGTATACGGCAGAAATAAAAAACGTTGTTCTTGATACAATCTTCAGGGCTGGTGCTCTTAAAGGACATACACCCTTATCCTATTTCATGAGTGTATTGAGGAAATACCCTCTTCCTTTAACTGCGGCCCTCAGTAATACTCACATAGATGACGTTCTCCAAGGATGCACTGCTAACATCCTGCCCAAAGGCTTGAACCCATTCAGAGCCTACACTCTTCCTAAACTTGCAGCATAAATGACACTCAGGCTTACATGGATAAGACACTCATGCATACTCATTAAGATTAGAGTGCCAACCAGTTCTCCAAACAACTTGTTATTACCACATTGAATCTACTTTGTGGGATCTCCACTCAAGTAGGTTAGATTGCTAATATAGAGGAACTCCCAATGGGTCTCAGTCCCATCCCAAGCCTAGACGTTAGGATTAAAGATCTATCAAGTCCCTTAGTCAACGGATCTGCCTTGTTGTCTTTGGATCCAACAAAATCCACAACCAACATCCCTCGAGATACCAAATCCCTTAACGTCTTAAGTCTGATTTGTATGTGTCTCCTTATTTTCTGATTGAACTTTGAACTCTTGATCTTGGCAACTGTGGTCATATTATCACAATGTACCGATATCGTAGGAACTGGTTGACCTATCATGAGAATTTTAGACAGAAGTTCCCTTAGCCATTCAACCTCAATTCCAGTGGTATCCAAAGCACACAACTCGACCTCAAAGGTGGATCGAGCTAGAATGGTCTGCTTCACAGACCTCCAAGAAACTGCACCACCTCCAAGGGTAAATACATGCCTAGTAACACCATTACTCCCAGACTCATTTATTTTCCCTATACAGCTTGCATCACTATATCTTTCGAGTACAGATGTATGTCTACTATAATGCAAACCAAGGGAAATAATTCCCTTCACGTACTTTAGTACTCGATCTAGAGCCTCCCGGTGAGTACGGTTAGGACAACTAGTGTATCTACTCAGCTTTGCAACTGAGAATGAAATATCAGATCTCGTGCAATTTGCAAGATACATTAAACTTCCTATCACTTGTGAATACCTTAGCTGAGCTACATGTACTTCACTTTTATTCTTAAACAACGTTTTAGATTAATCAAAAGGAGTGCTTACAGTTTTGCAATCTTGATATCCAAAATCTTCAAGTACCTTTGAGAAACTACAATCCCATCAACCGACCTTGTCAGTTTGAGACCCAAAATAACATCAGCAACACCCATGTCCTTCATCTCCAACTTGCTACTTAAGAATGCCTTAGTCTCATTAATAATCCTCATATGTGATCCGAACAACAATATGTCATCAACAGACAAGTACAAGACAATACACTCATCACCTTTTACCTTGGAATAGACACACTTATCAGATTCATGAATCTTAAAGTCACATGACAAAATAGTTTTGTCAAGTTTTTCATGTCACTGCTTTGGTGCTTGTTTCAATCCGAAAGGGATTTGACAAGCTTGCAAACCTTTCCCTCATTTCTAGGAGTCACAAGTCCATTAGGTTGATCTATATAGATCTCTTCCTCAAGATCGCCATGTAAGAATGCGGTCTTCACATCCATCTGGAGATCGTATACAAAATCCAATGCTATGAGCATCCAAATTGAGGTTGTCCTAGTCACATGGGAATATGTATCAAAATAATGGATACCTTCCTTTTGCCTAAAGCCCTTGACAACTAATCTCGCTTTGTATTTTTCAATTGATCCATCAGGCCTAAGCGTTCTCTTAAACACCCACTTGCACCCAATGGTAGAGCACCCTTTGGGTAAATCAACCAACTCTCAAGTTCCATTAGCCATAATGGAATCCATCTCAGATTTGATGGTTTTCTTCCATTGTTTCACTTCGGATGAAGCCATGGCTTCCTTGTAACTTGGTGGATCACCCTCGATCTGGTAGACAACAAAGTCGCTACCCAGATCCTTGGCTATCCGAGGTCTTTTACTCCTCATTGGCTCAATCTCTTCTAAAAGATCAATGGGCTCAGGTTGAGTCTCAACCACCACATTCGTTATCCTTTCCACTTGATATGGAATGGATCCTGATGTAGATGTGCCCTCAATAGTCAGATTTTGAGGAATCACAGTCTTCAATGGGAAGACATCCTCAAAGAAGGTAGCATCACAGAGTTCAACAATGGTGTTGACTTCTATTCCCGGTATCTCGGACCGAATTACCAAGAACCTATATGCGTAGCTATTTTCCAAGTAGCCTAAGAAGACCGCATCAATAGTTTTAGGATCAAGGTTCTTTCTCTTGTGTTCTGGGATTAAAACCTTAATGAGACAGCCCCACACTTTGAGATATCTTAAACTCGATTTCCTATTTCTCCAAAGTTCAAAAGGACACTTTTTCATATGCCTTGGAGGAACCCTATTCAGGCAAGCCATATTCAAGGCTTCTCCCCACATATAGGTTGGAAGTGCAGAACTCTGTAGGAGAGCAATAATCATGTCAGTTAAGGTTCTATTTTTCTGTTCTGCTATCCCATTTGATTGCGGTGAATATGGGGTCGTAACTTCATTAACTATGCCAAATGATTTGTATTGTTCATCAAACAAGTTAGAGGTATATTCACCTCCTCTATCCGACCTAAGGCGTTTAAGAACTTTTTCTATTTGTGTCTCAACCTCATTCTTAAATATAATAAACTTCTCTAAGGCATCATCCTTGATTTCCATTAGATATACATAGCAGTATCTACTGCCATCATCTATAAAAGTGATAAAGTATTTCTTATTGTCTCGGGTCAACACACCATTAAACTCACGGATATCTGTGTGCACTAGATCCAAGATCTCACTATCTCTAGAGAGAGACTAAAAAGACTTCCTAGGTGTCTTAACTTGCATACAGATTTCACATTTTTGAATTTTATCAATAGTGTGTTTAGGGATAAACTCTAAATTCATCATTCTCTTAATTGAATTTAAGTTCACATGTCCCAATCTACCATGCCATAGATCACAAGACTCTTCATAACATGAGACTCAGAATTAGAACATTCAAAACTTAAAACATTCATCTTATTAATATTTACTGAATCACATCTAATTATAAATAACAAATCAAAATTTGCCAAATAGCCTTTTCCATAAAAATACCATGTCTCAGAATTACAACTTTATTACATTTAAAGTTCAATTCAAAACCATTTTTAACTAAGATAGAGCCAGATAAAACATTCTTCTTGATGTCAGGAACATGTAGCACCATGTGTAATGTCCAGACATGTCCAGAGGAGAACCTCAAGTTGACTTGTCCTGACCATAGCACCTTAACTGCAGAATCATTCCCCATCTTCATAGTCCCACCACTGAAGGTCTGATAAGAAGAAAACAACGTTCTGTCAGAACAAATATTTACGTTGTCTCCCGTATCCACGAGCCACTCATTTGGATCATGGATATGGTATAGTTCAGATTTTACAGAGACATACCCTCACTATCCCTGAGTACAATAGTGATCATATTCACTTGTGGACTCCCGTCTGCAGCCTTAGGTTGAGCTTTTAAGGACGGAAAGTCCTTTTTCCAATGGCCAACCTGATTACAGTGCCAACAGGGTTTATTCTTTGCCTTTTTCTGGATCTTGCCCTTTGGTTTCATTTTATTGTTATTACTACCTTTTCCCTTCTTATCTTTGCCCTTCGAGGTCATGAGATTGACCTTAGCCTGAATATCGACAGGAAGTACAAGCTTCTGTTTCCTGTGTTCCTTCTCTATAGCTATTGCCATCATCAAGTCATCTATAAGAAAATTTCCTCTTTCTTTATTTCAGGGTCATACCGAAGTCTTCCCATGACTTGGAGAATTTTTCTATGATGCACATGACTTAAAACTTCTCTGGAAGTTTCATTTCGGCATCTTCTAAACCATGGAGCAGGAGTAAAAACTCGTGTGCCTATTCAGAAACAGACTTCCCTTCATCTATGGAAAACTTCAAAATTTTGGTCATGGAGTATTTCTCAATACCGAGGTCTTCATTGTTATACTTCCGATCCAAATCTTCTCATATCCCATTCGTAATCTGCGTTGACGAACAATATACTCAAAAAACGTGTTGGACAAATCCAACAGGATGCAACCATGACATATACGGTCGCATTCATTCCACGCAGATTGTGCCTTCTGGCTATCAGGTGAGGGGTTTTCCTTTTCCACCGCAGGGCAATCAGTTTCGAGCATTGAGATTAATCTTATGATGGTTATCTAGATCTTCATGCGTTGTTGCTAACGCTTGAAATTCTGACCACTGAATTTTTCAGGCATACCCGTCATATCTACCCTCGATTTAAACATCATTTCGGACATTATTTTAAATTCGATTCCTGATATCCTCTCTAAGATTGTTGTTAACATGATCAACTATGCATATAACAAACAATAATTACACAGATCCAAATGGATTGACAGAAAATCATTACAGATTATCAAGATTAATAACATGCATTTACAATCTATTATCCGATTACATAATGCAAACATGAATCGATTAAACGAACGGAAGAATAAAACCGGGTGAGACCCAGGAAAGGTAAAGCAATAAAAAAATTACGGCAGACAAATCAAAAGAGGAATAAGGTAAGTCACCGAAGTGTCCATGAAATGGACTGTCCTTAAAGAGGATATCGACCCCACAATACCGGTGCGTAGGATATTGGCGATCCGCTCCCAGGATACGACAACACACGATCTTCATCTGCGTACACCGACGAGATCGTCCTCGAATGTATCTCAGAGAACTGCAGTCAAGATAAAGAGAGGGTGGTTCGTTCGTGGGAGGAAGAACCAGGACACGAACAGAGACGACGTGAGCGAGTGTATAAAACACGACATGGGGGGAAGGGATTTATATAGACGATCGACTTACCAAATGAAACCCGCAGCAAAAGAATCGAGATCCGAATTGACTCTACCAAGCCGGAGACGGAGCGAAGAGCGCGCGCGGGTGTATGGTCCTCCATTCTTCCATTCTACTATTGCTACAAGAGCTTGGGGTGTGGACTCATATATAAGTCCATCAAAAGTTTAGAGCTCCAAGGTATGGTACTAAACTTACACCCAAACTTTTCCATGTTTCAAATTTGGGAATTCCCAACTTTCCCTCCAAGCCATTTGGTTTCCCAATTGAAACCAAATTAACTCCAATTGTAATTACATAGATTTTCCAATTAAGATCTAATTACAATTCTTAAATACAACAAAATGGATCTGACAAGCTCCAGATGTTGTTGATTGCTCATATCTGAGTCGTAGCCTCTGGATGAGGCTCGCTGTGATCTTCAAGTAATCCCAATTAGATGCTTATTGAGCAGCTACGACTAATAGGTTATGAAATGCCTCGAAGCCTTGAGACCACGACCAGACATTAGAAACACAAGGCGTAAGACACCTAAGAATTCATTTCACTAGAACTCAATTTCTGTTACGATACAATATCCAAATCAAGTTAATAAGTCTCTATCTTATAGTACTCGTCGAGTCCTATTCAACAAGCCCAAGAACATTGAAATCAGAGTTCGTATGCAAGAGTTATAAACGAAATACGAACATGCTGCGGATATTGGATCCAGATCCGATTATACATAACCCTATATAAGGGGAGCCAATTGAACTTGGATAATCAGATCAGAGCAACCTTCACAGGAACTCCTCCCAGTTGCTGGAGCTCCGCCACAGGAGATGATTTCCGACCACCAATCGAGGATCCAAGTATACCAACTTGAAGATCTTGACGTAAGGATCGTCGTGGACATGTCGATGTTCCACAAAACACAGTGGAACTCACATTCCAAGTGAAGAAATGTCACAGGAGTCGATTCTCGTAGGTACAGTTTTAGTCTCCTCTTATTATTGGATTCTCACGATTTTCTAAGCATGGGTTGGGAATATCACGAACTACTTGCATGGAGTGTTGTTAGATTTTGACGAGTTTTGCAACAAAACCCACATTTTTGGATGTCAGTTTTTGCGATTTTCGTTGATATGCTTGGTGCATGTGAGAGATAAAAATATATTTGTGATGTGGGTGTTAGAAAGAACAAGTTGGTGAAATCAGATCGATGATCAGAGAGGTTTCATGGGACGTTGCCAGAGTTGATTCCGGATCTGTCCCAGGATGATCGATCATTCTAACTAGTATGATCGATCATGCCTGATAGTCGGTGAGGTAGATCAGTGGATGCTGATAGAGATGATCATTAGTGGACATTGATGAGGATGAAGGGCGAAGCTGGATGGAATGAAGGACATAGTGCGAGGCATGTGGCTGGCTGGAGCACAACGACATTAGGAGGTGGAAGAGGTTATAATCGAAGGACAAACGTGGGGACTGAGGGCAACGATCAATGGCAGGAGCATGCACAAGGTGGACCGTCGTTTGAACGTAAAGTCATGATCAAAGGGTGGAACATGATGATGCTAGGTAAAAAGTTAACATACACGTAATATCGCATGCATCTGCTCATTTAAATCTTAGTAATATTAGAATTTAAGTAACAGGATGGGGCTGGGTACATTCGTATATATGCACCTGCGATAACAAAATTCTTTATGATGCCTTCTTGGCAGCGTTGTGATCCAGGACCTGTTGATATCAAAATTTTCAGAAGTCCTCGAATTCAATGAAATCTCATGGAAAAAATAGGTGAAAAGTTACTTATTACATTATTCAAAAGCTGGCATTCCCTATTTCTGATATCTATCTCTGTAGAGGTTTAAGTTATGTCATGATGTATTGTTATGTATTTCCTATTTATTTCATGTACGTCTGTGTAACCCAAGGGTTTTCTCTCTATATAAGAGACCTGAGGGCTCTATGGAATAACACAACAAAGAGTCTTTGACTCTAACATGGTATCAGAGCCAAAACCCTAGCCTAGGGTTTTCTCTCCACCCGCTGCCCCCCCTCGTATTTTTCCCTTCGGCAGTAGCCCCCCCGCCAGCCGCCTCCATGCCCCAGGCCTCGCCGCCTTCAGCCCCCAGGCCCCGCCACTGGCTCCAGCCCTCCGCCAGTCCCAGGCCTTCCTCCCGCAGCCGCCAGCTCTCCGTTAGGTCCCGCCGCCGCCGCCAGCCTCTTGCCGAGGCCTTCATCTTCGACCTAGGCTCCAGCCAGCGTCGTTCCAGCCCTCAACATGGGCTTCTTTTCGGCGGTTCTTCCCCAGCCGGAGTCACGTCAACAATGGATTCAAGTGCATAACGTCTACATATGCACTTTAATCTAACCGGGTCTTTTTAGATGCCAGTTTCTTCGTCATACATCCCTAAGTCTTCCTCGTCGGCGATATGTCAGAACAGAAGGTTGATATGCCCGCCATAGGTGCCTTTAAAGGTTCGGCACCAATCGTCAAAATGGACGGGACGAACTACAAACTCTGGGCTATGCAGTTTCAGAGTCTTATGCAATCGTGTGGTAAGAAGCATATTCCTACCGAAGATGAACCGCCGAAGAAGACAGGGATATATGCCTCATGGGAGGCTGACGATGCGTATGCCAAGGTCTGGTTGTCAGGCACGCTCACGATGGAGATCGCCAATGATGTCCTCCATCAACCCACCGCCAAGGCGATGTGGGATATTCTGGCTACTACATACTCTCAGGTGCGGAACGAGATAAAGATGCTGCAGTTGCAGCATGATATTTTTACCACGAAGCAAAATGGGAGGCCTCTTCATTCTTTGTACACGTCCCTCCGCGGTATGTTCGAGAAGTTATATAGCACCATCCCGCCCACAGCCACCCCCGAACAGCAGAAGACATTCCGCAACGCCACTATGGTAGGCGTTTTACTTGCTGCCCTTGATCCTGAGTACGAGGCAGCCTGCTCTCAGATCCTTGCCGATGCCACTATTCCTCCAATGGAGGAAGTCTACAGGTCGTATCTCAGTTCCCTCCAGTACGGCGACTCCATCTCCCTCGGCAATGGCGATCTCCAGAGGCCGAGGTAGTTCATCATCTTTTCGTGGCAGAGGTAGTGGTAGACGTGGTCGAGGAGGTCGTGTTCGTTCAACGTGCTCATTCTATCGTCGTACTGGTCACTCGGAGGATACATGCTATTTCAAGCATGGATTTCCTCCTGCACGTGTTGCTAATCATGTTCAGGCTCCGTCCGCATCTACTTCCGATCACAGGTTCGAGGAGCTAGTGGTACGGCTTCGTGATATTATGCCACAGACATCGTCAGAGGGTGCTGATACATCTGACTTCGCAGCCTCTGCGTCAGCTAGTACATATGCTACTGCCAGTACCTCAGGTAGTACTTCTGCCACCTATCATAACCATGATCTATCAGGTTGGATTGTTGACTCTGGAGCCACCCATCATCTCTGCCGTGATAGAGATAACCTGCAGTCCTACAGAGCCATTCCGTCTGGTCGCTCAGTACTCATAGCGGATGGCACTCATTCCCCTATTGTTGGTCAGGGGGAGACTGTTTTGTTGCCCTCCATGCACTTACAGAATGTTCTGCATGCACCCGAGTTCTCCATGAACTTATTATCTATTAGTCAGATTACAAAAGATTAATACTGTCGTGCTATATTTGACCCATCTTCTGTCATTTTCAATACATACTCACGGGTAGGGTGATTGGCTGTGGTTCTGAGCACAATGGCCTATATCGTCTAGTGCGGAACTCCTATGCTGGCGTATCTTTGCACTCTCAAGGGTTCGTTTCTCCATATACATGGCACCTTTGCTTTGGTCACCTGCAACTCCAGAAAATGCGTCACCTCCTACCCCAGATCTCTTCAAATTCATCATTTCGTTGTGAAGCATGTCAATTAGGGAAGCACCATCGATCTAGCTTCCCTAGTCGTCAGAGTCGGAGCAGTCGCTCTCCATTTGAGTTATTTCATATAGATATTTGGGGTCCGAGTCATGTCCCAGATAATCGGGGGTACATGTTTTATCTTGTTGTGGTTGATGATTTCTCTAGAGTGTCTTGGACTTTTCTTCTTAAAAATAAATCTGATGCAGGAAGTGTTATCCAAAATCTTATCAATGAAGTACAAAATATTTTTTCCTCTACGGTTAAGTATGTGCGCACTGATAATGCGTTGGAGTTCTGCACTCGTTCATTTGCTCGATTTCTTTCAGCCAAGGGCATAATCCACCAAACCACATGTGCATACACTTCTCAACAAAATGGTGTTGCGGAACGGAAGCATCGACATTTTCTCGATATTGCTCGCACGTTACTTATTCAGAGTTGCGCACCCCTAGCCTTTTGGGGGGATGCTATACTTACAGCATGCTATCTGGTCAATAGCATGCCCTCTACAGTTCTTGGGTAAAAGGCCCCTATCTCTGTTCTCTTTCCTGACAAAGACTTGTTTTCACTTACGCCTCGTGTCTTTGGGACTGTCGCGTTTGTTCACCGCTTATCTCCTGGCCTTGACAAGCTCTCTCCTAGAGCTGTTAAGTGTATTTTTGTGGGCTACTTGAGAACACAGAAAGGATATCGTTGCTATGACCCCATTCATAACAAGTACTATGTGAGTGCCGATGTTACATTCTTTGAACCAGTTATGTACTTCTCTCCTGTAGGTGATAGACTGGTTTCCTCCACATCAACGGATACTAATGTCTATGTGCCTCTACCGCCGAGTCTGAGTCAGTCTCAATCCACCACACCACCACCACCACTACCACCTACCATTCCACCATTTCCTAAGTTCTACACAAGGCGGTCAGGCCCTGCTCAAGCTACACGTCAACCATCCACCATGCCTCAGGCATTTTCTGATGTTATCACTAATGATGGGTTAGATAATGCATCGGTGCAGGAACATTTACTGCAGGGGGAGGATCCGCCAGTTAGCACAGTTCTCGATGATCTTGATCGTCCTATTGCTCATAGGAAGCAGAGAAGACAATGTGCCTCATATCCTCTTGCATCTCATGTTTCATTTCATCGCCTTACTGGTGATTTCCAGAGGTTTGCAGCAACTGTCTCGTCGGTTGAGATCCCACGGACATATCAAGAAGCCATGAAGATTGATTGTTGGCATCTAGCGATGGAGGAGGAGATGCGTGCCTTACAGTCTCGAGGGACTTGGTCTCTAGTTCCCATTCCTCCAGGTGCTTCTGTCGTAAGTAGCAAGTGGGTGTTTACGGTTAAATATCACGCAGATGGACGTCTTGATATATACAAGGCCAAACTTGTCGCACGTGGCTTTACCCAAACCTATGGGGTTGATTATTTGATACATTTTCACCGGTGGCTCGACACTCCACTCTTAGCATTCTCCTATCTATTGTCGTGGTACGTGACTGGACCATTTTTTAACTTGATGTCAAGAATGCATTCTTATATGGTGATCTACAGGAGGAAGTCTACATGCAGCAGCCACCGGGTTTTGCTGCTGAGGGGGAGACTCAGATGGTGTGCAGACTTCATAAGGCTATCTATGGCCTTAAACAAAGTCCACGAGCATGGTTCCAGAAGCTTTCCCAGATGATTGAACGACAGGGGTTCAAGAGATCAAACGCGGACCACTCATTGTTTGTCCAGAAGACTCCTAGAGGTACGATTGTCGTCATGGTATATGTTGATGATATTCTGGTTACAGAAGACGATGCTCAGGGGATTGAGATGACCAAATCTCTTTTGGGAAGTCAGATTATTACGAAGGATCTAGGCACGATCCGATATTTTCTGGGGATAGAGTTTGCAAGAAACGCGCAAGGAATGGTGATGACTCAAAGAAAATATGTCACAGACTTGCTAGTTGAAACATGAATGGTTGGATGCAGACCATCAAGCACGCCTATGGACCCAAGCATGAAGCTGTATGACAATGATACCGAAGAGGTGGACCAAAGAAGATACAGAGAAATGGTGGGAAAGCTTCTATACATCACCATAACTCGACCGGATATTGCATTTGCAGTAAACCAGGTGAGTTAATTTATGGAGCAGCCTAGGCAAGTTCATATGGAAGCCGTGTATATGATATTGAGATATCTGAAGTCTTCCCCAGGCACATGTTTGCTATTTAGAAAAGATACGGATCTATCTATTTCAGCCTGTGCAGACGCAGACTATGTAGGATGTCCAAAAGACCGTAAATCCACTTTCGGTTTTGCTATCTTCATAGGCAGCTCGTTGGTTTCTTGGAAAAGCAAGAAACAGACTGTTGTGGCGAGATCCAGTGCTGAATCCGAATACAGAGGCATGGCACAAGCAAGCGCAGAAATGATGTGGGTTCGAGCGGTCTTAGAAGATTTGAATGTAAATGTCTCCTTGCCCATGAATCTTCAATGTGACAACCAGGCAGCATTGTTCATTGCCAATAATCCAGCTTTTCATGAAAGAACAAAGCACATCGAGGTAGATTGTCACTATACTAGAGACATGATCCAGAAGGGCTTGATTTCCACCTCACACGTCAGTTCAGAGGACCAAACTGCAGATATATTTACCAAACCATTGCTCAGAGGACCCTTCCAGAGATGTTCTTCCAAGCTGAGCATGTTGATATCTATGCTCCATCTTGAGGGGGAGTGTAGAGGTTTAATTATGTCGTGATGTACTGTTACGTATTTCCTATTTATTTCATGTACGTCTGTGTAATTTACCCAAGGGTTTTCTCTCTATATAAGAGACCCGATGGCTCTATGGAATAACACAACAAAGAGTCTTTGACTCTAACAATCTCTAATTCAATGTGAAGTTACCAAGATGAATAATCTGGATTAGGCACAGCTGTTAGTGTAGTTATTCTAGCATTTCAGTGCCTCAACTACCTTATGATAGAGTCCTATCTGCGCAGTAGTCTTTGAGCTAGTCTCTGTTCATCCAGTATTTAGATTAAGCAGGAAGCCTCTCGATTAGATTTTCTGACAGCGAGGCCTATCCCGATTCAATTAAATTAAACACACTCATCAAAAGGTCTCAGATCCCCAGGAGTATTAAGATAAGCTTGTAAGTGCAGACTCTGTGTTTAATAGTTTCATTGTCAGCTAATCTTTTAACAGACTTACACACACTTAATTAATGGATTTTCTTTTAGTCTTTGCAATGACAACCTATCATTTGGAATCTTTTCTTCAATTATTGTTTGCCGTAGGCCAGTCTAAGAAATGGGAGTGCATAGTTGAGCTCTACGAGGACAAGCTTAATTTACTTGTCGAACAGATTTTTTGAACCAAGAAATTGTAATCTTATAAAATAACCTTTAGTATCTTCTAATATATAGCATCTTAGATGACTGAAAAGATCTATATGAGAAATGACTAAGCAATAAATATATGCAGGGGCAGAATCAGAAATTTCATCAAGGAGGGATCGAGTATACAACTATTATGTATGCTTAAAAATAGAAAAATCTATGTATTTTCGAACGATATTTCTGAATAGAATTAATATTTTTTAAAATGAACCTCTTTCAATCTTGATAAATATAGAATTTAAATCTAATATTAATGTTAGAATTTCAAATAGATAGGCATTTTCAGTGGCTATTTTTAAATTGGATAAATAATATAATTTAAGCCTATCTAAATCCATCCTAAAGGGGCTAAAATATCAAATTGAAATTTTGAAATAAAAAGTTAATGGTTAAAAGGAAACAATAAAATTTATTTTATTTATAAAAAGTACTAAAAACAATGGGAGAGATAAAAAACTTGAATGCAATTCATATCAAATTATTTTGATACTTGGAAGTGATTGGATAAACCATAAAAAAGAAAGTAAAATTGATAGAGATAAGATTAGAACCCTAGTCTTCAACATAATAGCCATACCACTCTACCACTTGACTATTTAATAATTCTACAATTTTTCTTTGATAACATTAATTATAATACAATTCAGAAGGGGCTATATTAAAAATTTAATACATTGTACAAATGACGTATAATAATCATGAGGAGGTCGTGACCCCATAGTATATACTAGTTCCGCCCATGAATAGATGAAAACGATATCATGTCATCTTATATATTTAGTTTAACTGTTATGATTGACTTGCAATGGCTTGCATTGACGAATCATTTGTGTCTTATATCATACTTCGATTTGCTATCCATGTACCCATTTCCCATTTTTATTCTCGAGCTTGGGGCAGGTGTTTCTTATATAGATTTGTGATACTATAATCATTATTCTATTCCTTGCATTAGTATATACAATATAGGAAATTCCTTATACTGGCAACGTCGTAGATAATATATACAAGTCAACCCAAAAATACAAGTCATACACAACTCCAAGTTATGACAGAATCACAACCATAATAAAAATGGAAGAACCTGATAACCAAAACAAGAAGAGAATCCCCTTCCAACCCTCCCAATCCTCCTCACAATTTACTATTCACAAGGGTAACCCAACCCAACCCAACCCAACCCAACCCAACCCAATCCAACCCAACCCAATCCAACCCAGCAACCAAACAGGCCCAAAAAGCAAAGAATAACAAAAAAAGAGAATCGATTAGCGATACCCATTAGAGAAAAACAGTTACCTTGGTGTGACAAATCAAAGGGTACGGAACCCAACAAAGGAAGAAAGAGGAGATGGAGGTGACGTGGTGTCGAACTGGAAGGAAGAAGCTAGGGAGCATGGAAGTTGGAGGCAGATTGGCATGTGCAACAAAACATTTACATTGCAACATTCATTGATTTTGTGGGTATATAATCAATTTTAATGTCATTTCTGTTTGTAATATTTTTCTCTTCTAATTGCTTTCTTATCTTTATTTGACTCTATCAGGGGAGATGCAGCCACTCTTCGATTGACATACAAGCATGACACAATGACACAATATAAATGACATTATATGCTGAATTTTCACTATTTTTGGGCTGGTGACGAACATCACCATAATGGATATTAAATTTACGTGAGTATTTCTTTTGGCACATATTTTTATATTCTTTTGGTATATGCTTTTAGGATCAGTTTTCTCTACCTTTTTTACATTATGCTTTTTAAAAAACTGGAAATTGACTGATACATTTGATGGTATCTAGATGCATTTGTTTCTCTCATACTTGATTTAATTTCCAATCATTATTATATATTTATTTTTGTGGTTGCATGTCACTGGAAATCTATGAATGGTATTTCATTTTAACGATGTGTTACTGTTGGTTTCTCATGTAACTAAGGTCACAGTGGTCTACTTATTCCTGTATCATGTTATTGGTTCGTGAATGATGTTCTTACTTGATCGCATTTTGAGCTTCGAATTATTGTGTTAGGATAGGTAATAACATCAAATTCAGGAGTAAATGAAGAATATTTCAGTTGATCAATACACCAGTCTAGCACTGGTCTGTATCTGTTACGCATAAGGATGTGACTGAGGATTGTGTTGATGAAGACATTACACTGTAACAGTTTTTGTTATATGTTATTGGTTTTTATTTGAACTTATTGTTGATTCTTTGTTTTTAGATATTGGAAGTAATGAGCCTTGATCTCTATTCCATGTTGAAATCTATGCTACTCATCCAGGATTTGAAGAAATATAGTGATACTTCTACATGTAGCATATTTCTCTTTGAGTGTCTTTCTTGAATTTTTCTCTTCTGGTGTCAATTTGCCAAGAATAACTTCCTCGGCATACCATTATCTTTGTCTAGAAATAAGATGATCTCTTTGAGGGTCTCTTGAGCCTTCTCAAGGACAGTTTAAAGGTATTATCCTTATGATTCTATTTACAGCTCCAAATGCCTCTAAACCTTAGATAAATTTAGTATATGGTTGTGAAGCTCCAAGAATATAATGCCAAGGGTTCTGACATGCTTGGAATACTCGCATATGCAGGAATGGTATGCTTTAATGATCATATATAGGTGTCGAGGGCATTCGGGGGGAAAGGATCAGTATTGTATCGATGTGCACGGACTCTGGATTGAAAATGGAGTATTAATGAAGAGAAATATGCGCAAATTTATTGAAAAATTACTCACATTACTAGTGATTGAAAAATGCACGGTAATCAGGTTACTTTGCTTTCTTTAAACCTACTATTTGGATAAACTTTATCTATAGTTTTCATGTAGAAGACTCCCTTGCAGAACTTTATATGTTTTCTTCTAATGATAATACATTCAATAATATATTGCCAAATTGAAGTTTATATTCATTTTGAACAACGATTGCTCAACTAAATCCCTTTTAATAGTTAGTTGTCAGGAAGTAGATATCCAAATAACTTGCAAATGGAAGAAATTTGCCGATGGATCTACCTCATATATTACCATAGAAGATATTCAAACATGGAGATCCAAAGCATGCTGGGGCTAATAAAATATGGAGCATTGATTATATCTATATATTAGCAACCATACCATGTAAAGTTGCTTGTAGTGAATAATACCCATCCACTGCTGTTTGGCCCTATCGATCATTAACTCAGAGATTCGGAAATTCATATGAATCTTGAGATTTTATTTTTAGGGATTTTTACAATCTTTGTTAACCCTCTTTTTTCTAGGTATTTTAAAACAGTATCTCAGCCATACATATTCTAAAGATTGAGAGCTTTTAAGAGAATCATCTGCATATAAGCTTTCATGGTAGTCATATCCTGAGATTGAACAAACTGTTAATATAGATATCATTTGAGAATACTTTTTCTAGATCATTTCTCATCCATTTAAATACATGATCGAAGCAGGGGCGGAGCTAGAAATTTTTTATAGGTGGGGCCTAAATATATATATGTTGATTCATATCCAAATCATAAAACGTAATTGTCCGATTTGTGTCCGAATCATAGGGCCTGTTACGAGGCCAATTATATGATTGAAAAGTTAATAAAAAAATAAAAAATGATAAATATAATATACCGGTATGCCAACTATGGAGAGATGGGAAAGTGCAGTTAGCAGCGCAATCATTAGAAAAAAGATATTATTACAAAAAATACAAATGTTATATATATGGGAAAATGGGACTGCCTCCTTGAGGGACCTAACTTAGCTTCCACGCCCCATTTTTTGTATTATTGTATTTTTTTAAAAAAATGAATATGTAGAAATTCATCACTATATCCCTATATTATGTCATTTAAGTAGCGCTCAAAAAAGAGACTCCTACAACGTCCATCTAGATAATCACTTTTAACGGCTACATAATTGTTGAAATCAACCCCGTCTGGATGTAGCCTGTAGGAGTTTATGTTTCACAGTAAACTTGAATGACATAATATAGGAATATAGAAATGAAAATTCACAGAAGTAATTTTCAAAAAAATAGGGAAAATGGGATGGGGGGAGCCAAGTTAGCTCCCCCGAGGCAGCCCCATTTTACTATATCAATGACATGTAACCAACCTTAAATTAAAATGAGATGACATATGATTCGATATCCTACAGGATCATAATTCATCAATCTTCGAAAAATGGTTAAGTTTATATATCTATACCTATTCCCAATCTCCAATTATAAGTGAACATATGGAATTGTGAATACTAGAATATTGATATCAACTAAAATATTTATACATTAATACTAATTTATAAGGACACACAATGTTTGATCATGAATTATATAAGGTAAATACGTAAAATGTATAGTTTATATCCATATATTAGAATATTTAAATAATATAAAAAACTGAATATATTATAAATAATTGTACCGACGAATGGATGATCAATGCAAATGTAGTCACATGAATGACAAAGTGGACTTTGGACTATTAGTGGCATCGAGTCATCGGTGTGTCAACGATGAAGCTGTGCTAAGTAGATAACATATTGGACTGCTCGGACAATGAAATCGCACCAAGTCAAGCGTGACAGACTACCATGAAGGAAGCACAGTTAGTGGGGCGGGCATTACCTGGAGAACGCGTGCTTGCTATCATGCTAACATTTCTAGACCAATGATTTTCCATGTGAGGTGATGGAGAACAAGTTTTCATGAACGGGAAGGATGCAGTTGGATTAGTTTCAATAAGAAATAGTAAGGCAAGGGGGAGTGGAAAGCTGGAAGTTGAATCGTTTCTTGTAAATTTAGAAAAATGAGGGGTACGAATTAGGAATGCAAACAGATAGAAATATATATGTATCCGACCGCTACTATATATGTTTTAAACATATTTTGACATCCATATCCGATTTAAAACGTATAAGTAAATGGATATCTCTTTGATATTGTTTAACCCAAAAATCGGTGATCTTAAGTTCCACACAAGGCGGGAACTCAGTCGTTGAATCGACCACACGAAATTCGGATTGAAATAACAATTAACCCACAACAAGTAATTCAAGCAATGAAAGTAAAAGTGCGGAGTTAAAATTTATTATAACTCTACAACAAGATGTGTATAGGTGCAAGTATGTGTCGAGGTCGAACACAGGGAGCAGATAGGTAGAACGGGGCAATTGAATGTACAAAATGTGAATGTGATGTATTTGTCTATACAAGTGCTATGTTATTGTGGGATTTCAATTTTATATTTTTATTTAATTTTTGATTTTATATTTTTGTATTTTGATTTTTAATTTACTGATTTTATATTTTCTTTTTATATTTTATATTTTTGTCTTTTCTTTTTCTTTTAATTAAGATATAATATCTATATATATACACTAGATATAAGAGAGATAAAAGAGGGGAAAATTCTCCGAATACAGAAAACAAAATGTTTTTATTATTTTTATATTTTTCTAATGTTTTTGTGATTTTTCTAGATTTTTCCTAATTTTTTGGTATTTTTAAAGGCAAAAATACTAGTAGACAGTGAAATAAATTGCTGGCTGAAATTAAAATGAGGATGAAAAATATCAATCAATGTCCAAAATTCCATCCTATTAATTTTAAAATAAAGATAATAAAACAAAGGAAATGATGAAACAGAATTTATATTCTTAGAATTTTTGTATCATTTTTAATATTTTAATAAAGATTTTTGAGATTTTATAATTTTTAGGACTTTTCTTTTGTATTTTCTAGTGATTTTTGATCCGGAGCTAAAAGATATGCAAACACACAAAATATAATTTTTTGGAATTTTTCAAAAATGTTTTCTAATTTTATGTATTTTCTAATGCAAACAGTACAGAAAATGCATGTTTTGGATTTTTAGAAATATTAAAATGCAATAAAAATGCAATTTAAAAATATGGCGTGATAATATGATGCAACATGAACTTATGGTTATTTTTGTGGATTTTTTAGCAATTTATAGATGCATGAAATAAATAGGGGAAATAAAAAGAAAAATCAATCTGGTAGGGGCATTTCTATAATACATAAATGTCTGGGGACTTCGGCGCAATTTTTTCAAAAATTATTTAACTAATTAACAAAGTTTACGGTCCAATCATAAATCATTAAAAATCCGAGGACGTTCCTACAAAAACACCATGCCCACGTGCGTTGGATGCGCGCCTAGTAGGGGCCAACCTGTAATATTACAAAACTCTAGGGTGTTGTTCGCAAGTTTCACAAAAGTTTAAAACAACCTATAAGAGATAAAGTTGATTATTAAATACAAGAACGGGCTGGGTATGCTTGCAAAATTCCCAACCTTTGGCGGATCGGACGGTCGTAAACCGTTCACTTAAGACACGTGGAGTGATCCTGAGGCGCGATACCCCGTTGATGTGCGCGGTCCAGATTAGAAGATCAGGACTGCATCGACGGCTGTGGTGGCTTTGATCCAACATTAGCTGCTGCTCTGGAAGAACAACAGGTATCCAACAGCACGGAGGGTCGGTGGAAGAACAGGGCTCCTCCTCGGACGAGGCGAGTTTCTTCAGGCACGCTCCACCTCCTCCGGTGTTCCTTCACGGCACAAAACAGTCTCCAATGTTCCTGGATGAGTTCCCATCCCGCAGGTGGAGCCAAAGTGGCTCGTCGAGCCTCGGTGCGCCGCCGCGAGATCCGAGAAGAAAATGGGTCCAGGTACCATGCTCCCTGCAAATTGCGACTCCAGATGAAGTCTCTCGCCTCTTGGGACCTGCATGGAAAGCTCAAGAGCGACAGTAAAAGGTTCCCAGGAGCAAATTCGGGTGGATGGTTAGCGTATGGAGCTACTATGTTCTCGTCGGAGCAAGCTCCGGCGAGGGGCTATAGGGTGGTGAAATAATCATGATTCGAGCTAACAAAATGTTGAAATTAAAGATGAAACTACAGTTAACCTACAACAAAGAAAAATAACTAAAAACAACCTCCATTGGTTGGGAAAATCAAGAAGTAAGGACCTCACGGCCAAGGGCCGGAGATGGGGGTGGAGACGCCTCCGCGCCGCTCCTCCTCTCCTCCAAACGGCGAGGTGAGGTTGCTGTCACCTCCCTCTAACCTCAACATGCAAAAAAAGAGGAAGAACGGGCACACAGGGTTCAAAAGTGAAAGGAAGAGGAGGGGCGGTTTTTGAAAGAGTGGCCGAGTGGGCGTGAAGATCGAGTGATAGCAGACGATGCAGTGGTCCAATCCCCAAAGTAAGCTAAGGGCGCGTATCATGGAAGAATGGGGAGAAAAATTGCAGAAGAAATCATCATGAAAGGAGGAACGAGTCGGCCTAGAAAAATCCGCGAAAGCGGACAAAAACTAGCTCTAACGCAATGGCAGACCTCGGTCAGAGAGTTGACCGAGGTCAACCAACGGCTGCATCTAGTTGGTCCACGTGGACCAACCAGAAAAATCATTGGAAAAAATGATTCAAAATCGATTAAAAATAATAAATGATTTTATTAATTTTAGATTATAAAATAAAAAAATGTTAATTATTTTCTAAATTATTTTATTATAATTTTTATTTATTTTTATGAGGTATAAAATTACAAGTTACCATTTTAGGTTTATATAGATATATTTATCTATATATTTTATTGTTTTTTTATTTATACATTAATTTTATTAATTTTGTTTATTATTTTATAAATTTATAGAATACTTTTATACACTTAAATATATTTTTATTTTATTTTTCTGAAGTGCTTTGTACACTTAATAAAATATAAGTATTATAATTCACATAAGTATAGTTATAGGTATTATAGCTAGGTACTATATATAAGTATTTATTTTTATGTTTTATTTAGTGTTTTATTCCTATTTTAATGCATAATTATATTATAAATAATATTTACAAAATTATAAAAATATAAAATTTTGGAAATAGTGAATGAATAATAAATTGAATATTTTAATCTGTACAAGTATACAAGTGGGGTCCAAAACTCAACTTCATGCGAAACTACCTTCACTAAATAGCTTATGAGAAATTATATACAATTAAAGGTTATTTTGATGCATTTCAAGTTTTTATTTGTGAGATACATATCTGGGAAGTTGGGATTCTAGAATCTTATTCAGATCATAACTTTTTATCTGTGTATTATTTTTGGGTAAAATCACTTTGTACTTTTTTATATGAAATTATCTACAAATTTCATGTTCAAACTTTCTTTATTTGAAGTATAAAAAGTGGAACCAAAAATAGGTCCCAAAATGAATAAAGAATGAATATAATCAAAGGCATTTTTATTGGTTTTTGGCCCTTATCTCCCCCTACTTTATTCCTTGTCAACCTAGTCATCGAGATGCCTAGGTCTCGGGGTTTCGGGTCATAAAATATTTACAATATTTTATTCTTTTTCTTTTCTTTATTCTATAATTTTGTCTTTAAAAACTGCATTTTATACACTATTTACACAAATATGTGTGGATGATAAAATGCATGAATTAATGCTATTTACACGCATTTACTAGAGTTTTTAAGGCCTAAATGATAGAATAAATATGATGAAACGTAGATTCATCATCCCCCTATACTTGCCTTTGCTAGTCCCTAGAAAACACTTATGCAATAAGTGCAGAAAAGAAAAATAAAGAAAAGAAAAATAAGAAAATTGGATTAATTTTAACAATCAAACTTGTCCTCACAACATCAAAGTTTGGAGCTTAAGTCAGACTTTTAGAATTTTAGTGTAGGCAGAACCTTAATGAAAACCGGATTTGACTTCCAACAGCCTTCGAGAATCCCAAAACTCTGCTCAAGTCTCCTCAATAGCCAGGTCACAAATATTTCAACTCATACGCAAACCCTTGCGACTATGAATCTGAATCGTACAGTGTAAGTGATGGTGGCTCTACCCAACTAGAATGACAAAGAGACTGACTTCTCCAATATGACAACCCAATGATTCCTCAATCCAACAACTCATTCCTCAAGGAGCAGGGTATTCCCTTCTAAGTTCAAGTGGCAACCATCCCAAGAGGAGGGGGTGAAGAGAAGAATGGATGGTAGCCAGTGTAGCTACCTATCCTAGGATACAAGACCAGTGTAGTCAAGTCATCCAGCTGCAGGCTCACATAATTTGACTTTGAAGCTCAAGCTTGCTTATTTGACTACATACATACATACACTCCGGCAGACATTTTTATTTTTGTACAGCCTGTCCACTTTTTTGGAGTTTTTGATTTTTGCTCTTTTTTTGAATACTATATACAACAACATTTACATAAGGAGTTTTTCCTCTTGAGCCAGTAGACTATCCCTCTTTTGAAGATTTATTGCAACCCACAATCTCCTGTCCTTGAAACTCATCATCACCGGACAGGTTGGGATGCACCTCCCTCCCTAGAGGAGGACAAGTGTTTCCACCTGTGTGCGTCTCATACCGGCAAATCCAACCCCCTCACCACTCCAACTGAGTTGAGCCAAGTGAAAGGTGCAGGTGTCCAAGTTAGGTCATTATCAACAAGAGTCGTGCATGTGCTCCAAAATACTCTACTTAGGAAGTCAAGAATCCATTGAACCAAGTATCGTGATCCTCAAAGAATTAAGTCTACTAGACATGAAGTACCTCAATTCCAACTCCTATAAGGTTCCTGTTAATTAGGTAGATTTTAAGGTCCAACCAAGTTCCAATCTTCAGATTTTACTTAGACTCGTTCAACTATCAAACTCAACCCGAAAAATGCTCATGCTATGCAAATGCTATGCAGAAAATATTTTTGTAATGCAATTTTCAAAGATTTTGAACTTTTTATGGATTTTTGAAAAGATGATGCATATGCATTTTTTGTATTTTTCAAAAAAGTTTTTTAAATGTTTTTGGTATTTTAATTTTGCAAATGTTTTTGGGATATTTTTTGAAAACAAAGATTTTGGCTACAAGCTAGGTACAAATATTTACACAAGAGTGCTTCTCATATTTACAAGAAGTAGATTTTAAGAATTTACAAGGGTAAATGGTCAATTTTCTAGATATATATATAGTGAATTTTAGGTGTGATGTATATATTCCTCAAACTTATTTGAAAAAGGTTTTTCAAACAATTTTGAAAACTATAGTCCAAAATAATTTTTACAAACAGTTTTTACAAATATGTACACACATTTGAAAATCATTTTGCAAAGGTTTTCCGAACAATATATATAGATTTTTCAAATATTTTTGCGACCATTTTTCAAACCGTTTGCAAATCAATTTTCAAACCTTTTTATTTCGCACAAAGAAAATATTTTTTCAAACAAAATGTTTTTACAAAGGTTGAAAACATGTAACAAAATGTTTTTCAAATAGTTTTCAAAAGATTTTTCACTAAGATTTTCAAACTATTTTCCCAACATTTTGCATAAAATATTTTCACCTGATTTATTAATCAGTAGATATAAAAAGTATTCGAGGAACAATCACATCTTTTTATTAAGGTTTTTAATGAATTTTAGAAGTATAATTAGCCATATTTATTATAAAATATGAAAGTATGAGTTATGGCTAAAGTATATACGTAGTATATATGACTCCCTATACTTAGCTAGAGATATGTCCTCACAGATCGGAGAGAAAAGAGAAGACATAACTCGTACTAAGTATAGGAAAATCTAAAGAATAAGGAACGAATGAATGAACAAATGAGATGTTGACCGTCCCCCCATACTTAGGATCAAATAATCTTAAGTATATCAGACTGTACACAAAGCAGGGAGGGTCGAGGGTGGGAATGAACAGATCATACTCAGACTGTCTCCCCCTATACTTAGGGTAAGATACCCCTAAGTATAGACAAGAAGAGGAGTCAGTGGAGAGGATCAAAGAATAGAAATACTCGAGGTGCATACCCCCCTATACTTAGGACAAAATACGTCCTAAGTATAGAAGTCTGACAAAAAGGGGCAGCGCCTTTTCGGTAGATAAAAAATATAGAAGAGGAAAAGAAGAAAAGAAGAAAAGAGATCAGAAGATGGAAGAAGATAGAGAAGGATGTACACATCACTCCCCCTATACTTAGGGTAAAAGAAGCCCTAAGTATAGGCAACAATAGGAGTGATAAGACGGAACAATAAATGAACACTCTGCTCGTCCACCCCCTATACTTAGGACAAAGTACGTCCTAAGCAAGGCAAACACGAGAATGGGTGAACGAGCAATACGGTGGAGAGAACATAGGTACACACAAGAGATGGATATACAAATGGTCAAGAAGGTTGAAAGCGAACCTTCTTGCGGGACCGTTGAGGAATGGATCTAGTGTGGTGCAGGTCGACATCAGGGTCCATGGTGGACGGAAACCGATCAGGGTCGACAGGATGTAAGTCCTCAGTGGCCCTAGGGTGTGAAGGCACAGACGGGGTAGTGAAAGAAGTACGACTAGGTCCGACCTTGGGAGTCTCGCTGATATTGAAGTGAAAAGGGACGAACTCATCGTCATCGGAAGAAGTGTAATCAGTGTCGTCCTGCGAGGTCTCGTCTAGGTCAAAACCAAAAGGAACGAACTCATCAGTGGAAGTAGTCGAACTTTGTTCGTCCTCTATAATCTCAATCGGATCATCTTTTTCATCAAAAGGCCCGAACTCTCGAATAAAAGCAACTAAATCAAATTCGGCCTTTGGCTCATCAGTGTCAAAGTGAACAGGAGCAGACTCATCGGTGAAAGAAGTCAAGTCAAGTCATGTCTGTACTGTCTAGTCTCTACATTTGACCTCCGCTCAATGATATCAATCGTATAAATCCCACGGATGTCATGAACACAACGCCAATCACAGGAAGCAGAAACTCCAAGGTCTATGCTTTCCGAGCCTTCCTCCTTGGAGAGGAATTATCGGATCTCATCATCGGTCATAAAGAAGGTCTCTCTAATATCCTCATAAAGGTCATAGTCCTCGGGGTAGCCAAGATAGGTGAAGGTGCATCAGGTGCAGATCTCTGATCAACAGTCTGTGTGGTGATCAACACTCCACTTTCGTCAGCAAGACGGAAGCGAATCTCTCCAGATCTATAATCAATAACGACCCTCGCAGAGGCGAGGTATGGTCATCCCAGGATGATTGGAGAGTGCTCCCCTGTGGAGGTCTCCATGGGCAATACGACAAAGTCAACATTGTAGCTCGTGCCCTGAATCGAAATGACGGCATTTTCAAGGATACCCTTCGATCTCTTGATAGATCCATTAGCAAACTCAATGATCATCCATGTTTTCTTTAGAGGCCCTAAGTGAAGAGACAGTACCAACGACAAGGGTAATATGCTAATCGAAGCACCGCCGTCGAGGAGAGTGTTATCACAAGTAAGGTCAGAGATGGTGCTGCAAATGAAAGGTGTGGCAGTGTTCCTCTTCCTAGGAATGGGATGGTGTGTGATGGCGTGGGCAGTAGCCATGATCAAAATATGATGCTCGGATCTTCTCCTCCGCTTTCTCTTCTTGGGAAGAGGAGCAGATATATCAGTCATGGCCTGCTGAAGTGGGGCATGAATGATCTCATGCATAGTGGCCACCACTTCGGGTTCAGTCAACATTTTTTGAATTTTTGGACCACCTCTATACAAGGGAGGAAGTCAGAATCAGCATATACACGGGGCATGCCCAGAGCAGTCTGTACAGCATCATCCTCGGGGTCAAAGGTGGGACTGGGTGTGAATGAATGTGTGGTCAAAAAGTCTGGCAAATCGGCACTCTCCTCACAGTCTGAATCAACCAAGTGTCTCCTGAACTCTTTTTGGATTTTTAAATTTTTCTTATTTTTTTGTATTTTGTGCGATTGCAAGCTTTCATGGAAATCCTCGAATGAACCCATATCATCAAATGGTGGAATATCATGGTCGCTCTTATTTATGCTAGTGAGGTGGTCAATCCTCTGTCTCATATGATCCATCATCTAGGTCAAGTGCTCAAGGGTGGACTCCATGAAAGGTGACTCCAACAGATCAGTCTCGGGTGAATGTGAAAGTGGAAATTGTGGAGGTGGTGGTGGATGTGGGCAGAAGTCCGAGTCCTGATACTGTGGATGAAGCGGATATGTACAAAATTCTGGAGCGAAGTCCTCCTGGAAAAAAGTAGGTGGACCGACTGGAGTGAACGAGGGATCCGCAAAGTCCGGATAAAATACGCTCCATGGGTCCATCTCGAAACAAAAGGAGATGATAGTCGGGAGAACACGAAGGTCAAGTCAAGAGAGTGAAGAAGAAGGCGCAAATGCACAGAAGTGATCTGGAAAGCACACAAACAATCACAAGAAAATTCACACAAAACAAACCCTCAATTCACCTACTCAACCTCAGTAGAGACCAAAAACTTTGGCTTTTTATCTTGTCTGTTTTAGAGTTAGGTGAGAAGTTAAGAGTTGCACAAACACTTAGGGCTGAATGGGATTTGGGCACTATCCTTAGTGTGTGCGCGAACAAGTAAAACGAGGACAATGAGGGGATTACTCGCCCCAATACAACTTTTTCTTTTTGGTTGATTTTAGGGTCAGGTAATATTAGCAGTCCCAATTTTATTGGTTATCACGTTTTTTGGATTTTTAGTAAGAAATGCACGAGCCTAACGAGGAGTCAATTTCACTTAGCACATAGGTTATCAAAATCAGAGGTAGAGAGACGGAAAAGCAATGCAAGCGGCAAAACGATGATGTATGCTAAAGCGTAAATGGTCACCTTCCCTCTAGCACTCTACATGCAAAGATGCTCAGCAGAATTGAAACCTATCTATATGCAAATGCAAGCCGATGAAATCACCCTAAGTTTCAGAAATTGCTATTAGCGTGAAGAACCGATGCTAATGACTTAGAATAGAACCGAAGTGTCCGGATCTTGGAGCATCCTCGATGCCAACCAAGGTGGGTCCTGCACGCGTTGTATGGAGGACTCTCGCGGCACAGTGGTTCCGAGACTAAGTCATAAGCACTTTAGATTTGACTAAGTCCAAACGAGAGTATAGGTACATGCAATGGTGATTAATGTGTTTGGACCTAATTCTACGTCAAGCAGATCCTAAAACTAAGGGCACAATCACACAAAATAAAGAAAACAAAATCGGAAAACAAAGTAAAAAATGCAACGAAAACTGATAAAAGCCACAGTGAGCCCCCAAGTGAACAAACACTTGGAAATTGGGTCCGGAAGTCCAAAAGTCCTAGAGAGTCCTGTATTATTACAAATTAATGTCTCTCTCTCTCACTTGAAGTTACACTAATAAATGCAATAAAATAAATGCTCAGGAATGGTCTTCAAAATTCCCTCCAAGTCTGCCTTGGTGCGAAGCCAAAGCCGCCTCACGTGGGTGCACGAGCGCTCCAAGAAAAGAGTGCCTCCCTCGATCCGCGTACCTCACACAAAGTCAAACAAGAGGGTGATTAGACAATTCAAAGGATATATCAAAAATAAGCAAAAATAAAAGCCGTGAAATAAGACAAACAATCACAAGCATAAGCAAAAATCCAAACTACGCGTTGTTGCTCCCCGGCAACGGCGTCATTTGTTGAACCCAGAAATCGCTGGTCTTAAGTTCCACACAAGGCGGGAACTCAGTCGCTGAGTCGACCACACGAAATCTGGAATTCAAACAACAATTAACCCACAACAGAAATCAAGCAATGAAAAGCGATGCAGAGTTAAAATTTATTATAACTCTACAAAGGTGTGTGTAGTGTGCAAGCAGTGTAGAGGTCGAACACAGGGAGCAGACATGTAGAACAGGGCAATAATGCTAAAAAATGCGAATGTGATGATTTGTCTATAGATGCTATTTTTGTAAGTTTTCAATTTTATATTTTTTATTTAAAATTTGATTTTATAAGTTTATTTTTTGATTTTTGATTTACTGATTTTGTATTTTCTTTTTATATTTTGTATTTTCGTATTTGCTTTTTCTTTTAATAAAGGTATAATATATATAAGGAAAACATATACACTAGAGATAAGAGAGATAAAAAATAGGGAAAATAGTCAAAATACAGGAAAAAAATGTTTTTGTGGTTTTTATATTTTTCTAATGTTTTTGTGATTTTTCTAGATTTTTCCTAATTTTTTCGTATTTTTAAATGTAAAAATACAAGAAAATATTGAACTAAGTTGCTGGCCGAAATTAAAATGAGGATGAAAAATATCAAACAATGTCCAAAATTCCTCAAATTAATTTTAAAATAAAGACAATAAAATAGGGAAAATTCAGAAACTGAAATTGTATTTTTAGGATTTTTGTAGAATTTTTAAGATTTTATGATGATTTTAAGAGTTTTATAATTTTTAGGAGTTTTCTTTTATATTTTTTAGTGATTTTTGGATTGAAGTTTAAAGATACTAAAATAGGCAAAATTTATTTTTTGGGAATTTTCTCAGATGTTTTTATAATTTTTATGGATTTTATAATGCAAACATTGCTGAAAATGCTTTTTTTGAAATTTATAAATATTAAAATGCAATAAAAATGCAAAATAAAAATGTAGCGTGAAAGAGCAATGCAACAGGAGCCTAAGGTATTTTTTGGTGATTTTTGGAATTTTATAAATGCATGAAATAAATAGATGAAGCAAAAAGAAAATGCACAACTAGCAGGGGTATAAATGCAAATATCCAGAAGTTCAGTGGCCAACGTGCAATTTTCAACAAAATTTATAACGCATTAAACAAATTCCAGGACCAATTATAAATAATCAAAGACACAGACCCTTCCGCGCAAAATACCCACCCACGCATGTGCGACGCACGCGGCTGGGGAGGACTGAAATGAATCCAAAAACTCAAGGATTTACGTACAAAAATGCCAGAAAAGTATAACTGCAAATAAACGTTTTGTGACTAAATGCAAATACGAAAATGCCCCGAGGTGCCCTTGCAAAATTGCCAAGTCACGTGCGCAACGCACGTGACCTGACAGGGACCCAAACAAAATATTACAAACACTGGGGGACAAAGTGCAAGCTCTACAAAATTATAAAACAACAGATAAAGGTTTATGAAGTAATAATAAATACAAAAGTTTGCCGGATCGAAAATGCAAAATACCCAACGAGGAGATCGAACGGCTCTGGATTCTTCACTTAAGACACGTGTCTGGCTCCTATGGCGCGATACCCCTTCGACTGAATGGCTAGGATTAAAAGATGCGGGTGGCGATCAACGGCGCTGCATCGAAGGATCGGACGGCTACTGGATCGCGGGAAGAACGCGATGGGATCGGACGGTGCTGGGCATGAAGGAAGAACACGGCGATGAATTTGGGCTGGATGACTTCGAGGCTCCAAAATCTTCACGCACGACACATCCCTTTCCCCTCTGATGATATCGAGAGCATCTTGGGAACGCCTCGAGTAGGTGGCTGCTTCAAAATGGCGGGAAGACCGCCGGAGCGTAGCCGCAACGTCGACGAAGGATGGCGGCTCCAGGAAGGTCGGGCATCAACAAAAATGACCCCAGACGGGGTCCTTCGGGTCCTAGGACCTGCAAGGGAAGCACGAAAATCACAGCAAAAAGTCCCCGAGCCTTATTGGCGAATGGACGGCAGGTGTAGGGTCGATGACGGTCGCTGGAGCTCAAGAGCTCCGGCAAGGTGTTCGGTTGCGGAATCGGGGTGAACTAAATGATGAAACAATAAAATAAGTGTGCGAAATAAATCCTAAGACTATCAGCTAACTAAATGTCAAGAAAACACACAGCATACAACCTCGATTGGCTGGAAAGACCAAGAGATGTGGACCTCGACGGCCACTGGTCGGAGATAAAATGGAGCCGCTCCTCGGCCGCGCGAGGCGCTCCCAAGTCGGCTAGAGGGTGCCCTGTCACGACCCCCGGTCCTGAGCGCGAGAGGGGAGGCCAAACTAGGTCGAAGGAGGGTTCAAAATCGAGTGGAAAGTCGGATGGAGTTTTTAAAGGAGTGGCTCTAGCACTCCACAAATCGAGGTGAAACGCCTCGCTCAGCGATCCAAAGCCCAAGATATGCCTTGGGCGTGAATCACCAATAAACGAGGAGCAAAAACGTAGAAGGCCCGTCATGAGATGACGCTTGTAAAAACCTCGAAAAATCCGCAAAGATGGGGAGAAAACGAGGTCTGACGCAGAGTGCATAGGAGGTCAGACAGTTGACCTTCGGTCAACGGTCCAGACCACCTGGTTGGTCCACGTGGACCAACCAGGAAAAATCTTGAAGTAATTATTTAAAAAATCATTTAAAAATAGTGGATGAATTTATTAAATTTTGGTTATAAAATAATTTTTTCATTATTTTATAAATTATTTTATTGTGATTTTTATTTATTTTTAGAGGTGTAAAATAACTTATCTATATATTTTAGGGCCTATATAGGTATACTTATCTATATATTTTAATATTTTATTTTTATTTTTTAATATTATTTTTGCTTATTATGTATTAATTTACTAAATTAATATTGTTACAATATACTTTTACTTGGTATTTTTCTAAGTGTTTTCTACCTAAAATAAAAATAAAAGTAGTGATTTTAAAGGTATATAAAGGTATGTTTATAGGTATTTGATGAATCCCCATTCATCACTCTTTATTCCTTTATTTTAGCTAGAAACCTTGGCAAAATACCATGTAAATACTTGTAAACATAATAATTTGTCAAAATACATGCATCATTTAAATAATCATAATTAGCATGTTTTTACATAAAAATAAAGGAATAAAGAAATAAAGAAAAAGAGGAAAATATTTAGAATAAATATTGAGTGACCCAAACCCAAGGGAGGGCTCCACTAGGGCCTGACTGCAAAATAAAATAGGGATATTTACACCCATAACCCTGAGTAATTTCACAACAACATTCATAACCCCGTGAAATCGCGAATTACACCCAAGACCTCGAAAAATGCTTAACTCTTACATGGTATAACCCTGTGTTAGTTCCCATCTATTTTATCCGTTAATTCTCACAGAAAAAGTTACGTTACCAATTTTACCCCTAAAACTATATCACATTTATAAAGTATGCCATTACTACAAAATTTCTAAGAAAACAAGGACATCTGGGCAACTGCACACCCCCCTCCTGAACAACCTGACCCCGACCTCCTGGAAGCCAGGCGGCCTCGACGACTGGCTCCAACAACCCCGAGCCCAGTCTCTCCCCCTCCTCCCTCGCGTGCCCCCTCCTCCTCCCCGAGCGCCTTGGGATCGCCCACCCCCGTCTACGCCTGCGGCCTGCCTCGCCCCGGCCCTCGACAGCCCCCGCCCACCCTCAGTCCCGGCTCGCTCCCCTGCCCCGCCCACCCTCCGGTTACCCACAATCGGGATATGTTCGTCGTGCCTGTTATCTGCAGAAGGAACAACCATCAAAATATGTTCGTCGTGGCTGCTATCTGCAGAAGGAACAACGGAAACTGCGGTATCTGTTCAAAAGCACGCAAAAATAAAAAAGAATATGAAAACTTTATTTACAGAAATCCTCACTTTGCAAAAAAAGCATGCACTCTTCCTCCCAACTTGAACAACCAAAGCAACACCTCATCTTCCCCTTCTTCAGATCTCGCACACAATGGGACCATGAGGCATGAACCGTCCAAGTCCTCTTCCCCGTCACCATCTCCAACACCACAATCTCAAAGTTGTACACATATACCTTCTTCGTTATGGTGGATGCCAGCCACTCCAGCGCGAGGTAAGCAGGGGTTCCACATTGCAATGTGGTCATCACCTGTCTCTGCAACCGGTCGACCAGCTTAGACAACCCAAAGTTGGAGAGCTTGAGTTGAGTAGGATGTGGAACCTCTCGGTGCAGTAGTCGGCAAGGCACATGAGGTTAACATGGTGGATGTCGGTGATTGTTTCCACTTCCGTGAGGGACTCCTTCATCACCTTCCCCTTATACCCCAATAGCTTCTTCGCCGCTTCGATCATGCGAGCCTTCCAGTCGGACTGCACAGCGTACCTCTTGCAGCACCTCACGCACTTCCACCGCTTCTCCCCGTGCTTCCGACAGTATTGCTTATTCACCACCGTCAGGTCCCCCAGTGCCCTCGCCGGGTCGTGGTGCATGCAGCTCGCCTCCGGCACACGTCCACGCATTTCGCCCGCACCTTTGCCGCCAACCTCTGCCGCAGCTTCCATGACAGGATGGGACGAGTGTGCATCCGCTACCAGTGTGCATCCGCTATTGCCACCGCTGGTATAACCTCCAGCTCCATCGTGAAGCGTACATGCTTTGACGCGTACCTCATCTACTCCGTGTTCCTCACCGGCTTTGTGTACCCAGTCACCTCCCACTGATTCTGGTCGATCGACGTCTCGGCCAGCCCGCTCCGCACCGACGGTGACTTCCTGTTCAAGAGCGGGGCTATTGACTTCATCGGCTTTGGTGTGCTCCACATGGTCGGCAGCATCACCAGTTTTGGGGGCGGCCTTCGGCTACTCAGACTGAACTCGGAGGGCAAATACATCCCCATCCGTGGTCGACACCCTGGTCGCGTTGGGGACCTACGGAGGAGGAGTGGCGATGAAGTAGGAGGTGACGGAGGAGGCGGTCGGTGGGGGTGAAGGAGGAGGTGGATGAAGGAGGAGGGGCCTGGAGGAGGAAACAAGAATTTTTTTTAGTTTTTTTGTTTAATTCTTAGCCTTTGGATTGAAGATGAGTTAGATTAACTCAACAGCTTGGTTGAGTCAACAGAGTAGACTAACAGAGGGTTATGGGTGTGAGACGGAGTATTATTCGAGGTTCCTCATGAAATTCACGATTATGTAGGGTTATGAATGTTATTGCGAAATTACTCAGGGTTATGAGTGTAAATATCCCAATAAAATAAGTAGAGAGAGATAGGGTGACTCAACATGGTGTACATATCCCTCCATATGTAAATAATTTATTTTCTAAAAATAAAAATATATTTGTGTTCCCTATACTTTGTATATATTTATAAAAATAAAAAAATGGGAAAATAATATTAATATAAAAATAAATAAATTCTCTCTAGTGTGTGTATACCATGTACATAAAATACAAGACCTAATTAATTCACCCTTGTAAATACCCAGTAAAAATTCAATAAAAATATTTTTATATTCCTTATTTTATGGTTTAAATAAATAAAATATAAAATAGGTATAATTGTACAAAAATAAATAATTAAAAATAAAAATAAAAAATACATAGGTAAATATACCTGTATATAATAATAATATAATGTAAATACCTAATTTATTTTTCAAAAAAATAAATAAAAATCACAGAAAATACTTTGAAAATAAATAAACATTTTTCATGTTGAAAATATTTCAAATAAAATCATTTTCTATTTTAAAACGATTTTACAAATAATTAATAAATGGATTTTTCTCATTGGTCCACGGGGGAACGTTGATCCCCGGTCAACTGCCCCCACCCCCCCGGACCACTTTGCGCGGATCTGCTCCGAGGACTTGACTTCTCCCATTTTTCGTGATCAGATCCACCACCCATATCCCTAAACCCCGGGCTTCATTTACAGATCTGACATCCGAGATTCACGCCCAGGAATTCTCCTAGGGATCCGTGCACCGATTTGCCCTGCCCGACTCCTTCTTTGCCGGATCTCCACCAGTATATAGCATCATCTCCGACCTCTGTTAGCCGCACCTTCGGCCATCGCCTTCATCTCCTAGGACCTCCAGTCTTCTTCCTTGAGTGACAACAAGTGAGGGAGAGTGTCACAGTGAGGATTCAAGGCCTTCAGCCTTAGGTCCGGCGAGCCCCATCGCCGTGCTCCACCGCGAGGTGATCCAGAGCCTCTGGAAGCGTCGTTCCATCGAGGCGAAAACCCCAGAAGGAGAAGCACCTCCAGCATAGACGCCTCCGATCGCTAGGTAACCCCTTTCGCCCATAGTTTCACCCCGTCGCTTTTTGCGCTGCCGGTCTCCGCCGGACATTTTCCGACGATCCGATCATCCGACCCGACCATCACCTCCACGATACCTCTTCGCACGTTCTTCACCCATCCACTCATCTTGGTTCGCCCTAGAACCAAGACTCAGGTCCCCATCACCGCCGCCCGTCGGAGGACCACGCATCGCCTTATTCCTTCACCCCCCTTCGCCTGCTAACAGGTCGAGGAAATTTGCCCTCGACCCAGAAAGCTTCCTGTGCAGGTTTGAAGCCAAAAGGAGCCTCATCTGGAGGTCCTAACGTCTAGGAATATGAGCTTCAGGTGTTCTTCGTCGTCGGAGCACTACGGTCGCTCCCGGCCTCATCGGAGATCGCCATCCGCTGCGGAACGTCGTAAGGAGCATTTCGCCCAATTTAGCAACATCCGAGGAGTCCTCCACCACGCGTATCGGGCCAACGAAGTTAACCGGCGGCCTGTTCTTGAAGGATATCCAGCCACCGTCCGATCGACCCCCTCCACCAGTGCTGATCGTAGCCGTCCATCTGCGGAGCGTTTCCAGCCATTTGATCCATCTGAGGGTCGCATCCGGAGCGTTAATCAATGAAGGGGTACCCACAACTCTCAGCCGTCCGATCACACGTGGACACCCCTCGTCCGTCATATCTTAATAAGAGGGTAATTTGCACTTAGGCCCTCCTTAGTTTTTATATTTCAGTTTAGTCCTGTAAATATTTTTAGTAGTTCTTTTCATTTTGGAACATTTGCATCTTGGACCCGATGTTTACTTTATTTGCGTTTTAGTCCCTACTTGTGTGAGACACGTGCTGCGACACGTGAGTCTGTGGGTTATTTGCACTTTTTTCCCTGAACTTGCTGGTTGTTACTGTTTATATCTCTTTTAAAATAAGAATTACATTTATACCCTTCTGTGCCTGATTCACGTGTTGCGCGCGTGTTATAGTTGGACTTTTGCAAAAGGGCCCCTGGATTTTTTTAGGCATGTTACTGTTTGGCCCCTAAACTATGTTTTCTTGCACTTAGGTCCTTATGTGCTGTGTACCTTATATTGGTTGAATAAAATATCAATTAAACTCCAAATCAAGTGAAATTCGGACACATGGCTCCTGCCACAGTGTAAAAATTTCACTAAATTTTTGGTACATTTTTTAGTTACTTTGCTATTTTTAAATAATAAAAAACACACATTTTTGTTACTATTTGAATTGAAAAATCAAAGAAAATATAAAAATTCATCTTAAATTTCTAAAAAAATGGTGTTTGTTTGTTTTGTTGTTTCTTGGCTTCAATCCAATTTTTGTGCCATTGGACTTATAAAACCCATAAAAATCACAAAACCCTAAAAATCTTATAAAAATTCTTAAAAATTCTAATTTTTTTTTAAAATGCAAACTCAGTTTCTGTAGTTTAGTTTTTGTATATACTTTTCATAAAAATTGCCATCAGATTTTTAGAGATTAATTAGTTATTTTTAATTAGCCTATCAAATCTGACTGTAAAGTTTGTCATTGTTTTTCTTTTCTCAATTTTTATAAAATAAACTAAAAATTATAAAATTCCCATAAAATTACCGAAAACACTTATAAACATAAAAAACACAAAAATAATTTTATTTGAATTTTCTGAGCATTTTTGGGTGTTTAAATAATTTATTGAATTTGCTCTTTTACCCATTTTCTTATATTCTCTCTTATAATTAAAAGAAAAAAAATTTAAAAACACCTAAAATCCACAAAAAATATTTTCTCTCTTTATTTTATCTTTTTGATTACTTCGTAGGCTCTTTTGAGCCAATCCTTGCTCCTTGTGTTCGACCCTGGTCGATATATCAGGTTAAATAAATAGCAAAGATTGTTATTCGACTTTTGACTGATTACTTATTTTGGTGGTCTTGATTTTTTCTTGTTGATTGAGACTTACTATTCGGGTCGCAACGACTCTGATTATTCTTACCTTAGCCCGATAGTGAGGATTCTCGGTCATCAGTATTATACCTAGGTATTG
Organism: Ottelia alismoides; assembly: GCA_037367405.1. Classification (NCBI taxonomy): domain Eukaryota; kingdom Viridiplantae; phylum Streptophyta; class Magnoliopsida; order Alismatales; family Hydrocharitaceae; genus Ottelia; species Ottelia alismoides. The sequence goes on along the minus strand of JAZKJV010011893.1, from coordinate 177,245 downwards.
TATACAAGTATTTTATTTTTGTGTTTTATTTGTGTTTTATTCTTATTTTAATGTACACATATGTTTTAAATAATCTTTATAAAATTATAAAAATAATGAATAAAAAATAAAATGAATATTTTAATCTATACAAGTATATAATAGGGGTCCAAAACTCAATTTTCAAACCGTAGCTTCGCCAAACGCGAAACAACCTCCATTAAATAGCCTATGAAAAATTATATACAATTAAAGGTGAGTTTGACGCGTTTCGAGTTTTTATTCGAGAGATATAGGTTTGGAAAGTTGGGATTCTGGAATTTTATTCAGATCATAACTTTTTATCTGTACATTATTTTTGGGTGAAATCAATTTTGTATTTTTCTATATGAAATTATCTACAACTTTCATGTACAAAGTTTCTTTATTTGAAGTATAAAAAGTGAAACCAAAAATAGGTCCCAAAATGAATAAAGAATGAATGAAATACAAGGTGTTTTTATTGTATTTTGGCCCTTATCTCCCCCTACTTTATTCCTTGTCGACCTAGTCATCGAGATGCCTAGGTCTCGGGGTTTTGGGTCATATAATATTTACAACATTTTATTCGTTTTCTTTTCTTTTCTATTCTTTATTCTACAATTTTGGCATTAAAAACAGTATTTTATACACTATTTACACACTAATGCATGGATGATAAGATGCATGAATTAACGCTATTTACATGCATTTAATATGGGTTTTAAGGCCAAAATGATATAATAAAGATGATGAAACGTAGATTCATCAGATATCCATAAACCTCAGTATATGTATCTGTTTATCCATTTCAAATGTAAATATACTTGTAGACTTATTTTTAAGTATATATATATATATATATATCTCAAAATTTTATACATTCTTTCATCTTTTTGTATAATTACTATGATATGAATAGATTTAATACATTCAAATGATGTGCATCTATCCGATACATGTATATTTAAGCTAATATGTACAATATGTCTAACATTATTCATGCACGATATATATTAGTTTTACATCAGTATCCATCTTTTAAGGATATAGTAATATAGTTTTCATATCCGTCAATATATATATCCACATCTGTATTTGTATTTAAAAATAAACAATGTTATAATAACACCTATATCTGTATCTATTTCTTTACATCTTTAACAGAAATGGTGGGCTTTTATCGAAATTTTCAAAATGTTTAAAAGGATGATGGTGGTACTTTATGGAAATTTAAAAAAATGAGAGAAAAGATTGTTGTCATTTATAGAAATTTCAAAAAAAAATGAGAAATGATCTAGAAATGTAAAATGGCAGGACTAATAATTTACCACTTTGGGGGGGGGGGGGGGGGAGGCATGGCCCCTACCCGCCCCCTCTCAATCCGCCACTGGATCGAAGGAATGCGAATGTAGTTTTGGTTATATAAAATTTTGGCTTTCGATAGCCGATGAGTATCTAAGTTAGTTGTGAACCTCATACATCATATCCTGGTTGTTTCATGCCTTATTATCTAAGTGGTTTTATTTGCATTCTACTTCCATTACATGCAATAAACTGCATGAACTCTTTTCCAATAATAGAATATTTCAGAGATTTGTTTGGAAGTGCGAATTTCATATGAGGAATAATGTGGTTTATACTTATGCCAAGAAGATGGAATTAGATGTTTCATTTGAGGACCTGGCATTCATGTTGTAGTGGTTTGACGATGAGGAGGCCTGGGGAAGTGGAACACAAGTATAAGAGGACATTGCAGGTATATGATCAGATTAGAACTACAATTTTAATTCAGCTTGCATCTGTTGTTTCTGAATGAACATTTTCTATTACGTGCTACAACTTAAATCATCTGATACTAATTGTTTTTAATCCGCATCATGATAAATCCATTCTTTGTCTCATAGAGATAAAAATTTTGAGGACTTCAAATGGTTTCATGCTGCAACGGTTTGACGACGAGGAGGCCTAGGGAAGTGTACACAACTATAATAGGGCATTGCAGGTATATGAACAGATTAGAACTACAGTTTTAATTTAGATTGCGTTGTTTGTTTTTGAATGCACATTTTTTATTAGAAGCTACAACTTAAAATCAGCTCATACTAATGGTTTTTAATTCATATCATGGACAACATTGTTGAGGAACTGATTTAATTTACAGGATATTGTTTTCAAGTTCAAAGATAATTTATGGATCAGTTCTTAGTAAAACCAATGCAACACACGATTACATCAGTCCTACTGCTGACTCAGTAAAGGTCTAAGGTACCGTTCGGTACACGGGGTAAACTCCCCAAATTTACCCCCCTAAACCCACTTATTCTCTCTCTAATGTGGGCCCTATATTTTCTCTTTTTTAAATATTAAATAAATTAATTTTCTTTCATCCACTCAATCAGAAAATAATATATTATACCATCATATCATATAAAACTATAAACTACTTCACTTCTACTCATTTTTCCAAACTTCAACACAATTACATCACAATAACTACTCACTTTTTCAAACTTCAATACAATCATATCACTACAAATCAACTTCAAATCCACCCCCCAGTTTAACCCTCTATCCAAACATCAAAACACAAAAACAAATTACCCTCTACCGGTTTAACCTGCCCTAACCAGCGTACCAAATGCACCCTAAGGGTGCGTTCGGGAATAAGCAGGAACAAGGAGAATAAGGGTCTATTCTTTGTTCGGCTGGAGGATATGAATAAGGAGAACAATGTGAAATAAAGGTAGGTAAGGTGGGATAAAGATAGGAATAAGAGTAAAATAAGATGGAATAATGGGGAATAGTCGTACCACTGGGAACCATGTCAGGAGGAGAATTGGCCCCTTATTCGAGGGCCTATTCTCCAACCAAACATGGCCTAAAGGTATCATGCTTTAGTCCCATTTTCTATGGAGTCTAAAGGTATTATAAGCGTTGTTTAGCAACATGTTAAATATGTATACAAAAAATTATCAAGACATTTATACATGTCACAACCATGGTTCAAAGAACCTTGTTTTATAAATGCGACTTAGTTACAGATGTTGACCAGCCCCAAAGTAGCATATCCTTCTCTCTAACGATTTTAAGCATTGCGTGATTAATTCTTGTGTCAATGTCTTTGTAACTTATACTGCTTTTTTTTGTGATTTAGCATTCAGATTTCGGTCACTCGACGTGGATTTATTCTTCATCAACTTATGTAATTCAGACAAATGTATATTGCCTTTTCAATTCACTGAATGTCAACTTCGAACTGATGTTTATTTTGGAAGCTCTCTCTTTTAGCTGTCAATGGTTGCACTTACTCTATTTTTTCTTCAGTCCACACATTGCCCAGTAGGAAGATGAGAAACAATTCCGCCTCATTGAAGAAGAAGAAAGACGAGAAAGAATGCGAAAAAATATTGTAGTTGACAAGTGTCTGTAACACTTCTATGCTGACAAGATCGTCGATTGTTCAATTTTGGCTAGCAATCTCATTGTATGATATTTTTGTCCATGGGACTGAGAGGAATTGGTCCCTGCTCGGAGATGGATCAATGTGGAAATATTGTATGATCTCCAGATGCCTGCCGCTGCAACTTGAACAAGCTCATCGCAGTGCAACCAAGTGGAAGGAAGCTTGCTTAGCTTTGTAGTATAGGAAAAATTTTCTTCGGATAATTTTGGATGACATGTAAAAGATAATTTCAATCATTAAACAGTTGATTGTTTATGTAATACGTTAGATATAGGCATCTTTATAGGTGGCTTGAATTTGTTGAATATAGCATTTGGCAATAATAAAAAAATAGTATGTAAGAATTTTGGAGTAATCTTGGTAAATCAAGTTGTGGTGATAGGATAATTAGTCACCATAATGCCCATTTTTTATTTACTTTGGCGACAAAAATACCTGAAACGTTGCACTTTATGACTGAACCGTTGTCAGCACAATCTCTAGCGACACGAGTTTTGGAGATGGATTTAGGGCGACAAACAAGCAGTCGCCATCGTGTTTTTAGTCGTCACAAATCACTTTTCCGTCACCACACGTCCGTCACTCTACTTTGTTTTCCATGTAGTGCTCTAAGAGAATATAGTCAAAAACGTATTGAAAGAGATCACATCTAACCAGGTTGGTCTGTTTGTCGGAGTTCTTCGGAGGGAGAATGTTTGCAAATTTACTTTGATTGTTAGTTTTCCTTTGGATAGCTATATCTTTATCAATTTAAACCTTCATCTCTTCTCATCAAGGTCCAATTTGGTCATCCCAAACCAACGAAGATGATCTTACAACCTGTTGATATACTGATTAAAATGCCAGGAGGAACCTCAGAGAACATTATATTGATTGTTTAGAGAATGTAATTTCTACGGGGTTTTGTTACCTTGGACATTGACATAATGCACAGTTATATCCTATCATTCTTAGCGAGCTAGCGTGGAGGATCTCTTTGATTATGAGAATGGAAATAAAGATGTACTTACACGTTAATGGAAAGAGTGTACACGTAAAGACCTTTTCTTGATTTCATAGCAACATCAAGTGATTCTGAAGGCTGCGATATTTTTAGCTACACTCACTTCTACTGTAACAGCCCGGATCCTCGGTGACCAGCGGAAGCATATCAAATGCCAAGTCGGATCCGAGTGTTACTCTCGATAATCAATGATATCACAAATAACAGGAGGAACCATCTTAACCTTCCTTTATCCATAAAAAAATATGTACATCTCTAATACATATCTAAGATCTTTCATTCCAGTGGGCACAATGATATCATTCCTTTAACCCTCGCAACAAGTCTCGAACTGTCACTAAATTTTACTTACTCCGACCGGCAATAAAAACACAAAAATATATGGTATGAGCTGATGATCTCGTATTCATCACTCTAAATCTCATTTATTAAGCTCAAATCCCTTAAAATCAACAGCATTTCGGCATGTATTCTGCATAATTAGCATCCATGCATGATTTCATAAGAATTGCAGTTTAGCATAATTTTCTGCACAAAATAAGAAGCCAAAAATCTCAGCCAAAAATGACATGTAAATAGCCTAATTTCCCAGATTTTTAACTCATTCATACTAACTCCGAATGATTCAAAACCACTCCCACTGTGTACATATCATCAACAAGAATAAAGAAAAATACAAAAAATAATTAACCCAAATAAGTGGACCGAAAACCCAAGCCCTAGTTTCAGGATTTCCGGATTAAAAACCTCATATATTCCTCATCCAGTGTCCGATTTAATCCTACTCACTTTTAAACTAATGTACATTCAATTACCTTCAAAACAAGACCAAGTTAAGGTGAATCGGAGCTCATATATGAAAGTTGGGTTTTGGGCCTCTTTTGTACATTGTATATTTTAGCAGTTTCGTCCCGTATTTAATGTACATATTTTATTAATAAAAATAAAAAAATAGATTTAGATGTCTTTTATTTATCTCTGATTTCTACTTATTTTTTCCGGTTTTTTTTATTACGTTTAAAAATGACATAAAAATAACAAAACCCCAAAATCAAGGTGTTCTATGTACATGGGATACCCTAAAAATACCACTTTGTGCAAATGACTGATTTTGGTTTTTATGTCTTCATGAAAATTATAGATCTCCTCGAGAGGAGAAATTTTTATGAAGGAACGTTTTTGATCCGAGGCCGTTTATTATTTATTTTTGATTTTACAAAAGAATTATTTTCAGAATTTTCTGCTGCTGACACGTGGCCGCACCTGGTGCCGCCACGTGTCAGCCATTTTGGGCTTATTTAAATTCGTTTAAAAAATTAAATAAAAAATTATTAGTAAATGCCCCTGCACGTGCGTCGCACGTGCCTCCCAGGTACGTGCTCCGCACGTGCTCCGGCCTCTCCCTCTTGCACCCATGTGGCATGATCACAGCCGTCCGATCTCGGCCGATCGGACGGCTGCTGTACTTCTTCCACCTCACGCCCCCTTTCCAAAATCGTGCGCCGCCTTTCCCCCGCGATCTCCGCCGCGTATCTTCCGGCCACCCTTCTCGCGCATCACCGATCCTCGACGATCAATCTCTGATTTCCAAACCTCGTCGGCAACCCTTCCTTCTCCTATATAAGAATCACCAACCGCCTCGTTCCCCATCATCCGCCGTTAGCCCCCTCCGGTAGTGACAGACCGTACATCATCGGCGTGATGCGGGGTCTTCATCTTCGTCGCAGCAACACCTCCAGGCCGCTGCTCTTACTCCGGCGATCGGCCGTCGAGCCTATCCTCCAGGTATACTCCCTCTCATTCTCTCTCTCTATCTCTATCACTGTCTCTCCGCCTCACTACGCCGCCACCGAACTGCTCCGGCCATCCACCGCCTTCATCGCATCATCCGAGCCACGCTTCCACTGCCGGTCTGCCTCCTCCACAGCTCGACCTTCGCCTCTTCACTGCCACCCCTCATCTTCCCCGACGACCGCCGGCCGTGTGTCGGCCCTTGGACCCTCAACTCCGACCGCCACTTCGACGACCTCCGCCTGCTCCATCAACGACCGCTGATAACAATCGCCATCGCCGTTCACCTTCGACGCTCTGCCTCGACCTTGTGTCGACCACTGCCACGCCACCGCCTTCTCCTCCGCTTCGTCGCTCGAAGACTCCACCATCCACCTTCGCGCGTCCACCGGAGCCAAGGGACCTCCTCCGCCTCGACAAGCACCGTTGCAGCCTCGCCACCAGCCGCGGTCGGGCACTCCAAGCCCGAGGCCCTCCACGCACGTGCGAGACACGTGCGCTCGGAGGGAACTTCATTAGCACGTAACCCACGGGTCACGTGTCACTCACGTGCCCGTGGGTAATTTTTAAGGAGCCCCCCCGAAGTCCCGCTGATTCGCACTTCCAACCTCCACCTCCAGAGGGCACGTGCCATGCACGTGCCTCTCTGGAATTTTTGCAAGGATACCCCCACGGGTATAGGTAATTACATAAAAGTCCCCCGGCTTAATTTATTTTATTCATATTACAATCAGACCCCTGTGTTCCCCCTCAGTTTTGAACATCTTCTCTACATTATTTTATCAAACAAAAATAGCATTTTGTTTGTCAATTAATTCTCTACTGTTTGACATCTTGTGGGTATTTTCGTGATGGATGGTTAATTAATGAATAATTATTTTATGGAAATTTGCATATTTTGCCCATTCCTTGCTATGAAATTAATAATCGATTAACCATTGCTCTAAAAATCCTCGAGAAATCACATATTGTAGAGTTAATTGTGCTTGACATTGTGCCCAAAAAGATTTGCATTTGTGATGAACCTCAAAATCGACCCTTTAAAAGTGTGTAATTAGCACTTCAGAATTGTCGTAGCAGTCGGGCCAATTCGGGCTCATCAAAGACCATCTGATTGACATGTGTCAAATAAGAATGAGATGGTCGTAATTTTTCACTAGGTAAGATACCAAAGTCGAACTCAGGGACACGAGCCTCTCTTGTATTAGTCGGATTTTAGTCTATTTAGCTAAGTGTTGAGTTAAAGCATATATATGTCAAGGCATGCAAGAAGGACACAACAATGCATTAAAATAAAACGTGCATTTTTTTATTTTTATCAAGTAAATAAATGCAAGGAAATGCAACGAAACTATGCCCTAGAACAAAATAAATATGATGAGCAAATTAATAAGCATCAATTTCAGGTTTAGTTAAGAAGACATACTTGATTTAAAAGTTGAATAAGGCATACTAGACACAGAGCTAACAAAATAATGCATTAAACTTCATGTATCCAAAATTAGAAATTAACGATGCCATTAATAAGAACATCAAGCAAGCTTCAAAATGCCACTGAAATCATCTCAATCGGACATATATAGCTCAAGATATGCATGAAGAAAGACAATGGCATAACTGAAAGGAAACATGAAAAGATAACTACAAAAAGGTCCCTGGAAAGGACTAAAATGTAATAAAAAATAAATGTGAGGCCTTCCCAATAAATAAACCACACGCACGGGGGCATATTTGCTATTATTTAAACCCGCAAGGGTATAAGTGCAAATAACCCCAGGCGCACGTGGTTCGCATGTGTAGTCTGGACCTTTCTACAAATATGGAGAAGTCAGAGGGCATCCCTGCAAAATTCCCAGATGGCACGTGCTCAGCACGTGCTATCCAGGCTCGGGTGTCTGGTCAGGCTCGGCAGAGAATGGGCGGTGCTTCGGGTCGGCTCGGGCGGTTCGAGGCTCGATGTAGGCTTGTGGAGGCTCGGGATCCGACATGTGGTCGGCTGGAGTCCATCCGATCATGACAATCGGACGGCTGCTGTGCGTTCTTAGAGTGTTGACGTGGCGGCATAGGAACCGTTGGATCTTGAGGATCCAACGGTACCTGGAAGGAGCTCTGATCGGCGACGTGGGCTCATCCAGGCCGTTGGATGGTCGCTGAGAGAAGACCATCCGACGGTCCCTGTGCTTTCTCCTCCACCGAAGACTGGCGGCGGGTTCAGAGCTCCGACGAAGGAGCTCCTCCTCCGCCTCTCGTTCTCGGTCAACGTGGACCTCCCCGAAGCTCCATAAACGGCAGTCGATGAAGATGGGAACTAAGGGAAGGTCCCAGAGCCTCTGGAACAGGATGTCGGAACTCTATTGATGGGAGCTTAGTCGGCGAAGCTGGCTCCGACGTAGCTCCGTCCATTGCGAGTTTGAAGACCTGCATCGTTAAGAATATCGCCGAATCCAAAGAGGTGCATGCGTGTATGGAGTGGGAGCTCATGTGAGGCGAAGAAGGCGGGAGCTCAAGGCTCCTCCGCCGTGGAAGGAGGAGAAGATGGGTCGGAGGTGGTTAAGATGTGGAAGAATGAGGGAGATGATCTGAGGTGTGCACGTGGAAGGTGGGTGCTTGGCGGAGCTCTAGGAGAGAACAATGGAACGGGAGAAGGGGGGTATACGGACTAGAAAATTACATATCTAAGGAAGGAAAATACAAAAGGATGTCGGAAATCTTACCCGAGGTCGGGCGATGCGGAGGCTTGTACGCGAGCTCTGAGGAGGAGCCCTGGTCTTCGCTGGATCCCTGCAGCCACTAGGGACAGCTCGAGCGGACGCGAGGCACTGCAGCTCTGCCGTGATCGGCGGAGGGTCGACACCGGGGAGCGAAGTCGTCTTCGCTCGATCCTTCCGCCTCCCCCTGTCACAGGGAGGCGGAGGAGGGTTGGGCTTCCTCCCTTGTAAAGGTGGACGAGGCTTAACGGAGAGGGAGGTGGCGTATTTGAAGAAGAAACCGGCGGTTTTGGCTGGTGGAGACGTGGATTTCAAGGAGAAAATGGAGCGAGTGGGAGGACGACTGTGGTTAATGGAGGCATCGACGGAGTTCGTGGATGATAGGTGAACGCAATGGGATGGTTGGCGAGTTGAGATGATGGCTGGAGTGGAGGAGGAAAAAAGAAGGGGGTGAGTGGGGCGCGAGATGGAGAATGTGTGAGAGGTGGGAGTCGGGAGGTTGACGATGAAGATCAGCCGTTGGATCTCCAGATCCAACGGCCGACGTTTGGGCGCTAAAGGACGATGCTGATGAGATCTCGGGCGACACGATCGAATGGCGATGGAATAAGCCACGTGTCGTCTTGGAGGCTAAACGCGAACGGACGGCGTGATGCGAAAGAGGACGCTGATCTAAGGGTTGAAGTTCGAAGCTGGAACCGGCGGCCATGATTAATGGATGAAGGCTAAATCTGATGGCACTCATCACGCCACGTGGCGTGTTCTGGACGAGGCGCTGACGTGCGGTGCAGATGCGAGGCAGAAATGGATCGGATGGCTGAAAAGACAGGCGCACGTGGGGCCTTTGGATCAGAAAGAGATCCAACGGCTGAGGCGCGGGTGGATGAGGCAGAGGGGAGCGGGCCACGTGGCTCACCCAGATTGGGCCACGTGGCCCAATCAGATTATTCAGAGAGTATTTTTGATCTTTGAGGGTTAATTTGGCTGAATTTGTGAAAACTCAAAACATGAAAGTTGTAGATCTTGACGAGATCTACAAGTTTCATGTTGACCAAAACTAGAGATGAGATTAAACAAAGACCCGAAATATTTTTAAGAGTATTTTTAAGGCTAAAAATACCACAGATTTTAATTTTGTCATTTTTTGTGGTTTTTAATTTATTTGAGACTCTGTTAATTACAGGACATTAACTGGGTTTTATTGACACATGTTTAAGCAAGGGGGTTAATAATTGGAATTTAAGATGATGAAATTGGGTTTCATCACCCCCCTATACTTAAACTATGCTCGTCCTCGAGCATCAAAGAGAATGACTAAGTTGGATTATCCCCCTTGTGCATGTGATTACAGGATCCAAGCTGTTCAAGTCGACTCAATCTTTAGAGGTCCAAAATTCTCGAGTTCAACCTCGCCTTAATCAAGAGGTACCCAATTCCTCTAATTCTCTAGACTCTCTCTGATGTACATATAATCTAAAGGATATGAATTTTAGTGTTGACTGCAATTCTGAGAGTAGAGTCAAATCATCACCCAAAGTGTTGGTCCGAGAAAATTCTCCTAAGGACCCAATCCTCAACACTAGGGAATAAATCAAATCTTGCATTCGATCCACCGTCTCTTTAGTTGTCAGACTTAGAAAATGTAGATGGAAGGCCAGTAATGGAGGCCATGGGATTGTGTCATTTCTTCTCTCCCTCTCATTGGAACAAGGATTCTCTCTAGTGCCTTTTACGCAACACATTTTTTTGGTGTTGATCAGTGCGTCCGTCAAGAGAAGTTTGAGCCGTCTGCACTTGTTTTCCTGGGAGTACACCGGGGTGTGTCTTTTTTGAGTACCTATCGTACCTTCGACACCCAGACTTGTAGCATTTACGATGCAGAGCCCTTTTTTGGTGCAAGCCCGACTCCTGGTCCTAATAGCGGTGGTCGAAGTGGACACTTTGAAAAGTTTGGGAGTGCTCGCCTTTGGTGGAAGCTCTTTGATATTCGACTTTGTGGAATGAGAGCTTTTCTTTGAATTTCATTGACTTGTATAATTTGTGGCTAGCTCCACTGCTTTTACCAAGAGTTGGCGCACACTGATCAACAAATTTTTTATTTATTTCACACCGTGGCACTTAGGTCAATGTCAAGAGATTAGTATAAGAACCAAGTTCTCATACTGGCTAAAATTGCTGACAATCAGGTTTCATGAAGCCTTCAAAGATTTTATCCCATCCTCGAGCATCATTAGATCAAATCCAAATTCGACTTCCTCCTCCCAATCCCTCAGGTGAAAAATCAACTCATCTCATCCAAAACCGCAGTCGTGCATGCGATGTGCTGATCATATTCTTTTGTCTGAGACTAAGCATGGAATATAGCATGCAAATCTAGAAACCTAGGGGAATGTGGATGATTAAGTCTTAAGACCCTGATGGCTAAGGCTGGTTAACCTAAAATCTCAAAGACCTCATAAAATTAAGTCTCCTTGAACATTTCAGATCCTGGGTGGAAGTGTAAGTGTAGAGGATTAATCCAACTCCTTCATTCAAAAACACATTTTTTGCTCATTTTTATGGATTTTAGTTTAAAGTTAAAACACAAGTTAAACTCAACTTTCCTTGAAAAGAGATGGAGTTTTTTTTCAAAACTATGTCACACAAAAAAGTTTTTCAAAACATTTTCAAAAGATTTTTTTAAAACAAGGAAAAATCATTTTCAAAAATATTTTTTTTATAAAAATAGCGTAACATAATATCGAAAAGCCGCGAAATCATTTGAGTTCTCTTAGTCCAAAGAATTTTACTTTAGCCAAAAAGTTTTGAATTTTTCAAAATTTTCAGATTATAGCTAAAGTAAGTAAATTGTATATTCGGTATATCCCCCTATCCTTAAACTTTGCTATGTCCTCAAAGCACTAGATGATACAAGTCCATAGTTCCATTTAAGTATAGAGAAATATACGGGAGCTAAGAGGGGCTCCCCCTATACTTAGGTTAGAAATAACCTAAGTATAAAGGCAAGGAAAGATGAGTAGAGAAATCACAGGGACTCGGGTCCCGCCTATACTTAGGCTGAGATTAGCCTAAGTATAAAGATGGAAGTTGATGTTGGGAGGGACCCAAGGTGAACGAAGAAGAGGAATGGATTTACAAGTGAGCGGTTTGAATCTACAGAGATGAAGAGAGTGACTAAGGTTCTGGGGTGTGTATCGAATCGAACAAGGCTCAATCAAGCAAGCAAGACCCTAAGGTTCACCAACTCACACATGAAACCAACCGAGGTTGGTTTATTATCTTGTCGGTTTTATTGGTGATAAAACATTAGATTTTTACGCAGAGAAAAGATGTGAAGTGAAAATCATTGCATAAGTGAGGGTATTGATGAATCCACATTTCATCATCTTTATTCTATCATTTTGGCCTTAAAAACCCTAGTAAATGCGCGTAAATAGGCGTAATTCAGGCATTTTAGCATTCATGCATAGGTGTGTAAATACTGTATAAAATGCGGTTTTTAGTGCCAAAATTATAGAATAAAGAAAAGAAAAGAAAAAGAATAAAATATTGTAAATATTTTATGACCCAAAACCCCGAGACCTAGGCATCTTGATGAATAGGTCGACAAGGAATAAAGTAGGGGGAGATAAGGTCAGAAACACAGATAAAATACCTATACATTTTATTCATTCTTTATTCATTTTGGGACCTATTTTTGGTTCCACTTTTTATACATCAAATAAAGAAACTTTGTATATGAAAGTTGTAGATAAATTAATAAAGAAAAATACAAAATTGATTTCACAGAAAAATAATGTACAGATAAAAAGTTATGGTCTGAATAAAAATCCAGAATGCCAACTTCCCAGACCCGTATCTCACAAATAAAAACTCCAAATGCAGCGTACTCACCTTTAATTGTATATAGAAGAAAATAATCTAATTAATGGTGGTGGTTTCGCATTTGGCGGAGCTACGGTTTGAAAGTTAACTTTTGGACCCTCATTGTATACTTGTACATATTAAAATATTCAATTTATTAATTATTTATTATTCTTATAATTTTATATTTTTATAATGTTGTAAATAATACTTATAATAATTATGTGCATTAAAATTAGAATAAAAGCCTAAATAAAATACAAAATAAAAATACTTATATAATAGAATACATAGATACATTACTTATACACATACCTATACATTATACATTTATATTTTATTTCAGATACAAAACATATCAGAAAATTAAAATAAAATTATATTTGTGTATATAAAAGTATTTTATAATTTTAGAAAATAAAAACCAAAATAAAATAAATTAAATAATACCTAAATAAAAATAAAATACTCAAATACATAGATATAGATACCTATAGGGGTATAAATGCAAACTTGTAAAAATATACTCCATAAAAATAAATAAAAATCATAATAAAATAATTTATAAAATAACAAACATTTTTTATTTTATAATCATAAATTAATAAAATCATTTACTATTTTTTAATTAATTTCTAAATCTTTTTTCCAGAGGGTTTTTCTGGTTGGTCCACGTGGACCAACCAGAGGGCTCGGATAGTTGACTCTGGTCAACTGTCTGACCTTCTCTCTGCTGTTGTCAGACTGACTTTTCTCTCGTTTTTGACGATTTTTGGAGATCGCTCCTTTCATCGAATGGGGTCGAACTCTTCACGAGATTTGTAGTCCTATCATCCAGCTACCACGCCATATCTTTTTCTTGGGCCGAGCATCATCACAGCGCCCGTGACGCCTCCTCGAAAGTCGCTCCTCGCCCATGTTTCAAAAACCGTCCAGCCACCTCCATTTCCCTTTGAACCCTCTTTGACCAATCCGACCCCCCTTCTACTGGTGCCCTGGACTGGTGCGCGTGACAGGCGCACCTCCGGCCGAGCTCGCGGCGTTTGGAGAGGTTAAGGAGCGGCTCCATCCATTCATCTCCGGCGGCAAGCCGCCGTGAGGTTCCAACCTCGGGTTATACACCCTAGAGGTCGATTTTCATCCTTATTTTTCTTTGCTTAGTTAGCTAACAGTAGAAGGATTAGTTTCGTGCTTCTATCTTGTTTTTCCACCGTGTGCCTCGCCCCCATTTCGCAACTAATCACGTTGCCGGAGCTCTTGAGCTCCGGCTAACTTCACCATCTTCATTCCAGCCCCCTACACCCGCCGTCCATTCCTTTGGCCCTGGAACCATCCATTAATATCCGGCCGAGACCCCACTCTCGAGCCTCTGTTTAAGTTTGCAGGTGCTGAAGGTCTCGCGCCGCCGGAGAAGGTCTCACGCCGCCGGAGAAGGAGGCCGCACGCCGCCTGCGCACCCCCGTGCATAACAGAAACGAAGGGGGGAGGGGCATGCTACAGCAGCCGTCGATTTCGCCCCCCTCCCCTTTTGATCGCAACCGTCCACAGCAAGGGGGAGGCCCAGCCGTTGGATCGTCCGTGGGCATCTAATCCAGGCCATCAAATCTGAAGGGGTATCGGCCCCCCCACGGCGCGCCACGTGGCGTAAGTGGCAGCCGCATCACCGTTGGAGCACCCCTGGGTTTAGGCATTTTGCAAGACGCGCCCAGCCCGTTTTGGTATTTGATACATCGTTCTGAAACTTTCATCTGCTGTATATTATTTTTGTAATATTTACTGAAAACTCCCTGCACTTTTTGATATTGCACTCGCGACCTTGCCAGCGAGGCGCACGTGCGCGAGCACGTGCGCGTGGCTATTTTGCGGCTAAGGGCCTGTAATTTCGTGTATTTGTCTTCAGTCCAGCAGAACTTTTGTTTAGTTATAGATTTCGAGGATAATTGCATGCGTGCCCTCCTACTGTGCCATATTTACATCAATGCCCTTGGTCTGCAAGTAGTTTCTTTTTGCTTATAGTAATTTTTGCACGCATCTAGAAAACCCTAAAAAATCCATAAAAATTAACTTAAGTCTCTGTTGCATAGTACTTCCACGCCATATTTTTATTTTTCGTAATTATTGCATTTTATTATTTATAAAAATTCAAAAATAGCCATTTTCAGCACTGTTTGCATTAGAAAATCACTAAAAAATATAAAAACACCTCAGAAAAATCCCAAAAAAATATATTTTGTGTCTTTTAGTTAGTTTTAATTCCCAGCCAAAAATCATTAAAAAATATAAAACCAAACTCCAAAAAATTGCAAAACTCTAAAAACCTTCATAAAAATTTATAAAATCCATAAAAAATCCAAAAATAGTGTTTTCTTTTCCTGAATTTTCTTTGTTTGATTATCTTTAAGTGAAAATTAATTTGGAGAATTTTTGTTACTCTTTGCTATTTTATTTCTCCATTTTAAGTTTCAGCCTTGCATTTTTGCCACTGTTTGCTTTATTTTATTAATTAAAAATACCAAAAACATTCTAAAAATTACCCAAAAATCACAAAAACAGTAGAAAAAATATAAAAGGACCAAAAAGACTTTATTTCCTCATTTTTGAGTATTTTTATCTATTTTTTATAAATACTTTAGTTTCCCTTTCATTACATTGTCTTTAATTTCCAATATTGAAAAAGAAAATATAAAAAATATAAAATATAAAAAGAAAATACAAAATCAGTAAATTAAAAATCAGAATACAAAATTATAAAATTAAAAATTAAATAAAAAAATATAAAATTAAAAACCCACAAAAAAATAGCATCATAGACATTTGATCACTTGCACACACATTTTTGAGCACTTGTGCCCCGTTCTACCTGTCTGCTCCCTGTGTTCGACCTCTACAATACTTGCACTATACACATCTTTGTTGTAGAGTTATAATAAATTTTAACTCCGCACATTTACTTTCATTGCTTGATTTATCTGTTGTGGGTTAATTGTTGTTTGAATCGGGATTTCGAGCGGTCACCGCATCGACTGCGGTTTCGCCTTGTGAAACCGTACGACCCTCTATTTTTCCGGTTCAACAGGTATTGCTCTCCCAAAACCGAAGTTTTACTCCATTTTAGGTTGACTTGCAATTAACAGTCCCAATTTTATTTTAGGTTATCACTGAATTATGGTTAGCACAAAATCAAGCAATCATCGTCTACCAATCAGTCCCATTTTCCATTAATCCTAGGTGATCAAGCTAGGAATAGAAAGCTGAGAAAAACATGTATTCGATAAAAACCGTGATCTAGGCTAAGCGATAAAACATGCAGTGATTTGACGAGAAATACGTGAAAACTTGGACTGTTTTTTTTAAAAAACAAAATCTCATGTATGCAAGTCATCAGAAAGCCGCACCTAACATGCTTCTATTAGCGGGGAAATTTTCTTTTAATTTGACTAAGTGAAGCGATGCTACATGCGTCTTGAATTAAGGTGTGTCCTACCTATGAGCAAGCACGTAAAAATACAAAAATTAACTAAGCTCGAAGAGCCACGTGCCTGGTCCTAGGTCGACACTCAAGTGGGGACGATCCCCACACAACCACGATCGTTCGATTACAACCACGATCGTTCGATTACAACCGCGAGTCTTCGATCGAAGACCGCTATAAAAGACGAATCATTGCAAGTTCATGCATGGAAATAAAAATGCAAGACATTTTTTTCTTTCTTCTCAACGTACTCCAAGCGGGTTTCTACAGCTCCTCACAGCGGGTAGCATCCCGCTCCTCGCCTCCTTGAACACCAAGGGCCCTGCCACAAAAACAATGGTTAGAGATCGATAGAAAAGAAAATTTTATGATGCAACATAGATGAACACATTGACCTATAAAAATGAAACACTTAATAAAATAAACAAAATTCCAAATAATATAAGAAATGAGTCGTGTCCCTGGCAACGGCGTCATTTGATGAGCCTCAAAATCGACCCTTTAAAAGTGTGTAATTAGCACTTCAGAATTGTCGTAGCAGTCGGGTCAATTCGAGCTCATCAAAGACCATCTGATTGATATGTGTCAAATAAGAATGAGATGGTCGTAATTTTTTACTTGGTAAGATACCAAGGTCGAACTCAGGGACACGAGCCTCTCTTGTATTAGTCAGATTTTAGTCTATTTAACTAAGTGTTGAGTTAAAGCATATATAGGTCAAGGCATGCAAGAAGGACACAACAATGCATTAAAATAAAACGTGCATTTTTTTATTTTTATCAAGTAAATAAATGCAAGGAAATGCAACGAAACTATGCCCTAGAACAAAATAAATATGATGAGCAAATTAATAAGCATCAATTTCAGGTTTAGTTACGAAGACATACTTGATTTAAAAGTTGAATAAGGCATACTAGACACAGAGCTATAAAAATAATGCATTAAACTTCATGTGTCTAAAATTAGAAATTAAAGATGCCATTAAGAAGAACATCAAGCAAGCTTCAAAATGCCACTGAAATCATCTCAATCGGACATATATAGCTCAAGATATGCATGAAGAAAGACAAGGGCATAACTGAAAGGAAACATGAAAAGATAACTACAAAAAGGTCCCTGTAAAGGACTAAAATGTAATAAAAAATAAATGCGAGGCCTTCCCTGTAAATAAACCACATGCGCGGGGGCATATTTGCTATTATTTAAACCCGCAAGGGTATAAGTGCAAATAACCCCAGGCGCACGTGGTTCGCATGTGTACTCTGGACCTTTCTGCAAATACGGAGAAGTCAAAGGGCATCCCTACAAAATTCCCAGATGGCAATTGCTCAGCACGTGCTATCCAGGCTCGGGTGTCTGGTCAGGCTCGGTAGAGGATGGGCGGTGCTTTGGGTCGGCTCGGGCGGTTCGAGGCTCGATGCAGGCTTGTGGAGGCTCGGGATCCGATACGTGGCCGGTTGGAGTCCATCCGATCATGACAATCAGGCGGCTGTTGTGTGTTCTTGGTGTTAACGTGGCGACATAGGAACCGTTGGATCTTGAGGAGCCAACGGTACCTGGAAGGAGCTCTGATCGGCGACGTGGGCTCATCTGGGCCGTTGGATGGTCGCTGAGAGAAGACCATCCGACGGTCCATGTGCTTTCTCCTCCACCGAAGGCTGGCGGCGGGTTCAGAGCTCCAGCGAAGGAGCTCCTCCTCCGCCTCTCGTTCTCAGTCGACGTGGACCTCCCCGAAGCTCCATAAACGGTAGTCGATGAAGATGGGAACTCGGGGAAGGTCCCAGAGCCTCTGGAACAGGATGTCGGAGCTCTATTGATGGGAGCTTAGTCGGCGAAGCTGTCTCCGACGTAGCTCCGTCCATTGCGAGTTTGAAGACCTGCATCGTTAAGAATATCGCCGAATCCAAAGAGGTGCGTGCGTGTATGGAGTGGGAGCTCATGTGAGGCGAAGAAGGAGGGAGCTCAAGGCTCCTCCGCTGTGGAAGGCAGAGAAGATGGGTCGGAGGTGGTTAAGATGTGGAAGAATGAGGGAGATGATCTGAGGTGTGCGCGTGGAAGGTGGGTGCTTGGCGGAGCTCTAGGAGCGAACAATGGAACGGGAGAAGGGGGGTATGCGGACTAGAAAATTACAGATCTAAGGAAGGAAAATACAAAAGGATGTCGGAAATCTTACCTGAGGTCGGGCGGCGCGGAGGCTTGTGCGCGAGCTCCGAGGAGGAGCCCTGGTTTTCGCTGGATCCCTGCAGCCACTAGGGACAGCTCGAGCGGATGCGAGGCGCCGCAGCTCTGCCGTGATCGGCGGAGGGTCGACACCGGGGAGCGAAGTCGTCTTCGCTCGATCCTTCCGCCTCCCCCTGTCATAGGGAGGCAGAGGAGGGCTGGGCTTCCTCCCTTGTAAAGGTGGACGAGACTTAACGGAGAGGGAGGCGGCGTATTTGAAGAAGAAATCGGCGGTTTTGGCTGGTGGAGACGTGGGTTTCAAGGAGAAATTGGAGCGAGTGGGAGGACGACGGTGGTTAATGGAGGCATCGACGAATATCGTGGATGATAGGTGAACGCAGTGGGACGGTTCGCGAGTTGAGATGATGGCTGGAGTGGAGGAGGAAAAAGGAAGGGGGCGAGTGGGGCGCGAGATGGAGAACGTGTGAGAGGTGGGAGTTGAGAGGTTGACGATGAAGATCAGCCGTTGGATCTGGAGATCCAACGGCCGACGTTTGGGCGCTGAAGGACAGTGCTGATGAGATCTCGGGCGACACGATCGAATGGAGATGGAATAAGCCACGTGTCGTCTTGGAGGCTAAGCCCGAACGGACGGCGTGATGTGAAAGAAGACACTGATCTAAGGGTTGAAGTTCGAAGTTGGAACCAGCGGCCATGATTAACGGATGAAGGCTAAATCTGATGGCATTCATCACGCCACGTGGCGTGTTCTAGACGAGGCGCTGACCTGCGGTGCAGATGAGAGGCAGAAATGGATCGAATGGCTGAAAAGACAGGTGCACGTGGGGCCATTGGATCAGAAGGAGATCCAACGGCTGAGGCATGGGCAGATGAGGCAAAGGGGAGCGGGCCACGTGGCTCACCCAGATTGGGCCACGTGGCCCAATCAGATTATTCAGAGAGTATCTTTGATTTTTTAGGGTTAATTTGGCCGAATTTGAGAAAATTCAAAACATGAAAGTTGTAGATCTTGACGAGATCTACAAGTTTCATGTTGACCAAAACTGGAGATGAGATCAAACAAAGACCCGAAATATTTTTAAGGGTATTTTTAAGGCTAAAAATACCACAGATTTTAATTTTGTCATTTTTTGTGGTTTTTAATTTATTTGAGACTCTATTAATTACAGGACATTAACTGGGTTTTATTGACACATGTTTAAGCAAGGAGGTTAATAATTGGAATTTAAGATGACGAAATTGGGTTTCATCAATTTGCATGCATATTTTGTCCTATTAAAATAATTTTGCATCTTTTAGTATTTAATTTTTAATAAGTACTAAACCCCACATTTTCGAGGTTTAAGATTTTTCTGAGATTCATCACCTAGTAATAGATCTTAGATAATTTTATTTCTTGAAAATAAGTAGGTTTAATATTTATTATAATTAAATATTGAACATAATTTTATTTGCATTTAAAAATCCATAAAAAATTCATATTGCATCCAATTTTATCGTATTTCACATAGTGGCCAAATTTCATATTTTTCGAACATTGTTTAAACGTAATTTACATTTTAGTCCCTAAAATTGGCCGAATTTGCATTCTGCATCCTTTATTGCATTAAAAAATAACAAAAAATATCCGCCTCGAAAGCCGAATACGAACTTTGATAGACATCTTTCTAGGTTGTTCCTTTACCTCCTTGTGATCGACCTTGGGACTTGCCCAAGTAAAAGAAATATAAAACCACATTAATTAAATTGACGAATATTTTGTGTGGTTATTTTCTTGACCGTTTCCGATTGCCGCCTACAACGCACGACTAATCATTCTTTAAGCCGAACGATAAAAATAACTTTTCAACATAGGTATTTTAGGACTCGTCAGATGGTGCCGTTGCCGGGGAGGCAAACGACTTAGATTTTGTCTTGAAATTTTTTTGTTCAGTTTTCCGCATTCGGGTAGTCTGACCCCCGAATTTCGCATTGTCAATTCCATTTTTTCCTCAATTTATTTTCAGCATTTATTTTAGAGTCACTCTCTTACATTTTCTCTCTTATTTTTCTTGCGAGGTACTTTGGACGTGGAGCAATTTTTTAAGAGACCGAAGCATCTTCACCGGCCTCCTAACATCCGCAATTAATTTAAGATCGAGTTGAGTCGTGAGAGAGCGTAGAGTCTAGGTTTTTAATTTATGCAATTTCTAAATTTTTGTAATTAATTGCTTATTTACAGCGGTGTCCGTTTGTACTCTCGCGTGTGTAGAAAGACCTTTGACTTTTTATGTGGTGTGTCGTGGCCTGTTTTACTCTCCGGTGAGGGTGGGGCCCGACTTGAGTGGCGATTAGGTTAGACCTGCACATACGACTCTTAGAGTATTTTTTATTCTTGATTGTGCTCGTAGGATCTTCAGCCACACTGTACATTAATTGCGACGCACCTAGATCGTTCAATTTAGCCAAATTTAACTCAATTCTTCCCCGCTTATAGAACTTTTTGTTTAGGTGCGGTTTTTCATCGGCTTGCATTTCATCTAGAATAAATTTTCAATTTCTGTCTAGCATTCCACATGAAGATTGTGATGATTCACTGTAAGTCTTCTAACTGAGCATACATCATTATTTTCACGTGCATCGGCTTTTCCCGAATTTCTCCCTCTTTTTTTGTCACATAATTTTAAAAGGAAACTGGGACTGGACGATAGATGTGTATTTCTGCTCACTTAAAATCTTCAGTGATCGTCTAAATAAAAGTAGGGCTGCTAAATATATCCGATTCTAAATTAACCCATAAAATCAAGAATTTTTGCGGGAGATTAACCCCGACCTTGGATGTTTTTATTTTTCTGAGTGAGCAAGAGACGACACTTAGGCTCAGAACCAAGCTTCGATATTTTCATTCAGACTACTGATTTTAAAAACGATTAGCTACTTCTCAGTGAGGAATACGGGTAGCCGGTTATCGGTCCGGACTTCCTTAGCAGAGTGGGCGATTTAAAGGACACCATGTAAGGCTCCGTCCTTAAGTAACACGGGTAGCCGTTTTACGGTCCGTACTTACACCTATACTGGCTGAAAGTGGATGCAACTAGTCGTACGAACTCGGGACAGTTTGTAAGAAAATTTCGGCACCTAACTGCTCGCTAATTTTTTTTCAAGATTGATTTATCACCAACATAAAATTGAAAATATAATAGCCGAACTCTTACGGCTCCATTGTGTGAGTTGGTGAACCTGGGGTTTGATTTGTGTTTTCATTGGTGTGTGTAAACCGATTTCGAAGATCAAAATCCGCACAAAATTCTCTTGACTTTCCCGCACAATCATCTCTCTCATCTCTTAATTTAAACCTCATCATGGAACTTTTGTCCAAAACCTCTTGCAGACCCAATCCCTCATTCATTTCAAATCTTACAAAAATGACCGAACATCACTATGAAAATAAATCTGTCTCGGTTTGGCCCAAATCAACCACATCCTCTTCTTTTAATCCTCCAACATTTGCGGAAAACTTTCATCCGCAAATGAATTCGGCCTCCTCATTGAATCCTTACTCAAGTCATCCAACCACACATGACCACCTCCCATCTCGGACTGAGCCGCCTTATTCTCAGTTTTTTGCCAATGAAATATTTCAAGATCAAAATCCCTTTAAGTTCCATGACTGGAAGAGAAACCAAACCCAGATGGAAGTACATGCACTTAATGATCATCAGCGTTGGATGGACCACGACAGACCCCTCGTCAGAGATGATACTCATAGAGATTACTGGACTGATCTTCTAGACACACATAAACCCTGTATGCTGACTCCACAATATTAAGATCTGACCAATCATGATCAAAGGACTGAACATTACTCATATCAAATACACATGCATGGACCATACGGGCAGCCTCCTTCCATAATTTTTGAGGAGAAATTTTCAGAAAATAATGATCATATATTGGATATTCCAAGAAACTCTCCTCTCCGCACATACATGAGAATGGAAAAAGAAATCATTGAACAAAAACCTAGTGCTCCCATGATTGATCATGAGCAGAGTTGTGAGAATGATATTTCGAGGATAAAAACCAGATTTGAATTGATGGAGGACAGATTTCCAAATTTTGACGATCGAGTGATCTCATTCTATGGTGGCTCGGATATAAAAAATGAAGAAAGGATTAAATATCATGATGAAAATTTTGAGGATATTCAAAGACCTAGGGATGATTCAAACATCAATATTTCTGCTCATTATTCCCCTATAAATGATTATGCCTCGGACACTTACCTTGAACATCAAAGACCCCGCTCATATGAGGAAGACACCACATCACCACACCACACGGAAAATACCAAAAAATGAGAATATTAAAAAATAACAAAAAAATCGAAAATCCAGAAAATCTCATAAAAATTGAATCTGAAGAAGATCTGAGGAATTTGGATCATGCTTTATGGGAAGCATTGGAAAACACTTGATTTTTGAACTTCCCATTATAAAGGCCATTGAACACTTCCCCGACCTTAAGAAATTCTTAATGGACAGATTAATCGTCAAAAAGTCGGGAAGGATTAGAACAAAAACTGAAAGACATATCTTGTCAATGGCCTCCTCCTTGGTGTTGAGGAGAAAAACCAAGAGCCGTATAGTGAAGCGGTTGCCCAGATTCGACTGTAGAATCAAATATACAATTTTCACCCATGCTCGGATTGATGATGATCCACCGATCAATATCCTCCCGACCTCGGTATTTCACGAACTCAAACTCGGACCGATTAGAAAAATACGAGAAATTGTTCAATTGGCGGACCGATCAATAAAACGGCCGAGAGGAATCATTTCTGTCATCATAATATTCCAAGGTGCTCCGCTCAAAATGGAATTCACAATCATTGATATTGAGCATCATGGAGAATTCACCCAGTCTCCAATCATTCTCGAAAAACCATTCTTAGCATTGTCTAAGGCTATTATCGATTGTGAAACCCGGTAAATCAATTTTACGGCATTGGAAACACTTCGAGCTGACACAGTCTTTGAAGAACCACGATTTTCTGAGGTAACCCACAAAGTCCCCGACAACCGCAACCATGAAATGGTAGAAGAGCCCCACCCCGCTACGACACCTGAGATAGCGGTTGTTGATGAGACTATTAGTTTAGAGAATCTCCCCCTGCCCCATTCCCAACTGCTCTTATCATGAAAAATCAAGCATATGAATCTTATGATCCGGAGACTTATGCATGGGCACACCCTGGGTCAACCTACTCTGACTACATGGATTATATCTGACACAGGAATGCTCCAATGTCAAATCAATTGAGAATGAACATGCAGAGACTCTCCCTGGTATTTCAATTCCCGCGGATCTCAAAATAAACAAATCCTTCTACTACGATCCTAAGACATATGCATGGTCGCACCCTGGAGCAACATACTCTGATTATCTTGACCAAATTATCCCAAATCGAGAGTGCACCAACATTCAGGAGAGCAAAAACAAACATACAGCCCAAACACCAACCAAGGAGAAAAACTCTAATGGCTACTCATCTGGATACTCAAGTGAACCGACAGCTTCACGAAATAAGAAAAAGAGAGTTAGATTTGTTTCGGAAGAGGAATCGGTTGATGATCCCTCATCAGGTCCGAAAAAGGTGGTCTACATGAGTTAAGTCTGTTCGGCAGCTCTAAAGCCATATATTCGCAAGGATCCAAAATTCGATTCTCGTTGGACAACTCCCGTTCCTAATTATTACTCATCCAAAGTGGATGCTCCTACCTTCCACAAGTACACCGAAATTATTTCTTATGAGCTGACTGAGATCAGAGCATTTGAACATTCATCTGAGGACAAACCGATTGATCTTAAAAAGGAACAAATTTTGAGGAAACAATTGAAGAAACAAAAAGACATGAATATCTGGAATGTGTCCACTTTCAAATACTATTCCTCTGAGGATAACTCTGATGATGGCTACCTTTCATCTGACTCAAATGTTTCATCTACTATCCATCATGATACTTCTGAGGATGACATTGATAATAGATGGGAATCACATGTTTCATCTCCGTCTCATCATTACGATCTCCCACCATAGGCTCACTAAAAGATCAACCGTAAACCGCCATAAATCATCAACTTCCCACCCTCCCTCCCGATCACATCAGTCCTCTTGTATAGCTTCTTCCTCTACTTCGGCCAAGGCCTAAGTATAGGGGGGACCGATGCCATCTGTATATATACCATTTTCCCGCATCACACTCCTTCTCCCGATCGCTCCATTTCTACCTTTCTCTTATACTTAGGCTGACCAGATCCTAAGTATAGGGGGAACCGACACCCACCTTTTTATACTCTTCTCATTTACATATCCCGACCGCCTCTTTTTGTGCTCTTCTTCTATACTTAGACTATTCACAGTCTAAGTATATGGGGGCGGGCCATTGTATATCAAAATTTTACTCTCTTACACTTAGCCCGAGCTATGTCTTCATTACACTTCTTGTGCTCTGAGGACACAACACTCGCTGAGTAAAGGGGGTCTGTATATATACCGCATATATATTTTAGCCATACCTCGTACTTTCGCGTAAGTCTATATGTATTTACGGGGTTGGTAATTAATCCAAAAAAAATACAAAATAAAAAATGTTTTGCTACTAACACTGACTGTGCCCAAAATTTTTGAAAAAAAATGGCTTCTTATTTTTGCATAAAAAAACAAAACAAAACAAAGAAAATCCCTTGCATAAAAAAATCAAAAGAGAAAAATGTGTCTGCATTCCACACACCTACACTTCATCCAGCGTCGCATTCTTTTGCATCTGTGAAAAGTCATTGGGTTCTGAACCGAGTTATGAGCCGAAACTGAGAGTGGTCTGGACTTGACCTTAATCCACCTAATTTTCAGAGGAACTTCACCGAGAAATAGGATTTTAGAAACTTCAGGTCTTTGACTTAATTCTTTAAGTTCCACATGACAATGTGCAGAGTTTGACTCTTAGTGTCTAACCTGGTCTCTTCATTCTGGGTACAACTCTGGAATAAGGAATTAATTTGTACTCTCGCACTATGCATTTAGCTCAACTCAGACGGGATGTTGGAAGACTGTGTGAATTTCTTTTCTGGTAGCGTGGAAATCTAAAGACCGGAGTACGGGTTGAAATAAAGCTTCGGAAAAGGAATGGACGGCTGGGCACAATTTTTTCTAAGACCCCAATAAATGTACGGAAACAAAAGATTCTATATTCGTAGGGGAAAAACAAGATCCAAGCAGAACCACCAAAAATTCCAAATACAAAGAAACATTCTACCAAATAAATATCTGACCAAAAGGTCCAAGCTTCAAGAAACCAGCAGATCTTGGTGGAGACTCGGCTACACTGACTATCTTCACAAGGAGAGGTGACTACACTGGCCACCCTCCAGTTCTTTTCTCATTCTTCTAACTTCTCCCCCCAATTTGTTTGTGAACACATCGCGAAATACTTTAGAAGGAAATACCTGACTCCCCGAGGATGAGTTATTGGAGAGGAGGTTTGCGCGATAGTCCGGCATTCTGGGTGGGAAGAGCTAAAACCTTTCACACACAAGAGTCGGTTATTCAATGTTCATAGGGTATGCTTTGGGAAGAGGATTGATCTAAGATGACTACTTAGCCAAAACTGTAAGCAATGATGTGTAGAACTTAAGGGCTGTTGATTTTAAAATTCTAAGTCTCACAGAAGTTCCGACATACAAATAATCCAAAGGTTGAGTTTAGGTTGACTTTCACCTTCAGCTCATGGCCTTGGTATGGAACCCAATCTCATTTCACTTCATGACATTTCTTTTTGATGCTCAGGGACGAGCATGCTTTAAGTATAGGGGGATGATGAAACTCGTATTTATCACTCTAAATCTCATTTATTAAGCTCAAATCCCTTAAAATCAACAGCATTTCGGCATCTGTTCTTCATAATTAGCATCCATGCATGATTTCATAAGAATTGCAGTTTAGCATAATTTTCTGCACAAAATAAGAAGCCAAAAATCTCAGCCAAAAATGACCTGTAAATAGCCTAACTTCCCAGATTTATAACTCATTCATACTAACTCCGAATGATTCAAAACTACTCCCACTGTGTACATATCACTAACAAGAATAAAGGAAAAATACAAAAAAATAATTAACCCAAATAGTGGACCAAAAACTCAAACTCTAGTTTCAGGATTTCCGGACTAAAAACCTCATATCTTCCTCATCCAGTGTCCGATTTAATCTTACTCACTTTTGAACTAATGTACATTCAATTACCTTCAAAACAAGACCAAGTTCAAGTGAATCGGAGCTCATATGTCAAAGTTGGATTTTGGGCCTCTTTTATACATTGTATATTTTAGCAGTTTTCGTCCCGTATTTTATGTACATATTTTATTAATAAAAATACAAAAAAATTTAGATTTAGATGTCTTTTATTTATCTTTGATTTCTACTTTTTTTTACGGATTTTTTATTACGTTTAAAAATGACATAAAAATAACAAAACTCCAAAATCAAGGTGTTCTATGTACATGGGATACCCTAAAAATACCACTTTGTGCAAATGACTGATTTTGGTTTTGATGCCTTCATGAAAGTTATAGATCTCATCGAGAAGAGTAATTTTCGTGAAGGAACGTTTTCGATCCGAGGCGGTTTACTATTTATTTTTGATTTTACAAAAGAATTATTTTCCAAATTTTCTGGTGCTGACACATGGCAGCACCTGGTGTCGCCATGTGTCAGCCATTTTTGGGCTTATTTAAATTCATTTTAATAAAAAAATTTAAATAAAAAAATTATTAGTAAATGCCCCTGCACGTGCGTCGCACGTGCCTCCCCGGCATGCTCTGGCCTCTCCCTCTTGCGCCCATGTGGCGTGATCACAGCCGTCCGATCTCGGCCGATCGGACGGCTACTGTACTTCTTCCACCTCACGTCCCCTTTCCAAAATCACGCGCCGCCTTTCCCCCGCGATCTCTGCTGCGTATCTCGCGGCCACCCTTCTCGCGCATCACCGATCCTCGACAATCAATCTCCGATTTCCAAACCTCGCCGACAACCCTTCCTTCTCCTATATAAGAATCACCAACCGCCCCGTTCCCCATCATCCACCGTTAGCCCCCTCCTGTAGTGACAGACCGTACATCATCGACGTGATCCGGGGTCTTCATCCTCGTCGCAGCAACACCTCTAGGCGCTGCTCTTGCTCCGACGATCGGCCGTCGAGCCTATCCTCCAGGTATACTCCCTCTCCTTCTCTCTCTCTCTCTATCTCTCTCTCTCTCTCACTGTCTCTCCGCCTCGCTACATCGCCACCGACCTGCTCCGGCCATCCACCGCCTTCATTGAATCATCTGAGCCACGCTACCACTACCAGCCCGCCTCCTCCACAGCTCTGCCTTCGCCTCTTCACTGCTACCCCTCATCTTCCCCGACGACCACCGGCCGTGTGTCGGCCCTTGGACCCTCAACTCCGACCGCCGCTTCGACGACCTCCGCCTGCTCCATCAACGACCGCCGACAACAATCGCCATCGCCGTTCACCTTCGACGCTCCGCCTCGGCTGTCTGTCGGCCACTGCCACGCCACCGCCTTCTCCTCTGCTTCGCCGCTCGAAGACTCCACCATCCACCTTCGCGCGTCCACCGGAGCCAAGGGACCTCCTCCGCCTCGACGAGCACCATTGCAGCCTCGCCACCAGCCGCGGTCGGGCGCTCCAAGTCCGAGGCCCTCCGCGCACGTGCGAGACATGTGCGCTCGGAGGGAACTTCAGCAGCACGTAACCCACGGGTCACGTGTCACTCACGTGCCCGTGGGCAATTTGCAAGGAGCCCCCCCGAAGTCCTATTGATTCGCACTTCCAGCCTCCACCTCTAGAGGGCACGTGCCACGCGCGTGCCTCTCTGGAATTTTGCAAGGATACCCCCACGGGTATAGGTAATTACATAAAAGTCCCCCAGCTTAATTTATTTATTTTATTCATATTGCAATCGGACCCCTGTGTTCCCCCTCAGTTTTGAACATCTTCTCTACATTATTTTATCAAACAAAAATAACATTTTGTTTGTCAATTAATTCTCTACTGTTTGACATCTTGTGGGTATTTTCATGATTGATGGTTAATTAATGAATAATTATTTTGTGGAAATTTGCGTATTTTGCACATTCCTTCCTCTGAAATTCATAATTGATTAATCATTGCTCTAAAAATCCCCGAAAAATCACATATTGTAGAGTTAATTGTGCTTGACATTGTGCCCAAAAAGATTTGCATTTGCATGCATATTTTGTCCTGTAAAAATCATTTGGCATCTTTTAGTATTTAATTTTTAATAAGTCTAAACCCCACATTTTCGAGGTTTAAGATTTTTCTGAGATTCATCACCTAGTAATAGATCTTAGATAATTTTATTTCTTGAAAATAAGTAGGTTTAATATTTATTATAATTAAATATTGAATATCATTTTATTTATATTTTAAAATCCATAAAAATTCATATTGCATCCAAAAATTCCAAAAAAATTACAGTGCATTCATTTTATCGTATTTCACATAGTGGCCAAATTTCATATTTTTCGGACATCGTTTAAATGTAATTTACATTTTAGTCCCTAAAATAGACCGAATTTGCATTCCACATCCTTTATTGCATTTAAAAAATAACAAAAAAATATCCGCCTCAAAAACCGTACACAAACTTTGATACACATCTTTCTAGGTTGTTCCTTTGCCTCCTTGTGATCGACCTTGAGACTTACCCAAGTAAAACAAACATAATACCGCATTAATTAAATTGACGAATATTTTGTGTGGTTATTTTTTTGACCGTTTCCGATTGCCGCCTACAACGCACGACTAATCATTCTTTAAGCCGAACGATAAAAACGACTTTTCAACATAGGCATTTTAGGACTCGTCATGAGCTAACGCTCAGTATGTGTCGAAATAAGGTCAAGCCGGCTAGCGAGAAATCAAGTCTTCACTAATCTACCTTAACATTTCATTCATAACATAAATAATCTTAACATGGCAACTTAATATTTATCTTATTTTCCCATTTATGAATGATATTTGCCTACATTTTCCACGAGTGTAATTAGCAATATTCACAATAACCTTAACTCCGTACATGGAAATATACTTCGCAATCGTAAAATAATTTACTCATAATTAACATCATACATAAGGGTATTCATATTATACCACATGCCATATTTCACGTATACACTTGCATATTCACCTTATTTACACATTTGTCACATAATCAATTTATAACTTACACCATTACAATGTTACACAAAAGATTTGACTTGTAACATGCAATATGATCCTATAGATCCTTAATGAACTTAATTATGCATACTAAGGGTATTATTTTTATATTCGTGCATTGCACATCATACTTTTCATATATGCCCTTATGGTTAACCATAATTACATAGATGCCCATATAAATAATGTAATTAACATATTCCCATAGCAATATCATAATTGCACGTATACATAAGCATTTCACGTAATTGCACCTATACATTTAGCATTTCACATTTTTACGCATATACACTTGGCATTTCACATAATTTCACATATACACTTGGTATTTCATATAAATGCACTTATACACTTAGCGGTTCAAATAATTACATATATATACACTTGGCATTTCACATAAATGCACTTATACACTTAACTTTCAAATAAGCACTTGGCTTCCTCATAAGCACTTAGCTTATTCCTTACGGATTTATCTTATCTCATAATTTATTGGGCGGCTTTGGTGGCTTTACCGCTGGCACATGCGGTCACTCAATCATTACATAAAACTTGATGACATCAGCGCTGAGTCAATGGTGGACTTTTCATAGGGTTCCACTGAACCCGACACCCCCGGAAGGTGTTGCCCTTTAGGCTCTCAATAAACACACTCTAGAGGTGGCTCCCACCACGAGGTGTAGCACTTAGCTCCGTTTACCGTTATTGTGCCATAAATAATGTTAAAAAAATTCTTCATTTAGCAAATCACTCTAATCGTATAGCTTGAGGTCGGCATACTTATACTCGTTCCTTTAACTTTTATTTTGACATTTTTATTATATGTGGTACACGGCTTATACATTATATATTTGTAGGCACATGATAATATTAAGAACAAAATACTAATATGATTAATAGCCATTGTATGGGACACATTTAAAACAAGAGAAGTTGGCAACAACTAAAATGACCCATATTCATGTTTACGCAATTTTCAATAATAGACTAACCAATTAGATTGAGGGCAATACATGAAATAACCCGACTAAGTTTCATTAACAATATAAGAACAAAATCTGAGGAGGAAAAATAAGTGCATGCGGATTTATGACGATATGCAAGATGTGAGTAATATATCTACACTAACATCTAATTGGGCTTGTTAACTACTTTTTTTTCCTATTTGAATTAACATGTTACACTCCTAAGAGGTTCCATAACAGTGATCTTCATCACACAAAAAAAAGTTGATTTCCTCTTCACATATTATCACAAGGTCACCCAAGGTAGATGCACGTTAATCGCACAAAAATTCAGCAATCCATTGTTAGTGTGATTTAGTGAGTAATCAAGAATATCACCCAACCTACAAGTATTAGTGGTGCGAAATGAGAGTGCCCTTCAAGGTGATAGTTGAGCATGAGACTAAAGAATAATAGAGTGATACATATCGACAATAATGACGTGAACGCCGTATTATTTTGGAGACAAGGTGCAGATTATTTCAAAGAACACAGTAACAAGAATGCGATTTAAGATCCTCAAATACAAATTAAGCGTTAGTGTAACAATGATTAGGATGGTCAAATATAACCCACACAAATACTTGTATCTATTACTAATAATAATCTATACGCTTATTTATTCTCAACGTGATGGAAAGATGGGATAAATATTTCGCGCTAGAGAATGACCATAGCCGAATCAAGAAGAAGGGGAGAAACGAACTACGTACATACTTACACGTGCAAAGATAGAATCAATAATTAATCCCAATGGCTCAATATCTTAAAGAATCCAAAACAGTGTCGAATCATATTTGTTAAGGCATAATAGTAAAGAAATGATTGTGTCAAATAATATTATTAGCGAATGTAATATGGAATATGTGCATCTACAACTAATAGAATCGTAATGAACCTATGTGTTCGACACATACCTTGACGATGCGAGAAGTCCGCCCGCGAAGACACCTCGATTCCGCCTATCCGAAGCATCTATGTCGACGTTCCTCCGATTCCACCGGAACAACATTCGATGCCGACATAGAGGGTTGTCGTTGCCGAATCTTCCTCTCTCTTGGTCTATCTCTCCCTCTCTCCCGTCCATTCTCTCTCTATATCCCTCACTCCCTCTCTCATGTAATTAGATCAACATTCTTAAAATAGGAAATAAGAATCACACTCTCGTCATCCCAAAAAAACAGTACACCCTCTCTCTCTCTCTCTCTCCTTCTTTACCCATTTACTCTCACTCTTGATCACCATTTCTCACGCCCTTCTCTCTTCCTCTATCTTAAGGAGGAGAGAGAGTCATTTCTTCCTAAAAATAGTGATGAGACGACCCTTCATAACCACTCCTCTCCCTCATTTATTAATAAATCAATTAATTATCTTTAATTCAAGAAATAACCCTCCATCACTTCCCTTTTATTCTCTTTTAATAAATCAATAAAAATCTTTTTATACAAATTAATTATTAGATTATATACTATATTATTTTAGTGGTTGTTACCTACGCTCACTTAATGATCCTAAAATATAGACTCTTCATTTTAGCTTATTGATATTTTTGAATAGTATCATGCTTATGGGATAGGATATCCATCCATTGGAATTCAGTTTTACCTAGCATCTCATGATTCATCATACAAAATATGTATAGTTCTTTTGAGAGAGGTATATTTCACATACCTTTATGCACACATTCGCTCATTAATATATAGTCCATGATAAAGTCACCAACCTAGTGATCTACCAAATGTACATATTCAAGCGGATGGATACATATTAGTTTGAGATGAGAGAATGATGGCCCATCTCATGAGAATCTACGATCATTTTATAGCTTGATCTCATTTTGTTAATTTCTTAAATTGAGTAATTAGATAGCTCTACATTTTTAGTCTTTCACAAAAGATTTGCATCAAGAGTATTAACTGAATTTCATTTGATGAGAAGATTGTGATCTCTTCTTATATCAAAGATCAGTTTATTGGATAATCCGACATCAGTTGTATCCTCAACAGACCAATTTAGATCATTAACTAACAAAAAGAAGTTATACTAGTATAGATCATATCCAACATACTCAAGATATGCAACCTTGGCCGTGCACAGGGTCTGGACTAATGATGCAAACTCAAAAGTACTTTATCTAAGGTATGAAATGACACAAAATCAAACGCATAATCGCATAATGGCTCATCGTAGATTCATACATACATGACGACTGTGGGTTTCTTTTTCTAGCATATGCCTTACGGTGCCCGATCCTTTTTCGTGCTCGTCTTTCTACAAGTCTTTCTACTAGTCCATGGCTGGGGTTGTTTGGTCTATGCAACATGTTGAGGCTCTCTTGGTTAATTGGGTTTAGACATTTCTTCCTTGTCACAGTGAATGTCAAATCAAAAGATCCGTATATTTTGAGAAGAACCCAATGTATGAATAATACCACGCAAATGTCAAATCAAAAGAGATCTAAAGAGCGAGGACTGTCCTTAGAATATGGGGTGCAGGGGGATTCCCCTGACCCAACCCTGCCTTCTTTTTTCATGTAAGCAGCGTTGGGTGGGTGCCCTTCCCTTCTGCCCAGTCACGAAGACAAGAACCCTCTCGCACCCCGTCATACCAAAACCGCGCTCATCTCCACGTTGCGGAGCCCTCTCGCACCCCTCGCCCATACCTCCACCTTCCCTATATAAACCCCCCATCTCTATCCTCATGTAAACGTAACCAAAACATGGCGAACCTCATGGCTGCAGCTATACTCCTCTTTTGCTGCTATCTCTCTGTTCCTTCTCTCGGATGCAACACTTTCACCCTGCCGACCCCGCTGCCACCAGTCCCATTCGATCCCACCTCCACCCGTTGCCCGTCATCGCCTTCATCTCCAGCCCTCCCTCAGCAGGGATCGTGCCCCGTAGACTCAATCAAGCTCGGAGCGTGCGTCGACCTGCTCGGCGGTCTGGTGCACCTCGTCATCGGGCAGAGCACCACGGATGCATGCTGCCCTCTGCTGGCGGGTGTGGCGGGCCTCGACGCGGCGCTGTGCCTGTGCACCGCCATCAGGTTGAAACTGCTCAACGTCAACGTCGTGCTGCCTCTCGCGCTTCAGCTGCTTGTTGACTGCGGCAAGCGCGTGCCGTCCGACTACCAGTGCGCTTCTTAGGAACTACAATTCCTGAAGCATGGCCTTAATATATCCCAAGATATACTTGAATGGACGCATATGTACGTAGTGTTCCGATAAATCGTCCGTGTTACGATGTATGAAGTGGTATACCGATACGTATGTATAAGTTGTAACGATTTCAGAAGCGGATAAAGCTTCTGAATGCATCTAAATCGGTGTACACTGAGGTCGAGGAAATCAATATATAAGATGGATGCAGGCGGTCGCTAATTACTGCAGTTAATTAGATATTGCGTTTGATAAATGGGTAATTTATAATTTAAGTCTCCATCTATAGGCCCGGTTCCATAATGAGCCCTCAATTTTAAATCGTAACTAAATGGGCCCAGTTCCGATTGGAAAACGGCAAAGCAATGTAACGTTAAAATTTATGGGGAAGAAGACGAAGCTACCCTCGAAATCTGAAGGATTTCTAATCCTTTCCCCTCTATCTCACGCAGTATACCCAAGATATATAACTTTCTTTGAAAATATCGAAGTTTTGCCAACAAAATTAAAATAGTAATGCGGGTGTTGCTGTGGGGAAAAATTACTAAGTTCAAGTAACATTACATGTGGATTAAATAGCAGCGCATGCCATACTGATTAAGGGTCTATTTGATAACTGGGTTGTGTTGGGTTGGGGTATTCCCATGTGAATAATAGTTGTTGGGAGGATTGGAATTATTGTGATGTGATGTTACATTGATTACGTGTTATATTAATTTTTTAATGATTATAATATGTTTTTTATGTTAATAATTTTAGTTGAACATTGTTAAAAAATATTATACCAATGGCTACCTTCAATGGCGTGTGGCATCCCTACCAATCAAGCTTGGTGGCTTAGGACTGCACTCCGCTATTGAGGCTTCTTCATATGCTTTTGTGGCCTCTAGAGCTCAATCTTGGGTGCTTCAAGACCACATTTTACGAGACAATGGGATATGTGATAGTGATTCTGTTTTTTTAGATGCCTTAGAGGGTCTACGTGTCAAACTCCCATCTTTAGATCTTACATGTTTTGCTAACAAGGATACCGCCCCCCCTAAAGCCCAGAATGCTTTGGTGAGTTCCCTTTTTACTGTCAAAGAAATTGAGGTTGAATTTGACATGACGGCTAGACAAAAGTTAATTTTTCGGTATTTGCAATCTGACCATACTCAAGATTTTCTTCTAGCTATTCCTATTAATGGTCTTGGAATGCATATGTCACCTATTGAATATCGTACTATTCTCAGATATCGTCTTATGATTCCTTTATTCCCAGCAGATGAGGCATGTCCACTATGTCACAAATCTTGCCTAGACTCCTTTGAGGAGCATGCCGTTCATTGGCGTGAACTCCCAAATTTTAAATATAGACATGATCTTGTCAGAGATGTCCTCTATGATGTTCTCAAGAAGACTGGGGTTGCGTCAAAGAAAGAAGCACCTGTGAATTTTAATTTTGTCTGATCTACATGAGGGGAGATCTACACTCAGACCGGCGGATGTTTTAATTTTTGATTGGACTGGAGGAAAACATGCATGTGTTGATTTAATAGAGTGTCTCCATTAGTTGGTCTGATAAAAAGTGATTTTACTGCGGGATACGCTGCACAGAAAGCTGCCTCAACCAAAGTTGCTAAACATAAGAAGGCTTGTATTGACAATCAACATGTCTTCATCCCTTTCGGGTTTGATACCTTTGGGTTCTTAGCGTCTAAAGCTGTAGAGCTCCTTAAGAGGGTCCAGAAAATTATGCATAGTAATGTTATGGTTCCCAGGTCTATGGATGTTGTGTTCCGAAGAATTAGATTTGCCATCCAAAAGGGATTGGCGGCGTAGCTTGTTGCCCGTCTCCCAACAGTTTCTTTGTAATATGATGTATTTCAAGATGAATTAGGAATAAACATGCCCGTCATCTTAGGGCTCGATTTGATTTGTTATTATAAATAAATCCAATCTGCATAAAAAAATCAAAGAAATTATAAGGTCAATACAAGTAATCCTAACCCAGGTTGGAAGGATTTGAACGAGGGATATGCCGGTGTACACCAACAACCAAACGATCCCTAAATGTGTAAATGTAATTTTCTTAGAGCTTTTGATCCAAGTTGAACGTGCAGATGTGTCTGCTTCGTCGGGGGAAAGGGGATGTTGCATGAAGGAGAATGGAAATGTGTAACAACCACTAAAACAATATAGAAAATAATGTAATAATTAATTTGCATAAAAAGATTTTTTTATTGATTTATTAAAAGAGAATAAAAGGAAAGTGATGGTGGTTATTTATTACCAATTCAACCCCATTATTTCATGCATGGGATTTCTATTTTTGAAAGGAGATTTTGGCCCAAGAGATTATGCCAATGTTACACTTCCTTTTTAATTGCATGAAAACACAAATGCAACCACTCAACGATGCTGAGAGAAAGAAGAACAGAGAGAGAGAGAGAGAGTGATCGAGAGAGAGAGAGAGAGGAAGGGGGAGAAATATTAGAGAGAAAGTGGAGAGAAGATGAGAGTAAGGGAGTGAACTAGAGGAGGAAGAGAGAGTGTGCGAAGAGAGAGAGAGGGAGGGAAAAGTTGAGAGATCTGATGTGCGTCACCTTTGAATCTCACAACGACAGTCTTCTCGATCGATGTCAAAGTTTTTGATCCAGCAAAATTGGTGGGGCATCGATGTGGGGAACAACAGTCTGGATGGGGGAACCAAGATGCCTCACAGACGGACTTTTCCTATCATCGAAGTATCAAACATGTAGGAATGAGACACGGTAAATTCAAGTGATCATTTTCTCGGTTATCATGTCGATTGTTACTATTATTTTTATTATATAAGTTGCAATGATACATTTTCTTGCTCAGATTTGTTAAGAAAATGTTTATACGAGTGTTTTTTCTCAAACATTTGATGTATATTCTTTGGAGATATAAAAAGATACCTATAACATAAGCATATGTACGATAATCTCACTTTTCGTTTATATGGTTTCTTTTCTACTAATTTAACTTTATAATGTATGGATTTAGTTGAACACTATATATTGTTTTGATGGGATAATTGTTGATAAGTTATATGGATGCTTATAATATGTAAGCCCCAATGACACAACCAATGTGTAAGGGATATAAATGCTTATAATAGGAGTAGTTCATAATGCATCTCTAGGTTCTCTACTTCAACGAAAGATTATATGTGTACTTGATGTTAAATTAATAGGTAAAATACATAGTATGGTTGGGTATTAATAATTTAATATACAATCATCATATTCTTGCACATAAAGTTTATGATTGTTACACATGCAATTTTTGTAGACTGCATGGCACAATGTTATACATATCATATGTAGGGATAAATAGATCTCGTTTTATGGATGCCATTATTAAGGTACATGCACGCTAAGGTAATTACAAGTTATTTTTTAGTACCATTATCTTCATGTCATCTGTAGTCACTATGTTCGGAAGTTCGTAACCCATTTAACCTTCTCTTGATATATTATTAAAAATATCAAATAATTGCTATATGTGTATATGTATTCATAATGTTACAAAATTTATAGTAATGCAGGCCACTATCAATTCATGACTATTATTGGAAAGAAATAAAATGCATTGTAGATGCAATGCTGTATGGCCATTATTGTTGTTAACGAAATCACCTTAATAATTGGATTGGTTCTTAGCTCTTGATGTATAGTAATTACACACGATCCCTTTTAATTGATGTAAGTTATATTATTCTTAATTAATCACATATATAGTACAAGTGTGGAAAGTTTTTATATAATGACAATATGAATACCATTGAAAATATGTTAATGGTTATGTGTTTGCAAAGCATGATGGTATCTTGTATTACTGTGAATGATATATGATTGATTATTCAGTGAATTATTTTATAATTTATATTGAAGGTCGGGTCTGGAAATTGTGCTTGGTAATTGTGATTGCATGATTAATTGGAAACACATTATAATATCCAAGTGTCCAATCTAATATGATTTTATTAACTACTGAGTAGCTATGTTATGTTGGTTATGTATTTTGTACAATGAAGACCTCTTTGGTTAGTGGAAATAAATATTCACATGAAATTATTATATGGGAAAAGAAAAGAGTTGCATTAAAAGAATTGGAATTTTCTTAACATGAATAGTGACACGATAATGGTGAGCGGAGCTAAGTGCTATACCTAAGGTGGGAGCCACATCTAGAGTCCGTTTACCGAGAGCCAAAAGGGAAACACCTTCCGAGGGTGTTAGGTTCAGTGGAACCCTGTAGAAAGTCCACCATTGACTCAGCGCTGATGTCATCACGAGCTATGTAATAATTGAGTGATCACTTATGTCGGCAGTAAAAGTCACCAAAGCCGCCCAACAAACTATGAGATACGATGGATTCGTAATGAATAAGCAAAGTGCTTATGATGAAGTAAAGTGCTTATTTGAAAGTTAAGTATATATGTGTAACTATGTAAAATGTCAAGTGTATATGTGCAATTATGTGAAATGTTAAGTGTATATGTGCATTTATATCAAATGCTAAGTGTATATGTGCAATTATGTGAAATGCTAAGTGTATATATGCAATTACGTTGTTGATTTGAGAATATATGTAGTCAGGTTGTTGCTATGTGTGTATGTGCAAATATGATTAACTTTAAGGGCATATACGGAAAGTATCATATGCAATACATGAATATAAAAAGAATACTCTTTTTTCTGCATAATTAAGTTCAATAAGGATCTATAGGAGGATATTACATGTGACAAGTCAAATCTTTTATTTTGCATAATAAGGGTGAAAACTATAATAAGGGTCAAATCTATAGGAGGATATTGCTTTATTCATTGATTGCGGATTAATTATTGATTGACTTGGGATTTCTTGTGTGTCACTTCAGCGATAATTTATCTTCGCTTTCTCTAAGGATATCTTCTGACCCGTACGAAAGCTTAATTATCACTCACATCAACACCAACAGCAACATAAGCCCTAGCTGGAGCAGTGACCATCACAGAATCATAAACAAACTCCATACAATGGAAGATCAAGGGAACCAAGTGTAGAGAGTGAGGGTGGTTCTAGTGGAGGAAGTATGGGTCGTAGGGCTTGATTATTTGAAGTTCTTCGCTGGGAATGAATCATGTTTGGTTGATAAAATTATGTATCATTAATGTAATGACTTTATCTCTTATATTGATCTAGGTGCAATATGAATAAGTCTTCAATGTACTTTATTCATGCAAGTAATTTCATGTTTGGTAAAAATATTTGTGCAGGTATTTTCATTGTCCAGCTACAAATATTGATCCTGTGAGCACAAGGCATGTTTGGTTCATAAAAATATGTACCGTTAATTACATATTAAATCTTTTCAAATATAATTGTATATGTATCGTTAATTTTCCTATTAAATCTTTTCAAATGTAATTGTATTCGTACAAGTTATGGTAAAAACTCGCTTCACAGCTCACAAGTCGGTGTGTTTACATGTGAACTCATTCTTAGCAATGCATGCACCATCCACTTCTAATGGATAAGCATCGTGCGGTAGTTGCTTCACCACAACCACCAGCTCTAGTAGCTTTGTCACAACCACTGCGATCCACCCTCATAGAGGGTCATGTCTGCAACTCCGCCATGGCACCTGACTTGAACAGACTATCTGATGCTCCCATAGAGTACCCATCAGAGGAGGACCGATTGTCGAATCAACCTGTCCTTTTGAAAGAATCTTGGTTCATAGAATACTCTCTGCAATCTATGCCATCTGCTTTGGCTGAGAGCTCATAGAGCACAACTTCTCCGCATATGAAAGCTTATGATGAGGAAGAAAATATGTACGCCAACTCAGCAGACTTACATTATACAATTGTACTAAAGTACACACGTTCTTAGCATACTACGAGGGGAGTGATTGGGATCGAGGTCTTGAGTGTAGTGTGATTTTATTGTAGTCTAGACATACGTGTAGTGAATGTAACAATAATTTTAATTATGAGGGTGATGATATTATCTCTAGATTAAATGCCTGATTTATTTCACCAATTTTATTTTTCACTTAAAGGCCAATGCATATACACTATGATTTTACGTAATTTAATGTGAAAATACATAACGGACTTGTTTTATATTTTATGATAAAATCACACAAACATACATGTGAAGTGAAAAAATCAAGATGTATTTAGCCAAACAGAGAATATTGAACTTTTCATAATTGGAATTCTACATAGATGAATTATCCATAAATAAACATATATCAAACTAAATATAATTGAATAATATAGTTAGTGAATTTCAAATTAATTAAATTAATAAATTTTCACATAAATAAACTATAATAAAAAAGATTAATAAATTCTCATAAGAAAACAAGCAACATTTGTGTGGGAAAAGGCAAACCATTCGCCGATCGGCATATGGTTCACCGACCGCATTTATGGCCTATGTGGTCTTGTGTGTTGATCGATGGACGGCTTGCCGATCGACGTACCCTTCAATGATCAATGCCGTGAGAGAGAATTTCTGAAATATTATGTCCTGAGCCGTTATTGTTGCAAAGCCCATGCTCTCATAGGGAAAACGATGGATCGATGTAGAGAGAGAGAGAGAGAGAGAGAAATATAGGCTCACTGCATGGTTAACTGGGGGAGACCGAACACTTGATTTTGACGTAGCGCGCTTAGTTCCAAATCTCACAAACTTCAATGGTTGAGAAAGTTCACATACTATTCTATCAGCCCTATCGAGAGAATTGATGGATGTTCTCCGACAAACTGCGATCACGCATCGCACGTACAAGTCCATTCTGCTGACATCCCTATGGACAATAATATATCCTTTTTAGACAGAGTGCAACTGCCGAAGAATCCAAACCGACGACTACAGAAGTCTTCGCGTTACATTTCCCTTTCACTTCCAGCTTATAAGGATATGGGAATCGCATAATTGGAGAGAGAGAGAGAGAGAGATGGCCGTGCGTAGTTGCGTTCTTGGCTCCTTCGTTCGGGTTGCTGCCGTGATGGTGCTGCAAGTGACGGTGGCATGGCGAGTGGTACTGGGCGCAACTGCTCCACCGGAGGGATGCAATCGTACATGCGGAGACGTCCACGTTCCCTATCCCTTCGGCATGAACAATGACATAGCGGGGCAGTGCTACCTCGGTTCAGGCTTTAACCTGACGTGCAACGACACCTTCAATCCGCCCAAGCCCTTCCTCGGTGAGACGGAGGTAATCTCCATAAGCCTGGCCTACGCGCAGATGACAATCCTCCTCGACATGTCCTACGACTGCTACTACTCGTTTGAGGAGACAAAACGGGATACGTGGTCTTTAAGTCTGGATATCCCCTATACGCTCTCGCCCAAGGACAACGTCTTCACGGCCGTTGGTTGCGACACGATGGCCGAGTACGTTATCGGCGAGAACAACTTCGGAGGTTGCATCTCCGGATGTAACGGGATTGAAGATGTAGCCGACGGCATCTGCTCGGGCATTGGTTGCTGCCAGTCATCCATCCCTCCCGGCGTCAGGTGGTACGATACGAGCTTTACCGACAGGAGAAGCACCAGCAGAACGTTCGAGTTCAATCCCTGTAGCTACTGCTTCGTTTCCCAGAAGGACAGCTACAATTTTAACAAATCGGATCTCAATAATACGGACGTATTAAGGTCCCACCCCGGTGTCCTCGACTTCAGCATAGGAAACACGACTTGCGAGGAGGCTAAGGCCGATAATTCTTCCTATGTATGCGTTAGCTCCAACAGCGATTGTGTACGTTCTGCTAGAGGGGAGGGATACGTCTGCAAGTGTTCTCAGGGTTACGAGGGTAATCCCTACATCCCCGACGGCTGCCTAGGTACGTAATTCTTTACCTTTATTTAAGACTTTGCTGATGAATTGTGAGATCTTTTTCAATTTCAACTATATTACCGGCAATGATCATAGTTTTGAAGTGCAACTGCCCAAAATCCATTAATTTTAGGAGCCGGCTTCACATGTGATTGGGTTTTTAATTTAGGAACAAAATAGTGCAAGTCCTAATGAGCTATTATATAATCGAATTTTCGGTGAAATAACTCGCAAAAAATTGAGTCTTTATAGATTTGAATTTTTGACAAACAATTCAATGTGGAAATTAAAAAATTTAATAAGATTATATAAAGACCGATTGTTCTC
Source organism: Ottelia alismoides (assembly GCA_037367405.1). Taxonomy (NCBI): domain Eukaryota; kingdom Viridiplantae; phylum Streptophyta; class Magnoliopsida; order Alismatales; family Hydrocharitaceae; genus Ottelia; species Ottelia alismoides. The sequence goes on along the minus strand of JAZKJV010011893.1, from coordinate 135,150 downwards.
TTGCTTGCTGGGCAGAGGAATAACACACCTATACTCCGCAAGTCGTATTACATGGTTTGATCCGATAACGGGCCGTGAAATGATGAGATGTTTTTTTTTTCAGAAACTAATAAAGAAAATTTCACTTTTAATTCTAACATAATTGTGCCATGGGTGCAATAAAGTTATGTTGCTCTGAGGTTATCCAATGGCTACGGCTCGCTCGTGATTTGACTTTTGCATGCACTTGGGCTCATGATACAGTTTAGGTCCAGAGAGAGAATTTGTCTTCATTTTAATGATTGCAATATATCGACGACTTGATGGATGGAAACAAATTCAAGCACCTCTACCAAGCTACAAATCGATCGATGCAAAAGTCCACCAGAAAATCTCCCCTCCAATCGAACCCAAGGGAACAAGTCTTTCAAGGTGACCAGATACCATAAGATCCGGTTTGGATAGTGGAGTAAACTCCCCTTCAAATTTTCTCTCTTCTAGGTGAGCCCCACATTTTCTTTTTTTTAATAAATTAAATAAATCAATTCTCTTTCATCCACTCCATCAAAAAATAATATATTATTTCATCATATCATATAAAAAATATAAATTACTTCACTTCTACTTACTTTTCTAAATTTCAATACAATCACATCACAATAATTACTCATTTTTTAAAATTTCAATACAATCAAATCACAACAAACGCACAATAAACTTACTACCAGGTTAGCACTCTATCCAAATTCCAAAACATAAAAATAAATTACCCTCTACAAGTTTAACCCACTCTAACCTAAGTACCAAACACACCTCGAGTTAAGAGTGATGTGACATATATATGATAGGAAGGTAACGAGAGAAAGAGGATGAGGGGAAAATGGATGGTAGTTACCAATGTTCATGAAATCGGCCGCAGGGGCAGCATATGCGCCCGCATATGCCCGTGTGGCAGGCAACCTGCACCGATTTCATGAATCAGTGCATTATGCACCCTCCCCGCATATGAGGCCCGCATATGCCCGCATATTCCCCGTATATGCCCCGCATACTGTTCCAGTAACTTCAACTTTTCAATCTTCTCATTCAGGTCCTTAATTCTGTGCACACGGATCCTCCGTTGCACCAAGGGTTGCAGCATACTCTGTTGCACCCTTTGGGGCCGCTCGATCACGATCGAGCAGTTCCCGCGAAATCCCTCTTTTTGTGGGCCCGGATCAAGGGATTTTGTGGGAACCGCTCGATCGTGATCGAGTGGCCCCAAAGGGTGTAGCAGAGTCTGCTGCAACCCTCGGTACAACAGAGGACCGTTGCCCTAATTCCGTAGCTCTGCATCTTCCTTCATTCGATTGTAAGAATATGGTATGAAATTATATACAATTGCAATGCATTATACCATTATGTATATGCAATGTTTTATGTTTTTCCTATGTATTGTTTTCACGAGTATATGCAATGTATCGTCGAATATTTTTATATATGTCGATTGAGGTTTTGCTCATGTAGTGCATGTATGTGTATTGAAGTTTTGTTATTACAAATCATCTAATATGTGAATATTTTATGGTAAATATTTTTTGTGATTAAATATGTGGCAATACATACTCATCTAACATGAAATGTTTTTTTAGATCTTCTTTAAATTCACTTCGATACATAAATTTAGTGGTCATGTTATTCATAGATATTTATTTATAAACTAAAAATTAGAAAACCGCGTAGAACCTCATATACCCTGTATATACTCCTGAATACCGCTTATTCAATATTTAGTGACATGTCCGAACGCATACGCATAACGCTTTCATTAACCTTGACGGTGACTGGTGGTACCAAGGAATAGTTATCATGGAAGTCGAGAGGAATGATATGTTTAGCAATATTAGAATAGTATTCAGAATTTTTGGAAACCACAAATTTTACTTTTACCAAGATAAAATTATGGAGCCGTATTCCCAATTTTGAGATCAGTGTATGCATTTACAACGACTCACAATTAATTAATCTATGCGTAAAAATCATGTGCCTGCAGATATCGATGAGTGCCAATTTAATAGCAGCGAACTGTATCCCTGCAATGGGATCTGCACAAACATCCCTGGAGATTACAATTGCACATGTCCAGAAGGTCAAACCAGTGAGGACCCGAGGAAGATCAAGTGCTCGCCATTGCCGGAGCCCCAGAAAGGAAAGCTGCCCCTTGCCACTAAGCTCATCCTAGGTACTTCCATCCCTCCTCTTTCTTCTATACTTTGCTGCAGCATCCCTATCAGCGTACAGCAGAGGTAGCTCTACTACGTATTTCGAATTTCCTTTTCGTGCATTCCATGGCTATACGCAGGGAGTTCAAGTTATTTCTCCCAAGCAGGGTTTCATTTTTCAAATTTAACACAGAGAGTCCTAAACTTTTATCCGGTTTAACATCGACATATAAAGGTCTACAGAAGTTATAAAGACATGTACTTGACATAAAAAAAATAAGATCATGCCCATGCTGAAATGTACTTGAGATAAAAAAAATAGCATCAATGCCCATGCATTTTGCTGCATTTGAAAAACGTGATCCTTAATCGGAAATCGATACAAAGTTGGGACCTATTTCTAATTGACCCAAAAAAATAATAATTTTATAAAGGATAATATTTGCTTATATTTATACCTATTAAATTCGATGATATAGTAACGGTTTCGAAAATTGAATGGCTACTAGATTGAATGGCTACTAGAGATGAAAATGGTCGGATACGGATACAAATATAGGTATAATTATATCCTTATTCATTTAAAAATACGAATACAAATGCGGATACGAATATTGACGAATGTAAAAAATGGGTTACTATATCTTTAAAAACGATTACGAATGTAAAATGAATATGAATCAGATATGAATAATAATAGAAATTTTAATAGATTAACTAAAATATACATGTTTAGGATGGTTTACACATAAAATATATATACTAAATATAGTGATTTCATAACAATTATATCAACATAATGCAATCATAAAATATTGTTACGCGTAGTTATAAATATATATTACTATACTTATGTACGAAAACGAATATACGAATATGAATGCGAATATTAGCGAATGTCAAAATGATGTACATATCCGCATCCATTTTAAAATATTTGTGAATGCGAATGTCAAAATAAGTATAAAACGAATACGATATACGATCAGATACGAATATATTCACATTCGTTGGCTACAAAGAGGTCCCAAATTCCTTATATGCAGATTTTGCGTTTCTTTCCTAATTCTTATTGTTTACACCCTGTAGTTTCGTATAATTTAATATGAGATATATTCGCCACCTTTAACTAAAAATCATGTTCCTGGCACTTGTTCTTTTCATATTCACACACACACAGTTGATTCATCAAGAATTTGGATCGCAAACAACATGTCTCATTCAAAGTTTAATAATATATTTTTGGAACTTGTAAAAGTGTAAATAAAGATTTAACTAAAGCTGCATACGGCCACCATTCACAATAAAACAATTCGCAAAAAAACTATAAATAGATATCACATGGATATACTTGTAATGAATTTGTTGTTGAGTTTGCATACTGAACATGGAAAAGTTTTCTAATATCTTGCTAAGATTGTGAAGCAGGTATGGACTCATGAACATTTCGAAATAGTTATATTAGAAAAAATAATGTCAAAAGGAAACAGATAATCATATAATGGAGTTCTAGAAATACTATTTATATTTCAATATTGGAAAGAGATAAATTGTTAGAAAAAGAAAGTTTTGGGCTTCATCTTGTTCATTTATCTCACTTCATCTTAGCTGAAAGAGATCGAATATGTGTTGTTTATACGTTACGTTTACTAAATATATAGAAATCGCATTTGAAAACATAAACTGCTTCAATTGGGAAGCTGAGTTAAGTTTGGAATTCCCAATTTGAAAGGACTTGAGAATGTTGGATGTGGTTCTTAGTACCGTATAAATTGGTTCTAAAACTTGATGGATTTATATACGAGTTTTCTCTCAAATCACTTGTGGCAATAATAGAGAGAATGGTTGAAGTATAACACACACTTCCGCCTGTGCTTCGCTCTTTGAATAATGATACGTTTGCACCAGGTTTTATTAAATGGGTTAGATAAATTGATTTGATATATTAATTTATAAGCCGAATGTTGGAAATTTGAATAGTTTTGGACACTCCAGATTCCATTAGTTTCTAATCCACACACCAAATCTCACAAGATGTAAAAATTCATAAATCGGAAAAATAAAACTAAAGAATGCAAAAGACCTAACTTGAAATCGAGCAGGGATGATTAACGTGAGAGAGGAAGGCTCGTTAGAGAGATCGAGATAAATATCTCATTTTCATCAAACAATAAAGAAATTGGCTATGGGGTCTTTTGACTTTTCTGAGGGTCTACGAAAAAGGCGCATTTACCTACTTCTAACGGAAGGAAATAATCTTATTCAAAGCCAATCTCACTAAAAGTAGCGGGATGGCAGCTAGACGACTGGGGAGGGTCGTCTAAGGGCTCTCACGAGAGAAGTGGTGGAGGAGACGGGGAGAAAGAAAGAGAGCAAGTGGCAAAAGTTAGTAACATCTCTTATTGAGCATATTTATAAAGTTTTTCTTCGATAGTTCTTAAATTCCCAATGCTAACCTAGAATACCATAAATATTTCTGTATTTCAATAACGACAATCAAATTACCACCTAACCCGTTATGGGGCATGTTTAGTAACTAGGTTCGGTTGGGTTGGTGTAACTGCCTTTGAATAATAGCTATTTAGATTTGTTAGGAAGGTGTTGAAACACTTTTCACCCATAACCCTGAGTAACTTTGTAATTGCCCCGAATACCCTCTATAATCACGAACTACATCCAGAACCCCGAATAATGGTTAACCTTTACATGGCATAACCCTGTGTCAAATTCCGTCTTACTTCTCCGTTAACTTTGATGGAAAATATTATATGTTGACCATTTTACCCTTCTAAATACATCGTATTTATAACATGATGCCATTTGCACATCAAGCAACTCCCTGCAAACCGCATGCCCTCCTACTCGTCCCCATTAAGCTGCCTCGTCCTCCCCGCACCTCCACCCCTCGCTCCCCTGCATGTGAGCTCTGCCCCGCGCCTCCGCTCCCCACCCCTGTCGTCGAGGACGCCCGCGCTCAACTCATGGTCCTCGTCGAAGCACCGCATCCGAGCCCTCCTCTCTACGTGTTCAGTTCCTGCCCTGAGCCCCGCCGCCAAGGAGGCCCCCCGCCCAACTACTCGCCCCCCTCCCCCCGCTCGAGACCCCCTCCCTGCCGACCCCTCGCCCAGCTCCTCGCCCCCTCCTCCCGCTCGAGACCCCCTCCCTGCCGACCCCCCGCCCAGCTCCTCGCCCCCCTCCCCCCACTCGAGACCCCCTCCCATCCGACCCCCTGCCCAGCTCCTCGCCCCCCTCCCCCCGCTCGAGACCCCCTCCCTGCCGACTCCCAGCCCAGCTCCTCGCCCCCTCCCCCCGCTCGAGACCCCCTCCCTGCCGACCCTTCTCGATTCCCCCCCCCATCCTGCGCGCCCAGCTCATGCGAGCCCTCCGCCTCTTCGTGCCCAGCTCCTCGCCCCCGCCCCCACCGAGTTTCCCTCCTGGAAGCCCTCCTGCTCGCGCCCAACTCCAACCGTATGTGATCCCTCCTCCTCGCGCCTAGTTCCTTCCCCGAGCTCCGCCGCAAGCAGACCCCCCGCGCAGCTCCTCGCCCCCCTCCCCCGCACCCAGCTCATGCGAACCCTCTTCCTCCTCGCTCGCACCCAGTGCCTGCCCCGGGCCCCACCGTCGAGGAGCCCCCCCCCCCACCACCACCACCACCACTGAGTTCCTCATGTCCCCCCGTCCCCGGGGAGGCTCGCACCCAGCTCCTCGTCGGAAGTCCCCTCAGCGAAGACTCCCCGATCCTCGAGACCCACCGTCGAGGAGGCTCGCCCCCAGCTCCTGCTCGACATCTTCTTTCTTTTTTTATTAATGTCAGCCGACTCCCCGGTCCTCGAGACCCGCTGTCGAGGAGGCTCACCCCCAGCTCCTGCTCGACACCTTCTTTATTTTTTTTTATTAATGCCAGCCATTAGATCACTTAGTGGTTAGATTAACTCTCCCATATGGTTTAGTTAATGGACTAAACTAACGGAAGGTTGTGGGTGTAAAACGGAGAAATTATTCAGGGTTCTGGATATAATTCATGATTATAGAGGGTATATGGGGTAATTATGAAGTTACTAAGGGTTATGGGTGTAAATATCTCTATAATAATATGAATAATATAAGTATTATAATATATATTAAATATCTATAAAAATTATGAAAATACCCTAAAATAAAGTCTTTTTATTTTTTAAATGTATTAGAAATATTTGTAGGTAATAATAATAAGTATATAAGTATATATAGCTATATAACAATAATACGTGCTTTTGTATTAACAAATACATATATAAATACTCATAAATTACAAAATAAAATATCTGTGACTTTTATATTTTCCACTATTTCTTGAATTTTTCGTATAATTTTTGCTATTTTTGTATTTTAATTGATAAAAATTATCAAACTAGTGACTTATAATAATGAGCTGAACTGTTTTGGAAATTACAAATAGATAAATATCTCTAAAATACAAAATTATGTTTTAGTATATAATATATAATATATGGAAATAAATCAAAAATAAAAATAAATATTGTAGGGTTTTAAATACTTTTTTATGATTTTTATAAGGTCTTTGGGGGGTTTTTTAATTTTTGGTATTTCTTTTTGCAAATTTTTATAATTTTTAGTCTAAAGGTACAAAATATATAAATTAATATTATTTAATTTTTCTGAATTTTTAAAAGAGTTTTATAATAAATTTGTATTTTTATATGAAAATAACAAAAATATGCACTATTTTATAATAAATAGAAAAATAAGGAAAAACACCATAATAAAAATATATGTGATTAAAAAATTTAAGGCATCTTAACTATTTTTCTAGAATCTTTAAGCATCAGAGACATTTAATAATAATAAAAGTAATAGAAGAAATTAGAATACTAGTAGGGTTATTTTGTAATATGCCAAAATATCTGGGTCAAGGGTACAATTTCCACAAAATATAACACTTGAATTTAAAATTATAGGACAAAACTAAATACACAAACCCAGATATAAAATGCCTCGCCACCCCCACATGTATGTGCAGGTGAGGTGACATTTCGAGGGACCTGATGAATCTCCATTTCATCACATTTATTCTATCATTTTGGCCTTACAAACTCTAGTAAATGTATGTAAATACCTTTAATTTACACAAAGTAGCATTAATCCCTTATTGTGTAAATTGTATATAAAAATACTATTTTTAGTGACAATATTACATAATAAAGAAAAGAAAAGAAAGAGAATAAAATATCAAAGGTATGTTATGACACTAAACCCTGATGATGAGGTCGATAAAGAATATAGTATGGGGTAATAATGGCCAAAAATACAATAAAAACCACATTTATCAATTCATTATTTATTCATTTTTGGGACCTAATTTTTTTTCTATCTTTTATACTTCAAATAAAGAAACTTCGAACATAAAAGTTATAGATAATAAAATATAGGAAAATACAAAATTAATTTCGTGCAAAAATAATAAACAGTGTAAAAATTATACTCTAAATAAGACTCCAAAATCCAAACATCCCAATTCGCAGGGTTATGGATGTATTTATGAAATTACTCATAGTTATGGGTGTAAAAGTCCCTTAAATAAACGAGCACAAACCTATATCAAGGTTCGTCTTCTTTATTTTTTTGAACTGAATCTGAATCGAACTTTTAACAAATCGAACTTGAGCGAGTATCAAACATGAGATTTTTCTTACACCCCTAGTGACGGACTTAAGTGGCAAGGACAAATTTGCACATTCGAACGATTCGATATCTTCAGAGAGTTCACTGGCCATGTTTCTTGAAAGTTGGATCTTTGTTATGTGCACTTGGAATCAGCTCCACCCATGAAAAGGGAGAGATTACCTTACCTGTTAGGTTAGGACCTTTGATCCCATGAATCGGTCCCCAACGACCCGTGATAGGTGGACCCTTAATGATGAAGAGATCGCTCCAGGATGGCCACACTTAATTGCTTGATCTCCTCATTTGAAGAAGTTGCATTCCTACATTGCCTATTAGAGGATAGTGAAGTTGGGGTTTGGCGAAAGGAGGTGAATCTTTTTGTATATGCCCCTGACACGTACATCATTCACTATGAAATATTACTACCATCTATAATAAAATTTTGGGCAGATTATACAAAAAGATCCCACCTATTTGTCAATTCTCAATAAAAGGCATCACTTTTCAAATGCAACAAAGATGTGCATGATCTTATTTTTTCAATCTTGAGCAGTCATTCGTAAGCTTTCACAAACCTTATAAGCCTATGCTTAACATTAAAACGGAAAGTTCAACCTCCTCTTTGTTACAATTAAAAAATGAGGCCTTTAATTAAAAATAGACAAATAATCGAGACCCTTCTATGTAAGTTACCACTAAATACCATCGTTTTTCTTAGCATACTTCTCCTGCAAAAGAATAGAGTTCCTATCATTATTAATATATTATGTATTTCCTTGACATTGGCAGGAATTGGAGTTGGAACTGAGTTCCTATCATTATTAATATATTATGTATTTCCTTGACATTGGCAGGAATTGGAGTTGGAGTTGGAACTGGCTTGGTAACTTTTATAGGTTTCATTATATTTTGCTACATGGCCTTGAAGAAAAGAAAGACAAAGCAACATAGGAGAGAACACTTCATTCGAAATTATCATTTGCTAATGCAACAATGTCGTTCTACAAATGAGGTCAGCGCCGATGGGATTAAAATTTTCTCACTGTCGGAGATGGAGAAAGCAACAAATAATTTCGATGAAGTTCGCATCGTTGGACGTGGCGGTCATGGCATTGTTTACAAGGGTCTACTGTCAGATCAAAGGGTGGCAGCAATCAAACTGTCCAAGGTGACCGATCAGACCGAAATCATCCAGTTCATCAATGAGGTTACATTGCTTTCTCGAATCAATCACAAAAACGTTGTAAAGTTATATGGATGTTGCCTGGAGAGTGAAGTTCCGATATTAGTATACGAATTTATATCTAACGGGACACTCTTCGATCATCTTCATGGCAAAAAGTTCAGTACTGCATTATCATGGATTGATCGTATAAGAATCGCCACAGAAATTGTGAGAGCCCTGACATATCTCCACTCAGCTGTATCCATGCCTATCTTCCACAGAGACATAAAGTCTGCAAATGTACTTCTGGATGATTACCTGACATCGAAATTGTCAGATTTTGGAGCTTCCAAGACTCTGCAATCCAATCAAACTCATGTCACTACAGCAGTCCAGGGAACCTTGGGATATCTAGATCCTGAATATCTTCATACTGGGCAGTTAAACGAGAAGAGTGATGTCTACAGTCTCGGTGTCATTCTGGTTGAATTATTGACAGGGGAAATTCCATACATGCGCAATCAATCAAATGAAGAGAAGAATATGGTGGCTCTCTTTCTGACTTCAGTGAGGGAGAATCGAATGTTTGAGCTTGTTAAAGATATAGTAATGGAAGAAGGGAGAGCAGAAGATGTAAAAGAAATAGCAATTCTCGCCGTAAAGTGTTTAAAATTGCGTGGAGAAGAGAGGCCCACGATGAAGGAGATCGAAATGAAACTCGAGATGATGGTGAGATCCTACAAGTGATGCATCATCCCCCTATGAGGAACATCAAAGAAGACACAACTTTGTATGTTGAAGAATTGATGGTCATGTTCCTATTTTTATGTCATTTTAATCTTGCTAATTACTCCACTATCCCATTACTAGATTTTGGATTCCTGGAATTTCATGCATGTACTACACCGTTTGAAACTCGTCTTTACGCACTTAAGTTGTAATTGTTGTCTAATTATAAATGTGTTATTATAGCTACTGAACTTGTTACATATTTTCAACTAAATTAGTCTATTTCTCATTCTCCATCCATCATATTTAGCGTGCAGTTTTCAATCTAGCCTGAGAAAATTCAAGTATATATCTCACGGAAGATGGTATTTCTTTCTTCACATATACATAGTTAGGACATAGATATTTCTTGAATTTATTATTTTGTCGCATCAGATGGTACCAAATTCTTCCTTTACATTTGAATTTCGTTGCACGTATAATATGCCCATCGTCATTTGATTTTTGCTAAATGGCTCGTAGAACATGTTTATTTCTTTAGTATTCCTGTTACTGGACACGTACATGATCTCATGAATGACAGGCTTAATTCTACTTAGGTACATGGAAATAAACACATAGGTGAATACGTAGATCCACAAGAGAAGTACTTTTAATGCGGTAAAGACCTTTGAAAAATAGGATCAAATATCTCAACTTCTTAATTCAACACATGCATTAATAATCCAAATTAATGACACCTCAGTATAGCAATCTATGTGCTCAATTTCTAGGAGAGCAATCAGACTTATATACTTAATGTTATGTGCACACCTCTACCATTAGAATTTTCCTATCAATAATATTCGAAGTCGAAAAGAAACTTCTTATTAAATTTTTCCTATCGTCTGCCCGGAATTCCGTTTTATTGGTCTGTCATATTTCTAGTACGGTTGCATACAAAAAGACCGTTTACTTATGTTTACTAACGTTGGATTAGGTTTATTAAAATGCCGACAAAAAGCTTTGCACATGTTAAAAAACGTTCAAAAAAATTTGCGATATGGTGTTCAGGATGTTTATAAAGAACATCGACTTAGAATTAAATCCGAGGACGTCTAAAAATGTTAACGGGTAGTTATCTTGGTGGAAGTTTTTAAAAAATGCGCATAACGTTATTAAACATCGGTGTATGTTGTGTGTGGACGTCTTGAAATGTCCACAAAGTAATATTTTTTAGTCATTATTAGATATCGAAGTGTTTAAATTTTCAGTATTCATGGAAGTCATGACTTTAGTAGTCCTTTTAAAAATACACTTATTAGGACAAGTGACAATGGGTTAGTATGACAAATATAATATCGAATGTAAATGTACTATGACCAAAAGAAAAGATGATTCATTCATTTAACTACAAAAATAAAGCTGCATATTATACAAAAATTACATGATGTTCCAAAATTGTCTTCATTCATTCCAAAATACAATGTAAAAGCACATTAAAGATCGTATAAAGAAATCAAACATTCTATGCATCTTCTTCTGTCTCCGCATCACGATCAGTACCACGGATTTGGTTCTTGAGAAGCATCTAATAAAGAATAAGTAAATTAGACATGATTAAAAATGTACATAAAAATAGAAATACATTTTCAAATAATTACTATAAAATATAATTGGAGAAAACAATGGTGTTGTCCCATCTGAAAAAGGGTATCTCTTAAGATGTGTTAATATTTTAGTGGCTATTTTATCCTGAAGCTGTGTGGGTGTCGATGATTTTATTGTAAGTATCTGTGATTCCAAATCAATTACTTTTCTGTTGAAATGCCTTCATATCCTTTTGACGATTAACCTCCATTATACGCCGCATTTCCGCAATATCTCTTTGATTATATCCTCTTGAATGGATGCAGACCTACGGTGTCATCTTCCTTTACGCACATGTCCTTGCCCCTACCAATGAGACAATTAGAGAGTTCTTCATTCCACAATCAAATATTTGATATTTCAATATCGGTAATCGGATGTCCTTCTTATCTACCTTAAAAAGCATCTCTACCAATGTAATATATATTTCAAGTACTTCATTTGTTCTTCGTGTTCTTCGTGCGTTCTTCGTGTTCTTGATATGTAAGTGGAATTTAACCATTTCATGATCTAATAAACCCTATTTGAACACGAATCAAGATAGATCAGGAAATTATTGAATTACCATAAAAATATGTAAATACATATTGAATAATATTGTAAATATATAATATGTAAATATGGTATTATGTATAAAACATTGAGTAGTTGCTACCGTCGTTTTAGCATCATACCTAGGAGTTCCCGCAGGTCATGCTTGGGCCTTCTATCAGCAAACTAGTTTAGAATATGGAGTTAGAATAGACATCAACTATGGTCCCGAGACTGTCCCAAATATATAGTGGAAAGTGTAAATAATTAAAAAGAGAAACTAAATTGGATACTTTAATTTATTCATTCATATTATTAGCGTAAGTTTATTTTGTTTCAAATGTTTACCAATGTCCGTGTTTCCTTGTAAGATCATCCAGTGGTGCCTCTCTTTTTTACACCACTTAAGTTTGACTTTTTAAATAATAGTATCTCTCCACACAGTCAATTGTCAAGTTCATCATAGACTTAGACGAGTAAGAAAACTAACAAGAATAACAACAAACCAATATATCTAATAAGAAATGTGATGGAAAAATACTAACTATTTTTTTATCAATTGACAGTGAATGAAATCAATCTAATGGTTGAAATATTCTTAAAAATATTTATATGCTTATCCTAGTTATTTTTACGTTATTTATGGGTTTTTTAAACGTAAATGACACACAAAATAAATGTTAAAGATGTCATTTCTCCATTTTACTTCATTTTTTGCTTTCGACGCACTCATCATTTTCCTTTGCACTCTGAACGAAATTTGTTGATGGGAGTCCCTATTAGCCATGTGAGCTCGAGATGAATCATTCCTACAATAAATGTTATTGTAATGTTAGATATATCAATAAAATTTATTGGTTTATTTTTCACTCCCCGGTATGATATTAAATGAATGAATGCACTATAAGATCCATTTATACAATTAGGGTTATATACCATGAACATCTTGATGATCATACAATTACTGATTCAATTGTTAATTCATAGAGGTTGGTGCATGGATTAATATCTAAAGAGTTAGATTAAGCACTCATTAAGAATCGTCAAATGATTATTAAGAGATGATCTCTAGCATGAGTAGGAGATGACATTCCTTTCTCATTTGGTTGATATCTGATCGACCTCTTGATGCATGTCCTCTGCATAAGAACAGAGATTCGGAGGTGTCAGATAAGTTAGGTCGAAGAGTTGACTTAGAGAGATCGAGATAATCGCGTCATATATCATATGTTGTCATTACATAGGCATGCATCCTCTAACCGGAGCCAGGTGTATTATTATATGTCTAAGTATGTATATTTATCCGACCGTTAGGTTGATGGACAAATCAAGGTCTATAGACTAACGGGTTGGCATGCATACAAGGACATGTGAGTAATACGATCTCTCAAAGGGATCAAACATGTTCACTTGTGAACCGGAAGAAATGAGCTCACTCGTGATGTATTGGGACCGATCAAATTCCATGCATGGTCGTCTTACTTTAGAAGCATAACAAGAGTTTGTAAGTGTGATATATTCTTTTGGAAAGCATATGATCAATACTGACTCTGATGATCGAATGAGAAATTTAATGATAAAACCCTAAAGATGACTGTAAGTCGATCTATATCTTCGGGTTAATTCTTGGTCTTCTAGTATGTAGGATGTACATGTATTAGGAATACCTGAGGGTGATTTGATCATTAACAATTGTATAACCACGACACTTCCATTCCGAGGGAGGGATGAAACAAGTCTGGATTTTAGTGACTCCTCGTATTAGAGCAGTGATTTGATCTTAGTACAAGTATTGGATATGGATTGGAATATGATTCAGATGCAATAAGAATATTATATCTACGGTCTTGACTTAATCAAGCATCTATGAGAGGTCCTCAAGATCTGGAATTGAGATGTAGTCTCAATATCTAAGTCACTATGTGGAACATATAATCGACATGTCCTTATCTCCAAGTATCTATGGAGAAAGTGCATTGTTCTTGAAAGAGTTCAAGAATAATTCCATTGTTGAATTATATAGCATTGAGACATTGATAATTAAATGTGATTTAATTATCATGAATAATGTGAACATGATTCATATAATTTAAATACATGAGAATGATGATCCATGATAATTAAATATGATTTAATTATCAAGGATATAAATTATATGAATAATAGTATCCATACTATTTACATATATATATATATATTATAAATATGATTTATAATATATTAGAGAGATCTTGTTATCATGGTATCTTTAAATTAATTGTTGAAGTGAATTGGATTTACATTGAAAATTAATTGGAAATACAAATTACATTCTGTTTTGTGTTGTGAATATGATTCACAATTAATTAATGCATGATTCAATATTCACAAAATTAATTTGGAATTATTTTTTTGAATTAATTTACAATAAAAATTGTTGTAAATATATATGAAGAATTGAGCAGACAACACCATCCATTTAATGGATGGTGGGCAGCCACCCTTTGACTTGTTCTTAAGGGTGGTTTTCCTCCTCTTTTTAGGATGGTAGGTGGCCTCCCTCCTAATCCTTCTATACTAATTGATTTAGTTCAAATTAAATTATATTTATTATTTAATATATTTAATTTAATCTAAATTAATATTTGTATTTTTTACAACAAAATCATGCCCATTGAATAGAAACACAAATTAGTCTCAACCATTAGTTTTGTGTTTCATATGGATTGTGACAAGAAACAACCCTAGCTCTTATTTGACACAAAAAAATTGAGTAATATATATATATATATATCTCATTCTCATAGTACATGCCCCATCTCTCTCTCATAGTGGTCGTCCACCTTGTACCGTAGAGAGAATCATCATCGTCACCACAAAGTCGTGCTGCCGCTTCGAGCGCTCGTGGATCTCCGTCTCCTTCAGTATGCCTCGCTCGTAAAGAATATATTGGATGTCATGTGATGAGATCATTAGATTTTATGCTTGGATCATCAACTCAGATTGCGAGGAGTACGTGTCTCATCAACGTGCTCGCAAGCGTCTCTTCCGTTGGACTGGACGTGAGACAGGAGGTCTCTGTTGGACATTGAGCCCACGGCAAGCCATTATGCAATAAATATTATTGCAAATATCATTCCTTGATTTGAAGTGAAGAATAAATAATTTGCATAATAGGTCCCTCTGTACAATTAGGGTTATGTACCAAGGCCATCTTGATGATCATACAGTTGTTGATTAATTGAATCATAGAGGTTGGTGCTTGGATGAATATCTAAAGGGTTAGATTGAAGACTCATCAAGCACCGTCAAATGATTATTAAGAGATGATCTCCATCCTGAGTAGGAGATGGCAATCCTTTCTCACATAGGCTGATATCTGACCGACCTCTTGATGCAGGTCCTTTGCATGGGAATAGTGAATCGAAAGTGTCAGATTAGTTAGGTCAATGGGTTGACTTAACGAGATCGAGATAACCTAAGTCCTATGTTGAATGCTGTCACAGCATAGGCACGCATCCTCTGACCGGAGACAGATGTATTGCTATATGTCTGAGTATGTACATTTGGCAGACCGATAGGTTGATGGCCTACCAAGTTCTATACACCGGCGAGCTGGTGTGCATATAAGGGCATATGAGTAATACGATCTCTCAAAGGGATCATACAGGTTCACTACTGAACCGGAAGACATGATCTCACTCATGAGATATTGGGATGAATCAAATTTTGTGCACGGTCGTCTCGCTTTGGAAGCTTGACTGAATTTGTAGGTTTGATATATACTTTTGGAAAGTATATGATCAAGACCTAGGTATGATATATGCTTTTAGAAAGTATATGATCGATACCAAATCTCAATGATCAAATGAGAAACTTACTGATAAAACCCTGAAGAAGACATTATAAAATTGATCTTGATCTTCGAGTTGATCATGGGTCTTCCAGTATGCAGGATGTACAGGTATTGGGAATACCTGAGGGTGATGTGATCATAAACGATGGTATATCCATGACGCTTCCATTCCAAGGGAGTGATGGAACAGGTCTGGATTTTAGTGACTCCTTTCAGTAGAGAAGCAATCTGATCTTAGTCCAAGTGTTGGACATTGGTCTAAATGAGATTCAGATGTAATGAGAAGATTAGATTTGTGGTCTTGATTTAATCAAGCATATGTGGGAGGTTCGTAAGATCTAGATTTGAGATAAGATCTCAATATCCAAGTCATTATACATGGAACAATACAATCGCTCTATCCTTATCTCCAAGTATCTGCGGAGAAAGCACATTATTCTTGAAGGAGTTCAAGAATAATTCATTTGATGAATTCTATATCCAAGCATCTAGAAAATGGATAATTAAATATGATTTAATTATCATGAATAATATGAATTTGATTCATATTATAAGAAGAGATATATAAGATAATTAAATGTGATTTAATTATCAAAGATATGAATAACATGAATGTGATTCATGTTATTTGGGCACATGAGAAAAGAGATCCAAGATGATTAAATGTGATTTAATTATCATGGATATGAGTAATGTGGATAGCACCATCCATATTAATCATATATATTATTATAAATATGATTTATAATATATTAGAGAGAGAGAGAAACTATGTAAATAGCATTTGTTAATTATTAATGTGAATTGGATTCACATTAAGTAATTAATTGGAAATGTAATTTACAAATTAGTTTGGGTTGTGAATATGGTTCACATATTTTCAATGGCATGATTGAAATATTCACAAATTAATTTGGAATTAATTTGGTAGATAATTTTGCAATAGATATACACTAATTAATTGAGAATTAATTTAGTGGATAATGTTGCAAGATAAACAAGAGATAATGATATGAATTAAAAGGATGAGATAATCCAGAAAATCTCATGGGTGGATAATTATCTTTATCCATGTGATTTAGGTGGATAATTATCTTTTAAATTATCATATCATTATCTTGTGTTTATTGATTTATTTATTAAATTAAATTATGTTGATGATAATGCAACATATATTTAATTTAATATAAATTAATGTTGTTGGTTTTAGCCAACAACAATCATGACCATTGATTAATACATAGATCAACTTGGCCGTTGGATCTATGTGTCCCATGGATTGAGATCCATTGGATCCTAAACTAATATAAAAGGAGGGCTAACCTAGCCTTTCATGGTACATTATTAATAGTTGTACAAGGTTACAACTCTCTCTCATATTCTCGCCCTCTCTCTCTCCTCCAAAAGGTGGCCATCCATCTTGTGTTGAGAAAGGAGAGACCTTCTCGGCTTCACCTTCGACGACTCGGGGATCTCCTTCTTCTTTGGGGCTGCTTGCTCTAAAGGAAGACGACAGATTTCGTTTGACGAAATCAGGGGATTCATGCTTGGATCTTCATCGAGGATTGCGGGGAGGAACGCGACTCATCATCGCACCCGCAAGTGCGTTCTTCGTGGATCGGACTTAAGACAGGAGGATCTCTTGTTTGGGATCTCATGATTACAACCACGCTCCAAGAGATATTCCTTATACTTTGTGGTTTGATGAAACGATCCGAGAAGTGTTCTCGTGATCATGTGGTTTCGTCACTAGATTTAAAATTTTAATTTCTGCCGCATCTAGCGACTAGTGCGACTAGTTGCCCCGATTGCATACGATGCGATCAACACACTTTCGTGATGCGCTTAAGAATTCTCAATATCCTTCAAGTGGTATCAGAGCCATAGGTTGAATAAGATTTTGGATATGATCCATAGACTTATTTTTTTCTACCTTGGACGATTTGGTTTTGAAAGGGTCGCGAATTTTTTTATTGCATTTCAATTTTCGTACCTCTATCTAATTGAATTTTTCAGTACTGTTTAAATTGTTTAAATACAAAATTTTCAATTGAATTTTGTTCCCCATTAATTAAGGAAACCATAGGATTTGAGTTTGTGAAATTTGGACTTCATTTGCTCATGATATGGTCTTTTGAATATGCATATATCCACTGTTGCGGGAACTGCGGATTTAAACGTGATTAATGAGATAATTACGGTTTTGATATGCCTAGAAATGCGTGAATTATCACTTGGATTCTTTAATATATCAAATAGGCAATCTTAGGAAACTGAGTTTTATTTTTTGGATTTAAATTGATCAAGATAAGTTAATTTTAGTGATTGGGGTCACTGCTGGAAATTGACATTTTTTATCATGAACCTTGTGATAAGTCATTCAAATATGATAATGAAAATTAATTGTTAATTTTCTGAAATAATTAATGATAAATATTTGTGAAAAATTTAAAGAGATGATTATTTCATTGAATGACATTTGCTTAAACCCTAATGATAAGATTGTAGATCTTGATCATTAGTTGACATCAAATCATCAACATTTACATGAAAAACCCTCTTGCTTGAATAGGATTGGGGATTTGTCTAGCAAATCTCCTTATAATATAATCAAAATTGTTTTGATGTATATTATATGGTATAATTTCGGTTGAAAAATCGATGAGCATCTCAAAGTACATGATGATCTATCTGGTATTATCCTTTCCCGAGGCGGATGTGGTGCCTAGTCGGAGAGCATTGGGGTCGCGGGTTGCAACGTATGTGGTCCATCCCACTCTTGTCAGTACTGGTCATGACAGCGGGTAGGGACTGTATAATGCCGGAGAAGTCAGAGTGTATTTTTCTAATTATTAAAATTCGAATAATACGTACTTTGAGATTATACCTACTATTCAAGTTGAAAAAAAATCAAGTTTGTTGATTAATGATTGGATTGAGATTAATTTAATGTGATTAAATTGTAGAATGATGACACTCATCATATATACATACATCTCAACTCTTAGAGACTCCGGTTCAAGTAGGTATTCAAACATTTTGAATACATCGTCTCTTTCGAGCCACCATTCTGCATAATGCAGAGAACCATGTCATTCATGATTAAATGTCTAGAGCACATATGTATGCCAAAATATCTTCTTTTATTTTATAAGGATTATTTGACAATTGCGATCATCATTGACATGTCACTTCCAAAGTACACTCGATGAAAGATCAAGACTATAGAGACATACAAACCCTAAGGTGATGTCTTATTGTCTTACATAATTGTCATTCCTCATTATGTTGAGGAATCTTGCACAATGCAACCACGTACATTATGTGTTCAATTGCAAGTACAATATCTGGATCATGAGTCCAATCCATGATATTTTACTGGTTATCATTGAGTATAACATTGAGTGGGTTTAATGAAAGATTATCTGAAATAAGAAATTTGCATAAGTGTATATATATATATATATTATATACATATTTTACTTTGATTTAGGAATTTTTATATCAAAGTTGTCTTGCCTTGTCAACAATGAAAGTTCATTCCCTTAATCACTTTCAATGTAAGAGATATACTTACCATTATATCTCAAGCAAGATATGGGATCTCCTTTTCTATCTTCGTCACATCCCAATAATATGAGAACCTGCGACTCCGATAAAAAGAAGCGGGAACGTTCCTCCTTGCAAGTCCAACTCGCATCTCCCAATTCGGTCTTTAACACCCGGACCCACCACCCCTAAGATGATGTTGACCCGTTGCTAATTGAACCAACAGTCAACATGCTTAAAACTCACTATACGCAATCCAATATCGCTCCAATAATATGAGGACCCGATATTAGGGTCACTACGTATACGGCCTTACTCTTTCAAGAAGCAAAGAACCCGATCCAATTAAATCATATATAGGATCTGTCACTTTGGGCAGGCGTCTCCAATATACAACAATTGGCGACGGAATTCTTCGCCTTGACGGGAGACCATGGATGTCACTTATGTGATCCTCTATCTCATATTTAAATTGTATAATTAATTATTATGAATCACATTCACATAATTAATTCTTCCAAGGGAAATACACATCTATTCATAATAGAGTGTTATGGATATTGCTGTAATTGTTGCAGCAATCTCTATTGGATAGATAGACTTCATATTCTCAGTGGGAGAGCCCTTAGTCTTGGAGAATGTCTCTATGACCTAGATAGTAGAGTACACTCATTGTTTGTTTCTAAATGTTGGAAATAAACATGAATTCTGAGATAGAACTATCATAAAGAGTTATGATAGAAATATTTCAGATAGTAATCTAACATCTAGTGGACTCCACAAAATTAGAAAATTAATGAATGGTTCATTAAGATTTCTAATACTGAAAATCAAACCTTATAATATCAATAGGAGGATGAAGATCATTTGACAATGATCTGGCATCAAGCCTTAGACATTTGTCTGTTGATTTGATCAATAGACTAGTAAGATATGAAACTTTAGAATGTCTAAAATTTCAAATCTTACATACTTGTGAATATTGTATTCAAAGTAAAATGTCCAATACACCCTTCTCTGGGAATGGTGTTAGATGTCGAGGTATTCAAGATCTCATACATATTGATGTATGTAGATTATCTATATCATAGTGAACAATATGGATATGTGATATCTATTGATGATTATGTATGATATGAGATTTCTTTTTTTCACCTGAGAAACCTTTGAAATGTTCAAAGATTTCACAATTTTGGTTTAGAACCAACGTTTGAAGAAAGATGAAATGAATTTGATCTAACCTAGGTAGCTTGTACCTGTTGGATAAAATTCAAAGAATACCTTATGGAGATATGAATATCATTTCTATCTCACTCCTCCTGATAAACCTGAACTCAATAGAGTTGTAGGGAGATACAATTGGATCATGTGTGACATGATTTGATCAATGATGAATTTTAGCATAATTACCTCTTAGTTTCCAAGTATATATGTAGTAGAGACTACGCTATATATCCTTAATAAGATCCCATGCAAGTAAGCTGGAATTAAGCACTAGAGAGTGCTACTTCATTAGGAAAATAAAGGATGGTATCGGATACCTACTTTATGACCTTGAGACTCTGAAAAGATCTCATCTCTGAGAATGTGATTCTTGGAGGATTGAGACTCTTGAGAATCAAGATGAAAATGAAGTGAAGGAACTCATTTAATCTTGAGAAGATAATGAGGCTCCTGAAATCGGGAACTAAAAGGACAATTAAAGATGAAACACTAATACCTCTTCAAATGAGTTTGAGGATGTATTCCATGTGTCAGTTAAGTCTGACAATGATCGGACTTCATGTGATGAAGCTCCTGAGGATCATGACATGGAAAGATGAAAATTACCAATAAAGTCTAAAGTAGACTTCATATACAAATGTTGTATATGGACCCTAGAGGATCCATCTGTAAGGGTTAGACCCATTAAGGTGTAAATAGATCTTCAAGAGAAGAGGGAACCTGATGAGAAGGTAGAGACCTTCAAAGCTCGGTTCGTAGCCATAAGCTACACATCGGAAGAGAAGACATTGCTTGCAATGAGACTTGCTCTTCGGTAACCATGCTTAAAATCATCAGATTATTGCTAACCTTAGCTACACAACTTGACTATTGCATCTTCAAGATGTAAGTTAAGATTGCATTCCTCTAAGAATACCTCTCTAAGGATATTCACATGAAGTAACCACAGGGCATCATGGTTGAGGAAAGCAAGGTGTGCAAGCTAAAGAAACTCCATCTATGAACTCAAATAAGCTTCTTGTAGTTGGAACATCAAATTTGATGAAATCATAAGTGTTATGATTTCAGATAGAATCTTGATGTACCATGTGAAGCTTAGTGAGATTGCCATTGTGTTCATCGTGCTAAATGTAGATAATATCCTAATCATTTGGAATGATACAAGGATGATAATAAGTGTTTTATAGACTGGCTATTCCATACCTTGAGATATGATCTCAAGAATACCTCTTAGATCTTAGTTCTGAAGTTGTTCAGAAGCAAAGAGAAAGAGGGTATTGGGACTGTCATATTTATAGTACACCTTGGACGTATTTCATTCTTGGAAATTCCAAGAAAGGCTTCCTTCTCTTGAGATTTGGTACTGACCTATCTAAAGGGGTAGCACCTCAAAGAGTTGAGGAAGTAATGCTAGAACTGCTTGCACCTGTGCATCATTTACGAGAAGCTAAGTGTATGCTAATTGTGTATAAAAGCTAGATATCTGGCATGCAGTGGGAGTAGTAAAGTGTTTGCTAATCCTACTATGGAGAGAAAACACTTGATTGCAGTAATAACAATATCTTCAAAGATGACTAGGCTTTAGAGATGGTGATCTCTAAGTCTTATCTTCAAGAACTTAAGACTTTATAGATAGAGATCTAAAAGGTCTTAACTGTGGATACCTTAAGAGATAGTGATCTCCCGGAATAAGGGTATTCTGATTAGGATTATGGAAATACTGGTTATAATAGTTATTGCGCAATAGTGTCAAGGACACTATAACTGCTTTAACTAGATTGAGTATTGGTTGCATTAGATGCAACATTCGCATTGGATGCAAGCACTGTTACCTAGGGATATGCAAGTGCCGTAAAAGGACTTGGCATAGTCTTTTGGGAACAGAGTGACTGATCAGCTTACCTAGCTATTTCTAAATAACCTATGATTTTCACATGAGTGTGGGTTTAAATGATTAGACCATTAATGGTTCTATGGGCTAGTGGGAGATTATTGGACATGTGAGCCCATGGCGAGCCATTATGCAATAAATGTTGTTGCAAATATCATTCCCTGATCTGAAATGAAGAATAAATAATTTGCATAATAGGTCCCTCTGTATAATTAGGGTTATGTACCATGGCCATCTTGATGATCATACAGCTGTTGATTCAATAATTGAATCATAGAGGCCGGTGCTTGGATGAATATCTAAAGGGTTAGATTGAGGACTCATCAAGCACCGTCAAATGATTATTAAGAGATGATCTCCAGCCTGAGTAGGAGATGGCAATCCTTTCTCACATAGGCTGATATCTGACCGACCTCTTGATGCATGTCCTCTGCATGGGAATAGTGATTTGGAGGTGTCAGATTAAATAGGTTAATGGGTTGACTTAACGAGATCGAGATAACCTAAGTCCTATGTTGAATTCTGTCACAACATAGGCACACATCCTCACCGGAGACAAATGTATTGTCATATGTCTGAGTATGTACATTTGGCAGACCGATAGTTTGATGGCCTAACCAAGGTCTATACACCGGCGAGCTGGTGTGCATATAAGGGCATATGAGTAATACGATCTCTCAAAGGGATCATACATGTTTACTACTGAACCGGAAGACATGAGCTCACTCATGAGATATTGGGATGAATCAAATTCCGTGCACGGTCGTCTCGCTTTGGAAGCTTGACTGAATTTGTAGGTTTGATATATACTTTTGGAAAGTATATGATCAAGACCTAGGTATGATATATGCTTTTGGAAAGTATATGATCGATACCAAATCCCAATGATCAAATGAGAAACTTACTGATAAAATCCTGAAGAAGACAGTATAAAATTGATCTTGATCTTCGGGTTGATCATGGGTCTTCCAGTATGCAGGATGTACAGGTATTGGGAATACCTGAGGGTGATGTGATCATAAACGATTGTATATCCATGATGCTTCCATTCTGAGGGAGTGATGAAATAGGTCTGGATTTTAGTGACTCCTTTCAGTAGAGAAGCAATCTGATCTTAGTCCAAGTGTTGGACATTGGTCTGAATGAGATTCAGATGCAATGAGAAGATTAGATTTGCGGTCTTGATTTAATCAAGCATCTGTGGGAGGTTCGTAAGATCTGGATTTGAGATAAGATCTCAATATCCAAGTCACTATACATGGAACAATACAATCGCCCTATCCTTATCTCCAAGTATTTTATTATTCTTGAAGGAGGTCAAAAATAATTCATTTGATGAATTCTGTATCCAAGCATCGAGAAAATGGATAACTAAATATGATTTAATTATAATGAATAATATGAATTTGATTCATATTATAAGAAGACATATCTAAGATAATTAAATGTGATTTAATTATCAAAGATATGAATAACATGAATGTGATTCATGTTATTTGGGCACATGAGAAAAGAGATCCAAGATGATTAAATATGATTTAATTATCATGGATTCATATTTAATCATCTTGGATATGAATAATGTGGATAACACCATCCATATTAATCATATATATTATAAATATGATTTGTAATATATTAGAGAAAGAGAGAAACTATGTAAATAGCATTTGTTAATTAATAATGTGAATTGGATTCACATTAAGTAATTAATTGGAAATGTAATTTACAAATTAGTTTGGGTTGTGAACGTGATTTACATATTTTCAATGGCATGATTGAAATATTCATAAATTAATTTGGAATTAATTTGGTATATAATTTTGCAATAGATATACACTAATTAATTGGGAATTAATTTAGTGAATAATGTTGCAATATAAACAGGAGATAATGATATGAATTAAAAGGATGAGATAATCCACAAAATCTCATGGATGGATAATTATCTTTATCCATGTGATTTAGGTGGATAATTATCTTTTAAATTATCATGTCATTATCTTATGTTTATTGATTTATTTATTAAATTAAATTATGTTGATGATAATGCAACATATATTTAATTTAATATTTAATGTAAATTAATGTTGTTGGTATTTAGCCAACAACCATCATGACCATTGATTAATACATAGATCAACTTGGCCGTTGGATCTATGTGTCCCATGGATTAAGATCCATTGGATCCTAAACTAATATAAAAGGAGGGCTAGCCTTTCATGGTACATTACTAAGAGTTGTACAAGGTTACAACTCTCTCTCTCTCTCTCATATTCTCGCCCTCTCTCTCTCTCTCCTCCAAAAGGTGGCCGTCCATCTTGTGTTGAGAAAGGAGAGACCTTCTCGGCTTCACCTTCGACGACTCGGGGATCTCCTCCTTCTTTGGGGTTGTTTGCTTTAAAGGAAGATGACGGATTTCATTTGACGAAATCATGGGATTCATGCTTGGATCTTCATTGAGGATTGCGGGGAGGAACACGACTCATCATCGCTCCCGCAAGTGCGTTCTTCGTGGATCGGACTTAAGACAGGAGGATCTCTTGTTTGGGATCTCACGATTACAACCACGCTCCAAGAGGTATTCCTTATACTTTATGGTTTGATGAAACGATCCGAGAAGTGTTCTCGTGATCATGTGGTTTCATCACTAGATTTAAAATTTTAATTTCCGCCGCATCTAGCGACTAGTTGCCCCGATCACATACGATGCGATCAACACGCTTCCGTGATGCACTTAAGGATTCTCAATATCCTTCAGTCTCTTGCTTTAAGGACTTGATCACAACCATTGTTCAAGAGGTAATCCTACATATTACTTGTGGTTAGAAGAAATGACCCGAGAAGTGTTCTTGGATCATGTGGTTTCATCACTTTAATTTCTTTTAATTGCGCTTCACCAAGTAACTAGTGCAACTAGTCACTCCGATCCATACAATGCAATCATCACACTTTAGTGATGCATTTAAGGATTTTTTCCATATCATTCAAGTGGTATCAGAGCCTTGGTCGAGGTCTTGGGTATGATCCAAAACCCTAAGCGATCGATGATCAACTTTCATATGCATGGGAATCATTGTTTTAGATTGGATGCAATATTCGAATCGGTTTTTCACTTAATTAAAAATCTAATGTTTGTGCATTGTTTAGAATATTTTTTAGTTAATAAAATATATTTATAATGTCTAAATATTATTTAAAAATATTAATCTAAAATTGGTACCAAAGTGCATGGAAATGATCCGAAGAGTTCACGCGATTAATTAGAGAATCAAATCATCAAACTGCTTGGATTTATTTCACGCAATTCCGACTCCGTTTGCCCTAGAATAGGATTGAAGATTTGTTTAGTAAATCTTATTATTATATTAATTAAAATTGTTTTAATAAAAATTATATGGTATAACTTCAGTTGAAATACGAATTATCATTTAAAATACAAAATGATCACATCACATTATCATGACCTGAGACAGATATAGTATCTAGTCGGGGATCGTTAGAGTAGCACGTTGCTCTGTGAGCGGTCTGTCCCACATCCTATGTGTATTGGTCATGACAGCAGGTAAGGAAAGTATAATGTTTGAAGAGATCATGATGTAATTTTCTAATTATTAAAATTTGAATAATATATATTTTGATATTACACCATCCTTTCAAGTAACAATCAAGAGTGCTTGTTGGTTGATTAAATTAGATTGATAATTGATTTAATATGATCAAAATATTTATATCTAATTAAAAATACTCTATTATGAATAAAGTAGTATTTTACGTGGAAGAATTAATTATTTTAATAAGATTCATAATAATTAATTAAAATTTGAACATGATATGGAGGATCACATAAGTGACATCCATGATCTCTCGTCAAGGCGAAGGGTTCTGTCGCCATGGATAAAATGTAGGAGATGCATGTCTGAAGTGACAACTCCTGCATACAAGCATACGTGGATCGAGCTCTTCGCTTCTCGAAAAAGTAAGGTCGTATGCATAGTAACTCCAACATCGGTTCCTCATATTATTGGAGCATATTGGATTGCGCCTATCGAGTTCTAATCTTGTTGACGGTTGGTTCAATTAGCGATGGATCAACATCGTCTTAGGGATGGTGGCCCTGGTGTTAGATCAAATTGGAAAATACAAGTTGGACTTGCAATAAAGAATGTGTTCCCGCTTCTTTTTAGTCAAATTACAGTTTTTCATATTATTGGGATGTAAATAAGGTAGAAAAGGATATCCTAGTTCGTTCTAGAGATATAGCAGTAGGTATATCTCTTACTTTGAAAGTAATTAAGGGAATGAACTTTAAAAGTTGAAAAGGTAAGACTAATTTAATTAAAAAAATCATTAATCAAAGAATCTAATATTTAATATATGTATGTATGTGTGTGTGTGTGTTCTAATATAGTGCATTCTTAATTTCAAACAATGAAGTCCATGAACCCACTCATTAGGCTTCTGGAGGTCAACCAATTGACTTGATCAAATTACTCGGATTGGATCCATAATTTGGAGTATGTCCTATCTGTAGAATGCATATCCTATGTGTTGTATGAGGACAAGCATGAAAACCCTAAGACACTGGAAGAAATACAATACAATGAATACTATGATGAAGATCATACATTGACTAGGTGTCATATTCTAGGATCTCTCTCCAATGTGCTTCAGAAGCAACATGTGGATATGGAGAAGACCATATCTAATGGAGATGGATCAGAAGATGATTAGATCATCAAACCTCTTTACTTAATGTGCTTATAATTCAATGGAAATCATGAAAATTATGAATTTACCTTAATTAAATTTTATATTTAATAATTATAAAAATAATTGATTAATCATCATAGACCATTGAATGAATATTTCATGAAAATCCTAGTTTATCCTACAATAGTTGTAGGACAATCTCTACATGCAAAACCTTGTTGCTTGAATAGGATTGAGGATTTGCTTAGTAAATCTTATTATTATATTAATTAAAATTGTTTTAATAAATATTATATGGTATAACTTCAGTTGAAATACGAATTATCATTTCAAATACAAAATGATTGCATCACATTATCATGACCTGAGACATATATTGGATCTAGTCGGGGATCATTAGAGTAGCACGTTGCTCTGTAAGCGGTCTGTCCCACATCTTATGCGTATTGATCATGACAGCGGGTAAGGAAAGGATAATGTTTGAAGAGATCATGATGTAATTTTCTAATTATTAAAATTTGAATAATACATATTTTAATATTACACCATCCTTTCAAGTAACAATCAAGAGTGCTTGTTGGTTGATTAAATTAGATTGATAATTGATTTAATATGATCAAAATATTTATATCCAATTAAAAATACTCTATTATGAATAAAGTAGTATTTTCCTTGGAAGAATTAATTATTTTAATAAGATTCATAATAATTAATTAAAATTTGAACATGATATGAAGGAGCACATAAGTGACATCCATGGTCTCTCGTCAAGGCGAAGGGTTCCGTCGCCATGGATAAAATGTAGGAGATGCATGTCTGAAGTGACAACTCTTGCATACAATCATACATGGATTAGGCTCTTTGCTTCTCGAAAAAGTAAGGCCGTATGCGTAGTAACTCCAATATCGGTTCCTCATATTATTGGAGCATATTGGATTGCACCTATCGAGTTCTAATCTTGTTGACGATTGGTTCAATTAATGATGGATCAACATCATCTTAGGTATGGTGGGCCCGGGTGTTAGATTAAATTGGAAAATACAAGTTGGACTTGCAAGACAGTATGTATTCCTGCTTGTTTTTACTCGAATTACAGTTTTTCATATTATTGGGATGTAAATAAGGTAGAAAAGGATATCCTAGTTCTTTCTAGAGATATAACAGTAGGTATATCTCTTACTTTGAAAGGAATTAAGGGAATGAACTTTAAAAGTTGAAAAGGTAAGACTAATTTGATTAAAAATTCATTAATCAAAGATATTTAATATATGTATGTATGTATATATATATATATATGTATATGTGTGTGTGTTCTAATATAGTGCATTCTTAATTTCAGACATTGAAGTCCATGAACCCACTCATTAGGCTTCTGGAGGTCAAACAATTGACCTGATCAAATTACTCGGATTGGATCCATAATTTGGATTATGTCCTATCTGTAGAATGCATATCCTATGCATTGTACAAGGACAAGCATGAAAACCCTAAGACGATGGAAGAAATACAATACAATGAATAATATGATGAATATCATACATTGGCTAGGTGTCATATTCTAGGATCTCTCTCCAATGTTCTTCATAAGCAACATGTGGAGATGGAGACCTGTCAGGATATAATGTTGAATCTAAAGGGGATGTTCGATGTTGTCAACAGCACTCAGCGTTATAACATTATGAAAGATCTTATTCACTGCAAAATGCATGAAGGGACTTCAGTTAGGGAACACATACTCAAAATGTTTGGGTACCTCTCAGAACTGGAAACTCTCAGTGCTAACATGGATGCAGATATACAGTCTGACTTCATTCTATTATCGCTCCCTAAGTTTTTCAATAACTATGTGGTGTCATTCCACGTGAACAAGGTGAATTGGTCTAATGTTGAGTTATTGGCTTCATTAAATTCTACAGAAGACATAATGAAGAAAGATAATCCCTCTGGTAGTACAGTAGTTGCACAGGTCAATGGGAAGTGTGGTAGGAAGCAAGGATCTCGGAAGGGCCCGGCCCAGAAGAGAAAAAAGAAGAATCTGGCTCATCTTCTACTGCTTCTGCATTGGAGACATCAAAGAAGATCGATGGTTGTCATCATTGCAAGAAGCCAGAACACTGGAAGCGTAACTACCCAGATCAACTGAAGTATGCTGACAAAGATAAAGCTCCAGCACGTATGAATTCTACTTTCATCATTGAAACTAATTTTCTTGTAGGATGAGAAGGTAGTTAGGTCATTTATTCTGGTGTTTTTGTTCATGTATGTATTTTTTTGCATCTATTTCACAAAACTAAGAGTCTTGATTAAGGGGAGATAGTCAATCAGATGGGATCTGATACAACTATTGCGACAGTCGTCGTTAGGACCTACAGACTATCATTATGTAGTAGAAGAATCCTAGTACTTAAAGAATGTCTTTATGTTCCAGATATCAAAAAGAATGCAATATTTGTATCTAAATTAGTTAGAAGTGGATATTTATTTCTATTCTATAATAAACGTGTTATAAATCGTTACGATAAATATATTGCGAATGGTGTTATGACTATTGGTGGACTCTATGAATTGTGCATTGATGAAAATGTCATGAATATTACTACCACTAATAAAAAAATATAAAAGAAACAAGGAGGATGGAAATTATTCAAATATAATTTGGCATTAAAGGCTTGGTCATTTATCTGTTTATAAGATCAATAGATTGATAAAGGATAAACCCTTAGATCTCCAATAGCTCCTACCTTCGATCCATCCCCCACATGCATTGCTCTTCGTCGCTCTAAACCCGCTTCCAGCCTGCCGCGTGTGGCCCCAACAGTCGCACCTCCACGCCTGCGCACCAGCAGCAATGCCCGCGCACCTTGCCTCCTCCACGCTGCTCCCCAAGTTTTTACCCTAGTGCAGGATTGGAACCCAACGAAGGGAAGGTTTTTATTTTTATTTTGTGAAAATTGCATCTTCATCTCACATATTTTTTAAAAATTACAAAAGAGCCCTTAGGCATAGATCTTCTTATTAGGTTTTTATTTTTTGTATTGCAAAGACACCATTGCATTCACATTTTAATTTGGACCTCAAGATTGCATCATTTTTATCAAAAAAATTAAATGTTGTAGGATATTTAATTCTTTAACTCTTACCTATTTATTTGGAATTTTATGAGCATTGGATAATTTACTAAAAATCAGAGTTTGAAATTCAGTGTTAATTTGCCCATTTATGCTCTGAAATTCACACATACTTAAATATTACTCTAAAAATTGTGGAAAATTAAAGATGATGCTTCTCAATACTCTTTAATTACTGTCCAAATTTCGTCAAAAATGGAGACGTATTGTACCTAAAATAAATTGTTTAGTGATTTATGCAATTGATTTTTAATTCAATCCATAAATATTATTTTTGTGAAATTTCAACTTTCTTGGATTGGTAATTAAAATATCTTTTTGAGATAATCTTGCTTCTAAATATATTGATTTTGTGGATTAAATAAGAATTAAAGACTCAAAGTCACTTTGTTTTCAGTAAAAAATTCATAAAAAAATATTGTACTTTCATTTCATCATGTTTAACTTCCAGTAAAAATTTCATAATTTTTGCATTATGTTTACATGAAAAAAATTCATAAAACCCCTAAAAATTTTGCATTTTTATTGTTGCATTTTAACTCCGGAAATTCCAAAAAAATACATTTTGCATTCATCATTAGATTAGGTTTTCAGGAAAAATATAACTTGGCTAATTTGGATTAATTTCACATTAAAATTAAATTTGGATAATTTGCTTATTTTCTTAATAACCTAGTTCAATCGTAATTGTGCATTTGCATTTTTATCGCATAAAAAATTACAAAAAAAATCTTCTTGGAAAACTGTTAGTTAATTCATATGACTTGATCTGGCATTGTTCCTTTGACTTCTTGAGTCGACCCTAGAGTTTGTCCAGGTTAAAAATACATAAAAATGCACATTAATTAATTCATTGATTCGTGTGTTAATTTTTGATCGATCCTGATTGCCCGACTACAACCATGCTACATGTTAAAAGGGTAATTTTCATATTCGTCGGTGGGAAATTATCGCCAATCCACCCGCATCCCTTTATCACAGGGAGGGGAGGATGGCTAGGCCTTACCTTATGAATGGTGGACGATGAGTGACTAGGACAAAGATGATGGTTTTATGGGCAGAGAAATGGCGGTTTCAGATGGTGGTGGAGGGTTTTTGAATGGCTGACAAAAGGCATTTGAGGGAGGAATGAAGGCATTGATGGGCGAGAAAGGAAGGTGGACGGTAACGGCTATGGAGATGGGGCCTTAGGTTGTGCGTAGGTGGTCTGGTTGGGAGCTATAAATGGAAGGGGGCGGAGGATGTCACATGTGTAACACCTAGGGAGGAGGCATTAGGAGGTAGGCGACAAGTGGATAGCCGTTGGATCTTGCGATCCAACATTCCAGGAAAGGGTACGGATAGAGGGGGTAGATCAGATCCTCAGGATCTGATCGAACAGTTGGGGAACGAGCGTTGGTTAACGGCTCGGATGAGATAGGAGGGAAGATCTAAGGGTTAGGGATGAAGGGACGACATGACGAGTGCGGAGCCATAGGATAAGAGGGAGATTGTGTGGTCTAGAAGAGAGCGGGACTGTATAGATAGGATTTGATCGGGGGGGATCAGACGACAGAAGATCGATATGGAGATGAACAGTTGGGATGGGAGTGGGTGGGAGGAGATCCAAGGGTGGCGAAGAGAGGTGCGTCCATGTGGCACCAGCTCCATAAAATTCAAAAATAACAAAAAAGAAAGAAAAATAAAAAAGAAATACTTAAAGGCATAATTAGGAAAAAGTCAAGACATGAAAGTTGTAGATCTCAATGAGATATACAAGTTTCATGTCGAAGAACAAGTCAAAAGAAGTCATTTGTACAAAGGTGTATTTTTGGGAGTATTTTTAATGGGTAAAAACACTTCTTTTGTGGTTTGAGATTATTTTGTATTTTATTTTCTTTTAAAATCTAAGATAAATATATATAATAATTAATCTAATTTTTAGAGTTTTTTTAATAAAATATAAAAATCAAGAAAAGGGATTAGTGATTAAATGCAATAAATTAGAATTAGATTTTAGTGTTTTTTACAGGTTAATTATACACCGAATATATACAACATAATCAAAGTTAATATTAATGAATTATTAATGATTTTTATTGAATTTCATAAGCTTAAGGATTAATAAATAAGTTTTAACATGATGTATCTGAGATACATCACATGTCCATGGGCTGGCACATGTCTCCAAAAAAATTCAAAAAATAAAAGGGAAAGAAAAATAGAAAAGAAATAGAAGAAGACCTCGGATCAAAAAACCTCTTTCATGAAAGCTGTTTGTATCGAAGAGATCTACAACTTTATGAAGGAACTGGAAGCAAAGGAGTTTACGAGGATAAAAATTATAAAAATATGATAAAATAGAGTATACTTATTTACATTTTTAATATGTTCTTTGGATTTTTAATAAATAAATAAAATAGCAAAATAAATTAGAAGTACGAAACAAGAGATTTTTGTATATACTCTCAAAGGTAACTCAGACTCAGTTAGTTTCTTTGATTCTATCTTAATTTGGAGTTGGATTTTTATACCACATAATAAAACTTTCATCAAAGAAAACAAATAAAAAAAGAAACAAAATAAAAAGGGTTAATTAAGTACATAATTCAGGTCGAAACCTCTACAATACAAAATACGCAAAAGAGGCCAAAATCCAACTTTCACATAAGAGCTCCCATTTTTATGAAATTACTCTTATTTTGAAGGTATTTGAATATGGAGTACTTTAAAAGTGAGTAGACTAAAATCTAACAATGTATGAGGAAGATATGCACGTTTTATTCCGTCTGGTGTGAAATTAAGTTTTACGTTTAATTATCACTTATTTAAGGTAGATTTTTCGTATTTTTCTTTATTTTGGTTTTTAATATCTACACAATAGAAGCAGTTTGGGGTCAATCGGAATTAGGATGAATCAATTAAAAATCAGCAAATTAGCTGCTTTTTATGTCAATTTACACTTAGATTTTTGGCTCCTTTATGCAATTATGCATGATAAAACACGAATACTATTTACACATAATAATAATAATGTTATTGAAATGGTTAGATGCATATGAACCTTGGGGAACACAGCCTAATTGACCAAATTTAGCATGTTGAATCAAGAATTATTAGGAAGATATCCTTCAAGATCAAGGGGGTCTTTATAAATGGACAGCCGTGCCCTTTTGGCACATCTAATGCCCAAGCATGTTTATATGTACCATAAATCATCATTGCGACACTTCATAGATAAGTTTATGGTTGTCTACATTGACGATCACTTGATCTACAACATGACTAAATATGATCACTTCAGGCACTTGCATCAAGTTCTAGAGAGATTGAAAAAATAAAAATTATTCGTTCGCCTCAAGAAAGTGCTCCTTCACGTTGAATTCTGATCTATTCTTGTGATACATTATATTTGCTAATGGAGTCAAAGTTTACCCGTCCAAGGTTGAAGCAATTCAGACTTGGTTAGTACCATGAACTATCACTAAGATCCGCAATTTCTTACAATTGATCTTATTCTATTGATAGTTCATTCAAATCTTTAGTGCTTGCGTTGCTATAATGATTGATATCACATGTAAAATGTGCATCTAGTTGGTCCATAAGCGCACAAGCTAGCTTACAAAGGTTGAAACACTAGTTGCCCAATGCCCTAGTTTTAGCACTTCCTTAATTTGCTGAAATTTTTGTGGTCAATTGTTATGCCTCACACATTGGAATAGGTGTTCTTGAGCTAGTAAGAACATCTTGTAGCATTTTTCAGTGAGAAGTTGAATGATGCTCGATCATGGTATTAAATGTATGATGTTGAATTCTATGTTGCGGCACATGCCCTTAAGAAATAAAGGCATTACATAATGAATTTGTCCTTAATTATGATCATGAAGCATTTCATTATTTGAACTCCCACAAGACCTTTAATAAGCTCTTTGCTAAATGAATTAGCTTCCTTCAAGAATATACTTTTCTTCTCAAGCATAAAGTTGGGACCTTGAATCAAGTGGTCGATGTGTTAACTAGATGCAGACATGTCTTGACCATGATTGACTGTAAGCACAGTATTTTATTTTCTCGAAGATCTTTATCACGCTGACCCCGATTTCGACTCTATTTATGCGAAATGTGTCAATACTAGATAAGATCCCACAACCACCTACTTCATTTATTAGCAATTTTTATTTAAGGCAATCAACTTTGCATTCCCACCACAACACTCCCTGAGAACCTTATCGCAAAGAAGCACAATGACAGGTTAGCTCAACACTTTAGATAAATATTATCTTTAGCTCTCCTCCAACAATTACTTTATTTACCCCAATTGCAGAAGGATGTTACGCGATTTCTACAAAAAAAAAATTCAAACTTGGCAACGATTTAAAAGGACATACACAAAACACTTGACTCAATACACCCTCCCAATCCATATGAGATCTTGGGAAGACATCACAATATATTTTGTATTGGATGTACCTCTCACAGTTAGGAAAGTTTATTCTATTTTTGGGGTGGTGGATATATTTTCCAAAATGACACGTTTCCTTGCAGGCACAAAAAATCAAATGCATTTCATATTGCTGATTTTTTATGTCGTCGTTCAATTACATGGTGTTCCTTGTTCTTTTACATATGATCAGGGCACATAATTTTTGAGTCATCTTTGGTACACGTTTTGACCTCGTTTTGATATATATCTGCAATACATTACTACTTATCATCCAAAACAGATGGGCAGACCAAAGTAGTTAATAAATTTTAGGGAATTTATTGCGATGCCTTGCAGGGGACTATTCATTCAAATATGATCTATTTTTTCCCCAAGTCGAGTTTGCATATAACAACTCTACCAATAGATCCATTGGCAAATCGCGGTGTGAGAGTGTGCACAACTTCTCATTTCCTCATTTTCTAGGTGCACACCCACAACATGGATGGGAGGACCAATGCATCTGCTGAAAGATCTGATCAAGTACCCAACCCACCTCCGTGAAGATATCCAAACTAAACTTCAAGACATGACCCAGATATACAATACCCAAGTCCACCTACACAATAGATAGAGTGAGTTTATAATTGAAGATTAATGATGGTTCATCTAAGAAAAGAGAGGGTCCCTTTGATTGTCTATCAAAAAATTGCTACTCCAAAAATTAACCCATTCGAAATCCTCAAACAAACTTAACATAACACTTACACCGCTAGATGTTCAAACATTGTCAATTTTCGACGTTTCAGATATCTTTCTATATCATGGAGACAACTTCCCTAATGGCAAACCTACTAGACGATCTTGTCGAATTGTTGGTCCAACACCAGCTGCATGTTGTGCCCGATGCAGATTAGATTGAAGATATTGTGAATGTTCGATATATGACTACGATACGAGGTCTCTTCCGATGCTAGTGGAAGTAACAAACCGTTGATAGATTGCACATGGATTGAGAAAAACAAACTTTGAGAACTTTGCCCTGATCCAGAATTATCGTTACACTATATTGACAGAGCGATATTCTTTTCCGTAGGAGGGAGCTAATGTAGCATATGAGTTTCACAATTTTTTTTTGTAAATTTTGAATCAAAGTGTATTACTTGAGTTAAGTTGAGTTAGTTTTATTGTTAGGGGTGAAGTATTTGAATTTGTAAAAGGACATTATAAAGGCTTTATTTCATTCTAATTTTTATTTGAAGTTATATTTTTGATATTTATTTGGGAGAAAACAAACTTATTTAAGAACCGAAACTGAAAATTTATTATTTTTTCCATTACTTCTCTCCCGCTCTCCCCTCCCGCAAGAAACCCTATCTTTCTTATCCCACGTCCACCGTCCTGCAACGCCCCAGCCACCGCCTCTCAATAGCCACGCGCAGCCAACGCCACACCGAGCCACCAACTCGCCGCCTCTGCTCCCTGCCGACGTTTCCCTCGATCAGGTCCAAGGTGCTGCGCCCTCTTTTTCAGGTCGTTTGTCGTACCAGTGTTCGAAACCTTAAATTTTTAACCGAATTTCTTTGACTATGGGATGCTATGCACACTTGGCTTGGTGGAGTTTATTTTTCTGCGACATGGATCCCCTTTTTCCGTTAACTAATTATGTCTGAAATCATCTTGCGGATGAGCGCTGCATTCTCTTCCCGGTTTTCTTTTCTTTTATTCCTGATTTTTAGCACTCTCTGGAATTCTTTGATTTTCCAGAACCAATCGAAATCCATTTATTTCTTTCTGCCAACAGAAATCTCCATCATCATTTGCTTATTCATCCAGCATCATTTAATAATTTTGAAATTAACCAGGAGAGTAACATTTAGTGCTGACTTTATTTCATTTAATTTCTTGGTTACATCCGCACGAACTTGCATCATGCGTCGACCTCCAACTGCTTCGCCGCCTCCCACATTAAATATTTATGATTGATTTATATTGTAGCCTCAGAACCCTGCAAGTGATCGAGGATGCCGAGCCTCATGTGCAACGCCTGCAACAGGGAGTTCGCAGACGAGGCGGACCAGAAGCTCCATTACAGGTCCGAATGGCACCGCTACAACCTCAAGCGAAAGGTATTTTCCCTTTTGTTCTTTGTCTTTTTAAATAGCAAGCCCGATTCTGGGAGCTTGAGTAGCTGCTTTATTTCATTAAAAATGGAACTTACAGGAGGAGGCCTTCAAAGGGATATACATGTAAGCATGAAACCAGAAAAAAGTGTATAGAAGTAGTCATTCAATTTAATTATCTTCAGCCTCCTCATCAATTCAGAAGCTGCCTAGAGGGTAGCTGGAACTCTGTTTAGTAATGAAACTGTCTTTAAGATAATTTTAACATCTCCCAAATCCAAAATATCCAAACCAACTATAACTTCTCTGCAGATCTCTTATCTTTCACAGTCAGTATCATTAAGAAAAAGGAATAAAGTGTTTTTGATCTTCTGAAATGGTAGCTACTTCCAATGCAGCTGCGGTAGAACAGTGGATTTTATAAACCAACAAGTAACT
This sequence comes from Ottelia alismoides, assembly GCA_037367405.1. Taxonomy (NCBI): domain Eukaryota; kingdom Viridiplantae; phylum Streptophyta; class Magnoliopsida; order Alismatales; family Hydrocharitaceae; genus Ottelia; species Ottelia alismoides. Next base: position 97,949 of record JAZKJV010011893.1, on the reverse strand, counting down.
TAGACGAGGTAGTGAGTATCATTGTTTAACATTGAAACTCTCAAGAGAAGACCATTCCAGTATCTCCCAAACTCAAGACCTACAAATATCCAAATCATCAAGAAAAGAAATATCGCACTTGTACATCAGGTTCACCAGCCATCACCAACAGTTTAGGCACATCATAACATTTAAATGTAGACAGAAGCAGTGGCTGCTTCTTCATATGGTGCTTCTCAATCCAGATAAGAACAAGATAAGAACCAACTTTCGGAGCATTCCAATATATATAAAAGAAAAATTCAGAAAGGAACTTAGCTGGTTCTGCATACATCATGGTGAGGTATGCGCTTCCCATAATCCATGTGAATCAGCCTAAAACCCCTTGAAGCCATCATCTTCTACAATATTTAAATCTTTTATAGATCGTTTTCTGTCATCCTTAGAGCTTTTGGACACTTTCCCACTCTCCACTTTCATTTCCAGGCCGCGTACATGATCGGATCACAATCCCCTCCTTTGAGACTCGAGCAATATCTCCCATCCGTGGGGTATTTTAGGTTTGAGAGAATGTGGCTCCAAGAGGAAGGCTTTCGGGAGTTGGTTGTCAACCACTGGTTTGTGGTCTATGGCTTCGCGACATCGAGGCAATCTCAAAAGTTCATATTTTTTCGCAAGCGACTGTGTGCTTTAAGTAGGAGGTTAGGATATTGCATAGGCCCATCGTGCAGGTGTAGAGGCAGAGCTCGCCATGTTGGATGACATTGATGATGCTAGAGATCTCACACACACTGAACTCTTGGAGAGATTGACAACATATAACTTTATTCTAGATGAAGACAAGAAAAGTGTGGCCGAATGGAAGCAAATATCCAGGCACTTGTGGCTGAAGGAGGGTGATGCAAATACAACCTATTTCCATAGAATTGCTAGTGGGAGGTGCAGACAACCAAATCTATTTGGTCGTGGTGAATGGGAATTGTGTTGAGGGGGATCATGAGATGTGGATGGCCATTGTGGATCACTTCCACGAGTTCTCGAGAAGAAATGTGACTAGATCTTGGAGATGGTTCGGGTGTGGGGTCTCCGTATTGACAGAGCAACATGCTAGTCATTTGACTCAGATGGTGATCACGAAGGAGGTGAAGGTCACATTTTAGAACCTTAACGCTGTTGGTGCTCCTAGTATGGATGGTTTCATCGTGTTCTTTTTTTGTGAGTTCTGGGAGCTCATCGGTGGAGAGGTTGCTGATGTGTTGCAATGCATGCCTTAACAAGCTCAATGAGGCACTAATTTCTTTCTCCCAAAGAAGGATTTCTCCTAGGCTATTGAGGATTTTTGGCCCTTCGTCCTATCTAATGCTATCTATCTGATTGTGGCTATGGTCTTGGCTATAAGATCGAATCATGTGGTGGAGCACCTCATTTCACCGCTTCAGTGTGCGTTCATTCCAGCCAGGGAGGTTGATTGATGCTGCCTAGTTACGACAACTGAGATTATAACAGAGTGGAAAAGACATGGGTAAAAGGGGTTGTTGTGGAAAGTTGACTTCTCCAAGGCATATGATACCATGGATTGACGTTTCTTACGGATGGCAATGGTAAGGCGTGGTTTTTGTGACACGTGGATCTTCTGGATAAAATATTGTGTTACCACAGCTTCCTACACGATTCTTGTTAATGGTAGATTAGAGGGTGGCTTTTTCCAGCCACTGCGTGGGGTTAGACATGGATGTCCCTTGGCGTCAATACTTTTTGTGGCCTCAACCGATGTGCTTGCTTGCATGGTGGCTCAGGTGGTGCAAAGTGATATTTCGAGGGGTTACACTTCTAAGTAGATATCTATTCCCCTGCTGCAATACATGGATGATACGCTTTTCGTTATTGATGTGGGTGTTGAGGAGGCTAGAGCTATGGCCTATACAATGGATATTTTTGGAGAATCTCTAGGTTGGTAGTCAATAATGGGAAGTCTACTGTTGTTCCGTTTGAGCCCTCGAATGGTGTTGCTCGTGACAGTTGTACCGTACTTGGCACTGAGAGAGGCTCACAATTGATTCACTACTTGGGCCTTCCCCTTTCGGCAAATAATCTTAAGTTGACGGACTGGCTCTCGATCATTGAGAAGTTGGAAAAGATCTCAGACTGCAAAGTGTCGATCCTTTCTGGGGGGTCGTCTGGTGTTCGTGAAAGCAGTGCTATCAACCATCCCAATTTATTTCATTTCATCATGCTTGTTGCATGTTGGTATTAGGCGTCTTTTGGAGATGCTTGTGAGGCTTTTTCTCTGGGGGAAGATGTGCCAGGAGGGCATGAGCTACACCTGGTTACCTGTTCCACTATTACGCTACTCCTTAAGGATGGTGGTCTTGACTCTTGAGATACTATGCTTATACTCTATGAATGAAGATCTTTTGCTTAAGTGGGTTAGCAGGATTTGGAGCAAAAGCGAAATCTGTGTTGCAGACTCATTCCCTAGATTTATGGTATTGTTGTTTAGTACTCGTCTCGTCAACTCCATACCTACAGGTCGTCTTCCTTCTGGAATAGGATCAGATCGATACTACCTCGCGTTTAGGATTTCTTTCGTCCATCCTTAGGGGATGGTAATTCTTTTTCTTTCTGGACTGACAATTGGTTGGGGGTCGGTCCTCTTTCCTCCAGTTTCCCCTTTTGTTTGCTTTGGCAGCTAATCGTATTGCAAAGGTAGCCGAGTGCTGGGTGAACGGAAATTTGACGCCTCAGTTTTTGACAAACTTCTCTTATCAATGCCTTGAAGAGTTTCTTCTATTCTTGGATTCCATAAAACAAGTTGACGGTCCCACCTTTGGGCAGGACCATTGGATGTGGAGATCCAACCCTTTCATCGTTAAGCATGCCTATAATGCTATCAGTAGACCGCCTCTGTCAAGGAGTCAAGGACATACTCTTTGATTCGTGATTGCAGATTTATCTGGAGCATTAAGCTGCCAAGTAGAATTGGGTTCTTCATGTGGCTTTTCCGTAGAAAACCTGTCATGACTAGAGATCATTGCGCCCGATTGTTCGTAGTTATTTATGATAGATGCCCCCTTTGTGAGACACAGATTGAAACATTGGATCACCTTTTCTTCAATTGTGAGAAAGTTTTATCTGTCTGGTAGGATAACAAGGCAAATTGTCCGTCTCTTCAAAACTTGGACTTGTTTTGGAATTCATTATTTGAGGTCAGGATCGGCCAAGAGTGGATCTTCTTCGACCTCTTGCAACTGTTTGGGCGGTCTGATTAGATGGGAACAACTCTCTCTTCTTTTCTCATCGCTTCTATGCTGAAAACATAATTTTCTATTCTAAGACTCTCATCGAGTCTTGGTTTTTGTAAGTCTTTTTGAGCTTTAATTAAATAAACTTGGGGGGACACCGCATAGTGTATCCCCTCTTTTGGTCTAAAAAAATCTTTAAAATTATGGATGTGTTCTCACGTGCATTTTTTCTTCGCAACGGAGCAATTCTTAGAGTCAGAGCGATTCCCAATATTAAAGCTCTACAACCTTGAAAATAAAATTCTTCTTACTAATATAGAGCAGATCCAACAAATATCATAGAAAATAGAAAATAACAAGAGAATGGGGCTAAGTTTTGTACACACATCCATGGATATGTGCATTTCCCCAATTTCTCTTCTCTTCAACGTTTATCCTCCTTATCCAGTGTTTCTTCTCCAGAAGGCTTTCAAGTTAAACAAGATCTACAACACCAGCATGACAAACATTTTAAAAAGAATAAGATCAACTACATGAGAACGACTTACCTTTTGTGCACACATCAAAGATGCATGCACTTCCCTCTTCCGTTGCCAAGACCACAAACTTGTTCCAGTTTTTCAAGTTACACCAGATGAAGAACTCTACTCTCTCCTCCAGTAGTCTACTGGTCACATTTTTGATTTCAAGCTCTCATGAAACCCCTTGCCTGTAATCACATCATTTTAAAAGTGACGATATAATTCATCAGAATGAGAAAATGAGCGAGTCAGACAAGGGATAGAAGACACGAGATAGAAGATAGCTTTGTGCACAAATTTTAGCATTTTCTTTATCCCTTGCTAAGAACTATAGTTCTAATCTCGATTCTTTATCCATCTCTAGCTCTCTTATGCGCTTCATAGCATATATGCTCATATCCAGAGAGACTTATCCTATCTTCTTTAGTTTTTAGGAGCATGAATGAACTTAATAACATAGGTTTGCAAGACACTGCTCATGCTTTGAAAAATAGCTAATTGGAGAGGATCGATGGGAGATAGGGAGCATGTGTAGGAGAGAGGGAGCATGTGCATGATGACTAAGTGAGTCGTCAGGAGGAGGAAAAAAAGCCGTCGGACCGGCTGATGGAAGGGTCGCTAATAGCGAGGAGAGGGAGCTTGGTGATCAGAGGGATGCGGGGATGGAGGAGTTGGAGGGCTTGACCACTGAAAGGCCATGGCACCTCTCGAAGGAAAAGAAGTGGTCGAAGAATTTCACAAACGATGTTGTGAGATGGTGCTTCTGTTGTGGAGCATCTGACCACATCTCGTATGTGTGCGGGTGAAGGAGCATTTCTATTTTCGATGCAGGAGGCTCGAACATCATCGCAAGGAGTGTTAGGATGGAAGGATATGGAAGAAGAAGGCAACATATTCGAGAAAGGTGGTTTTCGAGTCCAAGGATAGTTCACACCCCAAAAAGATCGTCAATACAACAAGTGGTTGATGAGAAGGTTGACGGGCATCTACGCGATGTGGGCATGGATTGAAATTTCATTGAAATTTCAGTTTCGACAAGTTCTGGGTATTGGAACTCCCCTAGATGTTGATTTTCCGGATTTCGATCGACAGGGGTCAAAATATCAGTGGTATTTCAACATATCGACCCATACCGGTCAAATTTCATAGTTTTATGTTCAAAATTTCACGTATTTCGACTGATAGCAATATGTAAATCAACAATATTATCCACATGAGCTTGATTATACTATTTATTTACCTATTCTCAATATTAAAACACATAATGATATATATTATTTCAGGTCGGGAGCATTGCCCCCGCTCCCCCACAGGGCAAGCACACTTGCTCCTCCTAGACCCCCAAGGCTCACTGATGGGGCGGTCAGACCCTCGTCTGGTAGGGTATGGTGCGACGGGGGGTATATACAATGATTCTTCAATTTGGAGAGCTTCACCCCCTTTGGATTTTAGCAATGGAGATGAAACAACTCTATAGCTTCTAGATATTTGATATAGCTTGTTCATTTTATTCTGTTGGTCATTTATCTTTGTAAATAGATCATCTTTACTATGAGTCTGTAACTAATTATGTAATTCTCCAGAACTTTGTCTACGATAGTTATTTCTATGAACTAAACATTGTCTCGTTAATCATTATCTATATTTTAGAACTAAATACTCATCTATTTTTATGAACAAAAGACATCATCTAAAAGTTGATATCTTAGTTATTCTGATTTCCATTTCTAATATCAATCGGTTAGCTCAATGATTTGTCGATATGAACGATATGTGAGGTGTATGGATGAGAGATATGCGCGATATAAGTGTGCTTTGTCCATTTCTAATATGTATCAACCGAGAATCATCATTAATAACGAAATGGTTGATATATGTGATATGCGCGATATAAGGGGCATATATGAGCAATATTTGCAAGTTATTTATTGTTGTAATATCTTGAAAGATTTTTTTTGAGGCTATAACTTGGAAGATTTTAATTTGCGAAAAATGGTCGAAAAATAGTTTTTCAGATACTTTCGACATTCCACCGAAACAGTTGATGTTTTTCGAAATTTCATCGAAAATCTCGATTTGGGGGGGGGTGAAATCGAGATTTCAAACCATGAATGTGGGGATGACCTCCATTCTTCGTAGATTTTCGATAGGGGTAGATTCAACCATGGCGATAGAAGGTCTTACAATCAGCTAAAGAGAGGGGGTGATATTGAACTGACTTCAGAGCATAACCCTCATAGGGGGGGGTATGAAGGAGCACCGACATATGGATTTGACTTTATGATGATACACTCTGCATCATGCACTTATCACTGGAAGGCGCTAAAGAGTTTTTGGGCGATTATTGGAGACAGGCTTGCCGTCGGAACCAATGATCAGAAAGTTGGCCCAGGTGGCTGCATATACGGACTCGGGCCACCAAGCGCACTGAGTAATGGATATGCACACAGTAGGCGCTCATAGCGCATTATGCATCCCGAGTATTCGGCATATGCGGTCGCATTTGTATTAGAGCCCCCCCTAATTTTGGAGCATTTATTTTTCTGAAAAAATCCTAATACCTAAATCCAGTTTCCTATTCGCTGGAAACCCTCTCACAAGGAACCCCTCTCATGAAAAACTTTCTTGCAAGAAGCCCTTGGCAGCACAATGTCCTCGCCGACTGCTTCTCCACCTTCCTCGCCGTCGTGGGCTGCTCCTCCGCCTCTCCTCGCCATCATGGGTCGCCTCTCCTCGCCTTCCAGCAACTGCTCGTTGCCAACCTGTGGTGGTGTATGACTTGCGCCTCCACTTTTACTCGAGAAGCTCCTCCTCAAGAGGCGCTCCTCTCCGCGCGAACTTTTGGCAATGCTGCACCTCCGTATACCCCTAAGGGCCTCAACCAAGACCACTAGCAGCTCCTCTGTCAAATTTTCATCTTCATCAACGGCCGCCAAATACCCTCCTTCGATTTTTTTTATTTTGAAAGCAACATATATTTGTATTTGTGAGTCTTATTTTCTATGAAGTCTTGTATCTAATTTTTACATATATTTTTGTAAATACTAAATAGAATCAACAATTATGTAGTTTATTTGAGATATGCCAGTGGTTCTTAGCACATACAAGGTACATAGATGATAAATAACATTAAGGAAGTGAAGATAAAAAATCTTCACTTCATAATACTTACATTTTATGTTTTTTTGAAACATAAATATCTAGTATTTGAATTTATTATTATATTTTTAATTATTTTTAATTAAAATAATAGAAACCACATAATTCGCATATACTTTCGCATATACTTCTGCTTGACCGCTTACTCGCTTCAGACCACCTGATCGAACGAATACCACATACTAACTTTTTGAATCTTGGTCGGAACTATGCGGGTTTGTCGGTTGGAGGAGACACACGTTCTTGGATGGAGGGGCAATGTTGGGGGAGGCGACATGGATAATGAAGGTGGTGGGTGTTCCATTTCGAGGCAGGAAGCATGGCCTCAAATTTCAGCGAAATTCGATCGAATTTCTATCGAATATCGATATCCAGCCAAAATCGAAATTTGATCGAAATGACCGAAATATGGGGGTCCCAGTACAAAAAAGATCGAAATGATCGAAATTCCGATCGAAATTCCACCGAAATTCTGTTTTGGTCGATACCGAAATGGTGACCGAAACCGACATTTAGGGCCTTGGCAGGAAGCTGGAAACCTTGTGGGATGCCTTGAAACATATCGGGGAGGTAGCTGAGATTTGCTCCTTGGAGTTGTGGTCAGGTAAGGGTTCAGAGGGGGGGCACAACCAACTTTACCATTGTGGGCTTCATTTGTCGAAAGGAGTTTGGTTGCATTGTGGGTGGTCGTGCTAGAGCATGAGGAGTTGTCGATGAAGTGTTCTCAGAAAAGAGAGGGGAAGTTGAAGAGGCAAAAAAGAAGGTGGAGTTTCGTGATCACCTGGATTTGGGGGTAATGAAATGTCGCTTTTATCAGACAGTCCTAACGGTTGTGCCTTGAAAAGGGGGAACCGTTTGGGCTTGGATTTGGGCTTCAAATATTCGATTACAGATCCGACTGAGGGGTAAATAAGGACTTCGGAACCCTCAAGTTCGATTGTGATGCTGTTGGACTCCCCGATTCCGACTGTGGATATGCCATTTTTGGGTTCAATCTTAGACCTGATTTCATGGGCTTGAGCTACAGCCTCGATTTTCTCATCTAGTTGGAGCCCTAGCTTTGTTGTGAAATCTCCCCCATTGGCTTGCAACAATTGGAGGCAAGGGGAGGAGAGGAGCTGAATCCCTTGTCCTAGGCAATGATTAGGGTGGTTCCAACCATGATTTTAAAAAGTAGCGCCTCGAGGCGCAAAGGCGTACACCTCGAGGTGAGGCGTACGAAAATCACCCCAAGGTGCATGGCTCAGGTCCTTTGTGCGGGGGTGCATAATAGGCTATATTGGTGATACATCACCGATATATCGGTATCGATTGGGAGGGGATATCAATATTAGACTATATATCCTTTTACCGCGTATCATCGATATTTGACCAATATATCAATGATATATCATGTGTTAGCAATATATCACCGATTTGAGGAACCTGCCAACATGGAAATCCGTTGTTATCGCCTCATTTCTGTCCAGATCTCCCATTTCGATCGTTTCTTCCTCCGAGTTCTTCTCCAATGGTCTTCCTTCCTTCCTTGAGTTAACATCTAGATCTACTCCGATTATTTGTTGAAATTGTGAAATTTGTAAGGGATTTTGTTCGTAGTTGTTTGGTAACACATATTCTCATTTTTTGGTAAGATTTGAAGTATTTAGTGAGATATTGGGAAACTAATTTGGGATTTTTAGTTATGTTGTGAATTTAAGTTAAGTTATGGAAGAATAAAGTTGGATCCGAGGTTCGAAAAAATGAAAGGCGGAACGAGGCGTTTTCCCTGGAAGCGAGGCGAGGCGTAGCCTCGAGGCGGTCGAGGCGTAAGGCTCAGTTTTGTATAGAAAAATAATTATAAAATATATAATAAATATATTTATTGATGATATAATATAATCTGACAAACATATAGTATATAATAATGTAATATATGATGATATTATGAAGATAAGAACATGAAAAAAGGATATGTCAATGACTCAATGCCATAAACCTTTCTAAATTTCTACCTAATCAAAAGGAAATCATTGGTTATAACTTATAACTATCACTAAAAAATTATCTAAAAGGAATTGGCTATAGTCGTCATTATAAATATCCAAGTTGTTGATATGAATCATATGATTTGAATCGTGACTATATGTTCTACTATACCCAGATGAAGCACGGTTGTATGCATCCCCCCTGTTGCACCATACCCTACCAGAACGGGGGTCTCGCTGCGTATTCGAATTCATATACACATTTTTATATGTTTAAGGATGTAATAGTAAGCGTTTACTAAAATAATTTGGCATGTTAATGGTAAATATGAATATGAAAGAGGTCAAATTCAAGCATATGAATATGAAAGAGGTCAAATTTAAGTATTCATTTTGCATAAATTAATAGTTAGACATAATTAGTAGTAAATATGAAGCAGTTTGTCGAAATAGTTACACATAATTAATAGTAATATGGAGTTATGGGTACGAAAGAAACGTCATATTTAGGCATTTAACTTGTTTAATCATTATCCTAAACAAGTATATATTTATAAGCTTCTCAAACCACCATGTAAACTATTAAAATCATACAAAAAATCTTCAAAAAAATAAAAACGGCTCGGAAAATGCCTCGACCGCCTCGAGGTGGAACACCTCGAGGCTATGCCTCAGCCACTTGAGGCACACGCCTCACTGGACAAGGTCGAGGTGCACGCCTCGAGGCTAAAAAGGCCCGCCTCACCTCGAGGCGTACGCCTTGATCGCCTCGAGGCGCGCCTTTTAATACCATGGTTGGATCTCATGGTTTAGACATAGAAAACAAGGTTTTATGGTACTTTATGTTAGCTAAAAATTAGTAATCAATTAAATATGTGAATTAAAAATTATATCTATAATAAAGTGAGATATTTAGGGAACTAATTTAGGATTTTTGAGTTATGTTGTGAAATTAAGTTAAGTAATGAAAGAATAAAGTCAGATCTCATGTTATAGACATAGAAAACAAGATTCTATGGTGATTAATGTACATTTTTGGTATCAAATGTCTCATCTCAATGCCATTCACTACGTGTCTGATATAACCGATATGTGCGATATAAGCAGGGCTCAAATGTCGGATTTCGGTTTCGTTTCGGTAAGCCCAGAAAAGGAATTTCGGTGGAATTTCGGTGAAATGACCGGAAATTGGGAAATCGAATTGAAAACTCATTTTTTTCAAATTTTAAGATTTCTAATGTTGTTTAATCAATAAAAGAGACATAAATACAAGTTTTTTTGCTTATAATAAGATGTTATAATGTTCAATGCCTTAAAATAATGATTTCGGTCATCATATCGATGACTGTCCAGAGTGAAATTTCATATTTCACAGTTAAATTTTGGCATTCAATTTTTCTGTCAACTCTCAAAAGAATAATAATACTTTTATTTAAAAGTAAAATAAGACACACACAAACACGGATATTTTAACATGTATGCCAAAATAAATGAAGAGTAGGGCTTTTGGTCGTAAAATGTATGTTATACGAGACACAAACAAATTAATTAACATCAAGAAATTGTGTAGCATTCATAAGCAAAACCTACATCCAGCCTAATAGTAGAAAAATAGTTACAGTCAAAGACTTGGAAGGTTGTTAACAGCCTACCACACGTACAGACAAGTTGGCCTAGGAAAAGATAACAAGATGGTTATATAAAGATTCTAACTATGAAGATTCTGAACTCTGAAGTTAGCATTCAAAGATGAAAAAATACATATTTGGCATCTCGAAGTATGTTAAAAAAGAAGTTTTATGAAAAAATATGGTAAAATACTTACCTTGCTTGGAATTTGGAAACTTGGCTCTCCAAGACTTAAGTTGGATTGTGAATTGTGACTTGTGAAGTTGTGAGATGGAATGAGAACATATACATTATATTTATTGGGCTTAAAGAGGACCCTAATTTGCCTTATTTATTACAATGGTGGTTGGAATAGTAGCTTATATTGCAATGGTGGTTGAAATAGTGACCTATAAATTTCATTTAGTGGCTAAATAGTGTCTATGAATATCAATAAGTGGCCTAGGCATGACATATGGAGACCTAGAACAATTTCAATCGAAATGGACCGAAATGAACCGAAATTCCACCGAAATCCGAGAAAACTGTGAACAATTTCCACCGAAATGGACCGAAATGAACCGAAATGACCGAAATTCGACCGAAATTTCAGCCGAAATCCTGGAAACAGGTATTATGCATGGTTTCGATATCGGTATCGCTACGAAACCGAATTTCGACCGAATTTCGGTCGAAATTCGCCGAAATTTAAGGCCATGGATATAAGGATCATAGATTATATATGTGTGTCATCATATTTTAAGTTATTTAATGTTTTAAGAACTTGAATGAAATCTATTTCCAATATCTATAAGTCATGAATCAACATTAACACCGATATTTTCGAATTTCGATATGACCGATATGCGTGATATATGAGGTATAAATGTCTATGTTATATAAGTTTGTATTTGAGGTTATTTGTTGTCATAATATCTCGGATGATCTTAATTCATGAAAAATAACAAAAAAATGTTTTTTTGAGCCATTTTCTGTCATTTCTGCTGATATCGTCGATATATCCTTTTCTGGGCAAACCGATACGATGTTGATATCGATATTTCTTACCTTGGTGGGTGTATGCCTTGGCTTAAGATGTTCGAGGTGTGAGATGCTCGAGGTGAGGCATCGGCGTAAACCTTGAGCACGCCACTTTTTTTTAATCTGTTTGGTTATGCGCTTTGCACATGGCCTTATTTTACCTAAACATTATGTATTCTTATGTTTATGTTTTTATTTTCATGTTAAACCTTGCATGTTTCTATATATAGCTCCGTGCAAAGAGAAGAGATTGCTTGAAACAAATGGAGCTCAATGATCTTGTATACATCATGTTCGATTTATCACATATATACACATAATAGTTCTATTGCACATAGATTTGAGTTTGAATTGTAATAAATTTTTTATATTAGTTCTAGTTTGTAACTTGATGTTGTTATTTGGTTGTATGATTTCTTAGAATAGTTATCCCATATATGAACCATGAAGCATGGTTGAAAAATAAACATGTGAGTAAAAAATTATTACATTTTATTGTAAATAGTCAAATAGATATGGCAGGAGATGCATGCATATGTCGGTTCTCCAACTACGTCCAACAAGGCAAATGTTTGGGATTCAAGATATATCAACATTTTTTACTTTAAACACTAAAAATTATGCTTTCTATTGTACTTTTAGTATGAGGTATAGATTTTAGTTCAAAACCCATAGAATCGTTGAAGTTGGAGTTGGAACTTGATATTTCGTATATTAGTGGCTTAATATTAGTTTTTTTTAACTTCTATGCTTTCATCGTTTATATGTTGTATCTTTTACTGGTATGAAATTATTTTTGAACGTGTTTTTGGTAAAACTAATATTATTATATACTTTTTAAGGTATTCCCTTTTTATTTTATTTTATTTTCAAAAAGTTGAGGCTTACGCCTTGACCGCCTTGAGGCTTACACCTCACCTCAATTTTGGGAAAATGCCTTGGATAGCCTCACGTTTTTAAAATCTTGGTTCCAGTGGCCCACCAATATGCTTCGGTGAAGCTGTTGTTGGGATCTTTGACTGCGACATTGGGGGGGGGGTCACGCCTTGAATGGATTTCTGGAGGACAGAATGGTGGGTGCAACAGTCTTATAATATTTAGAACGCTACCCCAATAGAAGTGGATGACGCTGGCTTCACGTTGAGGTAGGCTCAAAGGGTCAGTCGATGGGAAATTACTGTGAAGCCATATGATGTGGACTCTGATGGCGAGAGGTAGATATCAGAGGAAGGAAATAGTGTCCTTTTTATCAGAAGCGTAGTAGGGAAAACGTTATGGACTTGGAGCTAAGAATGCTGGAATGTGAGTGTGGGGTAGGCTTGGAGAGGGAGATCCCCTAGGTAAGGGAAGGGGATGAAGGAGCGGCAGAGCAGGAGGATTATGAGGTAGCAGGAAGAAAGCCTGCTAAGGGAAATCGACGAAAAAATGGAGAGATGGTTTGAGTTGGTAGTCGCTACAAGAGTGGGTGTATAGATAGCAGGACTATCCATTTGGTTGACCAATGAAGTTCCTTGCTTGGAAGGTGAGGGGCTTGGGCCAACCTGATAAGCAGTTGGTGGTAGGCACCATGATTGCCAAGTGGAAAGTGGTAGTGGCATGCTTACATGAGTCAAAGATTGAGTCGTGGGAAGAGGTGAGGTAGAATTCTACTTCTGGTCCGCAACTTGCAGAATTTCATTCGGTATCATTTGTCGGGAACACAAGGGGGATTGTGGTTGCTTGGAATGGAGATCTTCTTGATTTGCAGGATGGATTGATTTTGGTGCACTCTGCTTCTGTGGTGCTGGTCAATAAGGTGAACCTTACACGTTTCATGATTACCTTAATATATGATATTGCATGGGCCTCCATGAACATGGTTCTGTGTCTGTGGGAGGAGATATGGGAAATTATGCAAAAATGGGGGGTTGACCTAGATAATTGGTGGCGACTTCAATGTCACACTCTACTCACATGATAGACTGAGCAATACAGGTGCACATGATTCGAGATCGGTTTTATTTTCGGAGGCATTGGAGGAGCTAGCTCTGGAGGTATTAGATGTGACAACCCGTGCTTATACATGGAGGAGTTCATCCTCTCGATCTTGCATTGATAGATTCATGCTCTCGATTGATGCCCTGGAGATGTTCAATCTTGCTATGGTAATCTCACTGCCTTCGTCAAGATCGAATCACACACCGCTCTGTCTTGATTCTTGTAGCGGGAGAACCTCGTCTTCTTACTTCAGATTGAGAGGTGTTGGATGCTGGAGGTGGGTTTTAGAGATATAGTGTGTAACTTCTGGACTGACGCAGAGGTTCGACTACTGCTAGGTTTGCCTTAAAACTTACAGCCTTGTGTCGTAGATTGTCAGCATATAAGGAGTTGGGTAGCGTCCGTGTGCTGAGGAGTAACCATATCCATGATGAGGTGGTGAGACTTGACTTGCTTGGGAACTGGAGGGAGCTAGACGATGAGGAGCTCGTGAGTCGATGATTAGTGCATAAGATCTTGGAGGACATGAAGCGGGAGTACGAATGGAGACAAATGTTGCATAAAAAATGGTTGAAGGAGGTTAACACAAATACTAAATTTTTTCATGTGATTGCAAATGGGTGAAGGAGGAATTTCTATCCCTCAGTGGATGTTGGGGGAGAGATGTATCGAGAAGATTGAGAGGTTGCACTTGAGTAAGTGGAGTGCCCATTCGGGATTGCGATGGTTGGAGATGGACAATATTCCTGTTTCTGATGCAGAAGCTTTGACATAGCAGTTTGAGTGGAGGGAAGTGCGATGCAATTTTTGGCTTGAATTTGGACAGATGGTTTCCCCATCTTCTTTTTAGAGAGTTTTGGGATCCAATTGCTGAAGAGGTTATGGAGTTTGTTGAAGGCAACTTTTGGTTTTGATCAACTCAATTGGTTTTTCTTTCTTTTGCTTCTTAAGAAGGATTTTCCGATCAGAATTAAAGATTACATAGCAATTGTGTTATCCAATGCGATCTACTTGATTTTGGCGAAGGTTTTGGTCAACTGGTTTAGGGGAGTGCTGAGCAAGATCATTTCACCAGCTTAGAGTGCTTTTTCTGCCGTCATGCATCTCACAGACAACATAGTTTTGGTGTCGGAGATTGTAGCGGACTTCAAGGCCCTAAATGTCGGTTTCGGTCACAATTTCAGTTACCGATGGAAACGGAATTTCGATCATATTTCGATCGAAATTCGACCGAAATTTCGGTCATTTTTTGTATTAGGGCCCTCATATTTCGGTTATTTCGGCCATATCAGTTGAATTTTGATTTCGACAGAATATCATTATTCGACATAAATTCGATCGAATTTCGTTGAAATTTGAGGCCATGGTGGACTTGCGCAAGAGGAGGACAAATGATGTTCTATGGAAGGTGGATTTTTCGAAGGCTTACCGTTGCCTAGACTGTCGCGTCTTATGGCCATTTCTACATAGGCGTGGTTTCCCAGATAGGTGGATCTCATGAATGAAGAGGAGCGCGATGATCGCATCATGTGCGGTTTTGGTGAATGGTCAACCAAGATGGAGGTATTTTGAACCTCAACGTGGTGTTCATCAGGGCTATCCATTGGCTCCTCTCCTCTTTAAGCTTGCGATGGATGCTTTGATGGTTATGGTGGATTGCGCTGTGTCGGGGGACATCTACAATGGCTATTCAAAGGGTGATCTTTCTATACCCATCCTTCAATACACATATGATAGGATATTGTTTGCGAAGGGTGGTGCTGACAGTTGCATGGGATTTTCGGTAGTGTTGGATCTCTTTGGTGTCGTGTTCTAGCTGAGATTAAACTAGGGCAAGTCGGAGTTCGTTCCATTTGGTTTGTTGGATGCTAATTGGTTACGATCGTCGCGCATGGATTTACCGTTGCATTACCTTGGGGTGCCTATGGTGTCTAGGAAAATGCATGCAACAGATTAGTTGCCAGTGCTGAGAAGCTGGAGCAACGATTAGCATGATGCAAATCAGTATGTTTATCCTGAGGTGGAAGACTTGTGTTATTGAAGTCGGTCTTGTCGGTCATCCCTATCTTCTTCATGTCTTCTTAACCTCATGCCTGTTGGGGTGCGGAAGAGATGGGAAACTATCATGAGTCATTTTTTTAGTTGGCTTCTGGAAAAGCAAATGGCTTCCCTCTGGTGTACTGGAAGATGGTTTATTGTTTTAGGGACAATGGTTTGGGAGTTCGGAGTCTAGAGGAGATGATTAAGGCACCACTTTGCAAGTGGATTTCCCGAATATTGGGAGATTGCAACAACCTGGTTTGTACCTTGATTTGGAGAATCTATGATTTTGATCGTTCGTTCTCGGGTCTTGATGACCTTGATCTTGCTCCATCTTTTTTTTGACAGGAGTGTGTGGTGTGGCCAGGGAGGTACGCCCTTTTTGAGACCTATCGTCAGTGATGACACCAGTTTTCGATTCTGGATGGATGATTGGACTGAGGATGTGCCCCTGCAGTTGAGATTTCCACGTCTGAAGGCTTTGGCTATGATTCCGGACTACTCAGTGGCGTATGTTTGGGATGTGTGTTGTTTCCTTTCACAGTTCAAAACTATGCTTTTAGATCAAAAGTTGGTGGAGCTTATGATTTTTTCTTTAGGAGCTGGAAACTATGACATGACCTACTGATGGGCTTGACTATTGGATTTGGTGCGATGGGTCCTTTTTTGTTGGAAAGGCATACGGAGCATTGAAGGGCTCAATGACTTTCGACCCGGGGGGGGGGGCATGAGTGATGACAAAAAGGATTTGGAAATGGAAGGTCCCAAATCACGTAAAGATATTCATGTGGCTGTTCAAAAGAGGAATATTGATGACCGGCGATAGATTTACGCAGTTCATGCAGGGAGGCCCGACGTGCTCCAGGTGCCTGGTGGACACCGGGGATGTCGATCACCTTTCCTTCAAATGTCGGAGCTCCATGGAGACGTGGAAAACTTTCGCGAATCCGACGGTCCTTGCTGATAATGTATTTTGTTTCTGGCATCTCATTGGATCGGAATGTAATGGCACAGAGAATGGGAGGTTGGAGTATATTGCAATGATCTGGGCATTGTGGCTGTCTAGAAATGAGGTGGTTTTTATGCATCACCACTACTGCGTAGATAATGCGGTGCTTCAAGCAATGGCGTTGAACAAGATATGGAACATGTAATTAAGCACAATCTTGTAAATGCAGTGGGATTGTAATAATTTTGTGATGATAAATGGTGAAGGTTTTTTGGGCATTCACCTATACGGTGGAGGCCTTTTTTCCTTTTTAAAAAAAGTATCCGTAAGGAAAGATTGGAAGTTAGCTTTTGTGCACACATCAAATGGTGCGTGCACTTCCTTCACACATTGTCGAGGCCTTTTGCCAGCTTTGTTTATTTGAATCTCATGCAAGGAATATGTGAGTTTTCTAGTCTATATCTTTCATTTGCAAATTTTGGAAGCTCAATAGGTGAATAAATGATAGAATTTGCTTTGTAACTTTATTTGCAAGAGAGTCAACTATAAGCCCTTAGATAAAGATTGTCCATAAGGAAAGAGATTGGAACTTATAGCTTTGGTGCACACATCAAATGGTGTGTGCAGTTCCTGCCCGTATTGCCAAGGCCGTCATATGCAACTTCTCTAGTCTATATCTTTCGTATGCAAAATTTGGAAGTTCAAAATGAATGACAGAGTTTGCTTTGCAGTGAATCCCTTTATTTGCAAGAGCCAACTATAGAATTGGCTTGCCGGCAAATATGTGAGATGTTATGAATGGTTTGTTTATGTTTCAAAATCTCCTCCCACCAGTCAGCTAACTGCCATATATTACACTTTACATCATGAATCGTTCGGACCAATACAGCAGAATCCACTTCTAGCCAAATATTGGAGATACGATTTCTCTGACAAATTTGAAGTCCTTCAATAACAGCACGTAATTCTGCTTCGACATTGGCTGCAAAACCAAAATAATTTGAGAAGCTCTGAATGAGTTCTCCTTCATGTTTTTTAATAATACGATCACCACCAGCTTCTGCAGGATTGCCCTTTGAGGATCCATCAGTATTTTGCTTGAGAATTTCTTCTGCAGGTTTTCCCCAAGTAAAAATTTTCCACCTTTTGTACTCTTCAATATAGAAACCGGAATTGTAAAAATTTTCCATCTTTTGCATTCTTCAGTACAGAAACCTAAAATTTCTGTAATCTTACTTTCAGCTTCAATGTTTACATATTTGGATCTGACTAAAGGTATAACGAACTTAACATCTTGCTGTAATTGTTTCATAATACCACAGATTAATGTAATCATTTTCTAATCTTTTCCTATTCATTTCTTTCCATATTTCCCGTAATACCCAAGCAAGGAAAACACTTCTTGCTTTCTTGATAAGACTTCCTTTTTCCTAGCTTTGAAATTATATAAGTATTAATCCCTGAAGCTTTTTGATATATTTGCTGACATTGGGAAAAAATAAGATACCAGTTCCAATCATTATCTGCTAACTCACTTTCAACTTTCAAATAAGACATGAGTACTATTTTCTATTTTTGGATCTTGTAGGCAGCAATCCTTTGGAAGTTCCCATCAAAAGGGCTTTCTCATACATAGAAGCTTTCAGAATAAAGTAGAAATTTTGATGATATTTCTGGATCCCAAATCACACTTCCCCAGGAAACTTTATTACTTCTAATTCTTATGTAGTCCCATGCACTCTTAGTTACAGGCTTGCCATTGTTTTCCAAATTCCATTTTCTTTTAGGAATATCATCTTTTAGCATAATATCTTTGGCGATGATGTTAATTCTGATGTCCTAGGGAATGTTAAGATCATGTGACATCTGAACAGTAAGCTGTCCCTCTTGAGAGATGTTTTTCAGTTTCATATTTGGATAGTCCACAACATTTCCTGCTGCTCACAAAGAGGACCCTGTGTTAGCCATTTGTCAGTCCAAAAGTTTAAGTTCCCATACCCCGTAGACCATATAGTGTTAGTGCAGCTTTCTTTCCAAGCCATCTGTAAATTCTCCCGACAAGGTGGTGCATACTATTTGTGTCATCAAAATCGCCATGTCTGGCTCTCTTAAGAGTAGACCGCATTGAATTTTCATATTTGTAATGCCAGGCCATATTAATACGGAGAGCTTTCATCATTTCTATCAGGCTTCTAACGTATAATCCTCCTTTCAGAGGTTTGCAAACTTGACTCCAACTAATCTAATGCTTAGATTCTTTTGATTCAAACCATCACCAAAAGAATTTTGCAAAGATGTTTTCAATTCTTCTAATAATATCTTTTGAAATATCATAAACGGAAAGCCTATGTATAGGTATGCTGGAGAGAACATGTTGAATGAAGGTAGTTTTTCCTCCAAACTGACAGAATATTTCCCTTCCAACCAGCAAGCTTGTCCTGGACAAGGTTTGAATACTGATATTGATATCGTATCAATAGGCCTTGAAATTGATATATCAAGATATATTGCAAATATTGCATAAATGTCAAAAATAACAGAAAAGCAGAATTTTTAGGAATTAAAATCTTAGTTCTTTTGACAAAAAAACATATTATCTCTCTTATAAACATAAAAAGGTGTATTTAGCACATTAACAACATGTTACATTGCATATTGCGTGTAAACAAAAGCCTGAGCAATATACAAAACCAAATAAAAATGTGTGTAGTAACTTAATTGATTATAGAGTATAGCATTCATGGAACCCACAAATTGAAATAAAATATCTAATAGAAAGTAGAAACTATAATTTCTACATGGTGTAAAGACTATCAATACCAACCATAGATTACTAATACCTACGGATTCATGTTGGATATGTTTCCAATGTGGTACTTTAGAGTGGTTTTACAAAATCAACAACATATCAACTTTTAATGCTTAAAAAGGATAAAAAATTATCTTCCAAGCTTCTTTCCTTTCAAACAAGCAGTAATGATTGATATCGATGGAGTATCGATATGACGAAATCTACATGATACCGATGATATCAGTCGAAATGGTGGAAAGTTTGCACTATATGCTTAAAATTTCTTCAATATAGATGATACAAGATGACATATCATCAGTATATTGCATAACATTGGTCGATATCGAGGTAAATGATATCCAGGATAACGTTGATATCCCTGATTTGTTGATATGGATATATCAAGATATTGCAATCCATGCTTATGTGATGTATTTTTGTTAACTCTTTTTGATATTTTGATGACTGCCAGTTGCTCAGTAGTTTTCCTTGGCCTAAAACGAAATGGAATCACCTTGTAGTTGGGTTGTTCTTTTAGTAGAAGCTGCCTACCTTGTTGCATCACCTTTCTGAAACTATGTTGTTTATGTGGATCTAGCTTGACCTCCAACAGAATTTAAAGTTTTTTTATTATCTGTTTTACAAGGTTGCTGGAGTTCCTGGGGTGACAGAGGCACTCTTTCAGGCAAAAATATCAGCTCTCGCTGAGGAGAAGAACAAGTTAAATGCTGCTTCAATGACATATGGCTGTACCCTCTGTGGAAAAGAGTACCGAAGCTCCAAGGCTCATGATCAACATCTAAAGTCAAGAAGCCACTTGATCAGAGCGTCACAGGAATCAAGTCCAGCTAATGTCACAGTAGTAAAACCTGCTAACAGTCGTCATGCAAATAGGCCTCGTGTTATAATCAAACCCCCTATTTTAAGTGAAGAGGATGAAGAATTTGAAGATGATGATGACGAATGGGAGGAGGTTGACCCTAATGCTGCCAACGAGACGTCTGAAGAAGTAGCTTATATGCAAATGGACAACTCACCTATTGATCATGATGCAGATGAAATGGATGAAGATGATGAGATTCTGGACCCAACTACCTGTTTCATATGTGATGCAGAACATGATAGTATAGAAACGTGTATAGTTCACATGCACAGGCATCATGGATTCTTCATTCCTGATATTGAATACTTGAAGGATCCGAAGGGTTTTCTTACATATGTTGGACTCAAGGTCGGTACTTTGCAGAATTATTAATTATTGCCCATTCCTCTACACTGATGATTTCTGAGAAATGAAATGGATTGAATTAAACTTCTGTGTTTGTAGGTCAAAAGAGACTTCACTTGCATATATTGCAATGACAGATGCCAGCCTTTCCAAAGCTTGGAGGCAGTGAGGAAGCATATGATAGCAAAGGCTCATTGCAAAGTGAGGTATGGTGATGGAGGAGATGACGAGGAAGCAGATCTGGAAGATTTTTACGACTACAGCAGCAGGTATATTTGTTTGTTTATTGTGAAGTGCTTTTCCTGATGTTGCTTTATCACAGTTGCATATTTTTTAAACTATTTATCCTTCTGATAAGCAAAATTGTAATATCGTGATGCCAAATCCTGAAATCCATTAATTATTAATCCTGAAATTGCTGATCTCAAAGCCTATTCTGTCGTATTTTGATATAATTTATACTGTCCATGTGGGCTCCTTCTAGAGTATCTTGAAAATTATATTAATTTGCCGATCTTTAGTTTAGTTTAATATTAACATGATCTGCCTATTTCATGTGAACTTTGTGCCTGTGCAGTTATATCAATGACGATGGGAAACAATTAGTGGTATCTGATGACGTTGCTAGTGATTTCGAGCTTGGTGCTGGTGGGTCTGAACTTGTAATAACAAAAAGAACTGACAAGGGATCTTCTACTATAACACTTGGCTCTCGGGAATTTTTACGATATTATCGCCAGAAGCCACGTCCCTCCCCGGCAAGAGATGTTGCTCTGGCCATTACATTAGCTTCAAGGTATTGTGCTTCTCATTTTCCAGATATTCCTTGTTTAACCCAAAACTTCAGTAATATATCCAATCACAAATAAACGGCAAACCTCATTACAAAGTGGAAATGCAGAAACTTTACTACATGTGGAGTTACACAAAACAAAACTTTACTACGTCTGGAGTTACACAAACCAACTTCTTACAAATTTAGGTTAGATGGATATGAATAGCTTGAATTTTTTTGTGGCCAAATGCTTAGAATTGCATCATTCATATAATCAAAGCTGGATTTGAATGCCAGATACAACTAAGTCTAAATTTGTTTGGATGCACGGAATGCTTTGTGTAGGAAAAGGCTTGGAGACATCATTATATTTACATCTATCATAAGATTTAAAGTGGATGTAATGTTCATGAATCATGATTGGTAAACTTTGCCGTAGTTTTGAGTATTTTATGCAACCCAGAATCCATGCTGCATCAACATTCCCGTGCGTTTTTCTTCTTACAGAGTGGATATTGTGACTTTTTTATGAATTGAGATTTGTGATCTACAGGTATAGAAGCATGGGCCTGGCAACAGTGCAGTCCAGGGAGCAAATTGTGAGGATGAAAGTATTACGCAAATTGAACTCCAGCACAGAGTCAATGCGGACGAAGTTGGGGATGAAAAGTAACATCATCAGGAATCTCCCCAAGAATGTTCCATATTGATTTTTTATCTCGGCTGATCCTCTCCTGTTGGCTGATCATGGCACTTCTTCAGCAAAAGGCCTTCTTTGTTGTTTCCCTAAGTGGTGTGTCAGACGGCATTCTACTGAAATATATCAGAAGATTTGATGGTTGTTAAAAGGATTTATCAAATATATAAAAAAAGAGCATCACTCGTCCTATGTTGGCAGTTGCACTATGTGACGTGTGTCATTGTAGTTGGTTTACATCTTGGTTACATATCCTGAGTTTTTTTTAATCTTAGCTAAGCGTGGTTCCATATCTATTTTTTTTCTTGTATGCCTAACGAGTGCAAGACATCAACATGCTGTCATATTCTCACTTTGCGTATGCTTATAGCAGAAATCTGATGTAGGAGTATATTGTCACGGAGGTCTGTTACAGGGAGGCAAGGATGATATTATAAGTGTTCAGCTCCAGTGTTTGAGCTCGAGCTTCAGGTCCAAGTTATTACTTGAACGTGTGGATGGCAACATGATGTAGTTGCCACCTCGATTCATTAAAGTATGTGGTCTGTTGCTCTTGTAGGTCTGAGCACATTCAAGGAGAATGCCCTGCCCCGTCCCATGTTGTTGGAGATTGATTCACAAGTAACTGTCCATAAAGTAATCACCATGAGATCCATAATTATGTGGAGAAGCCCATCTGACGGAGAGGGTAGAAAACCATGCCCATGTACCCACCGATGCTTTTGTGTGCATGCATACTGTAGGAGCGTGCACGCATTTCTTCCTCTTCAGACTTATTGCTTGGAACACGACTGCCCTCTTTCACCCTGGCCGACTGTGCCTCCGTGGTTAAGTGCCTCCATCCACGACCATACCTCCAAGGTATAACATTAATCATTTAACATTTTTATGTAATTAATTTGATGATATACTGTGTCAGATTGTCTCTGTTAGTGATTGTTTTGATGTTCGCAATGTCTTCTATGTTAATGATTGTTTTGTAATGGTTTGTTTATTTTTGTTTAAATATTATGTGTCATGTTAACAATGACCATGTAATGGAATTAGTTATTCATGGTGGAATGAGTACGAATGGATTGAGAAACTTGTGTTGAATTGATTATCTTGTTATGGAATGAGCATCTTGTGATGAAATGAGTATGACATGTATGTTTGTATGTATACATATTTGTATCTGACTTCATTTGTGACGAAATGAGAATCGAGTATCATGATGGAATGAGCATCTTGTGATGAAATGAGTATGCCATTTTTGAAATGGGTTTTGTAATGTATATGTAATGGCTATGAGTATTTATATGTATGTATGTTTGCATGTGCACATCTTTGTATCTATGTGTTTATGTATATGTATGTGTATCTAGGTATCCATGAGTATGCAAGTATATATGTCGGTGGGCTCTTTTTGGGATGTGTATGTCATCACTCGTATATTTCTGTCACATTAAAATCATAATTAATATGGCTTGGGCCACATTAATTCCTAGTTATGTAGTTAAAATTAAGTTAAAACACTAACTATGCATAAAATCGTACAAAAGAATTCACACACCGTGCGTCCCATCCACACCGGTTTAGTGTGTGGCCATGCACAATGGGTGGCTTGTGCAACATGGAATATTTCATCATCTGTAATAGTGTTATATTTTTTTTTTGAGCGCAATACTATTGGACTCACTTAGGGATGAGATATTCCGGTCCAATTATTGCGGATTTTGATGTGTGCAGGTGGAAGATCTTTTATTGCAGGTACATACCCACAAAATGATAATGTTAGGTCACATTAATTAATGACAAAAGTAGTGACACATATATTCATATCCTAATCGTTAACGAGCCAAATCTACGTAAATGCTTTGTCAATTTTAATGACTAACTATTTGATAGACATCTTGTTCTCATACGTGGCAAATCGTTATGAGACATAAGATGTCTATATAATGGTACGTTTATATTGGCTTTTTGTAGTTCGGATGTCCTGAACTGAAGGGGTACATAAAGATTCAAACTCTAATATAAGACGATCTTTGTTACATGCATAAAAGTTTATAGATGAGCATACATTTTGATGGTGTAACTCCTCTCATTGGTATACCAAATCAATCTTGATTGGCTCATATTTTAAGAGCCGATCATGCTTGATTATGAGGTATACTGAGGGGGTGAGGGATTATGCTTCCGAAATTTGCTCAGATATAAACTAACATATGACATTGATTGTCTTATATTAGAGGGTTGAATCTTTATAGTTGGGATCAAGTGATAACATTAATCAATGCGGTCCTTTTCTCATCTCTTAGATCTTTTGAAATTGGTTTAGACCCGCGGTGTATTACGGAGTGGTTTTAGGATTTCTTTTTATCTTGAAGTTATAGCGATACCTCTTACTAAAAAGTCAACTTTCCTTTCAAGGTCTTAATATGGACACTCATGGATAACGACATGATGGATGGATTATCCGAACTACAAGTCAGGCACACTCAATTGGTTAGAGTGGGCATTCCATGATGACCGTGTCCAATTTCAGAAAGGCATAAACTATGATTAAATCCCTTGTCCTTGCAAGTAATGCATGAATGTGTGCCTGCAGGTGAGGAAAGATGCACTAAAGCATATTATTGTTAAGGATTTTTATCAGTTGTGCCCCTCTGAGATATTGCAAGATCAGTTATGCCTTTCCCTTTTTTGGAATATCAGTTGTGCCACTACCTTCTTGTAAAATTCATAGTTCTGCTCTTCTATTGAGGTGAAGTAAGGGCATAACTGAAATTATAAAAATGCAGAACTGTGAATTTCGCAAGAAGGTTGGGGTATAACTGATATTCCAAAAAAGAAAGGGGCAAAACTGATATTGCAATGTCTCAGAGGGGAACAACTGATAAAAACCCTATTGTTAATGGATGGTGGATTTTTATAATAATTGGACAGTTCATAGTGAGCATATTACGGAGACCTCAATACAATGGATACAGAAATTCAATTTGAAGGCAGTCAACTGCACAATCTACTGACATCGAACATGAAGTTCTTGATTATGATCATGATCTTATTAATAATTGAAGATAGTGGTCAATTCTTTAGGTTTTTAAAGGACGTCGAAGAACCAATACTATCTGAAAATAAGATGTCAAGATTGTATTTCCTTTCAGAATTATTCAAGATAAAAGTGAGACATAAAGTGACCGCAACCTGTATGGATGATATCCTTAATCTATCCTTATAAATATTTTATATAAGGACGAGTTTGATGGAAAATCATGTCGTGAGTCTGCTAGGTTTTCTGAGAGAGTTTTGACCACAACTATTTTTTATCAATCAGGGCATCAAGTGATGGAGAAGTAACTACCATTGAAAGACATTCGACTTGGGAAGACATTTAAGAAATATTTAAAAGAACTGCATGGCATCGGATTTAGAAAGAAGAATGTATTTTTCATGGAGTTGCTTTATTGGAAACATTTGACAATGCAACACAATCTAGATGTAATGCACATTGAGAAAAATATCATGGACAATGTTTTGGATATGTTTAATCTCACGAACTCTCCAAAAGACACTATCAAAACATGCAGAGATCTGCAACAGTTAGGGATTCGTCAACACTTACATTTGATGCCTATGGAGAATAGTGGCTTCGACACACATGATGCTCCATATCATATTGATTCGAATGAACGGGCTCGTTTACTCTCCTGTATGAGGGATATTATGGTTCTTGATGGCTTCTGTTCGAATATTTTTAGGTGTGTAAATGAACTTCAGAAAAAGATAAGCAACATAAAAAGTCACGTCAACCACATTTATATGTAGATCTTCTTTCCTCTAGCTATTCGTAGTGTCATATCACAATCTGTCATTGAACCTATTATCGAGTTAGGATATTTTTTCAAGATTGTTTGTGCTAAGTCATTCAACGTAAGTCTTTTGGAGAAATGGGATGTGAAGATCGTGGAGATGATGCGCAATCTTGAACGTCTTTTTCCACCAGCTTTCTTTGATGTGATGGTTTACTTAGTCATCCACTTAACAAACGAAGCGAGGATCGGCGAACCCGCACAATATAGATGGATGTATCCCATAGAGTAGTTCCTTAAGAAATTAAAGGACTATGTTCTAAATCGGGCAAAGCCAGAATGCTCCATTGTCGTTTGTTATTTGCTTGAAGAACGCATGCCATTTTGTTTGATATATGTCGACAGTGAAAGGCAAAGATTTAAATATCTTGAGAGAAATGATGCTCCTTACAATGAATTTGACGATGATTGGCCCTTGATCTTTGAAATATATGGTAGAGAATTAATAAGGGAACTCTCTTACCGATGCCTGACTTGGACATATAGTTGGCACAGTTGTACATGCTTAAACAGGTACCAGAAGTGGATCCATGTTACAGTGGATGGAAGTCAACTAACACATGATTTAGAAGGAACAATGTAACTGATTTCATTGGATGGTTCAACAAGAGAGTGGAACAAATGAAGTCTGAAAATGATACTCATTGGATATCAAATTTTGATATATTGTTGAGGAGGCCATTCAGCTATGCTCACATGCACAACAAGTACATTATAAATGGAAATAGATTCAAGTGTTACTCGAATAACAACATCGAAAAGGCAATCACTCTATCCAGAGTGTTTGTAAAATGCAACATATGACCATGCTGTGACATATGCTATGGACAAATCAATGAGATACTTGAGATGAGTTTTCAATTTGATCAAAGAATGATCTTATTTAAGTGCCATCGATACGATATATTTAATGATACAAGTTGTAACGTGGTTGCGAAGAGTGGATACTTTTATAAGAGCATAACCATTCTTGGAAAAGTGGAACCATTTGTGCTAGCATGTCAAGTGGATCAATTTTTTATGTACTGGACAATGCAAATAATGACTGGTAATTCCAATAAAGATAACCCTACGATGATATTACAGAGTCAACGAAAAAGAAGATGGTGATAATGGGGTTGAGGAGGCATACCAAGAACAAGTGGAGATCTGACCTTAGGTAATAACTATTTTCCCATGCATTATTTCCTTCTTGCATTAGTTGCTTCCATGAAAAACTCCAAATTCATAAAAATACTGAGATACATTTCTTCCATGAAATTGTTATTATTTTATTTAAATTTCAATATAATATATTGCTTCCATTGCTCTCAATAAATGAATGATCTGAGCATGTTTTCCAGATAGAATGAGCCTGAGGACGAGCATGATGACATAACACTTTGGGTAGTCACTACTAGCTTGCTCATGATATCCCTGATGAGGTAGAAGGGGATGTGAGGCCTCGGAGCCTCCACCTGAGATAGATGTCACACAACCCATCCCGATGCAGATGCCCCATCATCATCAGATGAAAAATATACAATTAAAGCATTTATCTACTCTTAGAAATTGCATAAATTTATAAATTCTCTTCTATAGCAGGCCGTGAGAGGAAAGTCAGAGGTCATGCCAATTGCCATAAATTAAAGATGGGAGAAAGATCAAGGTTGTTGTGAATCCAGACGGGAGGGTATTGAGGGAATACAGTGGTCCATTCTCGAGCAGACTGGAACTCACTACAAGGATGCATATTTCCATGAGGACGACCGGCTTTAGGAAAGTCCCGTAGTCACTTAGGGCTGCCGTCATATTTGATATGAAGGTATGTATATAGCTACATTGATGATTGAATCAGGATTTGTATAATTAATCGTATTTTACTCATGATGGGCATAATGTATTTGATTGGGGTGAGGATCCTACAATAGGCGAGGGGATTTTGCATAGAGCAACCAAAATCCATCGTGATGTATGAGCCAATAGGAAGAATGTTAAGCATCAATTCTCCATAAATGTCATGGTTAAATACTCATTATATTTTTATTTGTTTATTGAAGCATTAATTCGACCGATTGTTAACTGCAGTTGAAGCGAGAGCCAATCGCTGAACGACGTGCAGATACTAGGATAATGACAAGTTCAAGGTGATGGTAGTTTGTAAATATCATTATCTTATTTACTTAATAAATTTATTTAAATATATTCAATAAGAATAAGACCAACAAGGCTAAAGCTCTCGGTCCTACCCACACTTTGGGTAGGACAAGTTTGGATCGATTGAAATAAAAGCATGTAAGTTCGTCTATATTGTAAAATATATATCTTCTATTATATGATGATATATTGTATTTTTTTAGTCTAAGACTAGAGAGAGTGTGGATCGGGTGAGACTGTTCGAAATTACTTGACAGACGACCGACGAAGAGGGTAACCAGACCTTCATTCATGAGAGATATGCAGAAGCACATGCAAGTTATATGATAACGTTATTTTCATGTAATGAAGATTGTGTTGTACCTAATAATCGTCTCAAAATGTAAGGTCTTATGATCGAGTTCCTCCTGACCCAATTAGGTCCAACAGGGAACTCCAGAAGAGTTGAATGAGGAGGCATTTCGACACGTGTATCTATCTGCTACAAAATACTCTGGTTGGGTTCTATTTGGTGGTGCATATTCACCAATATGAGTTTCTATGGGACAAGCGGTGGTGGTCCATCCTCTGCAGAGTTTCAGCAACTGGAAGATAAGGTCAAAAAGCTAACCTGAGAATAGATAGGTCGCATGAGAGGGAGGATCGACTGCCAGATACTGTCCTCCAGAACACACAGACGATGGATCGACTTCAAAGTTTGATCGGAGAGATGTCTGGACTGGGTCCCGTTCCTCTACATCATGATGGTGATCGACCATATCCACCTACCGATGATTTTCAAGATATGTAATTTTGTGATGATGCTCAAGATATGTAATTTTGTATGTTTGTTATGTAATATATCTAAGGACGAGATACTATTGCTTTTCTTTCTTTTTTTTGTAATATCCAATCCTTTGTACTAAAGTACATATAGACTTCAGTATTTTTTCTAATTCACTTAGTGTAATTGCTTGGGCAACTTGGAGAGGTGAGATTTGGTGCAGTATATAGGGCCCTCACGTGGACTAGGTGTGGTTAGTCATGGTGGCCTTTGATCTTGATTCCTAAGCAAGTTTTTTGTTGTGTTTGGTGCAGTGTCACACTTGGGTGTTAAAATATAGACACATCTTGTGAGTTAGTGTTAAAATTCAAGTGTTCAACGTAGTTGATGTGTGTAGACTTGTGTATATCAAGTTCAATTATCAGTTATTTTCTCATCTTGGGACTCATGCATATGTTTCTCATCTTCAATATCTAGGATTATATAGTTCCCACAAGAACAACAACTTCTACTATAATTTTTTCAATAGTTATTATTGGTGTCATGTATCCGCCGATAATAATATACTGTCAATAGTTGTTATCGGTGATCATGAAGTCGCCGATAAGAATTTAGTATCACTCTTTATCGGTGGTTGGGCTAGATGCCGCTATTGTTTTCTCTACGATTGTTCATACGTCTCAAAGATACTCATTCTTGGTATTTACTCCTTTGCACGATCAATATTTTTGGCGATTAGGACACGACCACCGCAAATGCCTTTTGCATCGGATGCTTTTTCGATGGTCCATTATCGAGGGTTCAATATCTTCACTGGCGGTAAATGACCGCCAAGTAAGCTGACTTTTTAAGGAGTGTAATACATACATATTTATATACATACGTGTAATGATCCCACTCTAGGTCGATTAGGATTTTTTTCGAATATTATTGTACAAGAAATTATACCATAACTACAACAAAAGATTGACATGCATTTATTGAATTCATTTGTAAGTAAATAGATGCAGAATACAATATATGAATATGTGCTATAAAAGTTACGACTTTAGTTTACACTGAAAGATTAGTATTTACATTATATCACTAAGAATAACATGTGCAAATATCTAAAGATAATCTCAAACCAACTTACTACAATGATTAAATGTTTACTTTTATACTTTTAACCATATCTATGCTCCATTAATATATCCAGATTTCACTGTTATGATTTTCACACTCCCACGCTACAATGACATGACTGTCAATGGGTGACATATATATGTAACATTAGAACCTCCTAGTGAGATCATATCTCTTTCCTTTCTATTTATAATTAAGTTCAAGTGCTTTGATTATGAAATATAATATGAGTTAGAGACATGGATCCTTTATGCATCGGTTATACAAAACGTCTAAGTTATCGTTTTTACTTCTTATTTTATCTTACTGATAGTAGCTTAGGCATGTGTTACTTTGTATATGTATAACAATAAATCTTAGCATGCTATTCCGAATTTTCGAGGCCTCAAGTAGATCACAAAGAACTCTAAGCTATACCTAATTCAATATGTGTGTGTATATGCATGTATAATCCTATTAGTTAAGTACTAAATATTGAAATTAAAAAAGTAAAAAATATAAGTCAGAAAATCTACTAGGAAAGATCAAATGTTTAATATTATTATTCTAATTCCTCACTCACACATTTATTTTCATGTTCCCACGTTCCTTACACTATCATTTCCATTCTCATTTTCATTATCTACCAAAGATCCCAAAATCCATGGTAGATTATGGTGGACTTGCTCCTGGCACAAAAAAATAATGGTTTTGCTACTTTGAGTTCTTAACATTTGTCGTGGTTCAAAATTTATCTAGATATCCCTCATATGTTTTTTTTTATTTTTTTGATTTTCCTTGCATGGCAATCCATGATGATTCAAGACAACATTTATCATCACATGAGTAATATACAAGTTCTTCTCAACATAATTTAAGTTGTTCATTTGTACAAAAAAATTATAAATATTTCATTTTAATGGCTCAATTTTTTGATATTGAAGATCCTTAAGCTTAGCAAGAGGTTTTATCTTACTACGTTATTTTCTACTATTCCCAATATTTATAATAATATTAATTTGTATTAACTTTCTATATAAGCTTGATCTTGTCTTTCTTTAACATGCAATGTCAATTGTAATGTGTTCAAATTTTTTGTCATTGATATCATATCTCTTTGATGGGCTCGTACAATTATATTCTATTTATATTTCTTCATCATAAAAAAGAGTAGATTTAGATTGTAAAAGATACGTAATAATTGTAAAAATTAGGCACTTTTATCCACTAATTTGTATTAATTTAATATCTTCCTTGATTGTATAGTTTTTCAACTTATCTTAGTAATAAATTCTCAAAATTAGGACTATACAATAAAATCTTTATATTATTCTTCATATAATATTATTTATTTAAGATCGAAAACATCAATTAACCTTTCAAATTCGAAATAAAATGAATTGAATTTGAATATTCAAAACTCAAATGATTGAATCTAAATTTTAGTTAGCAAATTTGTTTAAAGTTCGATTCGAGTTCGGATTCAAAACTTTATAATGAATTAAATCAGAATATCGATGGATTTATACAAATTTGATTTGATTAACACCCCTATCTTTGACTAGTTAGAGACATATTTTTTGCAGGAGACAACACTACTGGTGATATTTTTGTGGTTATATTAATCACCTGTGCTCATATTCAGAGATATTAATAGTATTATTTCTCATACTTTTTTTATATGTTTAGCCAATATATCTCTCTCGCTAGTGATGACTGGCCAAGAAACTCGGGTTAAGATATCTCTAAGGGTTGTTGCGACCCGAATCACAAGGTACGGTCAACAAGAAAAATAAGACCACACAAAAATCAATCAAAGCACGAAAATCCATTGTAAGCGGTCTCCGCTATTTATTTAACCCTATATAGCAATCAATGTCAAACACAAGGAGCACAGAAATATACGAAGTAGTCGAGATCAGAAAAATTAAAACTAATTTTTATTTTTTTTTGTTTTTGCAAATTTTTATGTTTTTCAAAATAAGGAACAAATCAATGTACAAAGAAATCAAGGCACAATGAAGCCTTCACAATTTTTTATTTATACTATAAAGATACTAAATTCAGGAATAAAAGTATTTTTATGATTTTAAAATATGCAAGTCTTTCTGGT
The DNA here is from genome assembly GCA_037367405.1 of Ottelia alismoides. Taxonomy (NCBI): domain Eukaryota; kingdom Viridiplantae; phylum Streptophyta; class Magnoliopsida; order Alismatales; family Hydrocharitaceae; genus Ottelia; species Ottelia alismoides. The sequence continues at coordinate 66,005 of JAZKJV010011893.1, read as the reverse complement.
AATTATGTGGTCTTTTTCAGATTTTTGTTTGATTTTATAAAAATGAAACAAGCACACAACAGAAATACAATGTACATCCCTAACCAAAATGTAAATTTAAAATGTTTAAATTACCCAAATGCACTGGCTACAATTTTTATGATAAAGTAAATAAAAATATCTAACTACAGAAACTAAAGTCTCAATTTTTTGATTTTTGTAGAATTTTTAATGTTTTTTTAAGATTTTTAGTCTTTTGTGATTTTAGGATTTTTATAAAAGATAATGTCACAGAAATGATATTGAAGAAACAAAACACTAAAATGAACATACACAAATTTTTATGGAATTTTTGAAACTATTTTTTGTATTTTTTTGTATTTTATAAAATAGAGAGACACATTTTTATATGTTTTTGAATTGTAGAAAATACAAAATAAAATTAAATCGAGTCACAAAAATTATCAAAAATATTAAACATTAACGGAGCTAATAGTAATTTTTGTGGAATTTTTAGAGTTGATTTAATAATCATTTGATTAGAAACAAGACACACAAGCGTAGAGAACTCTCGACAATTATCCTAAAGTTTCCAGACTAAACAATAACACATACGTAAAGTCCAAGGAATTATCGTAAAAATCCCACACAATATACGCACATGCCAATTAAATCACATACAATGATACTTTTGCAAATATAGAAAATATTTCGTTAAAATATAACAGTCAGAAACCACAAGGCAAGATATGAAAAAATAACACAAAATCACGTACGCATGCACGTGTATCCAAACTCAGAGGACTAAAGTGAAAATGCTGGAAACATCAGGGTCTAATATGCAAAAATTTTGAACTACAACTTTATTTAACAAACTAAATAGTAAAACTGAAAAGCATAGGGAAACAAACATAAAATACCTTCACAGGGCACATGTGAAGCGCGTGGGAGACACGTGGCGTCCTCTGGTGAATAGTGAATGTGCGGTGCTGATCTCCTACTACGTCAGATCTGACGTCCCAGGGAATGTTGGGGACGTGGGGCGCAGATGCGTCAAGGGCGTTAGATCCAACGACGCAAAGGCTACTCTAGTTGGTGGTTACGATTGGATCTGGCAGAGGTGGATAAATCCAACGGAGGAGAAGGGACCTGGAAGAACAAGGCCCTGACGAACTTCTCCAAAGCCTCAGATGGTACCCTCGGCTCTGATGGTTGATTGGAAGGGCCCAACAAGGTCGAAGGAGGAACCCGCATCGAATGGACGGGTCCGATGGTGCAACCATCGACCGGATGTGCGTGGCAAAGGAGTGCCTAGAGCTACTCCGACAGACCCTTTGGAGACTAGAACTGGACTCCCTGCACACACAAATACATGCAAAGGTGAGCTTAACTCGGGGCGAAGCCTCGGTCGGGATTATTTGAGCAAGAACGAAAAGAAGCGACGGTGGGGTTGGATTCGATCTCCGACGCATGTGATAGAGAAGATCCGGTCCTTAATCTCGACCTAAGGGTCGATCCTAAGGGCGGTCAGATTATGAGGGAAGATGGATGGTGATGCGACGTAATGATCTGAATGGATAGGTTCGGATGTGGGTGCTCCATCTCGCTGATCGGAGCAGGCGGAGGTGCGGTGATGCTAGATGACGTGAATGGATCAAATAGGAAAACGTAAGGGAAATGAGGGGTACCTGAAGTTCTAGATGAACTCTGGAGCTTCAGGAAAAGGTGGAAAGTGACGTTGTGGCCTCGAGCGAGTTGTGTAAGGCTGGGAGGCTTGTCATGGCAGCACACTCCGGCCATGAGGCTGAGCTACGTCTCCTGACCACAAAATTTCACTCCGATGGACTCCTCTGGTCGCTGTCACTCAGCCTGAGGTAGATGGTTGTGGAAGAAGAGGCGAGGAACGAGCTGCGGTGCCAGGAGGATGAGGAGATACTTTATAGCTTCCCAGGGGTGTGAAAGAATCGGGTAAAGGTACGCAACCCTAGGAAGATCCGTACCTTCCTAGGGATCCATGAAGATGTTGGATCTCAAGAGAAGGTGCGGGCGAAGATTCGGATCGGAAGGAGACTCGACCCAACCGGGAAAAAAGGGAGAACAGGCTCCGGCGAGAAGGTTCAGGTCGGGTCAAGCCCTAGAAGAGACCGTTGACCCGAGTCAACAAAATGACGTGGACCAATCAGAAAATTCGAATGTACGAAAATACTTACAAATTCAATAAAAAATAATAAATGATTTTAAATCAAAAAGTTTTCAACACAAGAAACGTTTGTTATTTTTCAAAGATTTTTTCTGTGATTTTTAATTATTTTAAAAAAAATTAAATTAGGGTATATACGATATATAATAGTATATACATGTATAATATACCAATGTATTTTGTACAATTATTTTCATTTTGTTATTTTTTGCACAAATACCTGTATTTTGTATTTTATTTGTTTATAATATTTTTTTGGAGTATAAAAAAATTTTTATTTTGTTTTTATTATTTATGTAGATGCATATAATACATAAAGATTAATGTATGTATACATGTATTTTGTACAAGTGAGAGGTGATTTTATTTTAATTTCTACTTTATTTTTCTGACTTTTGTTCTATTTTTAGGACTATATACAAGGAGGTAAAAATAATATATTATTTTTATTTTATCTAAAAATAATTATTTACATATAAAAATGATATATATACAATATAGAGTAGGTCCTATCTCTCTCTGCTTGTTTTATTTGGTGATCAGGTCAATGTTTGACCTTCTCTTGGGGCCTGTTTGGTTGCAGGGTTGGGCAGGGTTGGCCCAACCCTGGTTACTATTCACAAGGGTACTTCCTCCTCACAGATTACTATTCACCCAGCTCAACCCAGCCCAACCCAACCCTGCCCGACCCTGCAACCAAACAGGCCCTTGGGATTCAGGTCACTATGTAATTATTCTAAATACCTCTTTCATTTTTCTTGTACTTTGTTCTTTTATTTTTGCACAAGTACACGCTAAATATGCAATATAAATGAATGCATGCATAATGCTAACTTATTGTATTTATATTTATCTACATGATGCTTTTCCAAGATAAATAGCTAAAATAAAACAATAAAGAGTGAGAATAAGGGATTTACCACCCCCTATACTATACCTTTGCTAGTCCCTTAGCAAACACTTATTTGAAAAAGAAGTGAAAAAGGAAAAGAAAAGAAAAAGAAGGAAAATCAAGGTTGATTATTAAATTTGTCTTCATGAAATTGAAGTATGGAGCTCAATCAGACCTTTGGATTATTAGTTTGTCGGAACCTTATTTGGACCTAGGTTTAGACACAACAACCTCTAAGTTCCACCAAGCTATGGTCAAGACTCCTCAATAATCCAGATCAGAACAAGTCTACATACACAAACTTTAATGACCATGAATCTTTCCTTGTACGGTGTAAGTGATGTGTAGCTCCCCACCTCAGAAATGACAAAGAGAAAACCCCCTTTAACAAGGTAACTCTAATGCTCTGGTCCAGCAGCTCTTTCCTCAAGGAGCGAGGTATTCCCTTCTAATTTCAAGTTCAACGGCCTCAAGAAGAGGGGAAAGAAGAGAATGGACCATGACCAATGTAGCCATGTATCCTTGGGAGCCCAACCAATGTAGCTAAGTCTCTCCCTACAAGCTTCATGAGATGAGAATGGGCAACATAAGCTTTTCTTTATTTGGATATACATACTCCGGCAGACATTTTATTTTCAATCAAGCCTGCCCACTTTTTTTGGAGTTTTTCTTTCTTTTGCACATTTTTTCGATGTGCATATGTACAACATATCTACATGGTGCAGCATATATACATAAGGACCTTTTCCTCTTGAGCCAATAGACTATCCCTCTTTTGAAGCTTTATTGCAACCCACAACTCCTGTCTTTAGACCTCAACACCATCAGACCAAGTTGAGGCGCACTTCCTTCCCTAAAGGAAGACGAGAGGTTCTGCCTAGAAGTACTACCCTCGTATGCTACCCCAAGCCAAAGGAATCTACATCCTCACCACCTCATCCGTGGAGAGCTATGTGTAAGGTGCTGGTGCAAGTAAAGCCATTGTCTGTGATAGTCATGTGTACGTTGTTAGGTGTTCTACTTAGGCTCATCAAGATGACATGTGATCATAGCCAAGTGGACTCAAAGAATTAAGTTACTAATGGACCTGAAAAAGTCTTAAACCCAAATCCTATAAGGTTCCTCTTAGAATTAGGTAGATTAAGGTCTTAACCAAGCTCCATTTTCCTATTTAGTTACAGGCTGGTTTAAATGTCAACTATGATTCTGAAAAATATACAAATATTTACAAAAATCTTTTTATGCAAAGTTTTTGAAAATGTGCATTTTTTTGAAAATGTTCGAATGTATGCATGAATGCACAAGATTGGCAAATTGTTTACAAATTTTTACACATGGGTTTTTGCAAACTTTTATTTTTTCAAACATTTTACAAAAAATTTGTACTCTATACATAATTTTGATATCAAAATATATACAAAAATTTGACTCACAAAACATTTTTATAAACATTTGTACACAAATATTTTTTTATAAATAGCTATGTATGTGCAAGAAAGAATTTTAGATACAAGAAAATTTTTAAATTTTTTGCTATTTTTAGATAAAGGATTTTAACCATTTTATTTATTAACACACTCACACAAAGTACGAGTTATGGCCAAAGTATATATGTATGTATACGTTACCCCCCTATACTTAGCTCGAACGATGTCCTCAGAGTGAACAAAGAGCGATGAAGAAGACATAACTCATGCTTAGTATAAGGAAGTGAAAAGGAATGCTATACTACAATGACGAATAAAAAGAATAGAATGAAGAGGGCTCAGTGGCTCCCCCTATACTTAGGGTTGAGTAATCCTAAGTATAGCAGACTGTACACAAAGGGAAAATCGAATGAGAGAATGTACAAGGTTTACCTCCCCTATACTTAAGGTAAGATATACATAAGTATAGGAAGTAAAATAGAGGTAAGAAGAATCAAAAGAATAATCAAAAGTATGACAACCCCCTATACTTAGGGTAAAGTACACCCTAAGTATAGCATAATCACAAGATGCAGATGGGGTGTGAGACTAAAGAATGATATGATATGGACATCTGGATCTATACAAGGCGGAAGATAGTGATAATCATACACGAGATGTAACTGATGTGAGTCAAAGACCACATCTCTTGCAAAATGAATCGAGGAGACATCAACGATCATCGGCTCATGATCTAGATATGGTTTGAGGTGATGACCGTTAACACGAAAGGTGGACTCAGATGACAACTCAGATATGTCGATACTACCATTATCATGCACCTTTCAGATCAGGTATGTTCCTTTCCAGTTGTTCTACAATTTCCCTAGAAATAATCTAAGCATGGCATCAAACAACCATACTTTCTGATCTGGCTCAAACTTCTTATGGCTGATATGAGAATCATGTCATATCTTTATTCGCTCCTTATACCGTAGGCTGTTTGAGAAGGCTGTGTCTCTAAGCTCCTCCGGGGCCGCCAATTCTGCCTTCCTTTGATCTCCTATACTCTCTGGATCCAATAATATATCAGTGATAATCCATAGTGACTTATACTTGATCTCAACAAGTAAATGGCAGGGCTTGCCAGAAATGAGATGAAAGGGAGATGTACCCAAAGGAGTCTTGAATAAAGTCTGATATGCCCACAAGATCGAGTTCAAAAGCTGTGATCAATCCTTTCAGTCTGGGCGGACTACCTTCTGCAATATCATCTTGATCTCCATGTTCGATACTTCAGCAAGACCATTGATCTGAGGATGATATGGAGCGGCAACTCGATGGTCTATACTGAACTCGCTAGCAAGGGCCTTTACCTTGTCATTGACAAAGTGAGACCCCCCGTCAGATATCAATAGTCTAGGCATCCCGAATCGTGAAATGATATTCTTCCTCAAAAATATACAAACAGTCTTGGCATCTATGGTTCAGGCAGGTATGGCCTCAACCTAACGACTCACATAATCCACAACCAACAGAATGTACTCAAATCCCTGGCTCTTAGGGAATGGACCCATGAAATCAATGTCTCATGCATCAAAAACCTCACAGAAGTGAATGGGCTACATCGGCATCATATCACGCTGTCCATAAGTGCCCATACTCTGACAGTCAGTACACCTCTTCACGAATTCATCAGAATCCTTTAAGAGGGTAGGCCGCCATAGGCTGGATTGGAGCACTTTCTATGTTGTTCTCCTCTCAGAATGATGTCCCCCTGCCTCAAGCTTGTGGCAGTATGTGAGGAATTTGTGGTGCTCCTCCTGAGGAATGCACCGACGTCAGATGATGTCCCCTCCTTCATGATAAAGGATGGAATACTCCCAATGGTAAGACTTGGCCTTCACAAGGAAAGTCTCACGTCGCTCCCTGGGCCAACCTTGTGGAACTTGCTTGGCAATAAGATAGTTCACAATATCTGCGTACCATGGGAGAGAGGCAATAGCAAGGATCATCTCATCTGGGAAGGTCTCTGAAATAGGATCAATCTGCTCGGATTCCTCAAGATTTTCCAATCGGGAGAGATGATCCGCCACCACATTCTTAACTCTAGGTTTATCCTTAATCTCAATATCAAACTCCTGGAGTAGAAGGATCCATCTAGTCAGTCTCGCTTTGTCATCCTTCTTTTCCATGAGGTACCTGATGGCGGTATAATCTGTAAAGATAGTCACTTTTGATCCAAGAATATATGATCTAAATTTGTCGCGACTACAACTAGCATTTCTTTCTCTATTACAGTGTAGTTCCGCTGCATGACATCCAATGTACGGCTAACGTAGTGAATAGCAAATGACAGTCCATCCCTCCTCTGTCCTAGCACGGCTCCTACGACAAAATCGGAGGTGTCCGTCATGATCTCGAATGGGAGAGACCAATCAGGTGGCTTAAGGACAGGAGCCTCAAGAACTAAGCTCTTAAGAGTCTCAAATGACGCAAGACACTTATCATCTACAATGAACTTGGTGTCTTTTGTCAGCAAATCAGTTAAAGGTCGGGCAATCCTGCTGACAACCATGCAGGAGAATAGTAGAGAAGGAAGAAATACATTTTTTTTCATTCCATATTCATTCCATTCATGCATCATGTCCTCAAAAAGTTTATACAATGCCTCAGAAATGTAGCTACATGTACGGATACATCATCTTGTCTCTCAAAAATAACTACATGTACAAAAACTCAAAGAGAAAGACCGCATTTTACCCCAAAAGAGTGCTGCAACAAGTCAACTACAGCCGCTTACTGCTGTGGTTGCTGCTCCTGTGAACCTGCCGAATTCACGCAATAGGTTTATGAGCAAAGCGCCCAATACGGATATAAAACAACAACTAGAAAGATAAACATAAGTGTACAAGAAGTAGTTGTGAAAACTCACAAAGTATAAACAACTTCCTTATTTCCATCATCCACTAAGAAAAGACACTTCACAAAGAACAACCATCCCACGCAAAAAAGACTTGTAACAACTTGACTTATAGTTCCAAACCACGTATGAATATGTATTATACACCAATATTAATTTATAAGAGAGTAGGACCACACTAGAAAAATAATCCAAGTCCATATTCCATCAATAGAGTTCCCGGCAGAAAGGCACGATCTTATTCAATACATTTGATTCTGATAAATGTACTAATCACATAGTTTTACAGATTTTTATTTAAAAGTCTCGGTGTCTTTCCTCACAAAGGTGCATCCAGGTACTTATACGTGGGGCCAACACCTATAAGTACCTAAAAGTCACGTCGGTAAAGAAAGATGAGCTTGGACTGTAGTTTAATGCTGCTTAGGGTCACCACTCACACCCCTTGTTAGTAGCACACATCTCAAGAGGATCACATAGAGCCCGTAGGCCTCATCGCCAGGCGGAGAACACACAGAACAAAAGCGCAGCACAAAGCACAAGGCGCAAACCCACTCGACGCCATGGCGGAAAAATCACTAAGACGCCAAAAGAAGCACTAAGCAGTGCACAAAGCACACAGTGAGCTAAAGCAGCATTAATCTCACGACCGGGTTATTTACGGTTGTCCAAGGCTCTATCCGAGTTTCCAAGGAGGCATGCTTTTCCTTGGTGAATAATATTTCTTTATTATGTTAATACTCCAATATGATTCATATGAGAATGTTTAGGAACTAAGACAAAACACTTACTTACATAAGTTCCACTTAAGCATTAATCCACACAACGTATCCATGAAATTCCACTTAAGCAGTCTGTCACAAAATTTATTCATAGATATTGTATATTCACCGTGTTATGCACATTAATATTAACATGATAGATAATGCAAATAAGGTTGATGAATAGATATAAATAAGGTTGATGAACAGATGGGATTCGATCAGGAGAAATCATTCCACAATTAACATACATGTGTCAAGATTCATGTAACTTTCAGACTGGTCCTACCACAATATATAATGGGTTAGTCTGTAGTTTATCAAAGATATTTTATCGATGAGCATATAAAATCTATGGTCAAGAGAGGCGTTGATTTATATTATTGTTGGTTAGGAAAGTAAGACCTAACTACATCTGGATTCTGGACAAATCAAAATATTATAGTGGAGATCTAAGCATCTCAAGGGACTTCGCCAAATTTCAGTCCACGGGACTTCATCAGATTGAATGATGACAACAGACTGATCAAGATCAGACTTTCAAGATGCCATCCCTGAGGCATGAATCACAACACACAAACTTCTAAAGTTCTAATTATGCCCTGATTGAAGGATTGGGAGGGCTTCTCCTGTCATTAATATCACAACCATCTGATAAATTGAGATATATGCTAATAAGTGCAAATAAATGATAAAACTTGAATTGATCCAATACCCATTCTCAAGCACGAGCATAAATGAATTCACTTGACTGATAAGAAATAATATGTGCAAGGATTATTGTAAATGCGCTTCTTGAACATTCAGAAATGCAGTATGCACTAGAGCTCTGCAAGAGAATACAGGTATATAATATGCATTGCCCAAAAATAATAATAAGGATTGGTGCAATCCATCACAAACTGCAAAAGAGAAGATTGTGTAACCTAGTAGATCACAGGTACAAGTGATGCACCCCGATCCAGTTAGAACCTAGAGGAGGTGCTTTTAATTCAAAATAAGCATGTTCTCCATAGCCGACTACACCTGCTGTGATATATCTATCGGATAACAAGAGTGAGTAGAAGATGATAAAAATTTCCCCTGGTAGCTTACGTAATATTGTAAATGTACATATTGGGCTCTTACATATTATGATCTTCAAGATAGCTATATTGGTGTTCTTCTCACATGGCAAAAAAAACCACAACAAGAAATTTGGATTGGAGTCTTGGGATTAATCATAAAATTAACATTTGCACAAGTGTGCACTCCGGATGCCTCCTTTAGAAGAGAGAACTAGTGATCTGATTTTAACACCTGCTTCAGCTTTTCTGATCTCATTACTTCCGTGTTCCTAGCACGCTCTCCTTTGATTATTACTTCTTTAAATAATATGTTATTTGATTGATACAACTACAAATGATAACTAATATGTTAACAATGAATTCAAACCAAACAAAGGAAGCCACTGGATATGAAAATATAAGATAAAATCTGATGATATAAAACAACCAGGCATTTCTAGATATACGTATGTTTGAAGAAATGCTCGACAACTTTTGAAATAAACAAGTATGTAGCCATCTTATGTAATGGTTGCACTGCAGAACTATAAAAAAAAATCCCAAATGCAAGTGTATAGATATTGACACTGCAGATTTTGGCTTACTTACAACCTGCTAAGGCCCTTTTTAACTTTTTATATGCCTCTATTGCAGTATCGTTCTTTTTTTTTCAAAAGAGTATCAAGGTTCCTAGATATGATGAAATAGAACATATTAGCATCATAGATACTATATCGTGTAAACCCGAAGGACAACTTGAAACGGAGATGGGTACCTGATGTTGGAAGTACTACATATGTGTGCGATGCAAAGAAAATGAGAAGGGATCTTTCACGGATTCGCTGACACAATGCAAAATATGAACTTCCAACACGATCCGAAGACAAAATCAAAACCCTGCCCATAGAGAATAGAATGCGGAAAACGGCAGCAAGAGGGGATGACCCGTACCTTGTTGAGGTGAGAAACGAGTCCCCCGCGATGCGCTCTTCGCGTTGGTGCCTTTGGTTTCACGATCGGGCACTCCGGCGACCTCGGCGGCGCTCCGGCGAGCTCTGGGGCGGAGCTCCGGCGGCTGGAGGAGTGGAGAATGGGGTTTTGTCAACCTAACCCTAGCCAAACCCCTTTTTATACCTGGATCTGGTTAAACGGATCCGGGTTCGGTACTGGGTCCGGTTTCTGACCTACAGCCGTAAAATGGTCATAACTTACTCGTCTGATATCGGATTTGGACGTTCTTGGACTCGTTGGAAAGAACTCGACGAGCACTACACGATGGATTCCTAATTTGAATTTTTTGATTTCTGGATAAGTACAGATTTTTACAATTAAGACCCAGATATCAAAAATTTTTGCAATTTAGTCCTTGTTCGGGGTTACGAGGTTTTACACCACATGTAATGGACTAACCCGCTTGGAGTCGGAGATGGGGTAGATAAAACCGATGCTCCACCATTTTGATATTTCCTTCATGACTACTTCTCGAAGATTCAGGTTCAACCGTCATTGGAACTCACGCGATGGCTTGACATCCTCCTCGAGATAAATATGGTGGGAGCACAGAGTTAGACTTATCCCCTTGAGATTCTTGCTCTCCAGTCAAATCGGCTGAGATAATAACTAGGTAGAATGAGAGAACTCTTGCTGATCATGCAAAACTGGAGAAGACGGCCCTGTCGGTGTATCTGTAATTGGTGCTAGCACGGTCTCCACCCTAGCTACTGGCTCTGTGGAAATCAGACAAAGTAGTAGATCATCAGATTTTGCCCAGTCAATGTCTGAATCCGAGGGATCTGAATCAGAATCACAAGAAATATACTCTGCCTCGCCATCATGAACACGGTCTTCAGCCTCGAATATGTCCTCTGCCAAGAGTGCACTCTTTAAACTCTACTCTGCTGGGATCTGTGAATCTGCAGAATCTAAAGGTGAGAGAAGAGCTCATGAAACGGGATCAGACCAAGCGGCTTCATCATTAGAGATCACAAAGTCGCACTCCTAGTGGACGTCTCGCTCTGCCTCTGTCATCTGATCTACATCACTGTACTGCTCTGAGTAAGCTGAACCTCATGATGTAGTCTCATCGGTCGTCTCTATTTGTATACTCTCACCCTTGACGCAAAAAACCTTCCTGCTATCATGGTTGGACACCGCCTTGGCTGTGGCCAAGAACGAACATCCTAGGATGATGGGTATCAGTCAAGGATTCAGGGATCTCCATATCCAACATAACGAAGTCTACGAGGAATTTCAGGCCCTGAATTGTGACGATCACGTCCTTCAACAACCCCTTCAGCCTCTTGACAGATCTATCAGTAAATTGAAGGACTATTCTGCACTATCGAAGAGGGCCAAACTCGAATAGGTCGAGTAAGGCTGACGAAAGAAGGTTGATGGAAGAGACGCTATCTAATAGAGTAGGATCGAATATATGCTCATGAATATGACATATGACATAGGGAGCTCCTGCATCTGGCCTCTTGGCTGACAGACGGTTCTGGATGGCGAAGCAAGTGGCATGGGTTGGCACATGGATTTCTGCTTGATGGTTGCTCTTCTTCCTACGGATAGTGGTCTTCTCTCTCAAGTTCTTCTGGAAGAGAGGGATGTTCTCAAGTGCCTCCTAGAGAGCAGCTGAATATGAAATCTATCAATCATATGCTGGCTGAACTCTAGCTGCTATGATTTTTTTTGGATTTTCTATTTTCTTCCCCTTCGCCAAGCGAAGTGCCTGAGGGAAGGGGATGGCTGAGCCCTCCTCAGATAGAGGGCTAGGAAGAGGTTTCATCTACTGAGAGGGAGTGGAATCCATACAAATATCATCAAGCATCACATATGGACTTGAAGATGAATAAACCTTTCCTTTATTAATTTTTTTAGTATTTTTCATGATGTCCCAGGGTATACAAACTGGAGAAAACACTGCAAGAATAGAAGGGATGGCCTCAGTACCATCCACGACATCAAGAACTGCGGCATCAGTACCGCACTCTGGCTCAGCATCCTTGGTGGCATCAGTACCGCCATCTGCAGCTGGAGAAACGACGACCTCAGTACCATCGGCTGGATCCACATCCTTGGTGGCTTCCGCACCATCATCGTAATCATCATTAGTGACATCAATACCACAATCCTCATCGTCTGGCGCTCCTGCGTCCTTGTGGTGTCGTCGCTCAGAGTGTAACAAAGTCCTGCGTCCTGCGTCCTCGTGGTGTCAGGCACCACCAGCTGGCATCCTACCGCTCATGAGTGTAACAAAGTCAGCATCAAATTTATATGAAGAAATGTCACCCAATAAATCACTAGGAGTGGCGGTCTATGTAAACTATACTTGCTCATATTTTCTTTTCAGGTTATTCGGATTGGGCTCAATCTGAGCTGGTATGGCAGCCTTGCCCTTAATGATGTCCCTCATCTCCTGGCGAAACTCGTCCATCTTCCGCCTGAATGTGGCCTGCTGGTCGGAAAGTAAGCAGGCTAGATCATCGATTGCTGGGTTCTCATAGGCTGCCCATGAGAATCGGACAAGTTTCCTCTCTGAAAGCTGCTGCTGGAACAGATGAGGGGCAGGGTGAGAATATTGCTGAGGCTACTGCTGGTGCTGCCTCTGCTACTGTCCCTGTTGGTAGGGAGAAGGATCCGACTAGTAATGCTGCTGCTATGGCTGGTGAGGGAACTGCAGCAGCTGCTGTGGCTGACTGAACTGTCCTCCCTGAGCTGGAGGCTGCTGCTAGGATGAGGCACCTTCGATTGACCACCTGAATCTAGGATGATCTCGGTGGATCTCGGGCTGCTGTCAATCGTACCAAATCCCATTGACTTCCATCAACAGCTCCTGCTCAAAGGGGGTCGGAGGAAGAACTGCCAATGGCTGGTCCTGCTGATACACCACCATCTAGGTGTCCTGAGATGGCGGTGGCTGAGAGTATAGGTGCTGCAGCTGCTGGAACGACTCCACCTGGATGTGGTGAACCTGTCGGTGCTGGGCGGAGTGCTGGGTCAAGCTGCTGCTGTTGCTAGGATCAGTTCGTGACCTGAGACGGGGCTGAGAAGCCATCTACACCTCCTGGAGACACGTGATGGGTCTTCAGGTCACTCAACGTATGTACCAACTGATCGATCTGAGTCATACCCTGGTACTACTTCTCAATAATCTCATTGCGGTCCAGCTTCTTGTTGATGATGCCCATATCAACGACCAATGACTCTACCTGTGATGTGGCTGCTGAAGAGGTGGATGGACCAGCATCGACTCATTCTATCCTCTGATAGGACACGACATGGGGTGAGGGCTTCCCTTGAGTGTAGAGACAGGTCTGGGACATAACTATATAGTTCTCGACCATCTCGTCGTATATGGATAGGACCTGATCTTCGTCCTTGGCAAAGTAGGAGCCCCACAAGAAGCATTCACAAGCCCCTGCAACTCCGATGTCAGTCCACAAAAGAAACTCCGTACTAAGTTGGGCTTGGAGATGTTATGGTGTGGACACTGGTCAATGAGCTCACGAAAACGATCCCACGCCTCATGGAACTGCTCATTGGGGATTATGGAGAAGTTGTTGATTAGAGCTCTAACTGCGTTCGTCTGACGGAGTGGATAGTACTTGTTTAAGTACTCGGTCTGGAGCTATTCCCAGGAAGTGACATATCTCTCCAAATGTTTCAACCAGTAGGCTGCTCTGTCGACCAGGGAGAATGGAAAAGCCATCATCATGATGGTGTCCTCATCCACATGTCTGTCGTGGACAGTGCTGCAGATCATCTTGAATTCCTGTAGGTGGAGATGCGGCTCCTCGGTGTCAAGCCCATGGAACTTGGGCAACAACTAGATGGTCTGAGGAGGGAGCTTGAAATTTCTTAGTATCCTCGGAAGCTGAATCCAACAGTGTGTAAGAGTCGTACAGGGATTATGCAACTCTCTCATTGGCCTGGCTGGTCGGACTGGATCCTGTGGCTCCTATGGATGTCCTCCGCCTCCTCCTCCAATCTCTGGTATCTCTCCACGACCTGCTTAGTTTGTCTCTCCTCGGTCTGCTCGCATCTGTGCCATCTCTCTATGCATATCTGCCATGAAGGCTCCCCTGGTCTCTGATCTGACGTTGCATCGTCTTCAAGGAGGCTAACAATGTGTTGTTGATGGCACCCTGATCTAAGACATATGTGGTGCTCTGGTGCTGCCCATCAGTGCGCTCCTCGCTGCTGACCATCTCTTAGGTCTCTACAAAGGCAAAAGACCCCAACTCAAGTGCCGTCAAATGAACAAATATCTGCTTTGGTCTCTGCACGGGCACCTCAGGACTGGAAGAAGGGTGGTTGAGGAGGAACAGGATGGAATCGAACTCGGGTTCGGAGAGCGGGTCTAGGTTCTCTCGAACTTGCCTAGATGAGTGGGCGGGGTGCTCGAAAGCGGTGCAACCAAAGGCTACCTAAGGGATCTCCAGCCCATCATCATGATCTGGAAAGAGGAGGATGAGATATGGAATCAAACAAGATCAGAAATCAAACCCCCAGTTCACCTATGCAACGCTGAGCTGATGACCGTACATGCTTGATCTTTTATCTTGTCGATTTTATTTAGGTGATAGTTCAGTCTAACATGGTGATTAAGCACACTGGTAGGAACCGATGCTCCCAAGAGACTGACCCAATCCGAAAGCTAGATCTTTCCCATCCTGTACAAGTTGCGGACTGTTTACCGGCTACCCGGTCAACTCGCTCCGCTAAGGATATCGTGGCCCGCTTCTCCAAAAATCGGAGCGATCCTCACCAGAGAACGACTAACCCCAAGACCAGTAGTCTGATGAGAGTTCAGGTATGGCTCTAGCCTAGTGTACGAGTCATTCTCTTGCATAATCAAACCAAACAATGAGGGGATGACTCTTCCAAGACAGATTTTTAAGTGAAGTATCTTTTAAAGTTTGTTTAGCAATCCCAATTTTATGATTATCTCTTTTTAGGTATTTTTCAATAAGAAAACAAACGCCTAACGATTTTTTCGATCTCCTGATTATTTAATAGTCCCAAACAAGGGGAGAAGTCAAAAAAGCTGATGTGCGATCAAACACCATGATGCACACAAAGTCAGAGATGCATACCTATCGTCAACACTCTACATGCATTGTGATCCACGCATAGAATTAAAGACTAAAAGTAAACTAATCTAAATTATGCAAGAAGAAAACGACCTTAGACGAGCAATTTCTACATGTGGAGAACAATAGCTAGCTAATTAGACTAAGTCCAGAGTCCGATCTTGGGAACCACTCGGTGCCCGCCACAACGGGTCCTGTTAGCGTTGTATGTGGTTCCTCACGGCACGTGGACTCGAGTCTAATTAAACTAACTTTTTATTATGATTTATTAATAAGATCCAATTACAAACTATAGGTGCATGCAAATAATTAGGGAGTGGGCCTTAATTAGTTACGTTACAATCCAAGAAACTCCTAGGTCTAAGGGCTAAATTCTCATAGCATCAAATATAAATAAAAGGCAAAGAAAAATGAAACCGGTGTAAAACCGCGGTGAGGTCCCCTGAGTACACCAGTGCTCAGCGAAACATACCCCGATATATGCCAAGTGTCTTAAAGTGTCTGAAGTCCCTGTATTATTACAACAATAGTAAAATGTGCTAAAAACTACTCTATGCTACTCTATGAACTATAATTAATTCTGCATTACTCCTGCTTCTCCTCGAGTACGGGTCTCCTCCAAAGCGATCCTTGGGCGGTTCCTCGCACAAAAAGCGAATCAGAAATGGGTCAAAAAGCAGTTATAACAAAAAGAGCTAAAACGAATAAAAGATAAAACAACGAAGGCTGAAAATCGACTACTATGCCGTGCTCCTCGACAACAACGCCATTCTGATGACTAGCCGAGCAACTCAAGTTAAGATATCTCTGAGGATCGTTGCGACCCGAATCACAAGGCACGATCAACAAGAAAAATAAGACCACACAAAAATCAATCAAAGCACAAAAATCCAATGTAAGCGGTCTCCGCTATTTATTTAACCTAGTATAGAGACCAGGGTCAAACACAAGGAGCATAGAAATATATGAAGTAGTCGAGATCAGGATATTACAAATAATTTTTATTTATTTTTGTTTTTGCAATTTTTTATGTTTTCAAAATAAGGAACAAACCAATGCACAAAGAAATCAAGGAACAAGGAAGCCTTTACAAAATTTTATTTAGAATATAAAGACACTACATTCAGGAATAAAAGTATTTTTATGTTTTTAAAACATCAAGTGTTTTTGGTAATTTTGTGGTCTTTTTTAGATTTTTGTTTGATTTTATAAAAATGAAACAAGCACAAAACAGAAACATAATGTACAATCCTGACCAAAAGGCAAATTTAAAATGTTTAAATTTCCCAAATGTCCTGACTACAATTTTTATAATAAAGTAAATAAAAATACCTAACTACAGAAACTGAAGTCACAATTTTTTGATTTTTGTAGAATTTTTAATGATTTTTACAAGATTTTAAGTCTTTTGTGATTTTTAGGGTTTTTATAAAATATAATGGCATACAAATGATATTGAAGCAAGAAAACTAAAACAAACACATAGAAATTTATGTAATTTTGAAGACTATTTTGTATTTTTTTTGTATTTTATAAAATAGACATACATTTTTATGGGTTTTTGATTTTTAGAAAATATCAAATAAAATAAATCGAGTCAAAAATTTATCAAAAATATTACACATTAGCAGGAGCTAACAGTAATTTTTGTGGAATTTTTGGAGTTGATTTAATAATCATTTGATTAGAAACAAGACAAACAAGCTATAGGGACCTCTCTGCAATTATCCTAAAGTTTCGAGACTAAACAAAGACACAAACAAAAAGTCGAGGGCTTTATCGCAAAAATCCCACACAATATAACACATGCCAATTAAATCATGCACAATTTTTGCAAATATAGAAAATTTTTCATTCAAAATATAATAGTCAGGAAACACAGACAAGATATGCAAAAACACCACAAAATCACGTGCGTGTGCACGTGTATCCAAACTCAGAGGACTAAAGTGCAAGTATTGGAAACATCAGGGTCTAATATGCAAACAATTTAACTATAACTTTATTTAACAAACGAAACAACAAAACATAAAAAGCGGAGAGAAGCAAATGTAAAATACTGTCACAGGACACGTGCGAAGCGCGTGGGGGACACGTGGTGTCCTCTGGTGAACGGTGGAACGTGCGGTGATGATTTCTTGCTACGTCAGATATGACGTCCTAGAGAATGTTGGGGACGTGGGGCGTAGATGTGTTAGGGGCGTTAGATCCAACGACCCAAAGGCTGCTCCACTTGGCGGCTACGATTGGATCTGGCAGAGGTGGATAAATCCAATGGAGGAGAAGGGACCTGGAAGAACAAGGCCCCGACGAACTTCTTCTCGGCTCTGATGGTTGATCGAAAGGGCCCAGCAAGATCGAAGGAGGAACCCGCGTCGAATGGATGAGTTCGATGGTGCAACCACCGACCGGATGTGCGTGGCGAAGATGGGGGGCCTAGAGCTACTCCGGCGGACCCTTTGGAGACTGGAACTAGACTCCCTATGCGTGCAAGTACCTGCAAAGGCGAGCTCAACTCGGGGAGAAGCCCCAGTTGGGGTTATTTGAGCAAGAACAAAAAGAAGCGACGGTGGGGTTGATTTCGATCTTCGGCGAAGGTGATAGAGGAGATCTGGTCCTTAATATCGACCTGATGGTCGATCCTAAGGGTGGTCAGACTGGGGGGGAAGATGGATGGCGATGCGGTACGATGATCTAAAATATAGGTTCGGATGTGGGTGCTCCAACTAGCTGATTGGAGCAGGCGGAAGTGCGGCGGTGCTAGATGACGTGAATGGATTGAATAGGAAAACGTAAGGGAAATGAGGATACCTGAAGTACTAGATGAACTCTGGAGCTTCAAACGAAGGTGGCAAGCGAGGTTGTGGCCTCGACCAAGCTGTGGAAGGCTGAGAGGCTTGTCGTGGTGGCGTACTCCGGCCACGAGGTTGAGCTACGTCTCCTGACCACTAAACGTCACTCCGATGGACTCCTCCGGTCGTTGTTACTCAACCTGAGGTAGCTGGGGGTGGAAGAAGAGACAAGGAACGAGTTGCGGTGCCAGGAGGATGGAGGAGATACTTTATAGGTTTCCCAGGGGTGTGAAAGAATCGGGCAAAGGCACGCAACCCTAGGAAGATCCGTGCCTTCCTAAGGATCCGTGAAGATGCTGGATCTCAGGAGAAGGTGCGAGCAAAGATTCAGATCGGAAGGAGACTCAACCCGACCGAGAAAAAGGGGAGAACAGGCTCTAGTGAAAAGGTTTGGGTCGGGTCAAGCCTTGGAAGAGACCGTTGACCCGGGTCAACAAAATGATGTGGACAAATCATAAAATTCGAATGTACAAAAATACTTACAAATTCAATAAAAAATAATAAATGATTTTAAATCAAAAAGTTTTCAACATAAGAAATGATTTTTATTTTTAAAGAATTTTTCTGTGATTTTTAATTATTTCTATGAAAAATAAATTTGGGTATATACAATATATAGTAGTATATACAGGTATAATATACCTATGTATTTTGTACAATTATTTTTATTTTGTTATTTTTTTAAACAAATACCCCATTTTGTATTTTATTTATTTATAAGATAATTTTTGAAGTATAAAAAAATTTTATTTTATTTTTATTATTTATGTACATGTATGTAATAAGTAAAGATTGATGTAGGTATACATGTATTTTGTACAAGTGAGAGGTGATTTTATTTTAATTTCTATGTTATTTTTCTGACTTTTGTTTTATTTTTAGGACTATATACAAGGAGGTAAAAAGAACATATTATTTTTATTTTATCCAAAAATAATTATTTACATATAAAAATGGTATATATAATATAGAGTAGGCCCTATTTCTCTCTACTTGTTTTATTTGACGATCAGGTCAACGTTTGGCCTTCTCTTAGGGTTCGGATCACTCTGTATTTATTATAAATACCTCCTTCCTTTTTATTTTACTTTATCCTTTTATTTTTGCACAAATACATGCTAAATATACAATATAAACAAATGCATGCATAATGCTAACTTATTATATTTATACTCATCTACATGATGCTTAACCAAGATAAATAGCTAAAATAAAAGAATAAAGAGTGAGAATCAGTGATTCATCAGCTAGTAATGGAAAAATATTATGATGCTTCTTTTTATATGATAGTTTTTGTAGAAAGTCTTGGTGTCAGATCCAAGTGTTACAAGTCCCTTGGTGTTTGATCCAAGTAGATATGAGGATGTTTGAAGTCTATTCAATCCTAGACATACCTTGGTGTCTGGTCCAAAGGTGAAGACTTTGGTGTATACTGCGAGATTATAAAATGTATCAGTGTTTGATCCAGGAGCTTTATAAAACAATTCAATTATCTGCACAAATAACTCGTATATATAGTAAAGCAGTTTATCAACGTGGCTAATCAAGAATCTCGGGTCAAGGATTTGAGTCGTGATTTCACCTAATTGAGTTTCCATGTTAACATATGTGTGCATCGTTGCTTGAATCTATAGTTTGATTGTTCCACTTATCATTTAAATTCAATAAATTATTATACTACCATAATTAATTGGCTATTACTATTCACTCCTATAATGTTTCAATCCTACATGTACTACTAACTTATATAAAATCTCTCAAAATCCCATGACAAATTGAATTTATTCCAAGTGCTAAAATATTACTAATCTCAAATCAAATCAAATCAAATCAAACTTCTCGAGACTTCTTCATTATCTCCATATCTATGTTTCATCCTCACCTAAATAACTTCACCGTTTTTATGATTTATAAAAAGGGTGATCCCTAAAACATTGAGTTAACCTAGATTATATAAGGATAAGAAATAAGGTGAGATATGTGGTAAGTGAGATTTGCTCACTATTCTTGTTACGTTGGATTCTTGGATAAGGAAGAGACAAGAGCTTGTAGACATAGGCATACTACAGGAATATGGCTACTTATCCTGGGATAACTTATCTAGGTTAATCTTGAGCTTGGGTCAGGTCATGTTAAGAGGATAGGATTTGGAGTGAGTCTGACTGGCCTAGTTAAATGCTCATCCCTACCAAGAGCTACGATTTTTAAATTATAACTAATTTGCGTTGCATCACATTATCTTCACACTTCATATATATCAACAATACATACTAAATACATGCGATATATGTTGTGATGTGACCCACAAGAACAAATTCCATCCTCGTCATTCCACTCTCAATATATATAGGGTTGATTTTGTGAGAGCCAAAATTGTGAGAGAATGAGATCGGTGAATCTGGACCACTAGATTCTGCCCTTCTCTCTCCTCCTCCAATCAATGAGGAGAGAGATGACATAATCTAGTGGTCAAGAATTATTACTCTCATGCTCTCACGGTTTTTGTCTCTCATGAGAGCCAAAAATTGCGAGAGCATGAGAGCAATGATTCTGCACCATTAGATTCTATCATCTCTCTCCTCATTGATTGCAGGAGGAGAGAAGAGCAACATCTAATGGTCCAGATTCACTAATCTCATTCTCTCACAGCTTTTGGCTATCACATGGTCAACCCTATATATTTGAAGCTGAGAACCTACACCCGAGGGTGTATGTAACTACCTACACCCGACCTTTTTTTTCATAATTTTTTGGATTTTTTGAAGGAAACCTTATGGGGTTTTGCTTAATATATTGAGGGGAATATTTGTTTCAAGTTTCATTCAAACACAAAGATTCCTAATACGTTTTTTTGGAAGGGGTCAATTTCAACAATTCTGAAAGAGTTAAAATTTAGTAGTCTTGATGGAGATGATACGAGTCTGGAATCAAGTTGAATTTTTAATCACACCATGGTGTTATACAATGATCTAATTCTTCAAAGATTTCATTTCAAAAAAATTAAAAATAATAAAAATGTGCTGAGTGTAGGTAGTAACCTACACCTCTAGTGTAGGTTCCCTTTTTTCCATGAGAGAGAGGTCTGATCATGTGAGAGCCAAAATCTGTGAGAGCATGAGTAGTGAATCTGGAGCACTAAATTATGCTCTTCTCTCTCCTCCTGAAATCAATCAGGAAAGAGATGGTAAAATCTAGTGGTGTAGAATCACTGCTCTCACGCTCTCACAGATTTTGTCTCTCACAAGATCAGCCCTCTACACACACATAGGGATGATCCTGTGAGGGCCAAAAACTGTGAGATCATGAGAGCAGTGAATCTGAACAATGAATTCTGCTCATCTTTCTCTTCCAATCAACCAGGAGAGAGATGACATAATCTAGTGGTCCAGAATTATTGCTCTCAGGCTCTCATAGTTTGTGTCTCTTACAGGATCAACCCTATATATCTATATATATATCAACCATATTTATATATAGGATTGATCCTATGAGAGCAGAGCATGAGAGGAATGAGTATGGACCCCTAGATTCTTCTCATCTCTCTCCTCCTCTAATTAACCAGTGATGAGCATAATATAGTGGTCCAGACTCACCACTCTCATACTTTCACAATCCGGGGCTCTCACAGGATCAACCCTCTCTCAATATATAGGGAAAATGGGGCTCTCTCATGGGGGGAGCTAACTTGCCTGCCCCATCCTATCTTCTCTACATTTTTTTTCTTTGAAAAATAAATCCATGGAAATTCATCATTATATTCCTATATTATGCCATTCAAGTTTTGTGAGAAACAGAGACTCCTACTGCCTCCATCTAGATAATCATTTTTTATCAGTCATAAAATTATTGAAATCAACCCTGTCTAGATGGAGGTTGTAGGAGTTTCTGTTTCACACGAAATTTAAAAGACATAATATAGGGATATAATAATGAAAATCCATAGGAGTATTTTTCAAAAAAAATAAAAATATAGAGAAGATGGAGTGGGGGAGCCAAGTTAGCTCCCCCCATGGACAACCCCATTTTACTCACTCACTCACACACAAAGGAAAAAATGGGGCTGCCCCATGGGTGCTCCCGCCCCTATTTCTCGTAAAATTTTTTATTTTTATCAAAAATATCACAATGTATATTCCTCTATATATTCCTCTTATATGTCATTCAATTTTTGTCAGAAACAAAGACATATGCCCTCCATCTAGAACATGTATTTTCAACGGTCTAAACATTATTGTAATCGACATGTTCTAGATGGAGGGCATATGAGCCTCTATTTTCGATGAAATTGGAATGACATATAGGAAGGATATACATAGATTAATATACATGATGATATTTTGCAAAAAAAATAAAAATTTTTATGCGAAAATGGGGTGGGGGCAGCCCCATTGAACCCATGCATACATACATGCATGCGTGCATGCATGCATTCATACATACATACATACATATACATAAACATACACACACACATATATATAGAGACCCTTTCAAATGAGGTGGGGTCTCACCAAATTTGTGGCGAGCCATCAATTGGATCCATTGGATATCAGTCTGGCAGTTGCTTAAAAAATCTAATCCAAAAGAGTATTTTTGTCATCCGAGTTCATTAAATTCAAATTCCATTTAATAATATAAAATTGCTAATTTATTATTTTCAATATTTGCTATTCTCATTAATGTGTTTATTTAATAATTACCATTAATGGTACAACGAGATAATGTAGAAATCAAACTTCATTTTCGAGTTGGTTATTACATTTATTTACATAACATTCCATAACTATAAAGTAAAATGAGTCATTTTCTTTGTAAATTTTTAGTTTTTATTTTAAAAAATGGATTCATAATCATAACATATCATTTATTTAAAATGATTTTTATCCCTTATTAAAAATTAATTGCATAATTGTAACATGTGTAGGTCGTTGTATTTTTTATGTCTCTTTGTAAAATTCGAGTGTACTTTGTAGGTCTTTGTATGCAAATATCATAAATACAAATTTGTGTGGTGTTGAGTAACAATAATGTCCCATCATATGAATCTTTGTAACTGGTATGCCGTCCTTTGTAACTTTTTCACGTTCCTTTGTAAAAGCTTTATGACTACTTTGTAATATTTGTGTAGAGTTCTGCAATAATGGAGAAATAGTTAGTAGTCTTAAATATGTAGAAAATAATGTGAGAATTGTGAAATCAGATAATTTTTATTTAGATTTAGAGAATCATAATGAAAATTCCTCTTCATAGTACACATTCCTTATCAAGCATTTCATCGAACACAAGACCTGCACAAAATAAGGATGCAATTGGGTGAATACGCGATGTAACCTCCATGCTTGACCATCGATTTTTGTTTCTCCTTTTATATAGTTCCCAGCAAATTTGTCAATATTAAGATTTTCAATACCATAGATTTAGTTGACTGTGAATACATTATCACTCCCAAGAATCTCAAATTTTCCACCCTCTATGTCATGTATTACTGAATCGATCTATCACGGAATTAGAGATACCATAGATTCAATCCAATTAAAATAATCCAATAAAATATAAAAATATCATAGGAGAAAAAAATCAATACTCAACCATCGACTCGAGTCACATCAACAACTTGAATTCAATCATCAACCAGAAAAAACCCATTTAGGAACAATATGAAATCCATTCAGGAACATTGATGCCCATGCGCCTAGTTGTCGCTCGCAAGGTCACCACCACTTTCACATGACGCACGTGCAACCCCGGCTGCCACCGAGCACTATTTCGACGATCTTGGAACACCACCGCACCTCTTGCAACCGCACGCGAGGCCATTGCTGCCTCAGACAACCCATGTGCGTTCTCCACCACCACCGAGCGTGCTTCCAGCCTGACCATTGCCGCCGATGAGCCTATTTCAATGCTGGTGGAATCGCCTACAACCATTCTGGGTTGTCGACGCCGTTTATTGTCGTCGCCGCGCTCCCCTTACTCAAGAGAAAGAGGGATCTCAATCTGATTTAGGACGAATGAGTTCCATATTATTTTGGGATGTAGCGTTGTCACATTCTATATTTGGAATATGACAAAATGACCAAAGCAGGTTTTCACACATTTAAAAAATAAATTAATTGTGCGATTATTTCCAGCCACAAGATTAAGAATAAATAGATGAGATGGATGACTCACCATAAAGGTGGTGAGACACCATATATATATAAGGAAATTATCCAAGCTGCCCTATGCCCATTAGAGTTGTAATGAGCATACTCTTTTTTACTAATAGTTTGTATCGTTTTGAGCTAAATAATTATTGATTTACAAATGATATATCATATTCTTACTATTAATAACCATTTTCACAAAAAAATCATAAATTCTTACAAGATGATTATATCTTTATTTGTATTACTAATATCTTTTCTATTCTTACTAATGACTATTTCATATGAGTTTAAGGTTTTCATCTTGTCAAAATCGTTATTAATAGTAAGACTTGTAATCAATAAACATTGAACTCAAAATGATAGAAAATATTACTAAAAAATAAATGTGCTCATTACAACTCTAATGGCACATGGTCCATTGGATAAGTCCTATATATACATATATGAAGGATATGGTAAGATCCTTAAGCGCATCACAGAAGCGT
This sequence comes from Ottelia alismoides, assembly GCA_037367405.1. Lineage (NCBI taxonomy): Eukaryota > Viridiplantae > Streptophyta > Magnoliopsida > Alismatales > Hydrocharitaceae > Ottelia > Ottelia alismoides. The sequence goes on along the minus strand of JAZKJV010011893.1, from coordinate 41,217 downwards.
GAGGATCGCATCGTATGCGATCGGGAGCGACTAGTTGCTCGATGCAATAGAAATTAAACTTTTCACGTGATGAACCACATGATCCAAGAATACTTCTCGAATCGTTTCATCTACACCACAAACAAGTAATAGGATTACCTCTTGAAGCGTGGTTGTGATCAAGTCTCTAAATGAAGAGATCTCCTGTCTCAAGTTCGATCCGACGGAGGAGACGCTTGCGAGCATGTTGATGAAACAGGTGCTCCTCGCAATCCATGTTGATGATCCAAGCGGTGAATCTCCTGATCTCCTCCCACGAGATACGACATATTCTTCACGAGCAAGGTGCACCGAAATAGAAGGAGATCCACAAGCAAACAATCCGGCAGCATGACGACGACGCCGCGGCGATTGAGACTCTCTCTAAGGCATCCATGGTGGATGACCATATGAGAGAGAGAGAGAGAGGGAATGTAGAGAATGAGAGAGAGAGAGCCTTATGTTCTTATTGTGTTCTTGTTGTAACCAAGAAGAGCAAGAGGTGCCTCTCCTTTTATAATATTTTGGGATCCATGGATCTCAATCCATGGGACAACACAAATCCAATGATTTACATTGATTTGTGTTTCTTTTAATGGGCAAGATTTTGTTGGTAAAAAACCAAAAACAATTAATTTAATTTAGATTTAATAAAAATTGATAAATCAATATGATTTATTCTCAAATTAAATCAATCAAACATGGAGATTTATGGAATGAAGATTGCCTCCTTCCAAAGTATGGGATTTGGTGGCAATCTCATGTAATCTCATGAGATCTCATGATCTCATGAGATCTCATGATCTCATGAGATCTCATGAGATTACATTATTTCATGGAAATCTCCAAGATTTACAACAACACTTGTTGTAAATTATTCTACAAAAATAATTCATAATTATTTTGTGAATATTGCAATCTTGCCATTGGAAAATTGTGAATCACATTCACAACCCAAAATAAAATGTAAATTACATTTTCAATTTAATGTCCAATGTAAATCCAATTCACATCATCATTTAATTTAATAAATGTAAATTACATATAGCTCTCTCTTATATATTATAAATCACATTTATAATATATATGATTAATATGGATAGTGCTATCCACATTATTCATATCCATGATAATTAAGTCACATTTAATCATCTTGGATCTCTATTCTCATGTGCACAAATAATATGAATCACATTCACATTATTCACATCTTTGATAATTAAATCACATTTGATTATCTTAGATAACTCTGTTTATAATATGAATCAAATTCATATTACTCATGATAATTAAATCGCATTTACTTATCAATTTTCTCAATGCTCGGATACATAATATCAACAACTAAATTATCCTGAACCTATTCAAGGATAATGCGCTTTCTCCGCAGATACTTGGAGATAAGGACATGGCGATTGTATTGTTCCATGTATAGTGACTTGGATATTGAGATCACATCTTAAATCCAGATCTCGGGCCTCCCATAGATGCTTGATTAAATCAAGACTGCAAATCTAATTTTCTCATTACATCTGAATCACATTCAGATCAATGTCCAACATTTGGACCAAGATCAGATTACTTCTCTACTGAGAGGAGTCGCTAAAATCCAGACCCGTTTCATCATTCCCTAGGAATGGAAGCATCATGGTTATACAATCGTATATGATCACATCACCCTCAGGTATTCCCAGTACCTGTCCATCCTGCATACTGGAAGACTCAGAATAAACTCGAAATATTAGATCGATTTTACACTGTCTACTTTAGGGTTTTATCAGTAAGTTTCTCATTTGAACATTGGGAGTCAGTATCGATCATATACTTTCCAAAAGCCTATATCACACCTAAGTCTTGATAATATACTTTCCAAAATTTTATATCAAACCTACAAATTCAGTCAATCTTACAAAGCGAGACGACCGTGCATGGAATTTGGTTCTTCCTAATATCTCATGAGTGAGCTCATGTCTTCTGGTTCAGTAACTGAACCTATATGATCCCTTTGAGAAATCGTATTACTCATATGCCCTTACATTCACACCAGCACATCGGTGTATAGACCTTGATTAGGTCATCAACCTATTGGTCTGCCAAATGTACATACTCAGACATATAGTAACACATCTGTCTCCGATCAGAGGATGTGTGCCTATATCGTGACAACATACGACATAGGATTTGGTTATCTCGATCTCGTTAAGTCAACTCTTTGACCTAACTTATCTAACACCTCCGAATCTCTATTCCTATGCAGAGGACCTGCATCAAGAGGTCGGTTAGATATCAACCTTCAGAGAGAGGATTGTCGTCTCCTCCTCAGGATGGAGATCATCCCTTTATAATCATTTGACGATGCTTGATGAGTCCTCAATCTAACTCTTTAGATATTCATCCAAACACCAGCCTCTATGATTCAATTATTGAATCAACAACTGTATGATCATTAAGATGGCCATGGTACATAACCCTAATTGTACTGAGGGACCTATTCTGCAGATTACTTATTCTTCATTTAAGATCAGGGAATGATATTTGCAATAACATTTATTGCATAATGGCTCGCCATGGGCTCGCATGTCCAACAATCTCCCATTAGCCCAAAGATCCATTAATGGGCTAATCTTTAAACCCACACTCATGTGACAATCATAGGCTATTTAGAAAAATAGCTAGGTAAGCTGATCAATCACTATGTTCCCAAGAGACTATGCCAAGTCCTTTTACGACACTTGCATATCTCCTAGCACCAGTGCTCGCATCCAATGCGAATGTTGCATTTTATGCAACCAATACTCAATCTTGTTAAAGCAATTATAGTATCCTTGACACTATTGGTCAATAATTATTATAAGCAGTTGCTGATTACAATATATACAGAGATAATATGATCAAATTATGTGACATACAACCAGAATGATGATCTGCTTGTGACACCATGAGTATCCCTGGGGTAGAGAAAGAATACATCTACATGAAAGCCTTCACCCACTCACTCAAAGACAAAGCACTCCAATGGCTTCGAAACTATGGAACTCCACTCACCTCCTGGGATGCCTTAAGAGAGGCATTCATCAAGAAATACTTCCCAATAGGAAAGACAAATGCCTTGAGACAAGCCATATCATCATTCACTCAGAAAAATAGAGAGCCCATTCACGAAGCCTAGGAGCGTTTTAAGGAATTACAAATGAAACGCCCTCATCATGCAATCCCCAAACGGAAATTTGTTCAGATATTTTATAAGGGCATATATACATCATTAAAAAGAGTGATTGATGGCTCGTGTGATGGAAACTACATCAGCCGTGACGAGCATTTTGTTTGGACTTTATTTGAAAATATGGCTGACAATTCGGTGAATAGTTCCTCAATTGAACAATACAGTGGAAATACGAGGACAGTCAATATTATTGATCATGAGAGGTCTAGCAATGACAATCCTGATAGATGGGAATCCCTCTCAAAACAAACGAACCTCATGACTCAAGTCTTAGAAAAATTGGCCATGAGTAATCCCACCATCCATGAAGTTGACCACACCACATTCACCCATAATCAAGACATAAATCCTGATACTGTGAATTGGGTGCAGAGAAATCAAGGAGGAGCACTTTCAAATAACCACAACACATGGAGAGATCAATCAAATTCTGGGTGGAATGGACAGAACAACTATCATTTCCAGAATCACACCCAACCCAGACAACCAATGGCACAACCCATAGCTCAACCCACCACCACTGCGGTTAACTTCGATGCCCTGGCTCAAGTAATACAACAACCGGCTATAGCATAGCAACAGGCCACTGAAGCTCAACAAAAAGCCAACTCTGAGAATGCCTGGCAGTTTGCCGAAATCAGATCTTATATCCCAGCCTTGTCACCTCAACCTCTACCCAATCCCAACACTAACACGGCTAGTTCATCTAGAGTACTTCAAACTCCACCACCTGTCGGATCTTTCACCTCACCACCTGGTTTCCAACACCAGAATTAAGGATTCTTTACATTTTCTAGGATAAACCAAGGGAACCCACAACAAGCACCTAGAAATCAAGTCAATTTCAAAACCCCACCCCGTCCAAACCAATCTGCTAATGCTGTCACTTTGAGAAATGGGAAAACCACTTATGCCTATACCAGACCGTTAGCTTCAACGGATCAAATTGACATAGAGGAGGAGGTTGATGATGAAGAGAAGCTGACTGAGATAACCATGCCCCTTCCTATTTCCCCATCCATAGCTATCCCCTTTCCCGGAGCTCTTCACCGAAGAAAACCTCGATCTTCCACCATAGATCCGGAGCTAGAAAAACTATTCTCGGATATTGTCATTGAAATACCGCTCTTAAAAGCCCTCGAACAAGTCCCCGCCTTCTCCTGCTTCTTAAAGGAAAAATGCACGCCAAAAAGGAAAACAAGAGAAAAGACAAAGGAAAATCAAGAAGAAAAGTATGTGCTTCCTTAAACCACATCAAATGCCATTTCCCAATTTCTACCCCCCAAGAAAAAAGATCCAGGGGCACCTTTGGTTAAATGCACGATTGGTGAGTTGACCTTCGAGCGTACCTTATTAGATAATGGCGCCTCAATCAATCTTCTCCTTACTGCCATCCTTAAACACTTTGACTTAGGGAGACCGAAACATGTTTCAATGATTTTACAAATGGTGGATCGCACTGTGAAGAGACCAATAGGACTTCTTGAAGATGTTATAGTCACAGTGCAAGGACATAAATTTCCTGTGGATTTTGTTGTTATGGATATGGATTCCCCCAACACACTGAGTGAAACGCCCATCATTTTGGGACGATCCTTCCTAGCCACAACGAAGGCACATTTTGATTATGAGGGGGGCAAAGTCGAATTTTCAATCAATGGTAAAACCATCCCTATTGAGCTGATCATACCCAATTCTATGGACTCTGAGACTGAAGACTTGGTTATATAGAAAGATGTGCTGTTCTCAACATACAAAATGACTTTGCTCCGATCCATCTCACCAAAGACCCTTTAGAGGTTAGTCTGAACACCTCTAGATCCACTTACAAAAATACTTCTCATGAAATTGCCACATACAATCTGAATCTCGCACTGGAAGCTCCACCATGCCCTCTCACTGGACAAGAAATTGACGAGCTTGATAATGCCTGGGACACATTAGACTCTGAACTTACATTGACATCAACCATGATCATGCCCATGATGGAACCACCATTTGAGACTATTTCTGTAATAGACTCAGGAAACACTACAACTCCATCGACAACCACTGTTGAATTAAAACCACTACCCAAAGATCTGAAGTATGCTTTCTTGGATGATGCTCACACTCTACCAGTCATTATCAATGCCAACCTAAATCATATGCAAGAGAGCCAACTAATGGAGGTTTTGAAAAAGAATTCTCAGTCTATTGGTTGGAAAATAACTGATTTGAAAGGAATAAGCCCGACATTCTGTACACACCACATATATTTGGAAAATGACAGTAAACCCTCTCGAGAAATGCAAAGATGGTTGAATCCTAATCTACGAGAGGTTGTGAAGAATGAAATATACAAGTGGTCGAGTGCCGGCATCATTTATCCGATAGTCGATAGTCCTTGGATTAGTCCCCTCCAGGTTGTGCTCAAGAAAGCTGGATTAATAATTGTGAAAAATGAGAAAGGAGATGATATCCCTACTCGGGTGGAAACATCTTGGAGAGTCTGTGTCGATTATAGAAAATTCAATAAGGCTACTCGAAAAGACCACTTTCCATTGCCATTCATTGATCAAATCATTGAGAAGCTAGCTGGAAAAGAATTATTTTTCTTCCTTGATGGATATTCCGATTATAACCAAGTAGCCATAGCACCAGAGGATCAAGACAAAACCACTTTCACTTGTCCATTTGGAACATATGCCTTTCGCCGCATGCCTTTTGGACTATGTAATGCTCCAGCAACATTTCAAAGATGCATGATGGGAATTTTCACTGATACGATCGACGATTTTATGGAAGTGTTTATGGATGATTTCTCTATTTTTGGAGACTCTTTTGAGGAAACACTAGGATTTTTGGATAGAGTCCTCAAGAAATGCATCGAAATGAACTTGATATTATCTTGGGAGAAATCACATTTTATGGTGAAACAAGGGATTGTGTTAGGACATGTTGTGTCAAAGAAAGGAATGGAAGTGGATCCATAAAAAATTGAGACAATCACTCATTTAGGCCCACCAGTGAACATCAAGGGTGTAACGTCCTTCCTAGGTCATGTCGGCTTTTACCGCCGCTTCATCAAGGGCTTTTCAAAAATTTCCCGCCCTCTCACCAAACTACTTGAAAAGGACCAAGATTTCACATTCACCGAGGAAGCATACGATTCCTTCAACACACTAAGGAAAATCATCACTGAAGCACCCATACTACAACCCCCTGATTGGAACTGTGAATTTGAAATCATGTGTGACGCTTCTGATTATGCTGTTGGGGCAGTATTGGGTCAAAGGAAAGATGGAAAACCCTATGCCATCCACTATGCCAGCAAGACCCTGGATGATGCTCAAAGGAACTACATTGTGACTGAGAAAGAACTGCTGGCTGTGGTATTTTCACTAGAGAAATTTCGATCTTATATCCTAGGATCCCACATTATTACCTACACAGACCACTCTACTTTGAAATATCTCTTCACAAAAACCGATGCTAAGCCTAGACTCATTAGGTGGGTTTTACTGCTCCAAGAATTTGATTTAGAAATTCGAGATAAAGCAGTAGCAAAGAATGTCGTGGCCGATCACCTTTCAAGAATCCCTTCCCCAAACACAGACACAATCCCAATTTCTGATAATTTTCCAGATGAAAGTATCATGTTTGTTTCTCAACTCCCTTGGTATGCCGACATCGTCAATTACATCGTCACTTCCACATTTCCTGATGATTGGCTAAAATATAAGAAAGACAAAACCAAAGCCCAAGCCCGATACTATCACTGGGAAGACCCTTTGCTCTTCAAAGAGGGTACTGATTTGATATGGAGACGATGCATCCTTGAATCTGAAGTCAACGATGTCCTAACTCACTGCCACGCTTCTGGGTGTGGAGGACACCCCCAACACTTCAGGGAAGCGCACAACCACTAAATTCTTACAATGTGGTTTCTATTGGCCCACACTCTTTAAAGATGCCCATCATCTTGCTCAATCTTGTCCTGCTTGTCAGACTAATAGAACAATGATGCGTCGTAACATGATGCCCCTCCAACCCGTGCATATAGTCGAGATCTTTGATACTTGGGGAATAGACTTCATGGGACCTTTCACCACATCGCATGGTTACCAACACATTCTTCTCGCTGTCGATTACATCTCTCGTTGGGTAGAAGCCATTCCCACTCGTGCTGCTGATAGCACAAACGTTGTCAAGTTCTTGAACGACCTATTCTCTCGATTTGGATTGACAAAGGTGGTCATTAGTGATGGAGGAAACCACTTTTTTGAATGCTTCAGTTAAGAATTTACTCAAGAAAAATGGAGTCGAACACCGTGTCTCAACTGCCTATCACCCATAGACTAATGGAATGGCCAAGCTGTCAAACCGAGAAATCAAGACCATCCTTCAGAAAATTGTTCGCTCTGATCGTAAAGACTGGTCCCAACACTTACCTTCTGCTCTCTGGGCCTACCGCACTGCTTTCCGCACACCCTTAGGTATGAGCCCATTTCGGTTAGTCTATGGAAAGCCGTGTCACCTACCTGTAGAGGTCAACCACAAATCACTCTGAGCAATCAAGAAATGCCATCTGGATTATGATGAGGCTGGGAAGAGACGACTATTGGACTTATCTGAACTTGAAGAATTGAGATCACAAGCCTATGATAACAACATGCTATACAAAGAGAAAATCAAGTTGTGGCACGATGCCAACATTTCGAGGAAAACATTCAAGGAAAATCAAAAAGTGTGGCTATTTAATGCAAAACTGAAGTTATTTCCAGGAAAACTAAGATCGAAATGGAAAGGACCATACATTGTAACTCAAGTATTCGATAATGACTCGATAGAAATTTCTGACCCAAACACTAAAGCCACTTTCAGAGTCAATGGTCAAAGACTAAAACCCGTTGTTGAACCATCTGGTCCTATGCCTGTTTGCACAACATACCTTCTGCAGGAAAAATGAACCACCACATCGCCTAGCTGAGGCGTTAAATCATGCACTCTCGTGAGCCTCCCCTTATAAGTATCTTTTCGTTTTACTACTCGCATGTTTATTTTCACTGCATTGCATTAGATAAGTATAGGGGTAACCCTCTGCATTACATTCCAAAAATTAAAAAAAAACACAAAAACAAAAATACATTTCACATCCCTTCTGATCCTCCTATTGCACATTGTCTTCACCATGAGGTCATGGTTTCTGTTAAGTATGGGGGGTGTTTGCATAGTTTTTCAAAATTGCATACTCTTTCAAAAAAAACTCTCTTTTGCAAAAATTCCCCTAAAAATATTTTCAAAAGCAAAAAAACCACCAAAAATACATCCTTCCTAGTTTTATCATATTTTGAGAAATCATATCTTCACCCTAATCCACTTAACTTCATCAGAATTTCACTAGGCATGAGCTTTTAAGCTATCTTCATGTCCATATGGACTTTATTCTCTCAGTTCCACTAAATCTACTGGTGAATGAACTTCTGTATCTAACTAGATCACCTGAGAAACTAGTAGCACTCTTAAACTCTTCAATGGATATTAAGTAACTGCACACTGCACTTAGCTTGATTGAGTTTATTTTACGAGATACAATTACAATCTAGTTGAGGTGAGGAGTTGTCCTCTTGGTTCTACCAATGCCTGAACCTTATCTATAGCTAATAAAGGAACTTGACGCAGGAGCAACATGATCTCTCTAGTCTAAGTATGTCAGCAAATAAGCCAGTATCGTGCCTCCAAAGTCCATATTAAGCCGATACTACCTTTTGATGCCAAAACCCAAGACAAAAACACCACAAAAAGGCATATCACAATACAAATGCCAAAAACCACCAATCATGCAAAGATACACAAAGCAAAAGCAAAGAAGACCACCAAATAACCATTCTCCACCAAAAAGCCGTGGTAGCAGCCCAATGATGCTACCTAAATATTTAAAAGAGGCCCAAAGAGGCCCAGGGTTATGCTCTGCAAAAAGAAAAGAATGAGAGCAACGGACCAAAGCGGTCTACGGAAAACCCCGAAAGTTAAGTCCCATTTTCCGAAAAATTATGACCTATTTCTTTATGCTGACATACTTGGGTGAAAAGAGAATATGTCTGAATTCAGGTGAGGACTGAGGCTATATGAATAGGGAATCATTCAGTACCTTGATAGATTGTGTTGTTAGCTCCTTCTCTTGACTCACAAAAGCTAAAACATCACTAACACTGTTTATATCCACTCAAGGTCAAAGGGGAACAAATGTTTCTTAGGGATGAGCTGACTTGATCGACCTTTTGAAACCATGTCTGATTTTGTTGGAACTGAGAGGCTGTTGAAACTACAAAACTCGAGTCAAGTAGACGATTCAAACAAATCATTAATCCATGGGTCAACTCTACTGAAGTTTGTGTATTTGTGTGGTTAGGGACTGAAAATTCAAAAGACTTTGTGGGAGTGTCTGCTGCAAACCCTCACCAGATCTATCTTGGCTATTCTCCTTGTCCTTCATTATTTCTTATCTTATTCTTGCTCGACACTAGCAAGACTTAAGTATGGGGGTGTGATGATTACAATATATACATAAATAATATGATCAAATTATGTGATATACGACCTGAATGATTGATCTATAAACTCCAAAATCACATAATCCATGTACAATTTATTCCATGTACAAAACAAGAGAAAACCTCTAAATTACATAGAATAAAATCGACACATTCATGATTCTACATCCTGATGAACTATTCCCAATAATATCTACTATAAGGTTATATAATGGGAAATATTATTTCACCAAAATCAAATGATCATCCCTTTTTAAATCATCTGCCTGAAGAAATTCGCTTTTTTCTAAAAAATAATAATAATAACTCAAAAGGTCATGGAGTTTTAATCAACAACTAGCACATTGATGGACATACATTTCTTTAACATTTTATGTTGATAAGAAAAGAGAGGGAAGTTAGTGTAAAAACTCCATTCTTTATTTCCTTATAAAGAGCCACCAACACATATGCCTTCCCCATGCAAATAATAAAAATCACTCTCCCATTCCCATGCATAGTCGACTACTATAAAGAGCCACCAACTTTCTTACACTAATAATGGTATTTTGTCTTCACTTGCATGGCATGTCTCCAAGCAAAATCCATTATAAAATGGCACTCTCCCTCCCATTCACGCACTCCCCATTCTCTCCCTATCTCACGCATACCACCCTCTCCCTCTCGTCACTTTGATGCACACATATACCTCTCGGCCATTTTCTTGTTTCTCATTTTGTTTTGCAGGTCCAGACCGCTCATCCAGCACTGCTCTCCAGTGTATCTTCCTCCTTCGTCACGTGTGGATCTCTATCTCAGCCGGCAGTTCGTGTGCGGCAATCTCCACGCACTCTAGCCCGCGTACCCCAACCGTACGTATTGTTCCCCTCCACGTCGATTAGCCTCGTGCGCACCTTCCCCATCCCCCACGCGCACCGGCAGCAACAAACGACCTCCACCTTGTGCTTCTCTCTCGTCCAGCCGTGGGCAGCCATATGCCACCTCGCGCTTAGCCGCCGTCGCAGACGCATCCTCCCCTGTCCAGCCCGCAGCTATGTGCTTCGCCTCCACCCGTGCTCCTCCACAGAGTCTAGCCATCAAATCTGAGAGAAGAACTTCTTCACACTCATTTTCTTTCAAGTTTATCTTTGTGTATTAAGATCAAGTTGCATTATTCACTAATATTTGGATTCAAGAGTAATAGTGGTTTCTAGAGTTTTTCATTCAATCGTCTCTAGCATTAAGTGTTTCATCTCTATTACTTTCGTTTGTGAAACTTGCATTCTCATATCAGTTTGGTTGGTTAATTCTAGGATGCATTATATAGTCTTCTCCTTTGTAATCCAATTCTTGCAATTCTAGAAAATTACCAAGTAGTGCATGCTTCTTTCCAAAAATTCTTAAAGATGCTCTAAGTCATTTAAATCAACTTTCCGTATTTTTAAGCCTTAAGTTCATCAACAAATTTATTACTCTTTAACCTGATTAAGTTGAGATTAAGAAGTTGAAAATATATCCAAGTGAAAATTGCAAATTTGTTTAGTCCTCGTGGATTCGATCCTCTACTTGCACTATACAACTCATATTTCTTCCAACATGCTTGTAGTTGTAATCTTATTTGTTTGATTGCGGTTTTGCTGAAACAACAACGACGTGGTAAAACCAACTTTTTAAACCACATAAAATCGCACCAACAACAGTATTTCCATAATCCTTATTAGAATACCCTTATTCCTGGAGATTTCTATCTCCAAAGTATCCAAAGTTAAGACCTTTTTGTTGGACATGTGAGCCCACGGCGAGCCATTATGCAATAAATGTTATTGCGAATATCATTCCCTGATCTGAAATGAAGAATAAATAATTTGCATAATAGGTCCCTCTGTACAATTAGGGTTATGTACCATGGCTATCTTAATAATCATACAGCTGTTGATTCAATTATTGAATCATAGAGGCTGGTGCTTGGATGAATATCTAAAGAGTTAGATTGAGGACTCATCAAGCACCGTCAAATGATTGTTAAGATGTGATCTCCAGCCTGAGTAGGAGATGACAATCCTTTCTCACATAGGCTGATATCTGATCGACCTCTTGATGCAGGTCCTCTGCATCGGAATAGAGATTCGGAGGTGTCAGATTAGTTAGGTCAAAGAGTTGACTTAACGAGATCGAGATAACCTAAGTCCTATGTTGAATGTTGTCACAGCATAGGCACGCATCCTATGACCAGAGACAGATGTATTGCTATATGTCTGAGTATGTACATTTGACAGACCAATAGGTTGATGACCTAACCAAGGTCTATACACTGGCGCGTTGGTGTGCATATAAGGGCATATGAGTAATACGATCTCTCAAAGGGATCATACAGGTTCACTACTGAACCGGAAGACATGAGCTCACTCATGAGAATATTGGGAAGAATCAAATTCCGTGCACGGTTGTCTCGCTTTGGAAGCTTGACTGAATTTGTAGGTTTGATATATACTTTTGGAAAGTATATGATCAAGACCTAGGTATGATATATGCTTTTGGAAAGTATATGATCGATACCAACTCCCAATGATCAAATGAGAAACTTAGTGATCAAACCCTGAAGAAGATAGTGTAAAATTGATCTTGATCTTCGGGTTGACCATGGGTCTTCCAGTATGCAGGATGTACAGGTATTGGGAATACCTGAGGGTGATGTGATCATAAACGATTGTATATCCATGACGCTTCCATTCCGAGGGAGTGATGAAACAGGTCTGGATTTTAGTGACTCCTTCCAGTAGAGAAGCAATCTGATCTTAGTCCAAGTGTTGGACATTGGTCTGAATGAGATTCAGATTCAATGAGAAGATTAGATTTGCGGTCTTGATTTAATCAAGCATCTATGGAAGGTCCGTAAGATCTGGATTTGAGATGAGATCTCAACATCCAAGTCACTATACATGGAATAATACAATCGCCCTGTCCTTATCTCCAAGTATCTGCGGAGAAAGCACATTATTCTTGAAAGGGTTCAAGAATAATTCCTCTGATGAAATGTATACCCAAGCAAGAAGGACTTGATGATTAAATGAGAAAAAGATTTAATTATCAAGCATAATATGAATATGATTCATATTATTATCCAAGAAGAACTTGATGATTAAATGAGATTTAATAATCAAGCTTAATATGAATATGATTCATATTATGAGAATGATTATCCAAGATAATTAAATGGGATTTAATTATCAAGGATTAGAGAATGTGGATATTATTATCCATAATATTTGTGTATTGTAAATATGATTTATAATATACATATATTCAAGAGAGAGAAATTTAGTAAATAACATTTGTTAATTATTAAATGTGGATTGGATTCACATTTGTTAATTAACTGGAAATGTCATTTACAAATTAGTATGGGATGTGAATATGATTCACATATTGTTCAATGGCATGACTGAAATATTCACAAATTAATTTCGAATTAATTTGGTGAATAATTTTGTGATAATTGTTATTACAAAATTAATTAAGGAATAATAAGATAAAATAAAAAGGAGGGAAAATAACCACCAAATTCATAGGTGGCGTCACCTATGAATTATTCATAGGTTATGTTCCCTAAATTCAAGGGTGGTTAGTTGACTCCCTTTTTTGTTATCACATTATCTCTTAATTAGTTAAATTAAATTATGTTGATAATGTTGCAACATATTTTAATTTAAATTAATGTTGTTGGTTTTAACCAACAACAATCATAGCCATTGATTTTACATAGACCAAGCCTGGCCGTTAGATCTATGTGTCCCATGGATTGAGATCCATTGGATCCTAAACTAATATAAAAGAAGGGTTAGGGTAGCCTTTCAAGGGACGACATCATCAAGAGTTGTACAAGGTTACAACTCTCTCTCTCTCTCTCATATTCTCGCCCTCTCTCTTTCTCTCCTGCAAAAGATGGCCATCCATCTTGTGTTGAGAAAGGAGAGACTCTCGGCTTTCGCCATCGACGACTCGTGGATCTCCATCTTCTTTGGAGTTGCTTACTCTAAATGAGGACGACGGATTTCATTTGACGAAATCGGGAGAGCCATGCTTGGATCTTCATCGAGGATTGCGGGAAGGAACGCGACTCATCATCGCGCCCGCAAGTGCGTTCTTCGTGGATCGGACTTAAGACAGGAGGATCTTTACTTTGGGATCTCGCGATCACAACCACGCTTCAAGATGTATTCCTTATACTTGTGATTTGATGAAACAATCCGAGAAGTGTTCTCGTGATCATGTGGTTTCATCTTTAGTTTAAAAAATTTTAATTTCCGCTGCATCTAGCGACTAGTGCGACTAATCGCCCCGATCGCATACGATGCGATCAACACGCTTCCGTGATGCGCTTTAAGGATTCTCAATATCCTTCAAGTGGTATCAGATCCATAGGTCGAATAAGGTTTTGGATATGATCCATAGACCTTAGACGATTTGGTTCTTGAAAGGGTTGCGAAATTTTTACTGCATTTCAATTTTCGCACCTCTGTCTAATTGAATTTTTCTGTACTGTTTAAATATTTAAACGCAAAATTTTCAATTGGATTTTGTTCTCTATTAAATAAGGAAACCATAGGACTTGAGTTTACTAAATTTGGACTTCATTTGCTCAAGATATGACTTTTTGAATATAACTATATTCACTGTTGCGGGAACTGCGGATTTAAACGTGATTAATGAGATAATTACAGTTTTAATCCGCCTCAAAATACGTGAATTATCACTTGGATTCTTTAATAAATCAAATAGACAATCTTAGGAAACTGAGTTTGCATTTTTTGGATTTAAATTGATCAAGATAAGTTAATTTTAGTGATTGGGGGTCACTGCTGGAAATTAACATTTTTTGATCTTGAACCTTGTGATAAGTCATTCAATTGTCATGATGAAAATTAATTGTTAATTTTCTGGAATAATTAGTGATAAATATTTGTGAAATATTCAAAGAGATAATTATTTCATTGAATGACATTTGCCTAAACCACAATGATGAGATATTAGATCTTGATCATTGGTTCATCAACAAACATTGATTTCATGAAAAACCATAGTTTATCCTACAATAGTTGTAGGACAACATTTACATGAAAAACCCTCTTGCTTGAATAGGATTGGGGATTTGTCTAGCAAATCTCCTTATAATATAATCAAAATTGTTTTGATGTATATTATATGGTATAATTTCGGTTGAAAAACCGATGAGCATCTCAAAGTACATGATGATCTATCTGGTGTTATCCTTTCCCGAGGCGGATGTGGTGCCTAGTCGGAGAGCATTGGGGTCGCGGGTTGCAACGTATGTGGTCCGTCCCACTCTCGTCGGTAGTGGCCATGACAGCGGGTAGGGACTGTATAATACCGGAGAAAGTCAATGTGTATTTTTCTAATTATTAAAATTCGAATAATACGTACTTTGAGAATATACCTACTATTAAAGTAAAAGACATGTTTATTGATTGATGATTGGATTAATGATTAATTTAATGTGATTAAATTAATTATATCTAATAAACACTCTATTATGAATAGATGTGTATTTTCCTTGGAAGAATTAATTATGTGAATGTGATTCACGATAATTAATTATTACAATTTGAATATGAGGTGGAGGATCACATAAGTGAAATCCATGGTCTCCCGTCAAGGCAAAGGATTCGTCGCCAGTTATTGTGTATAGGAGACGCCTGTCCGAAGTGACAGATCCTGTATATGATTTAATTGGATCGGGTTCTTTGCTTCTCGAAAGAGTAAGGCCGTATACGTAGTAACCCCAATATCGGGTCCTCATATTATTGGGGCGATATTGGATTGTGTATAGCGAGTATTAAGTCTGTTAACGGTTGGTTCAATTAATGACGGGTCAACATCATCTTAGGGGTGGTGGGCCCGGGTGTTAAAGACTGAATTGGGAAATGCAAGTTGGACTTGCAAGGCGGAATATGTTCCAGCTTCTTTTTATCCGAGTTGTAGGTTCTCATATTATTGGGATGCAACGAAGTTAGGAAAGGAGATCCCAGATCTTGCTAGAGATATAATGGTAAGAATATCTCTTACATTGAAAGTGATTAAGGGAATGAACTTTCAGTGTTGACAGGGCAAGACAACTTTGATATAAAAATTCCTAAATCAAAGTAAAATATGTATATATATAATATATACCCTTATGAAAATTTCTTATTTCAGATAATCCTTCATTAAACCCACTCAATATTATACTCAATGATAACCAGCAAAAAAAATCTTGGATTGGACTCATTATCCAGATATTTTACTTGCAATTGGACACACATTGTATGTGGTTGCAGTGTGCAAGTTCCCTCAACATAATGAGGAAGGACAATTAAATAAGACAATAAGACATCACCTTAGGGTTTGTATGTCTCTATAGTCTTGATCTTTCATCGAGTGTACTTTGGAAGTGACATGTCGATGGTGATCGTAATTGTCGAATAATCCTTATAAAATAAAAGAAGATATTTTGGCATACATATGTGCTCCAGACATTTAATCATGAATGACATGGTTCTCTGCATTATGCAGAATGGTGTCTCGAAAGAGATGATGTATTCAAAATGTTTGAATACCTTCCTGAACCTAAGTCTCTAAGAGTTAAGATGTATATAGATATGATGAGTGTCATCATTCTACTATCTATACTCAAGTCATTCATGAAGCTTCATGATATTCATATTGTATGAATTTACTGAAGCATGTATAAATATTGAAATGCTTTTGTATTGAAATCTTTTGAATTCAACATAAGAGATTCTTTGTCTTGAACAAGGGTTGTTTATAGATGAAGAGAGCGCAGTGGAAGCATGGGTCGGACCCGAGTGAGAAGGAAAGTCAAAGAGTTGATTGTACTTATGTGACTTCCATATGACATCTAAAGAGTTAGATGAATGCCAATACTGCAATAAGTTGATGTGTTGATAGTATGACTATCAAATCTGTCTAAAATCCTTAGTGAAGGACTCAGATAGAGCATCAGAATAATCTACATGTAATCATTGACTCTGACTTTCTTATTTCATAAGATAAAGTCTGACAATTGTATCCCAATATTCTAATGGCATTTGCAGTTGGTTGCATGTATATATTAGAAGATTAGAAATTTGATCTTAAGGTTTAATAGTCATCTACATGGATATTGATGTAATTGTTACAACAATCTCTGTTGGATAGATGGACTTCATATTCTCAGTGGGAGAGCCCTTAGTCTTAGAGAATGTCTCTATGATCTAGATATTAGAATACCCTCATTGTTTGTTTCTAAACGTTGGAAATATACATGAATTCTGAGATAGAACTATCATAAAGAGTTATGATGGAAATATTTCAGATAGTAATCTAACATCTAGTGGACTCCACAAAATTAGAAAATTAATGAATGGTTCATTAAGATTTCTAATACTGAAAATTAAACCTTATAAGATCAATAGGAGGATGAAGATCATTTGACAATGATCTGGCATCAAGCCTTAGACATTTGTCTGTTGATTTGATCAATAGACTAGTAAGATATGAAACTTTAGAATGTCTAAAATTTCAAATCTTACATACTTGTGAATATTGTATTCAAAGTAAAATATCCAATACACCCTTCTCTGGGAATGATGTTAGATGTCGAGGTATTCAAGATCTCATAAATATTGATGTATGTAGATCATCTATGTCATAGTAAACGTTATGGATATGTGATATCTATTGATGATTATGTATGATATGAGATTTCTTCTCTTCACCTGAGAAACCTTTGAAATGTTCAAAGATTTCATTTTTTGGTTTAGAACCAAAGTTTGAAGGAAGATTAAATGAATTTGATCTAACCTAGGTAGCTTGTACCTGTTAGATAAAATTCAAAGAATACCTTATGGAGATATGAATATCATTTCTATCTCACTCCTCCTGATAAACCTGAACTCAATAGAATTGTAGGGAGATACAATTGGATCATGTGTGACATGATTTGATCAATGATTAATTTTAGCATAATTACCTCTTAGTTTCCAGGTATATATGTAGTAGAGACTACACTATATATCCTTAATAAGGTTCCATGCATGTAAGCTGGAATCTAGCACTTGAGAGTGCTACTTCATTAGGAAAATAAAGGATGGTATTGGATACCTACTTTATGACCTTGAAATTCTTAGAAGATCTCATCTTTGAGAATGTGATTCTTGGAGGATGACTCTCTTGAGAATCAAGATGAAATGAAGTGTAGGAACTCATCCAATCTTGAGTAGATGATGAGGCTCCTGAAATCAGAAACTAAAAAGGATAATTAAAGATGAAACATTAATACCTCTTCAAATGAGTTTGAGGATGTATTCCATGTGTCAGTTAAGTCTGACAATGATCGGACTTCATGTGATGAAGCTCCTAAGGATCGTGACATGGAAAGATGGATATTAGCAATAAAGTCTAAAGTAGACTTCATATACAAGTGTTGTATATGGACCCTCGAGGATCCACCTATAAGGGTTAGACCCATAAAGGTGTAAATGGATCTTCAAGAGAAAGGGAACCTGATGAGAAGGTAGAGACCTTCAAAGCTCGGTTCATAGCCATGAGTTACACAGTGTAAGAGAAGACATTGCTTGCAATGAGACTTGCTCTTCGGAAACCATGCTTGAAATCATCAGAATATTGCTAACCCTAGCTGCACAACTTGACTGTTGCATCTTCAAGATGTAAGTCAAGATTGCATTCCTTTAAGAATACCTCTCTGAGGATATTCACATGAAGTAGCCCCAGGGCTTCATGATTGGGGAAAGTAAGGTGTAAAAGCTAAAGAAATCCATCTATGGACTCAAATAAGCTTCTTGTTTTTAGAACATAAGATTTGATGAAATTATAAATGTTATGATTTCAAATAGAATCTTGATGTACCATGCGAAGCTTAGTGGGAGTGCCATTGTGTTCATCGTGCTAAATGTAGATAATATCCTAATCATTTGGAATGATATAAGGATGATAATAAGTGTTTTATATACTGGCTATTCCATACCTTGAGATATGATCTCAAGAATACCTCTTAGATCTTAATTCTGAAGTTGTTCAGAAGCAAAGAGAAGAGGATATTGGGACTGTCACATTTGTAGTACACCTTGGACATATTCCATTCTTGGAAATTCCAAGAAAGGCTTCCTTCCCTTGAGATTTGGTACTGACCTATCTAAAGGGATAACACCTCAAAGAGTTGAGGAAGTAAATGCTAGAACTGCTTGTACCTCTACATCAGTTACAAGAAGCTAAGTGTATGCTAAATGTGTATAAAACCCAGATATCTGCCATGCAGTGGGAGTAGTAAAGTGTTACTGATCCTACTATGGAGATAAAACAATTGATTGCAGTAATAATAAAATCTTCAAAGATGACAAGATTTTTTGAGATAGTGATCTCAAAGTCATATCTTCAAAAGCTTAAGACTTTATAGATAGAGATCTAAAAGGTCTTAACTGTGGATATCTTGAGAGATAGTGATCTCCCAGAATAAGGGTATTCTAATAAGGATTATGGAAATACTGGTTATAATAGTTATTGAGCAATAGTGTCAAGGACACTATAACTACTTTGACTAGATTGAGTATTGATTGCATTAGATGCAACATTCGCATTGGATGCGAGCACTGTTACCAAGGGATATGCAAGTGCCGTAAAAGGACTTGGCATAGTCTTTTGGGAACAGAGTGACTGATCAGCTTACCTAGCTATTTTTCTAAATAGCAAATGATAGTCACATGAGTGTGGGTTAAATGATTAGCCCATTAATGGCTCTTTGGGCTAGTGGGAGATTGTTGGACATGTGAGCCCACGGAGAGCCATTATGCAATAAATGTTATTGCGAATATCATTCCCTGATCTGAAATGAAGAATAAATAATTTGCATAATAGGTCCCTCTGTACAATTAGGGTTATGTACCATGGCTATCTTAATAATCATACAGCTGTTGATTCAATTATTGAATCATAAAGGCTGGTGCTTGGATGAATATCTAAAGAGTTAGATTGAGGACTCATCAAGCACCGTCAAATGATTGTTAAGATGTGATCTCCAGCCTGAGTAGGAGATGGCAATCCTTTCTCACATAGGCTGATATCTGATCGACCTCTTGATGCAGGTCCTCTGCATCGGAATAGAGATTCGGAGGTGTCAGATTAGTTAGGTCAAAGAATTGACTTAACGAGATCGAGATAACCTAAGTCCTATGTTGAATGTTGTCACAGCATAGGCACGCATCCTCTGACCAGAGACAGATGTATTGCTATATGTCTGAGTATGTACATTTGACAGACCAATAGGTTGATGACCTAACCAAGGTCTATACACCGGCGCGTTGGTGTGCATATAAGGGCATATGAGTAATACGATCTCTCAAAGGGATCATACAGGTTCACTACTGAACCGGAAGACATGAGCACACTCATGAGAATATTGGGAAAAATCAAATTCCGTGCACGGTCGTCTCGCTTTGGGAGCTTGACTGAATTTGTAGGTTTGATATATACTTTTGGAAAGTATATGATCAAGACCTAGGTATGATATATGCTTTTGGAAAGTATATGATCTATACCAACTCCCAATGATCAAATGAGAAACTTAGTGATCAAACCCTAAAGAAGACAGTGTAAAATTGATCTTGATCTTCGGGTTGACCATGGGTCTTCCAGTATGCAGGATGTACAGGTATTGGGAATACCTGAGGGTGATGTGATCATAAACGATTGTATATCTATGACGCTTCCATTCCGAGGGAGTGATGAAACAGGTCTGGGTTTTAGTGACTCCTTCCAGTAGAGAAGCAATCTGATCTTAGTCCAAGTGTTGGACATTGGTCTGAATGAGATTCAGATTCAATGAGAAGATTAGATTTGCGGTCTTGATTTAATCAAGCATCTGTGGAAGGTCCGTAAGATGTGGATTTGAGATGAGATCTCAACATCCAAGTCACTATACGTGGAACAATACAATCGTCCTGTCCTTATCTCCAAGTATCTGCGGAAAAAGCACATTATTCTTGAAAGGGTTCAAGAATAATTCATTTGATGAAATGTATATCCAAGCAAGAAGGACTTGATGATTAAATGAGATTTAATTATCAAGCATAATATGAATATGATTCATATTATTATCCAAGAAGAACTTGATGATTAAATGAGATTTAATTATCAAGCTTAATATGAATATGATTCATATTGTGAGAATGATTATCCAAGATAATTTAATGGGATTTAATTATAAAGGATTAGAGAATGTGGATATTATTATCCATAATATTTGTGTATTGTAAATATGATTTATAATATACATATATTCAAGAGAGAGAAATTTAGTAAATAACATTTGTTAATTATTAAATGTGGATTGGATTCACATTTGTTAATTAACTGGAAATGTGATTTACAAATTAGTTTGGGATGTGAATATGATTCACATATTGTTTATTGGCATGATTGAAATATTCACAAATTAATTTGGTGAATAATTTTGTGATAATTGTTATTACAAAATTAATTAAGGAATAATAAGATAAAATAAAAAGGAGGCAAAATAACCACCAAATTCATAGGTGACATCACCTATGAATTACTCATAGGTGATGCCCCCTAAATTCAAGGGTGGTTAGTTGACTCCCTTTTTTGTTATCACATTATCTCTTAATTAGTTAAATTAAATTATGTTGATAATGTTGCAACATATTTTAATTTAAATTAATGTTGTTGGTTTTAACCAACAACAATCATAGCCATTGATTTTACATAGACCAAGCCTGGCCGTTGGATGTATGTGTCCCATGGATTGAGATCCATTGGATCCTAAACTAATATAAATGGAGGGCTAGGGTAGCCTTCCAAGGGACGACATCATCAAGAGTTGTACGAGGTTACAACTCTCTCTCTCTCTCTCTCATATTCTCGCCCTCTCTCTTTCTCTCCTCCAGAGATGGTCGTCCATCTTGTGTTGAGAAAGGAGAGACTCTCGGCTTTCGCCATCGACGACTCGTGGATCTCCATCTTCTTTGGAGTTGCTTACTCTAAAGGAGGACGACAGATTTCATTTGACGAAATCGGGGGAGCCATGCTTGGATCTTCATCGAGGATTGCGGGAAGGAACGTGACTCATCATCGCGCCCGCAAGTGCGTTCTTCGTGGATCGGACTTAAGACAGGAGGATCTCTACTTTGGGATCTCGCGATCACAACCACGCTTCAAGAGGTATTCCTTATACTTGTAGTTTGATGAAACGATCCGAGAAGTGTTCTCGTGATCATGTGGTTTCATCTTTAGTTTTAAAAATGTTAATTTCCGCTGCATCTAGCGACTGGTGCGACTAGTCATCCCGATCGCATACGATGCGATCAACACGCTTCCGTGATGCGCTTTAAGGATTCTCAATATCCTTCACTTTTATATCACTATCTGTAAAGTCTTAATTTTCTGACGATAAGACTTAAATATCACTATCTCGAAAGTCTCATCTTCTTTGAAGATTTTGTTATTACTGCAATCTAGGGATTTATCTCCATAGTAGGATTAGTAACAATTTACTACTCCCACTACATGGCAGATATCTGGCTTTTGTACACATCTAGCATACACTCGGCTTCTCGTAACTGATGCATAAGGGAAACCAGTTTTAGCATTCACTTCCTCAACCTTTGAGGTGCTATCCCTTTAAATAGGTCAGTACCATATCTTAAGGGAAGGAATCCTTCCTTGGGATTTTTGAAGAATGGAACATGTCCAAGGTGTATTGCAAATGTGACGGTCCCAATATCCTCTTCTCATTGCTTCTGAACACCTTCAGAACTAAGATCCAAAAGGCATCTTTTGATATCATATCTCAAGGTATGGAATAGCCAGATCATAAAACACTTATTATCATACTTATATCATTCCAAATGATTAGGATATTATCTACATTTAGCATGATGAACACAATGGCACTCCCACTAAGCTTCACATGGTACACCAAGATTCTATCTGAAACCATAACATTTATAATTTCATCAAATTTTATGTTCCAACTACAAGAAGCTTATTTGAATCCATAGATGGAGTTCTTTAGATTGCACACCTTGCTTTCCTCAACCATGAAGTCCTGGGGCTACTTCATATGAATATTCTGAGGTATTCATAGAGGAATGCAATCTTGACCTTCATCTTGAAGATGTCAAAATCAAGTTGTGTAGCTATAGTTAGCAATATTCTGATGAGTTTAAGCATGGTCATTGAAGATCAAGTATCATTGCAAGCAATGTCTTCTCTTCAAACGTGTAACTCATGGCTACGAGCAGTGCTTTGAAGGTCTCTACCTTCTCATCAGGTTCCTTCTTTCTCTTGAGATCCATTTACACCTTAATGGGTCTAGCCCTTATAGGTGGATCCTCGAGGGTCCATATACAACACTTGTATATGAAGTCTACATTAGACTTTATTGCTAAAATCCATCTTTCCATGTCATGATCCTCAGGGGCTTCATCCTCAAACTCATTTGAAGAGTTATTAGTGTTTCATCTCTAATCAATCAGTGTGTGCTAAGCAGGATATAGTGGTCCAGGCTCAGTGCTCCCATTCTCTCACAATATGAGGCTCTTACAATATCAATCCTATGTATATAGATGATTAATGGGGCTACCTCCTGCCATTTTTTCGTAATTTATTTTATTTTTTTGCAACATATGGTGTATTCATCTATATATAGCTCCAATATGTTATTTGTATTTCATCAAAAATAAAGAATCCTATGCCTTCCATTTAGAACATGTAATTTTAATGGTCTAAATATTATTGTTATCGACATGTTCTAAATGGATGACATAGGAGTCTTCGTTTATGACGAAATTTGAATGGCATATTGGAGGGGCATATAGATGAATATACATGGTGATATTTTTTAAAAAAATAAAATTTGCGAGAAAATGGCTGGGGCAGCTCCATAAAACCAATATATATGGGTAAAATAGGGCTTCCCCCTGGGGGAGCGAGTTTGTCTCCCCTTCTCCATTTTCTCCAATTTTTTATTTTTTGAAAAATAATTCCGTGGATTTTATTATTATATCCCTATATTATGTCATTCAAATTTTCGTACGGAAATAGAGACTCTTACGGGCTTCATCCCGACGGGGTCGATTTCAACAATTCTGTGACAGTTAAAAAATGAATGTTTAGGTGGAGGTTGTATGACTCTTTTTTTCTTGTGAAACTTGAATGTCATAATATAGGGATACAATTATGAATGTATATGGAATCATTTTCTAAAAATAAAAATGGCGGAAAATGGGGTGGGGTGGGGGGGAGTTAGTTCCCCCTTGGGCATCCTCAGTTTTACCTCTCTCTCTCTCTCTTTATATATGGAAAAATAGGACTTCTCCTGCTCCATTTCCCCTACCCATTTTTTTATTTTTTGGAAAATAAAAATACATATTTTAATCACTATATCCCCCTAATACGCCATTTAAATTTCATAAAAAACAAGACTCCTATGTCCTCCATCCAGAACAAGTCGATTACAACAATTCTAAGATTGTTAAAATTAATTGTGCTAGATGGAGGGCATATGAGTATCTATTTCTGACAAAATCTGAATGACATATAGGGAATATTGTGATGAAAATACACATTTTTAATTTCTAAAAAAATAAAAATGGGGAAAAGTGGGGTGGGATCAACTCAATTTTTCCCATATATATGGGGAAAATGGGGCCTGCCTTATGGTGGGAGCTAACTTGGCTCCCTCGTCCCCATTTTCTCCATTTTTTAAATGATTTCATAAATTTTCATCATTATGTTCATATATTATGTCATTCAAGTTTCGTACAGAGGATTCATACGACCTCCATAAAGACATATTTTTAACAGTTTATGAACAATTTAAATCGAACCATTTAGATGGAGGCTATCAGAATCTTTATTTCGTACAAAACTTGAATGACACAATACATGGATATAATTATGAAAATCAACGGAAGTATTTTTTAAAAAATAAAAAAAATTAGAGAAAATGAGACGGAGGAGCAAGTTATCCCCTCCTAGGGCCAAACACACACACACAGACACACACACATACAGACACACACACGTACATATACACACACATGGAGAGAGAGAGAGAGAGAGAGAGAGCGGGGGGGGGGGGAGGGGAGGGGGGAGGGAAGCTTTTTGTGTAACAACCAACTTGGTTGTTACACGTATATTCATCTATATCTCTCTCTTATATGTCATCTGAATTTCGTCAGAAACAGAGATTTCCATGCCTTCCATCTAAAACAGGTCGATTACAACAAATTTGAGACCGTTAAAATTACCTGTTCTAGATGAAGGGCATACGAGTATCTGTTTCTAATGAAATTAGAGTGACATATAGGAGAGATATATAGATGAATATACATTATTTTATTTTTGGAAAAAAAATAAAAAAAGGAAATTGCTTTGTGTAATAGCCAAGTTGATTATTACACAAACAACTTCCATTTCCTCATATATATAGGAGTGATCATGATTATATGACTAGAACTAGTGAATAACTCCACCTGGACCAGGGAACACTGTCAACGTCTCTAGCCACAGGGCCTCGTGAATGCATGAACTGCTTTCCTTTCTCGATCGCTTGCTACGAAGTCGTACGACAACTATTAAGAGGAAGTCATTGCTAGTAGGGAAGACTTGTTACGATCCATTGGTTCAAATAGAATCCATGTCCTGGGTCTATCAAAAATTATTCTTTTTGCTAAGCGTATATAATAAAATAGAGTGAAAGGCCTAAAACCAAGGGAAACAAACAACTGAGTCCTATTTGAGCCGTAGGAGATAGTTGCCCATCATACGGCTCACCAACTTCACTTGCCTCTAAAGGGAGGCTCGTTCCAGGCATGTTTAGATCACTTACAATCACTTTTCGTAGAGGGGTGAGGCGGTTTTTTTCGGAAAAGTGGAAATGTGAGTTATATATTTGTGTGTGTGTGTATGATATCTTTCAAATGGGACATGGTCCTTCTATCCTTAAGGAAGGCCAAGGATCCCATGTACCCATAATTAATCCAACCACTGTTATTGATGGTATGTTAATATTATTATTTAAATAATCAAAAACCTATTTTGGTCATTATTCATTGTCTAAATATAGTATGTAATTGACAAGCGTCCCGCACCCTTAGTTAATTCGAGCAAATTAATGTCCAAATTACTTTTAATCGTTCGTTGCAGTCGGATACGAGAGGCTAGTCAAAAACCACTTTAATTAGATTCGAGTTAATTTCAAGCGGCAAATTTTTTTTACTTGGTGAAGTCCAAGGTCGAACTCAGGGAGGCAACTGTCTCCTTAGGTGAATTTTAAGCAAGTATCCAAGTGTATGATTTTCGGAGAATTATATTTTTTCTTCTTTTCAATTTCTATGCAGACACATGCAATCCGCAGGCCAATATAACAACTAATTCAATTAAGATGTCAAATGAAGTCCAAAAATTCTAAAAATTGGCCAGATGATTAATTATGATGAAAATGAGGTACCCTAATTTTTTTGGATTTTTCAGACACTAAAGGGATTTAATGGGAATTAAATATGCAGACAGGGTGATTTTCAATTTTTAAGAAATAACAAACCACAATTTTTTCAAAAACTAAAATTACCCTATATAGCACAAATGGTAAGGAATCCAGGAAAATTGAAAGATCTGAATTTCAATGTGAAATGAATTAATTAAAATTTAAATAAGAAAATCACTCAACAATTTATTTAGGCCTCGATATGTGTGCAAATGACATGAAATTTTTATGGTATGTTAAGAACACTGTCCTTACGCTACTGTGAATTTTTGATGATTTTTGGAAGCACAGAGAATTAACTACAAATCAAAAGGTGTCACTGGGCAAAATATGTCAAAAATGCACCAATCAATTCATTAATAATTCTACTGAAATTACAAAAATGTGACACGTGGACCAATAGACAGAGGACAAGTTACTCAACAAAATGCAATTTTTAGATTTGCAAAATGATGTAAAATGCAACCTAGGGATGCGTGCAAACACAAGGGTATAAATGCAATACAGGAAAATAAAAATACAATAAGCAAATATGCGGACATGGACTAAAATGCAATTACCTATAATGCTGGGGACTCAAGTGCAATTTCTCCACAGGGCACGTGCTCCTCACGTGGCCTCAGCTTCACAGGGACCTTTTTGCAAATATGGAAAGCTCCAGGGGCCTCTGTGTAATTTTCCCAGGCCGCACGTGCTCCTCACGTGGGCGGCCTAGGCTCGGATGGCTGCGGAGGCTCAGGCCGAGGCCCGAGCGACGGTGGAGGTCTGGATTGAGGCTCGGTGTAGCCTTGGGTCGTCCGAGCCTAGGGTTGGGGGCAAGGCTCGGTCTTCGTCGACGTGGCTAGCTGCGGGCCTCTGGATCAAGATCGATCCAAAGGATGGCAGTGATGATGCGTGGCGAGATCAGAATCTGTCAGATCTGGATAGATCTAACGGTGGTCGATGGAGGCTGAAGATGATGACGTGGCGTTCTCCTGAGCGTGGGATCAATGACGATCCTACGGTCGTTGGCAGCTCCGGTGGGCGAACGACGTGGCTGACGGCGAACCGTTCGATCGAGATGATCGAGCGGCCTCTGGGGCTTCTTCCTCGACGGCCCTCCGCCTCCTGCGGAGGAGAAGGCGGGGCTCCGACGTTGCTGTCTTTGCTCCGCCCTTCCCTCCCGTCGTCGGTGAAGGTCGATGGCGAGTCGGAGCTATCTCGGAAGATGCGCAGATGGTCGATGAAGCTCCTGGTGACCTCAGGAGTGAGAGAGGGCCGTCGGAGGTTGCTGGCGATGAAGCTCGAAGATGACTCCGGCGAGCTTCCGTTCAATGAGACGCGGGGTACCTGCAAGTGTTAAAGAGAGAGCCGAAGCTCGTGCGTGTGTTTGTGGAGAGGTTACGGTGATCGGAGAGGCCTAAGGGTGACGGAGGGCGTCTGGAGATGGAGCTCCGGCCAAATGGCGGAGCTGGTGATCGGGGTATTGCGAAGTGCATCGTCGGAGGTTGTAAAAGGTATCGCGAAGATGGAAGCTTCGACGCGAAGCTCGGCGAGATGGAAAGGAAGCGAGAGGGTGACTGGTGGCGGCGAATAAAATCGGAGAAGATAGAGAAAAATTAAGA
Source organism: Ottelia alismoides (assembly GCA_037367405.1). Lineage (NCBI taxonomy): Eukaryota > Viridiplantae > Streptophyta > Magnoliopsida > Alismatales > Hydrocharitaceae > Ottelia > Ottelia alismoides. Next base: position 13,275 of record JAZKJV010011893.1, on the reverse strand, counting down.
AAAAGATCGGAGGGGGAATGGAGGGTTCACCTGGGGATTGGAGCTCGGTCTCGAGTTCCAGGGTCGTCGCTCGAGGGACCGGTGGTGTCCCGAGCTCGTGCAGCGCCGCGGAGGAGCGGCTGCGACACGGCGGAGGTGCCGTGGATCTCACCGGAGAAGAAGCCCTTCGTCGCTCACGAAATCGTCGAATTGCTGTCACCAATCGAAAGCTCGGAGCTCAGGGAAGCTCTCTGGAGTAGCGGATGCAGCTGAAGTTGGCCGGTGGTGGCGTATTTATAGGATGGAGTTGGTGGTTTGGCTGGTGACGAGGTGAGGTTTGTGGTCGACGTGGGGCGACTCTGGTGGGAGTCGTGGGAAGCGAGGGAGCTGGCGAGGGTGAGGGAGGAGTGCTCTCCATTGTGGTGGTGTTGGTGGTCGGCGAGGGTGGATGAGGTGCTGCCAAGAATAGGAAGGGGGCGGCTTGTTTCGCAAGGGGAGAGATCGTGGGCGAGTGGCGTCCGGAGGTAGACGACGGAGCTCCACCGTTGGATCTGGTGATCCAACGGTGATGATCGAAGCGGTATGGGACGTGTGTGATTACATCAAGGCGCGTAGATGATGGGCCGTGATCGCGCCACGTGGAGGGCGCTGGGCGAAGCACGGGCGAACGGCTTGGATGAGGAGATGGAGAGGATCGAAGAGACGAGGAACACCAATGGAGGAGCGGCTGTGATGGGCTCGATCAGATGGTTCATCTGCCACCACGTGGCGAGCTCTAGAAGAGGCGCGGGCGGATGGTGCGGATTGAAGGCATGAGATGATCTGACGGCCCAGACAAAGGGCGTGCGTGGAATAACTGGAGTCGTTGGATCTCAGGAGGAGATCCGACGGCTGGAAGATGAGGCGAATGAGGCAAGGGGAGCGGGCCGCGTGGCGCAACCAGAGGGTGCCACGTGGCCTGCTGTGAGTGGCTGGAAGAAGATACACATGTACGGAGAAGAGGGGGCCGAATTTGGAAAAACTCAAAACATGAAAGTTGTAGATCTCGATGAGATCTACAAGTTTCATGTTGACCAAAGACGGAGATGAGGTCAAATATGATACATAAATACAAAGATACAATTATACACCTATGTAGTATACAAAGTGGCCCCGAAAACCCAACTTTCCCATACAAGCTCCAAATTCAATGAAATTAGTCTCATTTTAAAGGTCTTTTAATGTGTAATATTCTAAGAGTAAGTAGACCTAATTCGGAGTTTGTATGAGGGCTTTATGTGCATCTTAGTGTACAGGGCTTCTCAGGCTTTATTGGCTATTTTACAAAGGGGATTTTTGGCATTCTTCCCTATATTATCAACTAAGGAGTACATATTATAAGGAAGAGGTTATTTTAGTGAGTGGATATTTTACAAGGGATTTTGTCTTCTTATTTGAATGCAAATGGACTGCTAAAATGAATGTATTTTGTATGTATGAATGAATGCTATTTATGCATTATAAAGGGAAATATGCCTCTATTTACTCGAAGACAAGGCTCTATTTTTGACTTTTGAAGTGATGAATCACAGATTCATCAACCCCCTATACTTAAACCTTGCTCGTCCCCGAGCAACTAAATGAAATGCAGAAGTGAAATGATTTTGGGTTCCATACCAAGGTCATGAACAAAAGTTAAAAATAGAGCTTGACTTGACCTTTGGATTAATTATGTGTCGGAACCTTATTGGGATCTGAGTTTAAGACTTAACAGACTTCAAGTTCCACAAGTCTTCTATTCAAGACTCCTCAACACACCTGATCAGAACAAGTCTACATACACAAACTCTAATGACCATGAATCTTTTCATGCAGTGTAAGTGATATATGACTCCCCACCTCAGAGGTAACAAAGAAACAACCTCCCCCAACCTGGTAACTCTAATGCCTCGGTCTAGCAACTCTTTCCTCGAGAAGCGGGGTATTCCCTTCTAAGTTCAAGTGCAACCGGCTCAAGAAGAGGGGGAAGAAGTATAGACTTTTGGGAGCTTAGCCAGTGTAGCTAAGTCTCCCGCTGCAAGCTTCATGAGATGTAACATGGGGACCATAAGCTTTTGCTTTTCTTGACTACGTACACTCCGGTGGGGTTATTAAATTTTCAATCCGACCCACCATTTTTTTGGGAGTTCTTTTTGGCTTTTTTTTCACAAAATGCTTCTGTACAACATATCTACATGGTGCAACATATATACAAGAAATTTTCCTCTTGAGCCAGTAGGCTATCCCTCTTTTGAAGCTTTATTGCAACCCACGGCTTCTGTCTTTAGCCTTCATCACCACTAGGCCAAGTTGAGACGCACATCCTTCACTAGAAGAAGAAGAGAGGTTCCGCCTAGAAGTACTACCCTCATATGCTACCCCAAGCTAAAGGAAACTGCCTCCTCATCACCTCATCCGTAGAGAGCCATGTGTAAAGTGCTGGTGCACGTCAAGCCATTGTCTCTAAGAGTAATGTGTGTTGTTAAGTGCTCTACTCAGGCTTGTCAAGATGACATATGAACATAGACTTGTAGACTTAAAGAATTAAGTCACCTGACCTGAAAAATCTTAACTCCAGTTCCTATAAGGTTCCTCTGAAATTAGGTGGATTAAGGTCAAATCAATTCCATCCTCAATATCTGCTCATAACTTAGTTCAGAACCCACTAACTTTTCACTTTGTCTATGCAAAGTATGCCGATGAGATGTCATGCTATGAAAATGCAAGACTCTTTTTGTATGCCGAGATGGTATGCCAGGTTAAACAAGAAGCCTTTATTTTATTTTCTATTATACAACAATCTTTACTTTGTAATAATATACATATTATCATATCATACAATCTTTACTTTTCTATATATATATATATATATATATTCTTCTTTTTTTTACTCTTTTGACCCACCGTACTTATTGCATAATATATACACAAATACGCGAAAATACGAGCTATGGGTAAAGTATATATGTAATATATACACGCCCCCCTATACTTAGCGTGTGCTATGTCCTCAGAGCACGAAAAGCGAGGAAAAAGACATAGCTTGTGCTAAGCGTAGGAGAGCTAAAGTAACAACAGGTATAGAAGTCGTCCCGCCCCCCTATACTTAGGCTCTGACAGCCTAAGCGTAGAAGAAGATCAGAAATGGGGCAGACGAGGGAAAGATGAGAAGTGAATGAATGTATACAAGGCGGTCATCGGCCCCCCCTATACTTAGGCTCAAGTCAGCCTAAGTATAGGACGGAAGTGAGTATGAGGACCAATGTGATCTGGAGAATGTACAAATTGACTCAAGTGACTCATCCCCCCTATACTTAGGATCTGGTCCTCCTAAGTATAGTCAAAGATAGTGATGTAATGAGACGGGGCTGAGTTACTAGAGTCGTGGGAGAAAGGGTAGGATGTACAAAAATGATGATATATACAGATGAGTCGGTCTGAATCTTTCGAGATGCTGCGGATGGCTGGAGTTCACTGCTGCAAGGTCTCATACGCGGCTCGAGGTGTATCTGCTGTATCTGTCTCGCGCATGAATACAATCTCCTCAACATGGAATAACTGCTCATTGGATTCGACGAAGTGCTTCAACAGCTGTCCATTCACTAGGAATGTCGGTGCATCATCCGCAAGATCTGAGATCTCGACACATCCACTATCATGCACCGTACGAACGACAAATGGGCCTGTCCACTTAGACTTCAACTTGCCTTGGAAAATCTTCAGCCTAGCATTGAACAACCATACCTTCTGTCCAGGAACAAAGGTCTTTCGTCTGATATACCTATCATGCCAATGCTTCACCTTGTCCTTGTACACCAAACTGTTGTCATATGCGCGGTTTCTGACTTCCACAAGCTCATTCAGATCCATGTCTCTTTGCTTCTGACCCAGGTGTGTGTTCCAATTGACCTTCTTGATTGCCCATTCTGATTTATGCACTAACTCTGCGGGCAAGTGGCACGGCTTTCCAAATACCATTCGGAATGGGGAGGTGCCTAATGGTGTCTTGTAAGCTGTCCTATATGCCCAGAGGACTTGATCCAAGATCTGAGACCAGTCCTTCCTGTCTGGGCGGACAAGCTTTTGCAATATGGTTTTCACCTCCCTATTTGACACCTCAGCCATACCATTGGTTTGTGGGTGGTAAGGACTCGCGACACGGTGTTCAATGCCGTAATCCTTCAGAAGTTTCTTCACCTCCCGATTCACGAAGTGGCTACCCCCGTCTGATATCATCATTTTGGGGATCCCGAACCTATAGATTATGTGCTCTCTGATGAATTTGCAGACAATCCTACTGTCTGCGGCTCGGGTCAGGATAGCCTCCACCCATCTGGACAGATAGTCTACCGCAAGAAGGATATATTCGAACCCGTGGCTGACAGGGAACGGGCCCATGAAATCGATACCCCAGGCGTCAAAGACATCACAAATGATGACCGGCTGCATTGGCATCTCATCCTTGGAACCAACGGTTCCTCCCATTCTCTGGCAAACTGGGCACGACTTCGCGAAGGCGGTGGCATCGCGAAACATAGTCGGCCAGTAGAAGCCACATTGAAGTACCTTCCATGCGGTCCTCTTCCCGGAGTGGTGTCCTCCTGCCTCCAAACTGTGGCATAAAGAAAGGACACTCTGGTATTCCTCCTGAGGAATACACCGTCTCCAGACACAATCCGGTCCTTCGAAGAAAAGGATCGGATCCTCCCAATGGTAGTGTCTAGCGTCCGACTTGAGTCGGTCGATTTGGTTCTTGGGCCAATCTTCGGGAACTTTCTTGGAGACAAGATAATTCACGATATTGGCGTACCATGGGAGTGAGTCGATAACAAAAATCGACTCGTCAGGGAAGGAGTCTCGAATTGGTGAAACCTCGGAAGTATTAAGATCTTCGAGACGAGAAAGATGATCGGCCACTACATTCTTCTTTCCAGGTTTATCACGGATGTCCAAATCAAACTCCTGGATAAGTAAAATCCAACGAAGAAGACGCGCCTTCGCGTCTTTCTTCTCCATCAAATACCGTAGTGCCGTGTGGTCAGTGAACACAGTTACCTTGGATCCAATTAGGTGAGATCTGAATTTGTCCAAGGCAAACACTACCGCAAGCATTTCCTTTTCCGTAACTGTATAGTTACGCTGAGCAGAATCAAGCACTTTGCTTGCGTAGTGAATTGCAAAGGGACGCCCTCTCTTCTTTGTCCCAACATAGCCCCAACAGCATAATCAGAGGCATCCGTCATGATCTCAAAAGGTAGAGACCAATCTGGGGCTTGCGGGATGGATGCGTCCATAATCATTCCTTGTAAAAGCTTAAAGGCCTCAAGACATTTGTGATCAACAATAAACTCCATGTCTTTGCCTAGAAGCTCAGTTAGCGGTCGGGCAATCTTAGAAAAATCTTTAATGAATCTCCGATAAAATCCAACATGCCCGAGGAACGACCGCAACTGCTTTACGTTGGTGGGTGGCTGGAGTCGTCTGATCACATCCACCTTGGCAGGGTCAACCTCCATCCTCTCTTGGAGATGACATGCCCCAACACTATGCCCTCCGTCACCATGAAGTGACTTTTCTCCCAGGAGAGCACCAGATTAACCTCACAACATCTTTTGAGGACTCGGTCTAGATTCCTAAGACAGGAATCGAAAGAATCGCCGTGGACCGAGAAGTCATCCATGAAAACTTCCAGGAATTCGCCGACCATTTCGGCGAATTCAGCAATCATGCACCTTTGAAAAGTACCTGGAGCATTGCATAGCCCAAAAGGCATGCGCCTGAAAGCATAGGTACCAAAGGGGCATGTGAACGTGGTTTTTTCCTGGTCCTCTGGAGCTATGGCTACTTGATTGTAGCCCGAGAACCCATCTAAGAAGCAGAAGAACTCTTTTCCCGCCAATCTCTCTAGGATCTGATCAATGAATGGTAGGGGGAAATGATCCTTCTTCGTCGCAGCATTCAGGCATCTGTAATCCACACAGACACGCCAAGACGTGGGTACTCTCGTCACGATCTCCTCTCCATCCTCGTTGGTGGTCGTCTGAATTCCCGACTTCTTCGGGACAACATGGATTGGGGCCACCCACTTAGAGTCGGAGATTGGATAAATGAAACCCGCGTTGCACCATTTTTCTATCTCCTTCTTCACAACTTCTCGTAAATTTGGATTCAATCGACGTTGGAATTTCACGAGAGGGTTTGGCTTCATTCTCCAAGTAAATATGGTGCGAACACAGAGCGGGATTTATCCCGTGGAGATCGGAAATGCTCCAGCCTATTGCCTTGCGGTTTTTCTCTAGGATCTCTAGCAAACGAGATTCTTGCTCCTCGATCAATTGCAAACTGATGATGACCGGAAATTTCTTGTCTTGGCCCGCAAGGAAGGCATACTTTAAGGTTGTGGGTAAGGGTTTGAGCTCAGGAATGGTGTGATCGTCTAAGAAATCTGGCTCAATCTGTCCTGGTTCAGTGTTGGAAGTGGCTGGGATCGTTCTCTGTGATTGCTGCCACCAAGTTCGGCTCTGGAGTCGGATCGTCAAAGGTCTCCATACAATCGGCAAACGCCTCGTCCGACTCGTCATCCTCATCTTCCGATTGTCCTAGAGATGTAAGGACTGACAGGCCTAACTGGGCCTCTACATCATCGAAGATGTAGGGCGATGCAGGCTCAGAGCTGTACTCGTTCCTGAGGATCTTGCAGACTGACTCGTGCACTGGATCATCTTCGGAGAAGATGGACACATCGAAGCTGGCTGGGTTCTGTCTCCATGGCCCAACTAAGTCTACATGCTCGCAGTCTGTTCGGTAGAAGAGTACTGGGTGCTGGATTCTGAATCCGGTCTCTGCCATCTTGTCTGCTTCATTTCAAGTTCCTCATCTCCGCCTGGAGTTTGGAACTGAATCTTCCCGATCTTATAATCAAATAAGGCCCCTGCTGTTCTGAGGAAGGGCCTACCTAAAATGATCTGGGAGTCTTCTCCAATTACGAGGGGTTTCCATATCCAGGACAGTGAAGTCCACCATGTATTCTTGTCCCTCGACTTTGATCACAATGTTCCTCAATTCTCCTTGGGACCTCTTAGTTGATTTATCAGCAAACTGTAGGAGGGCTCTAGATTTCCTAAGAGGTCCGAGATTTAGCCACTCATAGAGGGTTGTAGGCATCAGATTAATCGAGGAACCATTGTCCAGGAGAGTGCGTGCAAACGCGATGTCATCAACATGACTCACTACATAATGTGCACCCATATCTCTTCGTTTCCTTGGAAACGAGTTCTTTATTGCACAAGTCGTGGCTACTGATAAAACGTGTTTCTCAACACGGCTTTTGGTCTTCCTGCTAACCCTAGTAGGTGTGCATCTCACCTTAAGGTATTTTTGGAATGCAGGGGTCATCTCCACGTACTTGTCAAAGGGGATTGTGACCTTGATATATTTGTTGCGGAATTCAGCCATCTCAGGGTCATCTTTTTGGATTTTTTTGGTTTTCTTCTTTCCACCCGTAAGAGCTCGGGGGAAAGGGATTATTGACTCTAACTCAGGTTCGGAAACTGAAATTTTCTCATTGATTTCAGGAACTGAGTTCTTAACAGGACTCTGACTATGATACAAAATAGGACTCTGACTCTGACTGAAAAGAAAATGCTGAGGCGAAACCGGTGACGCTTCTTCCGCGACTGCTGGACGATCCTCCTCAGATGGAGGTGCGGGCTCTTCATCGGTTTCTTCTGACTCTATGCAAATGCGAGAATGCTGCTTTGAGGACTCAGATATCCTCTTCTTCTGTCGGCGATGATGGTGGTGATGCTCCTCCTCTTCTTCCTCCAAGTTCTCCTCAGGTAAAGACTTGGAAGTTCCTTCCTTCTGTGCCCGTGCCCGATCAGGTATGGTCACGGTCCTTCCGCTCCTGAGGGACATATGATTTACATTATCGTAAGAAAGGATCTCATGTTCAGATAAATAATTATCTGAATAGTATACCTGATCTCGAGGTCGGTTCTGGCCATGGAGTATGTTGTTCGGGTTAGCCTGAACCTATGCGGGAATTGGGGTCTTTGGCGCCATCTGTTGGTCCTGGGTACGAGAGACCCGATTGATGTCGGTCTCATGTCCAGGTAATCATTCTGCATCTGTTGGACCCTATCAGACAGGGTCTGGATCGCCAAGGTGAGAGACTCCAATTCGGTGGGCTGGGCTGACTGCTGTGCAGACGAGGTTCTGTATTGGCCCTGCTGGCCATGCCGATATTGCTGCTGCTGATGGAATGGTGCTGGCCCCTGCTGATAGGTGCGCTGCTGCTGCTGGTATTGCTGCGGCTGGTACCCTTGTTCTGGCCTGGACTGAAAGCGCGGTGTTGGAACGGGTCTGGTTTCTTGGTAGACTGGGGATGAACGGTGAGGCTGATCCTTCCCCATTTCGGCCTGCCTGACAATCGGGTCACGGCTATACCAAAGTCCGTTGATCTCGTACACTTGCGGAGGCTCCCCGTATCCCGTCTCCACTTGTGGGGGTGCATGCTGGTCCTGCTGGGTGTAAATCTGATCCCAGCTACTCTGAGGCCCCGGTGCCTGTTCCTGTACAAGATGGACTCGATGTACAGGTATAGGTGGTGAAGAAGGGGCATGTAGCTTGATCTTAGCTACCTTCTCAGAAAGTTCCTCCACTTGCTTCGGTAGACGCGAGAGAGACTCAAGTTCCGCGACTCTCTTGTGGATCTGCTCGACCATGGTAAGCTTGTCGGCAATCATCCCCATGCTGGGGATGAGGTCCTCAGTCAGATCCGCTACAGTCCTTCGGGTTGTCTCATTGGATAGGATGGAAGGAGACAACTGATAGGCCCTGGTGGCCTGCGACCTGCCGGTTTCCGCCATCTGCTCTAGGATCTTCCATACGGCGTGCTCGTTTTTGTTCAGATAGCTTCCTCCACAGGCGACACTGACTAACCCCTGCATCTCTGGGGTTAGACCACAGATCAAGGTCTGGACTAAGATCGCCTTTGAAATGCCGTGGCAGGGGTATTTCTGTACCAAATCATTGAACCTATCCCAAGCATCATGGAAAGGTTCACTAGGTCCTTGGGCGAAGCTGGCGATCTTTGTTCTCATCTGGTTTGTCCTACTGAGAGGGTAGAACTTTTTCGAGAATAGGTCCTTGAACTGCATCCAGGTATTGCATACCACCCCTAAGTTTTTCACCAATGAGCCGCCTTATCACCTAAGGCAAAAGGGGTGGCCTTCAGCCGAATATAATCTTGGCCAACATTGGGATGGCTAAGATTGTTGCACACCAACTCGAAGTCACGGAGGAAAGTGTATGGTTCTTCATTAAGGTTTCCGTTGAACTTCGGAAGCAGACTAAGGAAGTGGGGCTTCAGCTCAAATGCCTGGGCGGGAACTGCAGGTGCCAACCAGTTCTGAATCTCGTTCTCCGTCGGTTATAGGTATCGACCATTGGTCGGTCGATTCCTTCTGCTACTATGATCTGTCCCATCCGCGCCGTGAGATCTGCATTCTTCTGTTCGGCTTCAGCGAGGTGAGCAAGAATCTGTTTTATTTGTTCCTCATCTGGTGGTACTTTTGGCGGCATCTCGTCCTCTAGTCCTGGGGGGAAAGTAAGGTCGATGTCAGAGGATAACTCAAGGAAAGGATTACCGAGGCGATGATCTTCCTCGATAATCTCGGAGGAGATGAAAGGGTTGGTTTGAGAGTGACCACCCTGAGTATGAGGGAACCAAGACTCAAGAGGGTCATGAGTCCTGGGTGGTCCAAGGTGCGCTTGGGCCGATGAAGACGAGTCGCTTGGGGGACTCATAGAGAGATCGGTGAATAATGCGTCGAGATCTCCCCAATTACTCATCTTGATGTGAAGAGAAGAAGATAGGGTTTTACCCCTACCTGAAGCAAGCAAAATCAATCCAAAACCCTGGGTTCACACTCAACACAGTGAAGGACTCGAAATCGAGTCCGATTAATCTTGTAATTTTTAAGTGTGACTATTCAAACAAGATAGCAAAGATTACGCGGCCTATAGGGAAGTCGGCTTAGAGCTGGATGCGTCTTCCCTGTTTATCCTGTCGCCTAAGATACCGTCGATCCTCCCTTTCCTCGCTCCTATCCGGAGTTGGGGACTCAATGACGTGCCCCTATCTACCTGCAAGCAGGCGGAGGCTGACAAAGCTAGGCATTGTCGCGGAGTACCGCTGGTTCGCCCCTATCTACCTGCGAAGGCGGAGGCTACTTGGTACTTGTCAATGAACTTAAAAGTATCCCACTCGTGATATTTGCTAAGATCAGTTGGCTCGTGATATGGAAGGCGGGGATTTGGGTTCTGTCTTAAGGTGTTCACACACACTCAAGTACCCTCACTCAGCCTGAAAACAGGGTCGGGGATTAATCTCCCGCAAACAATTTTCAAATTTTATTCTCTTTTTTGGTCAATACTGTTTAGCAGTCCCGATTTTAAGGTAAGTTATCACTAATTAAGTCCACCACACAGCACGCCTATCGGACAGTCCCAATTTCCATTTAATTAAATGTGAAAATCAGAGGGAGAAATCGAGAAAAAGCCGATGCACAATAAAACAATGATGTTATGCTGAGTTCAGGAGACTTACAGTGATCCCTTCGCTTTTATGCAGGATGCAGAACAGAATTGAAATTTTATCTAAATACAAATGCAGGCGATGAAAGCCGCTCCTAGACATGCAGTTCTATTAGCGTGAAGAACAGTTTAATTTGACTAAGTACTGCGGTCTAGGTGCGTCTTTTAAGTGATTTGTGTGGTCCTAATGATTACGAGCACAAGCAATTCCTAGATTGGCTCGCGGAGCCGCTAGTGCAAGCTAAATTACAATTTAACCACACAGCACACGGGGACATGATTCCACTATTTTTACACACGCGAGAACCCGAACGGGAACCGCTGGAAAAAATACGAAAAATGTGGAAATAAATGAATTACAGGTTCTCTCAAATCATTCAAACTAATTCGAATGCGTGTTCCTCGAAGCGTCTTCGACTCCGGTGTCCCTCGCACAAAAACAAGTTGAGGTCAGATAAAGAACGACACAAAAATGTAAGAATTTAAAAGACAGAGAAATATTCACAAGAAAAATCGGGGGTCAGACTACCCGGGGAAAGAAAATCAAGCACTCAAAATTTCACCAAAAATTAACCTAAGCCGTGCCTCCCCGGCAACGGCGCCATTTTGACAAGCGTCCCGCACCCTTAGTTAATTCGAGCAAATAATGTCCAAATTACTTTTAATCGTTCGTTGCAGTCGGATACGAGAGGCTAGTCAAAAACCACTTTAATTAGATTCGAGTTAATTTCAAGCGGCAAATTTTTTTTACTTGGTGAAGTCCAAGGTCGAACTCAGGGAGACAACTGTCTCCTTAGGTGAATTTTAAGCAAGTATCCAAGTGTGTGATTTTCGGAGAATTATATTTTTTTTCTTTTCAATTTCTATGCAGACACATGCAATCAGCAGGCCAATATAACAATTAATTCAATTAAGATGTCAAATGAAGTCCAAAAATTCTAAAAATTGGCCAGATGATTAATTATGATGAAAAAGAGGTACCCTAATTTTTTTGGATTTTTCAGACACTAAATGGATTTAATGGGAATTAAATATGCAGACAGGGTGATTTTCAATATTTAATTTTTAAGAAATAACAAACCTCAATTTTTTCAAGAACTAAAATTACCCTAGATAGCACAAATGATAAGGAATCCAGGAAAATTGAAAGATCTGAATTTCAATGTGAAATGAATTAGTTAAAATTTAAATAAGAAAATCACTCAACAATTTATTTAGACCTCGATATGTGTGCAAATGACATGAAATTTTTATGGTATGTTAAGAATATTGTCCTTAAGCTACTGTGAATTTTATATGATTTTTGGAAGCACAGAGAATTAACTACAAATCAAAAGGTGTCACTGGGCAAAACATGTCAAAAATGCACCAATCAATTCATTAATAATTCTACTGAAATTACAAAAATGTGACACGTGGACCAATAGACAGAGGACAAGTTACTCAACAAAATGCAATTTTTAGATTTGCAAAATGATGTAAAATGCAACCTAGGGATGCGTGCGAACACAAGGGTATAAATGCAATACATGAAAATAAAAATACAATAAGCAAATATGCGGACAGGGACTAAAATGCAATTACCTATAATGCTGGGGACTCAAGTGCAATTTCTCCACAGGGCACGTGCTCCTCACGTGGGCTCAGCTTCACAGGGACCTTTTTGCAAATATGGAAAGCTCCAGGGGCCTCTGTATAATTTTCCCAGGCCGCACGTGCTCCTCACGTGGGCGGCCTAGGCTCAGATGGCTACGGAGTTTCGGGCCGAGGCTCGAGCGACGGTGGAGGTCTGGATTGAGGCTCGGTGTAGCCTCGGGTCGTCCGAGCCTAGGGTTGGGGGCAAGGCTCGGTCTTCGTCGACGTGGCTAGCTACGGGCCTTTAGATCAAGATCGATCTAAAGGATGGCGGTGATGATGCGTGGCGAGATCAGAATCCGTTAGATCTGGATAGATCTAACGGTGGTCGATGGAGGCTGAAGATGATGACGTGGCGTTCTCCTGAGCGTGGGATCAATGACGATCCTACGGTCATTGGCAGCTCCGGTGGGCGGGCGACGTGGCTGACGGCGAACCGTTCGATCGAGATGATCGAGCGGCCTCTGGGGCTTCTTCCTCGACGGCCCTCCGCCTCCTGCGGAGGAGAAGGCGGGGCTCCGACGTTGTTGTCTTTGCTCCGCCCTTCCCTCCCGTCGTCGATGAAGGTCGATGGCGAGTCGGAGGTATCTCGGAAGATGCGCGGATGGTCGACGAAGCTCCTGGTGACCTCAGGAGTGAGAGAGGGCCGTCGGAGGTTGTTGGCGATGAAGCTCGAAGATGACTCCGGCGAGCTTCCGTTCAATGAGACGCTGGGTACCTGCAAGTGTTAAAGAGAGAGCCGAAGCTCGTGCGTGTGTTTGTGGAGAGGTTACGGTGATCGGAGAGGCCTAAGGGTGACGGAGGGCGTCTGGAGATGGAGCTCCGGCCAAATGGCGGAGCTGGTGATCGGGGTATTGCGAAGTGCATCGTCGGAGGTTGTAAAAGGTATCGCGAAGATGGAAGCTTCGACGCGAAGCTCAGCGAGATGGAAAGGAAGCGAGAGGGTGACTGGTGGTGGCGAATAAAATCGGAGAAGATAGAGAAAAATTAAGAAAAAGATCGGAGGGGGAATGGAGGGTTCACTTGGGGATTGGAGCTCGGTCT